>OY101441.1:104568410-105768410 GCA_956483585.1 Gymnocheta viridis | reverse complement strand
GAGTAGAGCAGGGTAGAGTAGAGCAGATCAGAGTAAAGTAGAGTGGAGTAGAGTAGAGTAGAACGGAGCAGAGTGGAATTGAGTAGATCAGAGCAGAGAAGAGTAGAGAAAAATTTAATAAAAAATAGTAGGGATGAGTAAAGTATAGTGAAGTCGAGTAGAGTAGTGAAGTTGTATGAAGTTGTATAACGAAATGTTCAAAGTAATTGTTATACAATCATTTGTTATTATATTATTGTCGTATATAAAAATAATAATACTATTATGACCGTATTTTGTCATTATCGTCATTGTATATATTTTATGCAGGTCATTCCACTATGAAGACGTAGACTATAGCCCATATTTGGTTCCATTACATTACTGACAAAATCATGATTTGAGTTTAATGATAGTGTTCAATGATAATATGTTTGTATGTTTATTTATGATCAACTCGTCATTCTTCATAAATAAAGTTAAGTTATACATATTGAATTCTCCCAAATCCATTTATAACACTTTTTACTCTTCTGGTTGTTATTTTATGCCTGGCGTAAATTTGGGGGGAGGGGCGTAGAAAACGTATATTTCCCCGTCTAAAATGTATAAAAAGTCACATATGTACGAGTATGTATGGCGTTGCTAAAAGAAAAATTTTACAAATTGTATGTTTTATTTAAAATGTCCCCTCCCAAAAGCTTCAACTAGATCCTTGCCTGATTTAATTCTCATGACTTTTACAACATTTGTATTTGTTCGTTTTTTTCGCTTAGTGTTTTCTCTATTTATTTGAATTTTAGAAAAGTCTATTTATTCGTTTAGCTTTAATCAAATATTTTTTTATCGAGTGTGTGTCTATTTGAAAACTATTATTTTTCACAATTTCATAACCTGACTGGAATACTGAATAATAATAAAAAATAAATAAAAACTTTAAAGATTTGAATGCAATTCAAATGGAAAGTGATACCCTTGGGGATCGTGACTATTTTTTATTTATTTTTTAGCTTGTTAGTGAAACTCTTTTGTTTTGTTTTATTTCAGAAAGTGATTCGAATTGCTAAATGTGGGTTCGTTAAATAACTGCCGCAGGATAAAGGAATTAAATTGTATAAAAATCTCGAATGTAGGTTATTGCAATAAAAGTTGAAGGCAGCGAACTAGAAAATTTAAAAATCAAGGACTGAAAAAATTTTTGTTTTAGAGGAAATTTAAAATGCATGACACAAGGACACTCATTCTATGTAAATGTATATGTTTGAGCATTAAAAGGCATGTTTTTAGTTCAGAACTTATTTGCTCAGGCGATATCAACCGTCTGCTAAAACATATAAAAACCTTAGAAGGCAAAAATTTTAGTACTTAGTGGAAAATATGGATGGTGCAAAGGGTTCTTAAAGTTACATACTGAACAAGTCTTAAATACAGGTGCTCTGAGGGATATGAACGCTGTTGCTAAATCCATATTTCTCAGGCCATGAAACCATGTCCTGAATGAAGGCAATAGCTGGGAGTATTAAACTGATTTTACAGTTTATCTGAATTATCTGTGCTAACGCAGCTTAATGGTCCTATTCCATAATTTGATTCGCTGAGGAAGAAGGGTTCTATTTCTGTGACCGTATTTTTAGAAAAAAATTTAAGAATCAGTACTAAATGATAAAATTATTGTATGCACTATTTTTCAGATCTTAAATTTAATAACAATACTTTTATAAACCTAATAGAGCAAACGATGGAAAACTTTGGTGGCCAAGTAATGATTTAAAATGCTAATAACCATTCACTACCTCAACTTTGTCATTTTAACTAATAACTTTAACATGGCGATTTGATTGAAGGCCATTACTTACCACATTCGCTTGCAAATAACGACTTAATATTGTCTATATTGAGAAGTCATTAAATGAATAAAAAAAAATAAAAAATAATAAAAAAGAATAAAATGGGTTGTTCAATGATTACTACGAACAGTATAATATAAAAAAGAACTAATGAGTTACCAAAAATTTCTACTATAAAAATTGGAGATCTGGTTGGACACATGGGTATACTGGGACATTTTCTGAACGACCCATACATTAGAGTAAGTGATCATATACAACCGACATTAGTTCTAATTACTGAAAGGGGCCAATGGCTGAAGATGCTGACTGGTTCATTGACAGCTACAAACAGCAAAATAGAGATACGGAGGCAGACATATATGGCTCTAAATTCTAAAAGGTCATTCTCATGGGTAAATACCCTGCGATCGTCCAGGCGGAAGTCTATGCCATCTTCAATTTTGTTAGAGAATGCTTGAGGAAAAAATGTAAGGGTATTCTTATATACTTGATGTTAGTTAGTCAGGCAGCGCTCAAGACCATAATCTCTTATGAGATCAGGTCGGGTGCTGTCATGGACTATGTTACATCTCCAAATGAACTTGGTGCTCAATAAAGGCCATGCTGGAAACGATCGGGCTGAATGTCTAGCTAACATAGGATCCCAACGTGGATTTATAGGACCGGAACCCTTCTTTGGCATATCAAGAGGACATGTCAAGGGACAGAATAACTCTTAGTCTCAGACGGAATTTATTCGCCAGGGAAGCCCTTCACGGTCTTACACAAGCAAGTTGTTTCATTACGTTATCCCAAAACAAATCCCAAAAGCGAAACGCAACAAGAAACGCCGGGGAACATTCTCTGTGACTGTCCGGCGATGGCGGAGCGCAGAATGAAGTTCCTTGGAGTCATCTTTATGACTCCAAGTGAAGTATGTAGACAATATCTCACCGTGTTGGGTAATTAGCTTTTTTTTCGCAGCCTTAATCTACTTCAGTAAACACTCGGGCTGCACAAAAGATCCTTTGGGTCGCGGTGCCCATGGTCTTTATATAATAATAATAGTAATAATAATAACATGACTCATTACCAAAATTTGCTGGGTATGTTGACATGCTAACAGAATTCTTCTAATTAAGGATTAAATAATTTAGCGTTTCTTTTCACACAAATAAAATTCTTAACAATTAAAATTTTCGAAATGCAAACAAACTACTCAAATCTTATGCAGATAAAAACTAAATTCCGAGTATCGTAATCTTTGTAGTATAGAAAACTTATAATATCGTAAAATGTTTTGTTTATAAAAAGAAACAAAGAAATTGGCAAACCTGGCAGTTCCCCAAATTCCGTGAATGGTTTTTTTTTTCACTGATTTCTTATAGTTCTAATATGTGCATTTGTAATTTTACCTCACACTCGAATTAGAGGCGCAATTTTACCGATTAAAATCACTCATTGTAAAATTCTATTGTATTATAAATATTTTTTTTTTATTTTAATCTTATAATTGTTATAACAACTATTAATTTAGTATTATTAAATTTAAAGTATTTCATGTTTAATACAAAGTTGCATATAATGTGCATGTTGATGGCATTTATATGATTAAAATAGAAACAACATATAAATTTACGTATAAAAACGTAAGATTTTGAATGGGAACCGTCAACAAAATTCAATATACTATTCAAAGTAATTTTTTAACGCAGCTGTGCTTCATCAAACATTTTAAATATTATTATTCGCTTTTAAATATGGTTTTTGGATGAGAGATGAAAAGTGAATATTCGCCTGTGGATAATTAAATGTTTATTGTGTTTTGGATCGTTAAATAATGGATCAATTTACGTAACGACAAATAATTTATTCAGAACAGAAGTATCGCCTTAAATAACTTTGGACCTTATTACGTTTGGCGATTTCAGACTTCGACTTGAATATTTTGCCCTGGTATAGAAAAATGATGCAACATATTTCTTTAGCCCACAACAGGATGACCAAGTCGAAGGTGAAAATCGCTAAAAGCAGATGCAATGTTTACAGTATAAAACAACAATTTTGGCCACCTCGTTCTTTGGAGTGTATGGATATTTTAAGGACATGTCCAAGAGAGATAAAACATGCCCATTTTATGAAGAAATCAAAATATTTAATTTTATTGTCACAACAGACATAACTTTAGGCTGGCGAATATAAAATACAAATGATGATCAAAACGAATGAACTAAATGAAGTCTTCTGTGCAAATATCTTGGCCGAAGTTTATATTTGTTGTACAAATTCCATTAATGTGAACATTTTGAAATTTAATATTATTTGCGCGATTGGAAAAAATATTATTTTAGATAAAAGAAATTAAAAAATATGTATTTGTATTTGCAAAAATAAATGGTTAACAGCAGCATTTGAAAACCAGATATTTTATGCATTAAAATTATGAAGGAAATTTATTACTACTATTTATATATTTTTTTTGTGTGTTAAAATTATTAAAAATATAGAGAAAAATACATACGAAAATTTATTTATGTTGTGCGCTTCATGATGAAACTGTGATTTTATACTGAAAATGTTTTTATTTATTTATCTATAGTATACTTTTGCTAGCTTTCGCACCGCTGATGGCAGGATATTTTTCCGTTTCTCTTGGAGTTACCTCCAAGACATGGTTTCCAATAGGTTCTTTTACCCACTAAAGCAATCTGTCGAGTCCTTGAATAGTTGTCTTTTTGAGAGTTCCAGCTGCTATAAAGGATACTTGTACGTCCTTTTCCCATTGTTCTAAACTAGAGCATTTAAAACCCGAAATCAAAATAGTATTTGGCTTTATATAAAGGCCACGATATATTATATTATATATTCGGATAAGTTGTTCAGCCGGATTTAAGGCACGTATTTAAAAATGTACAGCAATGATTTTGCTGTTTTCTTCTGACTCTCTTGCTTTCTATGCTTTACCTCCATTTATAAAGCTCAAATTTCTCGATTGTAATCGAAATGTAAAACTGTTATTAATTTTTCTGTATGCGCAAACTATAATTATAAACGTTTAACAACTACTTATTAAGTAATAATACAATTAAACAGATTCATGTCTAATGCACACACTTCCCGTAGACAACATAACTGAATCTTTTCTCGGCCTTCAGATTGAATGCGACATGTCTACACTTCTCAGTGGTGGATATCTTTTATAAAAATATTTCAAACCGATCTGTATCAGTTGAGAACTAGTCACCTAACATTATATCGGGTTCTGGTAAACTAAATTTCCACTTCAGATTTAATTATAGACGCATTTAAACAATTTCCAATACATAGAAAAACTTGATATAATAAAAGAATAAATTAATTTACTCTTGAAGAATTTCCAAAGTAGATTTAAGGATTTTTTTGAAATTGCGATCCATTATTAACATTTATAATAATCCTCTGACGTGTTCATTAGAGAATTTACCGTATAATGTTAGAGAGGAACTGGCCTTAATGCTAGAAGACTTAATCATTTACTCGGAAACGGGTATAAACTTTTAGACAAATATATGCAATCAAAAATACCAAAAAGTTAGATATTTAATATTAATATTTTGGGAAAAACCAGGTGACAAATTATGATTATAGAAATAATTTGTTCTTCTTTTCATTTATTCATTTATTTACTCATGTATTCAATATATAATTTAAATTTTTAAGATCTTGATAGCAGATAGTAAAGTAGATTAGTAAATTTCTCTAAGTGTAAAACATGAAATAGTTTCACATTTCTTCAATTCTTTCTAACTGCCCACCACTGTCTTATTGCTTTATGAGTGTTTTTAGTAGAACGCCTAGGTAGAGTTGTTGTGATGTACCAGCCAGCGGGTTGTGGGTTCGATTACCACCAAAGATTATTTTCTACTTCACTACAACAAGTGTTGATCTTTGCTACTATGTTTGATCAAATTTATCTTCATTAAAATATATATATTAATATTTAAATAAATTAGTATTAGTATTTAAATAAATACCGTAATTTCTTACTATTTTTTGAACAAATTCTTTTTCAACTCCTCATAATCTTCTCTTAAAAACAGCTTCAAACTTAAATTGTTTTTAAAAGTTGCAAATAAAGTAACAATTTTTTTTATATCTCTTTATGACCCTTAAACGATTTTATCTCTATCGTTTTCTGTGCGTTTGTTTGAATAATTTCTTTTTTCATTATTTGTTCTCGTTTCAAATAAAATTTATAATCCAATATAATTCTTTAAAGAAACTACTCACAAGCATGAGTGTTTTATAATAAATTGCCGCATTATAAAGTCAGTCAGTCAGCCGTCTTTGGAAAAGTACAATATGTTTGAGTCTTTTATGAAAAGTTTTTTTTTGTTTTTGTTTGTTTGATGACAAACAATATAATAAAACTAACGTTTTGTTTGCTGCAATCATACAGAATTAGGGTAGCGTAAAGCTTATGCGGTTTTTGTTAACAAATTTTAAACGTGATAACGATATCTGAAATTTAATTTTAATAAGTTTATATTGTTTTTTAAACAGAAAAGTAATTAACGAGAAATTTTTAAACAAAAGCTTGTTTTATAATACAAATATATTATTGTTTTTTTTTAAGAGAAGTAAGCACACACGTAATTTATGTCCACCAGCCATTTCGATGTGTGTGTCTTTGGGCAAGGGATAGTTTAGAAAGGACAGATGGTGAAAGTGAGAGTGCTTAATTAGTTATTTTTATAACGCTGCTATTAAGCGTTTTGTTAATTTTTTATAGCTGTGCTGAAGCGTCCCTGACGTAAATTAGGCATATTATATTTGGTCAAGCTATGTAAGCAATTTTATTACTTATTTTACTTCGCCGACGATTTAGCTACAACACCGACGAAGGAAGGCGCAGTGATGTACACTAGCATACACCAGTATCAATTGCTGCCGGTACTGTTCAGTGATTAGTGTAATACCTTCGTCACTTAAACAGTCCCAAAACAGCAAATACAATGAGATATTAATGCACATCTGAAAAATGCTAGGAAAGTCATAACATGGCTGAAACTGGGCTGGAACCGACGTTCTCAATCATCACTGGTTTTGTAGTCAACGCGCTAACTACTTCAGCCCGCAGCACCCTCTGGTTGTATTAAATAGATTAATGCATAAGTATCTGAAGGCACTCTTCACAAAAGCATCGCTCACGTTCAATATAATAGAAAAACATCGATTTTTTTATTATTTTTAATAAATCGGCCTTCTTGAAAATTAATCCCAGTGACGACTGTTGCCATCTTTTTATCTTTTTTGCAAGTTTTTTGAGATGCTAAAAGTTTTTAAGTTTTTCTTCTCAAATAAAAGTTTTATGAGATTTTTTATACCCTACAATATCTGTTTAACATAATTTTTATATTTTGTTAAACTTCGCTATTTTTCGTTTATTTAAAAAAACTATTCAAACTTTACTTAAGATAATGTTTCCCCCCATGCTGGCAACGAAATTGATTTCAAAGAACACTGTTTAAAATTTTATATTGAGCTCTGCAATTGCATTTTAAAGAGGTTTGATTTCCACTACCTTTTTCTTAAATGTGTGGAGGCCTTAGCACCTGTCAATGTAAATAATATAAAAAAAATTTATGTTTGTGTGGTTCTCTGCCAAATGTAATTAATATAAAAAATATTCAAAAAACAGATGAACTCAAACAGATGGTTCGAACTTCTTCACTTTGACTTTACGAAAATTAATCTGTTGGAAGAGCGAAACATTGAAAAGTTTTGGGGAGAAAGTCTTCCATTTTTTTAAATAGTTTATGAGGTTCTATCGGTTCCTATATTCACAGCCAACGTAGAGCGAATATTTTTGCATATTAATTTAAATAAAAGCAAAATAAGAAATAAATTAGAAATTTCAACAAAATGTGTATTCTAAGAACTAAAGACTTTGTACAAAACTTTCTACAAAAACTTAATAAAATAAAATACGACAATTATAATTTTTTTATAACACACATACATATGTACATACATACATATATCTTTTATTAATAAAATAAAACTAAAAACATATGCATTTATACGTCTTTTTAATGATTTGTAAGAAAAAAGATTTTTTCGCCTAAAAAAAAAGTTTTTTACTCAGAAATTTTAAGATTTCCCAAAAAAATGTATGACAACACTGGCGATGAGTATTCGGGAGTTTTTCATATGGACGGTCAGCTATAAATTTTAATTGAATCACAATGATGAGATCTCTCGCGATGTTGCCTTTCTGTAAGCGCTGTGACTGAAGCGGTTAAGTGTCTGTCTACCTATCTCCTGCTGATTTCAAATCTCACTTATTCTGTTTTATTAATAGTATATTCTTTTTTAATTAAGAAAAAATGTGTTTCTTTTTTCTGAATAAACTATTTACGGACTGCAGTATGTCTTTAATTTTATTCATTAGCCTTTGAATACGAATTTAATTATTTTTTTATGTATTTTAACATAAATAATTCGTATATTAATTATAATTATTTTTTAAATAATCTATACGCTACCCTAAGTTGTATACTATAAATATGTGCATTGAATTTAAGCCAAATTGTTCATTTCGCCTTATTGTCTTCCAATGGCTGCTGCTAATAATAAAGAAAACATAAATAATAAAATAAAGAGACAATAACTCCATTAAAATTCGAATTATTTTATATTATTATTCCGTAAATATGACTGTAATTTCGTTTTCAAATGCATTTATGTCTTAACCCATTTTTTGCCGACCGCTGATTATAATTACCAGCACTTTTACTATTCATAACTGACAAATAAAATATTTTTTGTTCAATAAACTTTTTGTAATAAGTTATTTGGAGCCAGATTTTTTCATTTAGAATTTTAGAAATTAGTAAATAAAGGCTATTAAAATATATGGAGATAAAGGAACAAGATTTTATTATATCTATCAATCATGCCTATATTTTTAAAAGTAGTCTGTAACGCTTCTCTTTTGTGCCGTTCTCACCAAAAATAATATTAATATATAAATGTTCATTTTGATGATGAAAATTGTGGTAATTATATATAATCACCATGGGCGAAAACCATATACTTTATAATACGTATTGTGCACATGCATGTACGAGTATATATTGCGGTGGATGAAGAAAATTCTCCATGCTAGCAATAAAAACGACCGCTTTACCAAATTAAAACTGTTACTTGATGTGTTAATGAAGAAGTTCATACAATTTGAAAAGCATTCGAGCAAAATGTATATTAGAAATAAGACCATTCGTTTCGGCTTCAAGTTGCGGGTTTCTGGCTTCATCTGATGGATATATGTATTGCTGCATTCCATATGCTGGTTCTGGGGAAGCATATAGCAGATAAGTTGACCTTAGAGCTCACGTGGTTTTAAATTTGCTGGAAAATGTAAAGTACTACTTAATGGGTCTACTGCCTGATAAGAAATTTAATACAATTTAATGCGGAAAAACAGTTTGCCAGCAAATATGAACATCAAAAATTACAAAAGTTTAAAAGAAGGAGAATACAATTTTATGTTTGATCGTGCAAATTGAATTTGTATTGTATCTTGTCTTTATAACAGCAAATGTCATACAAAATTATAACTTGCACATGGAGGGTGCAGATATGGCATACAATGCTATATTAAATTATCGTATAAATGTTAGATGCAAGACGTGGTGGTGGCCTCTATTTTCGAATGCTGTGGACTCGGCTCTTGTGAATAGCTGGAAGTTGCGCATTTTTTTTGAGTAGAATTGAAAAATATAGACCAAAAACACAGATGGAATTCCGGTCGGAAGTTGATTGTCAGAGGAAGCAGAACAGGATACGCAAGCAGAGGTGTCAAGATCAAAATACACCAAAATGTCGCTACACGCAAGATGTAGGAAAAAACATTGGTGCAAGCAATGTCACAGCCACACTCCATTTATATGTAAAAAGTGCAAGTATTAAGTTTGCCATATTAAAAAAGTCATATAATTGAATAAAATGATTTTTAGTTACCCTTGAAAATTTAATACGCGTATACATATTCCGCCGATTGTGATTATAACTACCACCTATTTTGTAGGAAACCGGAAATGCCATTGAGCGCAAAAAGTAGAATTTTATTAATTAGCAGAATAGGTTCTAAATAAATTTCCATTAAAATCGGACGACGAGAACTTGGCGCGGCTAAAAATGGGTTAAACAAGACTTTTTTTTTCAATTTCATTGCAATTTAAAAAACATGTTCGAAATTACCCCAATAATGTTTTTCGGATACATATGGGTGATTCCACAGCATTCTCTACTTTTGGTCACGTACGTTACCCTCTTTAACAGCGGGTGTATATTTTAAAACTTTGAGATTTGTTTCATTTGCTTCACAAACATATCGATCGATGGTCGGTCATATGTTGACAATACATGTTATTAAATTATTTTTCAGGAAACGAAAATAATACTATATATATCTCGCAGAAAAACCTTCATAACGAAAGGATTATTTGTGCCTTGTATTGACCAGCCAATGGTGGGTCAGGAACGGTTATTGTCAGGTCTGTCATAACATCAAAATAAATTTCGTTCTCTTTGTAATACGGACATATTTTGTCCTCATTCGATATGTAGTTACTAAAAATAACTACCCCATAATTCAAATGGATCGTAAAGACTTTTACATCAATCGGGACATCTTATGCTGGGAATAGTATTTACCCAGCTCTCGCGATCTTTCTTAAATACAGTGGGGACTCGATTATCCGTGATTCTATTAACCGGAAATGTCGATTACGGGAAAAAATATTCGTGATAATTTCTATAAATTTATTTATTTTTTTGCATCGATTAACCGTGATTACCTCCATTATCCAGGATTCCAAGCATTTTTTATTGTTTTTGAACAGTCAAACTCAATGTAAATGCATAAAACGAAAAAGGAATTCGCTGTTTAAATATGATGAGCCCGAAGCATGTGTACTCCCATCGTTAGTTTAATTAAGGCGTTTTTAAAAAGAAGAAACAAACAACATTAGACAATTAAAAAAAAAAAAACTACGTAAAATGAAATCTTTATGTATGTTTAATATTTTTTCCAAAATTTTAATTTTTTACTTATATAATTAAAATTTTTTTTATAAAATTTCTGAATAAATAAATGAGTGAATTATATAAATAAAAAATTTTTAAAAGTACAAATAAAAATTATTATCAATTAACCGGGAAACTCGATTATCCATAATGCTTTCGGTCCCGACCATTATTGATAATCGAGGTCTCACTGTATTTGTAATGCGAATGGACTATTTTCTGTTCCCATATCTTTTATACTGTCACACTCTCCACGAATGTAAAGTGATCCATTATTTCCAAACTCAAAATAATTATTAAATAAGTCCCAATGATCCTTCATAAATGTAACATTACGGACGTCGCAAGGCGTATATATATTCTCCTCTTGCAGCAAAATGCCATTTTTATAAGCGTGTGATGTGATGCAGGTGTTAAAAATATCTAAATTAGCGCGGCTGCAGTAAAAATTATTTTGAACAGCACTTTGATCTTTAATTCAGTAATTGTTGCAATTCTTGTGCTTTTATACATTTTATTTACAAGTTGTTTTAGTTTTAGTTTTTGTGTTCTTATCACATAATTGCCATCGACATGAGTGTGAAACTTGCTTAAATTGAACATGAATTTCTTAAAATATAATAATACTAAATAATTGGTTGTCAACAATATTAAATTACAAACTTTTACTAAAGCAAAGTATATCATAAACAAGATTTAACTTCAAATTGCGATTATATTCAGGTAGTACTACGAGTAAGTGCTGCACTGTGGGAAACAAAAATAAAATTTTAAAATTTTTTTAAGAATATTTTTTTAACTGGAAAAAATTACAATATTTAAAGAATCAACAATTAGTTAATCACTCAACGGGTGGTAGAGCTCACCATAACCGATTTCAATGAAACTTGTTACGATATTTAGTTTTTTTATTGCAACGCATGGGACATAAAATATTGGAGTCTTAGCTTGTCTGTTTTGGAGTTATGACGTCATTGTCCACAAGAATAAATTGGTAGTTATGCCTAAGGAATCGATTTTTCATTGCTTTCAAAGAATCATTAAAGAGGATATTTTTAAAATCTCCAGCAGTTATACTGATAACTAGCTCAATAAAAGAGTACAAATAAAGTTATTTTACATTCATTTGAGCGGTAATAAAACCCCCATGGTAAAAGTTAAAAATTTCTAGAAGTACATTAGCAGCAGTATTGGCAAAAGCCCGGGTTTTTTTTTAAATAAACAAACCACCCAGTGTGTTTTATTGTATTTTATTGGGTTTAAATTAAACTAAGTATACATTTATTATATTTTTTTCATTGATACAAACTTTTGCATAAATAGAATGTCTGTAGCACAACATTGTTCTCGAGAGCTGTCTACTCGCTCTACTCGCCCCAATTTTTGGTATTGTATTGACGTGACGTCAGTGTTGACAAGTGAAATAAGGGTGAATATAAATATTTAAAATTTTTTAATTTGGAACGATATTCGTCGGATGAAAATATGCATCATCACTCACTTAAAATTGTATAGAAACAGATGGAAAATCAATAATTTCTTTAAATTACAACAAGCGATTCTCAACGTCAAAAATTCGTTGATCGAACAAACCTATAAACCATTTCTGTAACGAATGTAAGAACTTTTTCGTACACTTGCACATTTAGCACAGTGGATAATGTTTGGTGTCATTTTGTGCAATCGATTTAAACAGCTGAATGGATAACTAATTCAATTACAAAATATTATTCCGCTCTGTTGTCAAACTCCAAAGTGTCTATTTATCTTTAATGCTTTTCTTGTTAATAAAAAGTGAAAATTGTCTTCTTGTCCCAGTAAATTTGTATATTTTATTTATAAAAACCCAGTGTTGTTTTTTTGGGGTTACCCATTGAGTAGCCAACCCTGCTTAGAAGTTTTTAAAATTATGTTATTTTATTAACTCCAAAATATATAAACAAAAATGAAAACTGACAAATAAAAATAATAAAAAAGATATCGGGAAAAACAAAAATATATTAAAAAAAATGTAATTAGGAAAAAGATTGTTTTAAATTCAAAATATTCTATAATATGCAGTTAAAGGCAAAATATACAAAAATATGCTGCAATAGATCGATGTCAAAACACTATTTTTTGTTTAAAGAGAAGTAATAACTCAGGTAATCAATGAAAGAGAGGACTGATGGAAAAACAGTCATGCCGAAAGTATGTAATTTTCTATTTTTATAAGAAATTTATTTGTAAATTTCAAGCTTGGGAAAAAGCCAGAGATTTTTAGTTTTAATGAAAATATAAGGATTTTTAATTATTTTTTTTTGGCTTTTAAATTAAGACTGAATTGTGTAAAATATGTGATAGAAACCATTTGTTTCTTTTTGCTTGTTCTGTAATTGAAGTTTTCTCTGGAAATATATTTATTGAAGGAGGAACCATACACTCAACCCGATTCCTATTATGTGGAAATAGAGTTTTCATGTAAATTCAATAAAATAAATGCAAATTTTTAACAAAAAAAAAAATGTTGCTAACATTTCTTTAAAAACCATAGAGTTTTTGTTTTTAGCAGCGTGAGTATTTGCCAAAACCATCACCGAATCTTAGTGTTCTGTAAAAGCAAAACAAATGTTTGCACTCATTAAATATATTTTCTCTATTTAACTCTGCTTGGCATAATATCTTTTGCCTACAATTTTTAATTTTTTATCTGTTCTTCTCTTTACAGGTGAGTGTTTTACAAGAATCTAATGGCAACAGCAAGTATGAAATATTTTAATTAATTTAATCACTACATCAAGCAATGGAACAATTGCTTAAAACGTTTTTAGACAAATAAAAGTTTTTTTGTGCTAATATTTTTTTGCTCTTCTTTTCATTTTAAATAAAAAAATACTCTTATTTTTCTTTTAAATATGTATATAAAAAATCCTTTAAATTTTGAAAGATATCTCAGTAATCGTATTAAATTTCTTCTCTAAACAAACTAGCAGACTATAATCTTTAAAATCTCTATGCCACTTAAGAACCACAAAATATAGCTACTTCAATTGAATGATTGATGATGATACTTATGATGCTGCAAAGATGACGATGACGAGACAAAGAAAAAAAAGGCATTTTTATACTTAAAATAAATTAATACATTAAAATCAAGCGGAGCAATGAAAACAACAACTAAGAGAATAATAAATAATGTTAAATAGAAAAACAAAAATTACAAATATTCAACAAGAAGCCACAAGCTTTTATGCACTCAAGTTTTTTTTTCTACTTCTCTTTAAATATTTTATGATCAAAATTTCCTTTCCAGACTTCATCTTTTGCGTTGTCGGTCTTAAAATATTTTCCCCTTTTATTTTATTGCTTATAAGGTGTTAACTTATATAAAAAAAAAAAATAAAATCGAGCCAACTCGAAAAAAAAACATTTTTGTAACATGAACTCTGAAGTGTGTGTAGTAGAATGGTGGACAAAATATTAGTGACAAAGGTATTAGAATTAAAGCTTCACCACATTATAAAAAAATATCAGGACAAATTATGAATTCTGTAACAAAACATTTATTTGGGCACGAAAAAAATGCTACCATATTCTGGTATTGAACTCAAGCATTTGAAACAGGCATGTGATTGAAAGCCATATGAAATATATACATTTCACATACATCAAAAATTAAATGTCTACCGTGAGTATTGAACTCATGCTTTTGAAGGAATTGTTGTGTGTGATGCCAAGTTTTTTTTGTGAGTGCTCTAAGACACAACTATTTGATTAAGCGCTAAAAACGTGTCTTCACGAACACACACTTAATAAAAACATGCATTATTTATGTTCCTACGTCAGGGTAGAACCTCTGAGTATCAGCATGATAATAATTTACTTGTTTCTTTAACAGTCAATAGTTATATCCAGGGCAAGTTTAAATATGCACAAAAATTATTCAAATATGCATGCAAATATTCCTTAAAAAAATACTTTAAAATATGCATAATAATATGCACCCGAAAGAACACGGACTAATAATTTTTTACCAGTTTTATTTCGCACAAAACGATCGAATATATTAAGTTAAGTTAAAATTTATTGAGCCTTTTTTTACAACGAAAGTTTTTAAAGATAACTATACAAAGATTACTTAAGACTATAATGTATTACCTCAAAAAACTATAAATTTTTACAGCACCAAGCTTTAGCAATAAGAAAAGAGTAATAAAATTTTAATAAAAATTAGCTATAGGACAATATGCCCTTGCTCCCGGGGCTAACATAGCATAAGAGGAAAACTCTTAAATTATAAAACTAACAAAAAAATTGTAATAATAATAATAAAAAAAATTGGAACATAAAATTCCCAAAAAGATACTATGAGTACCAGGCATACTTTTTTTCGAATATATTGAAAATATACGTTCAACATCAGTCGATGTCACTGTATATGATTTTTTTAATCTTGGTCGACGTTTGAATCTCAACATTTCGATTAAAAACTTTGTTAAGTTTTTTAATAAATATTTTATATATAATATTTTGAAGTTTTTCTTTTCCGTCTTCTAGGACGAATAAACTTTTATGTAAAGAAAGTCCTTTGGCTTAAAATTTTATTATACTGTAGAAAATAAATTAAAAATTCTCATTAATGTGTGCTAAATCTGTTTTTACCGATGAATTCTTAAATTAAGCATTTGCATTACATATTGATTCTGTATCATCATTAGAAAGCTCATTTAAAACGCTGCTTATTTATATAAAATTGTCGCAATAATGTATAGCAGCCTGTAAGCAAGATTCCCACATAGTGAAACAGGGTCTTGAGGGATTGCTCATACTTGGCCATATAGAATGCATTCAGACAATAAATTGATAAATGGAAATTAATTCAGACAATAAGTTTATTTGGAAAAATACTACATACTTATCGTATTTATGTATGCACTTCTACCGTAAGAAAAACGGCTTTGCAATTTGCAACAAGTGGGTTAATACGAGTGGGTTAAGCGAACAAAATCTGCAATTCTGCAATTCTGTGCAACCCATGAATCAGACAGACATGCAAAATTTTTGTGTAAAAAATTTTTAATTATCGTATTGCGGAGCTGCGGCAGTTGCCACAAGTAATTTTTATTGAAAATAGTTGCCGACCTGCGTAATATGCAAATTTATGCAAGTTACAGTATTTATCGCTTATATGCATTTCAAATTTTGCACGACTTTTGGTGCTTATAAGTGAGAAATGCATTTATAAAATTTCGCTTATATGCATTGGCAGTGCTTATAAAAAAAACTCGCTTATATGCTTCAGTGGTGCATGTATAAAATAAACTACAATGAGTAAATAAAACCCCAAATTTTGTTTTTAAAAAACTTTAATTAAAATTATTATTTTGTACACACAAGGAAAAAACAAGTAATAAAAAGTAAATTAAATAAAAAGGTACGTTACAATCAGTCGTTCTGCCAATTAGATACATTTCAACACTTTTGAAAAATAGTTTAAAGCGTAAATTTGATTTTTGAAATGCACAAACATAAATTAAAAATTTTTATTTAAAGTGATTATTTTTCGAACAAATTGGTTGTTAGTAGTTTTTAATCCAAAGTGATTATTATTTTTTGGCTTATGTTCGCAACGTTTTTAGTCAGAAAGAATTAGACATGAGACAATATTCCAAAGGAACAAGGAAAAATTTTAACACTAATTAATTTCAACTTGCACGGCAGAACAGAAACAACGTTGTTTTTCGAGAGCCGCTACACTCCCATTATCAGTGTTTATGTGTGTTTTCATGTATCCGCCACTGTTTAGGTGGCTCGGTTGAATGTGATTTCAAATTTGTATTTATACAAATAATGTCTAGAAAAAGCATACGAGAGTTATTTGTATTATTATTTGCTTTACCACTATCAATATTCAAATTTTACCATCACTAATTAACGTTAAATTAACCCATTGTTCGAAAAATAAAAACAATTAGCTACTGGCTTGAGCCTTGCAATGTTTGCTGTCACATAACTAGTTAAAATTGATCAAATAAATCAAAAAACTCAACTAGTTGGCAAAAAACAAAAAACAAAAATACTTAAGTATTAATCAACCCATAAAAGTCTTAAGTAAAACAAAAATTAGAAAGAAAAATGGTATAAAATGAGATAAAAACCAACGTGTAACAAGGGGTTAATTTAACGTTAATTAGTGATGGTAAAATTTGAATATCACTGTACAACAATTTCTAACTTTTTCAAGAATTACAGGGTTTCGAAGATTGATTCTGGTAGAAGAGACAACGACGTTTTGAAAGATCGCATCGGACTTGGTTAAAGCTT
Source organism: Gymnocheta viridis (assembly GCA_956483585.1). Taxonomy (NCBI): domain Eukaryota; kingdom Metazoa; phylum Arthropoda; class Insecta; order Diptera; family Tachinidae; genus Gymnocheta; species Gymnocheta viridis. The sequence goes on along the minus strand of OY101441.1, from coordinate 105,751,227 downwards.
CCCAGCTTTAGCCTCTTCTTGCAGCAATTCTGCATATAAAATAATTTTTTCTTTACATTTGCTGTGTAACAATTTTGTAGAAAATATCGTGTCAAATATTTTTGTAGAATTTATTAACCCTCAAATCCTCCTCATAATGGCATTTTTTTGGCTTTCGTCAAACGAATCGTAAATAAACCCGAAAAAGGGGAAGGGCGGAGATGAAATGTTCTAGAAAAATGTTGGCTATAAAATTTTATTAAATATGTCAGAACACATCAAAACTCAAAACCTGACACAAAGACCAAAAATAAATCAAAGTCGGTATTTGAGTGTCAAAGCTTCTCGTCGGAGATGGGATGATCAATAACTAAATTAAACCTTAATGGGCAATCTTGAATCAATTGTTGGAACCCTGTAATTTTTTTCGTGTTGAACTGTGTAATTACTACCTTCTTTTCAACTTGCAAAGCAACTCTAACTTGATTGTGTAAACACTCAAGCAACTTCCGTGACCTTCGACTGTTCCTTCGTCATTTTCGATGTTAATACGCACACTCTATTTACAAGTAATTTCTTGCATGTGGCGACGTGGGGCTAGGTTACTCGAGTGAAACGGCAGGACACCAGTAATCTCTGTAATTTGCCAGCCTGTGCTATTTAATGCTCCTCCTCTGTTTACATCGTATGTTATTATAAGAGTTTGAACGTAAAGTATGGTAAATTTTCTTTAATTGCTTTGCACTCGACAATTAATTTTGTTGTTTTGCGTGTGTGTGTGTGTGTGTGTGTGTGTGCTAAGTTTCAACTATTGTTTTTATTGTAGATGGTTTGTTTTTTAGTTGTTTTTGCTATTGTCGTGTTTTTTTCTACTTGCTCAGCTAAAGGATTTAAGTTTTAAGTGTGTAAAATGAGTAGAAAATTTTTAGTTGAGCGTAACAATAAAATGACAACAAAAACTATTATAATACGATACAATTGTAATTAATTTTAATTACCCAATGCAATTTACATTAGTTGGCGTTCAGTTATTTTTTGTAGTATTTAAAAATATATATTTATTTCATTATTTAGATGCTACACGCTCGTGTAAATCATTGTTTCTACAATTAGTTGCAATTTTAAATGAGCTGTTAAAAATGGGTGTAGATATTTTAAATGATTTGGGGGGTGTGGTGGCTGTCACACAATAAAGAATTAGTAGTTAAATCACTTTTAATACTGTCAGCATCGCATTAAAAGTAAGTTAAGCTTGCGGGCGTATGAATCAAGGAAATATCGTTCAAAATAAATAAATAAATAAGCTGAACGGTGAGTTTTTAACAACTTTGTTTTTTGGCAGCTGTTTTCGTATAACATGTTACTGTACTATTAAACATGTACAGTTTGGTCTCTAATTTAACCATGAATTGACTTACAAATGAACAACGTTTGAAGATTATTAAATTTTATTACCCAAATTCATGATGGGCTACTCGAAATCTTATGACGAAATTTCGCACCAAATTTACATTCTTGGGCATTAAATCACAAAAAAAAAAAAAAAAAAGTGCGGGGACAGAATGTTGTTGATGACCGTGAATTATCGATTCGGCGCCGTTCGTTGCAATTGGCCTCTTTTACTCCTCTACTTGGAAAAATTTGCGGACGAATTTGGATGAAGATCCACTTTATTATCAGAAAATTGTGTTCAGCGACGAAGATCATTTCTGGTTGAATGGATACTTTAACAAGTAAAGTTTCCGTATTTGATGTGAAGAGCAGCCAGAGGCATTGCAAAAATTCCTTGAGTGATGTAGTTTCAACAAGACGGTGCCACATGCCACACATTACGCGAAGCAATGGCCTGATGGGGAGGCGAGTTCGGTGAACAGTTTATTTTCTAGATCGTGCGATTTAGCGACTTTAGACAGTTTTATGAAGGGTCTGTTAAGACTCATGTCTATAGGGATAAGCTCGCACGGGTTGACACAGTGGAAGCCAATATTGAAGAATTTGTTCGTAAGATACCGGCCGATATGTTGTAGAGAGTATGCCAAAATTGGACCCAGAAATCATCTTTAAACATTGAATTATATACATCGTTCTAGCGACTCAAATAAAGATTTCGTTTAAAGTGATTATTTTTCGAACAAATTGGTTGTTTTAGTAGTTTTTAATCCAAAGTGATTATTATTTTTTGGCTAATGTTCGTAACGCTTTTAGTCAGAAAGAATTGGACATGAGACAATATTCCAAAGGAACAAGGAAAAATTTTAAAACTAATTAATTTCAACTTACTAAAAGATGTCATACATTTGCGTTTTTTTTAATCAAATCCGAAAGTTCTTAAAAAATCAGCTATTATTAAAAATGAGCTGTAAACGAATTGACATGATCATACAATGTAGGAGAACTATTTTTTGTAACACACTCGGGATGATCTGACTGCTAGACCTGCACAGAAAAGACATTTCGACACACAACAACTGTCACAAATTTGCGGTAAATATAAAAATTTTCAAAGAATTTTTCTTGCAAAATTTAAAATCGCTTTGCGGGTTTTCGATTTATTTAGTGAATTCAATTATGTTTTGGTTTTCTTTCGAATGTGTGTCTTAAATATCGAATTTAGGAATTTTTTCAGAGTATTTTAATTTTTGTTTTATATTTATTGATTTCTGTTGGAAAATTTTGATCAAGCCACTGTTGGTGTGCATTCAAATATTCTCCGAATTCCGATTTTGGATTTTGGGGATAATATATTATAATAAAAGTTGTTATTTAGTTTTCTTTTTTGTATTCAAATTCATGTATTGACAAATCAATTTTTCTCCATGATTGTGGTAAAAGTGGAAAAATCTTATTATATAAAAATTTATGTGTGACAAGTCTGAAACTTTCTTGTATTAAGTGTTGTGAAAGTGAACTACGTACCCAAAAGTAACGCTTGTGTTGAACAAGTCCGAATTTATTCCTTCTTCTCAAATTTTTACACTTTTTAATTTAAGCAACATGTACAAAAAAAATTGCATTGGCTGGTGCATCAAAAGAATTTGATTCTAAAATTTTTGAAATAATAAACATTGATTCATATTTATTTAGATATTTAGAGCTCAAAGAGAAAACTACTTCTTATAATATTACACAAATGGATTTAATTATATTTCCTTTGAGAGATTATTATCATTATTTCGATCATATGTATTCAACATTTTCCAAATTTTGTTAAGAAATAAAAGTTTTTACAAAAAAGTATTAAATATTCCAGAAGAATCTATCATTGTGACTGCGAAATATAGAATTTGATAAAGCTTTCTGTTATAAATTGGGCCTTTAAGTTTAAAATTCTTATTAAAGATTTTATGGGGATTTTCGGGGATAAGAAATTAGCTGTTTTGAAGGGGAGTGAAAAATCATAAATTATGTATAAAATGGTACTCGTATCTTAATTTTTTGTGTGTTGTCTGTTTATTTGGTAAAATTGTTTGATTTTGGTGGACTTAAGGCATTTTTAATGCCACATCAAATGCGTGTAAAATTTTAAATTTTTTTGAAGAATTTGTTATATTTTTCGAAGTAATTTTGCTTCTTTTCAGAGTGTTCGATTTGTTTAATGATTTTAGAAGTTTAGAGAAACACTTTTGTTGGTGCATTTTGAAACCTGTATTCAATTTCGAACTTGTGGACTTTTTTCGAAATTATTTTGATTTATTGGGTATTTTAGATTTTTTTTTAGTAAATTATAGGTTTTGGGTTGTTTTAGTATTTTTTAAGTTTTGGATATTTACAGTTTTTTTTGAGTAAGTTCGTTTTCTTCGGAGTACGTTTGTTTTTTTCGGAGTAAGTTTGTTTTGACAAGTTTTCTATTCCTTTAGTAAAAAATGGTGTTTTATTGATTTAAACTAATTTTTGCATCATATTTGTTCATTTTTAATACCTAAAGGCACTTTCAGTGACCATTCGAATATGTGATAAATATCCAAACTTTTGGGAATTTTCAATTTTTACAGATTAACTACGATTTTTTGCGAGCATTCAATTTCTTTAGTGAAATTAAAGAAAATCAATAGTTCAATGTACTTATTATGCATATTCGAAAATATGCAAAAACCTCGAATTTTTGAACAATTGTGTTTTTTTTTCGGAATGCATGCATCTAAAACACTTTTATTATTGTTGTTTCGACTTTTGGTTTTTTTATAGAAAAATTTTGTGTATCGGCTAGACTTAGGACACTTCTGAAGGATTTCAGAATACAATAAACCTATTTCAAACCTGATTTCTACCCTTGGTCATGAATGCCTTTACTCTGTTACAAGGATATTTTAATCTTCATTTACAACTTTGTAATAAGTAAAAAATCTGCCTTCAATTGTAAACAATCATAAAAACCTATAAAACTTTCCAAAACAAAAACTTACCTTCTTCATTGGTTTCGTGCAATCAGTCGCATAACGAATCAAGTAGAACTACGAGTAGTTGTGTTGTGCCTTGTTCTATAACATTTTTTGTTTCCGTTTATTTTTTAAGTTTAACTTTCATACACTTTCAAGCCGCAATCAACTTTTTTACAAAAAAAAAGTTTGTTGAATATCTACCTGCCTTTAAGTATTACGAGAATATTTAGAGGGTGTAACAACGAGTCTTAAGCAAGACAAACAGACATAATGGCGTCTAAAAGCAACTGGCGGAGAAATAGAAGAAAAAAAACCAACTAATGGATTTTGCAATGTGTAACTAATTGTTAAATTGAAGGCAACGAAAGAAAGGCAAAGAGCGTTCAAAGATTTTTCAACTGCTGTGCACAGCAAAAAATTTATGTGTTTAATAAAAAAGAATTTAATATATTCAAACAAAACGAAAAAAAATTCTTTGCTAAATTAATATCGGTAATGAGTGAAAAAAACGAACTTTTAAGTTATTGATGACCAATTGTTTCTCATGAGCCTGAAAACTTATTCTATTTATTTGTTCAATTCAATTATATTTCTCTCGGTGTTTAAAAACTAAAACTATTAATTGGGAATATTTCCCTACTTGTTTCATTTGTATCATAACGAAAAATATGAAAGAGACATGTACGTAAGAAAATTGCAAGTTCAATTTCCTAGACAGCTCAAATTTAAACACTGCGAGAGCAAAGCAGAAATACGCGCAAATTTAAAAGAATTTTATACAAACAATTTTTAATTGAAAATCATAATCGAAAAAATACTATTTCACAACGAATGTTATACTCACACTAAGGCAGAAAATCAAAAGAATATCAAGAAGAAATCAAAATTTTCAAGGATATTAGATATTTGTATAAAGGAAATGCAATTAAAAAGAAGCTGCGCATGCTGTTGGGGGGGTGTTCATAAAAAAAATTACGCAGTTTTGTAATCTAGTAAACATCTCAAATTATTTGAATTTAATTTTAATAAATTATTTCAAATTACATATTCGAAATTAATTTTTAATCGATTAGTTCTTTTAAATAACTTCCTCTAATTCCATTTACAATTGTGTTTTAATATCTTTTCGTATTTTTATAAAAAATTTGCTCAGTTTTATGATTTATCAAACATTTTAAATTATTTGAATTTAATTTTTAACCAATTAATTCTTTTAAATATTTTTCTGCAAATGCAGTCTTAATTGTCTTCTAACATCCTCTTGAATTTTTATAACTCTGATAGATACCAAGTTCCTGTACATAGTAACGCCTTCTTGCTGTTAAGACAACTGCTGCACCAACTCAAATGCATCACTACTTTGTTGAAGACAAGAATGCGTTGTTGAATGCTGCAGAACACATAAGAAAAATTATTATTGAACGAGGTGCAAAGTTCAGTAAGCTATTTTATCTCTTAGAACGCAAACACACAAATGTGCGCTTTCCACACACAAATACATACACACACACACACACACACACAAATTTAACACATCCTTGAAATAGTTTTATAAGAAAACATCATCAGCAGTGGAAGGAAACAAACGTTATTAGAGTGAAAATTTTCATTTTATTTTCGTTTTTAATGGTTGTTGCGAAAATTTTTTAATTGATTTGCTGATGTGTTTATTTTTCTTTCTTGTTGTTTGCCAACATGCACATTTTAAAAGAAAATATTGAAAAGTTTAATTAGAGAAAAAAAACAAAGTCTAAAAACTGAAAGTGTGACAACAAAGTTTCTTGTTGAAGAGTACTTTAAAATGTTCAACTAAATGTAACTAAAATTGCAACATTTTTTATGTTTTTTTTTTTGTTAAAATATTGTCTTTCGTTTGAGAATGCCCTAACTACTAGGATATTCATTTGCTTAACCGTTAGTCAGTTAACCGATTAACTGATCAGTTAATTTAAAATTGGCTATTTTCGATTAACGATTAAACCGGTTGATTTCACTCGATTAACGGATGTAACAAAATTTGTAGTATTATAACATATTCAGGGTTGTCACAGTATGCAACGTAGTCGGAATTGGATTTGAAAACGATAAAATAAATACTTTGGTGTGAAGAATTTCATTGTTATCTGTTTTATGTTCAAAACAGATAGTAATTATAGATTGAACAAAACCCCGATAACATTGAAATTCGCCACACAAAAGTATCTATTTTATCGTTTTGTAACCAATTTCGAATACATTGATGCCGTCACATTCCTGATTATTAGTTTCGTCTCATATACAAAAGGTACGAATATGTTAGGTTAGGACAGGTTAGGAAATATTTTTGCATACAAACAATGAAAGTGTTCAGAGATCTTCATTTAAAATAAGTGTTTGCTGGTAACAGCAGAAGTGTTAAAAATTTTAAAAAATAAAAACAGAGTCCTGTCATAATGAAAAAATTTTATATGTGTAGAGAAATCCAAGAAAAGGACTGATAAGTTAAATATTCTGTATTACGGGTTGCTTTCGATTTCTGCAACATCTACGATAAGTGAAAGAATTTTTTCCAAATTATATTTCTAAAAGATTATTTTATATTTATATATTTTATTTTATTTTTTATTTTATCTCCTCAAACTATTGAAATAAATAATAAAATGTCATCACAGTTAATTTTTTTTCGTTTTAGTTCAAGAATTGTGTTGTTTGTTATGTTCTAATGTTTTTACTAATAAACTCCAAATAATAAATAATTTATGCATTTTTATTTATTAAAATAATTTACTGCCAGTTCGCCGATATCGGAAGAAAATTTTCTTTCGTGTAATTACATTTAAAACAAAAACTAAATTTTAAAAGTTGTTTTTGTTTCAAATGAAATAATTCGAAAGAAATTTTTCTTTCGATATCGACGAACAGGCAGTTAATTTATAAAAAAAACTTTACTAATCAGTTAACCAATCAATAATAAAATTAACCGATTATTAATCGATTAAACCAAAACCTCGGTTAATTAATCGAGCAATTAACCGATTAATGCAAAAGCTCGATTAAATGAATACCCTACTAACTACGATTTAAATAAATTTGCAGTAGAAGCAAAAAAATACAACATAAAATACTTTTTTGCCGGAATTAACAGATGTAGATTTTAAATTTATTTAGAGCGTTTGACGTTTGAGTTAACGATATGCTCTTCAATAAATTATTTAATGAATTTGCTTGCGCCTACTTGAAAAATCTTGGATTTGAAAATTTTTGATTATCAACATTTTTGAATGAAACTTTTTATTTGTATTTGAGCTTGTGCCGAATACCAAGCAAAAAAAATGGGGATTTGTTCCTGGTAATTGCACAATTCGTTAGACAGCTCAAAAAATACCAACATGGTATTATTCAGTTTAGTTGGTGTATTTAATATATTTAAGCTTCGGCGCGAAAAATTGTTTTTACTTCAGTGTATTAAATAAAACATTCAAAAATTTAAAGCAAAACCGGTTAACCGGTTTTTGCTGTTAAAAAAATCAATCGGTATCGAATAATTTATATATTCCAATAATTCGACAGGTCGGTTCACTAAAAAAATGTGAAAGTTTTTATAGCTTCCCATTTCAAATCAGGGGACCTCAAACAATTTAATGTGATAATGAAAAAACGAAAGAGACAAAGTAAGCAGAGGAAAATTCATTTATAACTAAAAATCGCTGATGAAATAAGTAAGAAATGTAAGTGGATTTTTGAGTTACGTTTTCGCACATCATGGAATGCTAGTTTAAATTTTAATGATATTTGAATAAAATTATGACTCGGGTGCTGCTGAGGTGTGTGGCGGCACCGAAAATGGGTATATGTTTCCCATACAAAATATTAAAATTTAGATTTCCTGTCTTTTATACACATAAAATATTATTTTCACTCTGATGATATCTGATTAAGGTTCGACTCAAGCCCTCCAAAAACATGTTCATTAACAACTACAGTCCGCGCACGAAAGCGCAAGTCGTAATTTTTTTTTCATTTCATTTTTTAGAAGTGCAACTTTTTTTGAAAAAAAAAACTCTCGATAAGTGCACCTCTTTTGTTTTATAAAATTTTAGGCAATTTTCTCTCTGCATTTAAGTTTGCACCAAAAAATCTATTTTCAAAATATTGTCGACAACTCGCGTGAATTTTTTTAAATGTTTTTATACGCATAAATCGCTTGTTAAAAAAATTTTAAAAATTATATTTTTGTCTGAAAGAGCAATCTTGCAGCTTGGCTCCATAGTTTTTTTAATCTTACGGAGAATTTGCTAACCCGAAATATTGATTCACACAATTCCCCCATTAATGGGCTGAACTTAAAAAAAAACACTTTTTGGGTTTGAAAGTGAAGTTTTTGGCCCAATAAAAATCTAAGTGGAAGTCGGGCGGAAATATTGATTATCGCACAGCACCGCCTATTATGGAAATATTTTTGAAATTTTTTTATTTTAATGCATTTACTGTTAATGTTTACATGCAGAAGCGGCGCTTAAAAAATTTTGACATCTCGAAATTTCAGAAGTTTCTGAAAATGTACAAATCGCACAAAAACTTAAAAGTAGATGATGCGAATAAACCCCTAAACATTTTCATAGAATGGGCAAATGAAAATAAAATTTCTTATGAAAAATTAGTTGCTATTAAAAAATTTAAAAAAGATGAAATTTTCCAAAATATTAAAAAGTCTAAAATTCAAACCAATCTTCAGCATTCTCCTTATTTATGTGTAAAGCATTAATATTTTAGATTTGTTTAATAATCGCATTTTTTATGCTGAAATAATAAAATATTGAATACTTGCAGCTAAACTAAACGAATTTATGATTTAATTTTTTCTGTGTACATATTTCATGAACATATTAAATATTAAAAATATAATGAAATTTACATTTAGATTTTCTACTGTAGAGAATGTTATCATAAATATTTTTGAAGATACAGCACTTCACCGGTTTGATTATTTGGCAACAGTGATAACAAACAAATCAAATACAAATACACATCGTTAAAGTTTATTTTTTTCTTAGATCTTCCGGAAAAAATCGTATTAATAAAAACAATAACAAACCTGCATTGCTTTAGCGGCAAAAGTGTCGGTTTTTTCTGCTTACGCATTTTATGTTTACCTTCTTATTTACAACGTGCGCTAAATTCTTCGATTAATCGCACTATGTTTAATCGTCTGGCTCAACTTTCGCCTTGCCTGTCCCGGGACGACAAATGTTACTCCTCGGCGGACTTTTAAACGAAAACTACCTGCCTGGCGTGCCACTCACAACCTATTTTACATGTTTATTTATTTATCGTTAGCATATAAATACATAAATAAAAGAATAAATAATTAAAATTGATTACTATTGGCAAGAAAATTATCTATTTTCGCTTAGTTGTTCAGCGAGCGATAAAGTTCAACATCCTGGGAAACACAATTTGTTACCTTTACATCTATTTGAGGCTTTTGCTTTCGAAAATAAGTGTTATTAACACTTAATATTATTTTGGCATTATTTTTTACTTGCTTAAATCATTTTAGAATTTTTCCACTCCACCATTATGACAAATAATATCAATGTATCCATCCTCATGCTTTATGTTCTTCTAGAAATTGAAATTGAAACATGCAAAAAAACCAATCGCATTGAAAAGACTAAAAGCTATCAACTGCAAAATGCATCAATCACAACAAGTTGTCAATTCATATCATTCGCACAAAACTTAACACTCGCAGCTTCTAATCCTAAAACGTTAGCAATTACAAAATATTCGAGTCATTCTTCATTCATGCACAGTCAGTCAAATCGAATATTATGGCATTCAGTCTTATAATCAATACATGTGGAGTGATCTGCAACAAAACCACTAAAAATTCAAAAATACGAGAAATATATCGTATCGAGGGGTGTTATGGATATGTGAGAGCAATGAGGAATAAAAGGAGGAAGTTAGAAAAAAAGTTGCAAAAGGGGTTGGCATTTGACAAGATTGATACATGCAAGGAAACATTCATATTTGAAAACGGACATACAATTTTTCAAAAAAGTTGAAAGTTATTAATTCGTTTTTTTATCGTGAACAATAGATTATCATTTTATCAGGAGTAAAATCATGAATTCAAAGCTAATGGCTAAAATAAAGCAAACGTTTTAACTTTCCCTAAAATAAGACTTAAGAGAAAACTTTGAAAGCCCCGGGATACAAGTATTGTTTATTTTTTGGTCACCTCAAAAATCCATTTGTTCTGACCAATATTAGCTTTTTTCCCCTTTTTTAACTTTTTATATTGTAACAAGATTGACAACACTTCAAATTGAAAAAAATATTTGATTTGTTTTTATATATCAACGTTCATTCACAAGCTCAGTCGTATGGCTTATCGTTTAAAAAAATACGCTATTGGTTTATGGGCTTGTAAACAGTCAAATTTGTTGTGTCGTCGTTTTGTCGTATTTTAAATGTCAATTCAATGTAGTTTGTGAAATTAGTGAGTTTGTCCATAATTTTTAATTATTATTCAACTTATGTACTTATATGTACAATTTTTGCAATAAAATTTATTAATATAAATAAAAAATCAAAATAAAAATAAACATAAATGATGTCGCCGGTGGAAATTTCACTAGCTATTGCAAAACTTACCAAGTACAAAACCGAGATAAATTAAGATATAAACACATTTTCAACAGCAGGCTACACGAGTACATGCCTACAAATTTCTCTGGCTTTTTGAAAAATTTGCAACTGTTTGCGAAATTTCGCGTTTTTTGCAATGTGGGTTACTTATTCTATTTTTATTTTTTCATCGACTTTTAAATGATATCAAACATTTTAATCTTCCCAATGATTGGAAGTTATTAGGAATTTTCGCTATTTCTCTAGCTTTATTGCGAGTTTTCCACATTCCTTGCATTTGTTACTTGTTTTAGAAGATTTTACGACTTCTTCTAAATTTTGCAACTTTTGGCGGAATTTCGCGGTTTTGTAAAGTGGGTGACTTTTAATAAATTTGTCAGCATAAATATACTGATTCAACATATCGTCTAAACTTAGCTTTACAAATAGAATTTTTCCATACCTGTCCTCAATACAACCATTTATAATACATATAAAATTCAAACGTATAACTATAACACACTTTTGTATGAAAATTACCAATAACAAAAATACAATACTGTATAATTAATTAATACGAGCTTGTGAATTGAACAATTGTGTTATTTATTCTTAAAATATGTATGTATATAGCGAAAAACACAGAATTTTAGAACTTTTTTGTATTCTTGAGCAATTTATTGCAATTGAGTGGATTTTTAAAATGTTTTTTTTTTTTTTTTGGCAATTTGGAAAAATAATCTTGATCCTCATTTTAATGGATAATCAACATTCAGCTTGTTCCAAATAACTTTCAAGAAATGTTAGAGAAATACTAGCTAGTTTTAAAAAATTGAAATTTCTTTGGGAATATAAAAAATTTTTTAATTTTTTAGTTGTTCCGACTTAATTTTAGCTTAAATAAATGCACTTGTGTGTTTTGGAAAAGACGCTGCTGAAAGCAAAAATAAAATATACAAACATTATCGATTATTCCATGCAGGCAGAAATAGCCGTGTAAACGATCTAACAGATGTGTTTAATAAAGCTTTAGATTCCTCAGATCACGTCAAAACACTCGTATGCATCAAAAAAAGCCTCAAATACTTCAATCTGAAGTTATAAATCTATTGACTTGCGAAGACCCTACTAAACAAATAACATCTACACCGAACGAAGAAGCAACGCACGAGGAAGAAGATAAAAAAGAAGACGAAGAAGAACTTGAAGAAGATAATTTTTGATGATTTAGATGATGATCACTATTTAATAATTACTCATATTGCTAAAATAATTACTTTTTCATATTTATGATTTAAATGTTTAAAAATAATATTTTCAAAAAATAATTTTGATCAGAAAAAATTGAATTTTAACCAATGTGCATGTTGTTTATTCAATTAGTTTGTTTCTTTTTTTTTCAAATATGATTTTTCACAAATTTTTTCATCAATTCAAGAAAAATTTTTTTAAATATATTTATATTTGCAATAAAATAATTGGTGGCGATTTTCGATGTTCATGTGTTTCCTTATAGACATACCTATTTATCATAACTCAGCCTAACCAGACCAAAATCGCTGACTGAATGAATACTCACATTGCAATTGCTGACTAAAAAGTAAAATAACATGAACAGAGCAGCAAAATCTAAAAAAAGGAAGCACAAAGTTATAACCCTTTTCAGGAAACCTCTAAAATAGATTTCAAAACAATTTTAACTTGTGGTTTGTCATTGTCATCAACATCGTCATCAACATCGTCATCATCATCTGTTGCAGCAGCAGCAATAGCCATAGTCGCTGTGGCATCATTTGTGTTTGTCATCGTTTGTTAAAAAACACTAGTAAACTATTTGTGATTGTGAGTTTTTGTTGATATTCCAGTTGTTATTGTCGTTGCTACTTCTATATTCTTATCTCTAGAAAAATCTCTTTTATTCCATACTCGAACAGTCGTACACAGGATTTTTGTGAATACATTACGGTCACTAACACACGTATTCATGAGTTTGAAGGCGAAAGTTTGTATGGATGTGCATCACAGTAAACTAACTAACGTCAAAATGTATTTGGGTTTGTGTGTGCCATATACATACACATATGTCATTCATACAAAAGCACACACACACACATATATACACAGACACACATTTAAGTAAAGTGAATGTTTGTGTGTTTCGGCTGTATGTTCAAATCGTGTCATATTTACTTGAATAGTTTTATGATTTATAGCAGATAATGGAAACATTTAAAATAATTTCGTTTTAGGAAGGTACGAATACAAACAAACTATTGATTAATAACTTTTGACAACAATTGACTCTGAGAAATTCGTTGGAACAGCTCTGTTTACTTGTACTGATAAATTATCTATTTATTTGTGCATAAGACAGCCGCTATAATGTCAAAGCTTAATAAAAAGAAATATGCGTATTTATCTAAATTTATCTAAATTAGACATTAAGACAATAAGACCACTTTACACCAAAGAAACATTATAATTATTTTTTTGCAGACCCTTTTTCCAAGTTGTGTCCTGCGACACCCAAACAGTAAGTGTAGGAAAAAAAGCTGCTGCTGTGTGCATTCATGTTTGCACAACATATGGAACCATTAATATGCAAAATATTTTACTCAGGCGTCACCAAACAAGCACTTGTTTTGTGACATACGCTCATGGTTGAGTGTAAGAAAAAACTCTGCAGAATCATTTGGCATTTTACCACTAACTTTTATTTAAAAAAAATATATATTTTTCAAATTTGTCTCCTGTATATTTATATTTCAGTATGTTCTACTTATAAAACCTCGACAAGCGATTCGAAGAGGAAAAAGTAATCGAATTCTTATGTTAATTTGATTGCAATTTCTTTAGATTCGAATTACAGAGTTAAGCTCCAAGTCTTTCACAGATTTTATAAAAAATTTCAAATACAGTACAACCTCCATAATCCAGACAGATATAGTTTCAGTTCGGATTAGTAGGTCGTCCGGACTATAGTTAGGATGAAATTTTAAACGCAATACGTAAATGGAGCACGCAGAGCTGAAGTGAACCAAGTCACAGAAAGACAATTCGAAGATATTTTGAGTTTCAATAATTGAACTGCCATAAATTACATATAAACTGAGAGCCATTAGCTTGGGGTTTTTTTTATCGTTACCTTAGGAACGAAACACTTTTTTACTGCGTCCATTACAGAACTAAATAAAGTTAAACTTTGCGGAGAATTTCGCACTAGTTTTGAAATTTTTCATATTTTATGACTTGGGTCGCTTCAGCTCTGACCCCTCCAAATGTACATATGTACATACTATGTATACATAATTTATTTTTATTACCAAAAAGAAAAATAAGTGCACATAAGTAGTCATTTGTATTTAATTTATTTACAGAAAATAATAAGAAACATACTAAAAGTGATGAAAAATATTCAATCATTTTGAAAAATAAGAATTTATTTCTGTTAAATACACAAATCTATATGTAATTTGTCAGCTCTATTTTTAAATTCTTTTAAAAATAAAATATCCTTATCTGTCGCTTTGGTTTGTTCAGCACATAAAATAGCTTTTGGAAACTGTTCGCCAAGCAAACTCAATTAAACTAAAATATTTTAAATTTTAAATACTTATTGTGTAGTGGTAAAATAACGAAAAAATTTTACTGAGAAAAAAAGAACACTTGTCCAGACTATAAAGGAAAAATTTCTTAGCTGTCCGAAAAATTTTAATGTCCGAATTACTGGATAGTCCGAATTAGCGAGTATCCGGATTAGGGAATTTGTACTGTACTTTTAATTAGTATTATCTCAGCTTGACCAAGAAGTTACTTAAACTAGACGCAGAGCTAACTAAGTATTGACTTAGATTTGACTAAGACTTGATTTACGCTTAACTTGAACATTAATTAAACCTGAATAACATTTGGATCAGACTTAGTTTCGGCTTGATGTAAACTAAGACCTGACGTAGACTTAATATTTACTCTCATAGTTGACTTCACTCATAGTTTATATACTCGTAGATTTGACTACGACTTGGCCAGGATTTGATACATATAGAAAAAGCTACAGACTTGAATCAGGCCTTAATTAAATCTAAACTTAAGAATGGACTTAAAATTTGTTTTGGCTTGAGTTAAATTTAAATTTTTCGAATACACCTAATTCTGTTTTTACACGGTTTTGATTTAACACAGTTTGAAAATAAAAAATGTTTAATTTAAAGTGATTATTTTTCGAACAAATTGGTTGATAGTAATTTTTAATCCAAAGTGATTATTATTTTGGCTAATGTTCGTAACATTTTTAGTCGGAAAGAATTGGAACAATTGTAAATATCACAAATTTAGGGGAATTCCCTTTTTGTGCATACAAACAAATTTACTTGTCAGAGCAATTGAAAGCTTACAAACTTTCAAGCTTAGAGTGCATATCTTTTCTTTCTTAAATAACTATCAGTGTTGCCACCTTATGTGTAATTACACATATCATGTGTAATTTTTATTTTCATGTGTAGCCCATGTGTAATTGGCTGCATGTGTAACTTATACGTGATTTAAAATTTTATCGTTTTTAAGCACTGCTTTTTTTATTGTGATGATGACAAATAAGGATTGGCTGGGATATTTGCATTTTTTTTGCTTTAAATATACAGTAGTTTTCCGATTTAACGAACATTCGATTTAAAAAACACCACATTTAACGAACACTTAAATTTTTATTTCTATTCTTAAGTACCTTGTATTACGAATAAAAATTTTATTTTGTAAAACAAAACGATGAACAAAACGAAAATGAGGAAGAGCTAGATAGAACTGATATTCTAGAGACCAAAATAAAACACGAAAACGTCATTAAGCACTTCGAAACTTGTATTAAATGAGCTCAGCAAAATAATGTTACTAACACAAATTTAATGCTTTTGAGAGAGCTTCATGAAGATGTCATTAAAAAAGATATCCATTTCAATAAGCAGACTGTGTTTATCCAATTTTTTTCATAAATTATTTTTGTATTACGGTGTTTTTATGAATTTTTCCTTTTCTTATACATAATTTTAAAGAAATATTTATTTTAAATTACTATAATTTTAATAAAATATTAATAAAAAAAAAACACTTACATATTTATAGTTATGAATAAAATATATGGCGCTATTAATTTTGAATTTTGTACTGGATATAACGAACAAGACTGACAACAATTAGTTTCGTTAAATCAGAAAATTACTGTATTAAATTTTTGTTTGTGATTGTATTTTTACGCAAAACCAAACTATGATATTTTTAAGGAGAATGATGTACAATTGGTCTAAAGAAGATTATGTATCTACAAAAATAAAAAAAATTCTCAGAAGAAGTTGGAAAATACCAACGAAACGTCGTCGGAATAATTTGTAAAAAATAATATTTTGTTAAATGACCTTGAGCCCAACTATTGCATATATATTCATCATCAAACAAATTTTGGAATTACACCAAAAGAATCAAATATTTAATCTAAAGAAATCAAAGGATGTTATTTTGCAAACAAAAGCATGTGTAATTTCTATTCTGATGTGCGATTTTGGGGTGATGCATGTGTAATTTAACATTTCGTTGGTGGCAACACTGATAACTATGCTTATGTAAATACATATTATATGTACTCGTATATGTGATTTAATAAAATGTTCTTAAAAAAATCCTTATTTTTCACTATTTCACCTATTTTTGCATACGATCAATGTATTTTTTTACACGGGTTTTATGAAACGTGTAAAAACAGAATTAGGTGTACTTGATTCAGATTTGTTTCGATTTGCTGAAGATTTTTGTGAACACTTACAGAGTTATTCCGAAACGTGTATTCAGTATAATTTTAGTTGGTGGGGAAAACGCTTTTATGGGAAACTCGGCTTTAAAGTATGTTCCGTAAATTTGTAAATCGAGTGATTTCTAAAAAACATTGTTAGTAAGAAATTAAATTTGCTTGTGATATTTAAGATCACTCGACTTACAGATCATCCCAGATTAATTTTAACAGTCGTTTCTGAATAATAATGTTAAAACATTTTCACTTATTATTGTCTGAGACCAGTACCTCTGATATGTTTTCTTGCTGAGCAATGCGTATAAAAAGAACAAAATTTTTGTATTTATTTTTTAAATTATTTATAATTTGTAAAATTTTAAAATTTGAAACGATACAAAATTATTTTCAAATATGCATATTGCTTTTTTCTTATCTCTCGTTCATAAAGAAAATGTCTGTGACTGGAAACAAATTATGACATTTACATGTTTTTTGATAAAGACAATTTTTTTTACTTAATTTTACAAGAACTGGTTATCAATCAAGTTCAATTTAGTTTGTTGCTTAAAAAGACCTACGTAAAAAAATATGTGCATGTTGTCATTTCATTTAAGTGCAATTGAATAAAGAATTTTTGTTTGTTTTTCAAACAGCTTAGAAAAAACAGATAGCATTAAACAATAAGTTTCCATTAAACAATTTTTTTGACTGCTGTGCTATATGGCTGACCGTAACTGTTTTATATTCTTTTTTTTTTACTTTTGCTTATTTAAAAGTAATTTTTCAATTTATTTATTTATTTAGTTTGACAATTAGTTTTGTTTGTTGATTTATGTCATTAAATAAATGTTTATAATTGAGCAAAAATAAAAAAAAACTCAAGATAAATATTAAAAAAAGAGAAAATCATTTTAAACTTATGTTGGTTTGTAATTAAAAAATTTATCTTTATAAAAACTTAAAAAAAATATTGTGAAATTGTTTAAATAATTAATTGTTTTATTGTAGGTTATTTATAAAAAGGCATTTGTCGTTGTAATTTTAGAGAACAGGTTTAAAAAAATTAAAACTTGCCAAATATCTACGATTTTTTAAACAATTGTGTCTTTTAATTAAAAGTTTCACATACTCGTAGACTCCTAAAATAGAGTTTATAAGAGAGAGCGAGAGAGAGTAAGAGAATTAAAGATATTTATTTGTCCTCCAATGCAGGAATGAGATATAAAATGTGAGCAACCGCTGCGTTTTTATCATCATCTACACAACTTCTATAGTAATAATTATAAGGCACACCTGGGTTCAAATTACGGCAGTCGATACTGCAAGAAATTTCAACAGAACTTAAATGAAAATTTCTATCGATTTTGGATGCTCTGAGATGTCTCACGATTCGGAAAGCCGAGCTGTTCCCAGTTTTTATTTTTTTAGCTGAAATCTTATTATTCTAAAAATTAATTTCCGAAAAGTTTTTATAATAAACAACTTTTATTTTTCTGGTTATAAACAAACCACAAAATATTAAAATGTTACAGCATATAGCAAGATATCTTTTAATAAATTAACAATTTATTAAATAATAAATGTCTGTATATTGCACTAAATATTTTAGCAGAAAAAAAACATTTTTTTGCCGGCTAGATCCACAATAGTTATAAAATCCCACTATATGCACAATGTACCGATTTTTATCGCAGTTAATTTACCAATAGTGCGACCGCTAACAATATTTTAAATTGCGATAATCAGCGCCGAAACTGTGCTGAGTATGAACAATCAAAGTCAACCTTGATGTGCCGATAATATGAACACCCTATTGCGCAATATAGACCAATCATTTTGTGAAATATTCGCTGATCACACTCAGGGCTACCAGTAATATTTTCCGAAAATTCGTAAAATTTTGGAAATGAAATCGTCAATATTAACAAAAAATCGTCACCCAAAAATCTTCTCTTTTATACAACAACCAATAGTATTTTATATAAATAAAACAATCTTTCTTTTGAAAAACTAACAATTCAACGGATTTATTAAAAACTTTAAACACAAAATAAAAGGAAAACTCAACAATATCTTAAACATGTTTGGTCAATTCAAAGCAAGATTTGAACAGATATTATGTCGAAACAGTTAATATATTTTCCAAAATAAACAATAATTTTTTATTAGCCCTCGTAGCACTTGTTTTATTACAAGTCAATAAAAACTGTTTGAATTTGAATTTACTTTTTAATACTAAATGTTCATTTGCACTTTTTAATTCAGTATTTACGGTTTAATTAGTTATTTATTATTTAATAATTAATTTATTAGTATATACAATAAATTAAAAATTATTTTTTATTTTTTGCTTAAATAGAGTGAATGGCTGCGATACTATGCCAGACTTAAATAGTTAGGCGAGTGTAGAGCTCATCAAGCTGTTGAGAAAATCTAGCTGGTTCGATGTAGTTGTGGGGGCATCATTGGTCATGTTCCTCATTTGCTCTAGGCTATCGATCGATAGTGGGATCGAAGTGACGGACACATAATGATGAACTCACTAAGTCTTTGCTTCTATTCATGCAACACATTCAACCCATAATATTCGTTTTGCCTCCTAATCCTGTTTATTTATATTCAGCCATAAGAGGGAGACCGCCCAAACTTGTTAATATACCATTTCAATAATTTCATGAATAATTTTAAATCAATTGTTAAAATAAAACATTGCAAATAATATATGCATTAGGGGGAGCCGATTTGTAAGGACAAAAATAAATTTGTCGATATTGTGCCATCGAATTTTCGATAGCTTTTTGGAATGAGGAAAGTAAAAAGATTCACTACGATATATCAGAAAAATCATTTTCAAGGCGTCCAAATTTCAATTCAAATTTCAAATTTTCATTAATAAATAATTCAATTTCATCAAAAGTAATTCAATAAGAATTCAAATAATAATAATTCAAAAATAAATTTTAACTTTAAAAAGCTAATGCTTAAAAAAATAATTAAATCAGCCGATTTTTTTATTACCTACTAAAAAAAACTTTAAAAATAAAATTAAAATTTGGGCGACCCGAATATGATTTTTTTGTTATCTCCTCATTCCAAAAGCAATCGAAAATCGATGGCACAATATCGATTGCTAAATCGACCCACCCTTACATGCATGATTTTTTTCTACTAAAATATTCTATTAAATTATGTATTAATTTAAAAATTAATTCAGAAATTATTTAATAATGTATTATTTAAACAAAAAGAATATGTCTGACGCCGATAATTTTGTTTCAATACAATATAAAAAAAATAATCACAATAAAATTATTAATTATAGTTATTTGTTATATTGGAATTGAGATGAAAATATGTTTTATACATTTGTATAAAACAAAATTCAATTATATAATCAACAAAACAACAACAGTGACTTTAACACTTTCTCCCTCCTCTGTTTCGGTGGCACGAGCTCCGCATCCTTCTAGAACTTTTTATATATTCGTAGAGTAAATCTTCTTTCATTTCTTATTCGACGATTAAATTAGGTAGATCAGTATTGCGATTCACTAACTTTTATACCGATAATCGTATCGTTAAAATATATATATCGAAAATCGACTTTCTTATTCAATATTTATATTATTCTTCCAATTGTTAGGCAGAAAACAGAAAAATATAATTGTTCAATTCACAACCTCAGTCGGCTTATCCTTAAAAAAAATACGATATTTGTTTATGGGCTTGTGAACAGACAAATTAGTTATATGGTCTGTGAAATTAGTGAGTTTGACAACAATTTTTAATTATTATTCAACTTATGTACTTATATGTACAATTTTTGCAATAAAATTTATTAATATAAATAAAAAATAAAAATAAAAATAAAAATAAACATAAATGATGTCGCCGGTGGAAATTTCACTAGCTATTGCAAAACTTACCAAGTACAAAATCGAGATAATTTAAGATATAAACACATTCACGACAGCGGGCTACATGGGAACATGGATTTGTCTTGTTAAAAAATTTTGCAACTTTTTGCGGAATTTCGCGTTTTTTGCAATGTGAATTACTTTGGCTATTTTTTATTGTTTCATCGACTTTTAAATGATATCAAACATTTTAATCTTCCCAATGATTGAAAGTTATTAGGAATTTTCGCCATTTCTGTAGTTTTATTGCGAGTTTTCAACATTCCTTGCATTTGTTGCTCGTTTTAGAAGATTTTACGACTTCTTCTAAATTTTGCAACTTTTGGCGGAATTTCGCGGTTTCGCAATGTGGGTGACTTTCAACAAATTTGTCAGCATAAATATGCTGATTCAACATATCGTCTAAGCTTTACAAATAGAATTTTTCCATACCTGTCCTCAACACAACCATTTATAAAATATATAAAATTCAAACGTATAATTTTAACACACCTTTGTATGAAAATTACCAATAACAAAAATACAATACTGTATAATTAGACGATGAAACAACACATACGACGTTAATACGAGCTTGTGAATTGAACAAATATATACGTAAAGAAAAATAAATTATGTATACATAAATAAAACTATTGCAAACGATTAAGAGTATTTGCAAAATTGTTGAAGGCATCAGCACTTGCTTTTAAGCACTCCCCCATCGTTGTTATGGCCACCACCATCATTTTGTTTTCCTCCAAATTAGATGCACTGCATTCGGCTAGCAGCTGTTAAATACAAGAAGGGACATTTATTACATACTGGTATTATATTTTAATATCGTATGAATTTCGACAAAACTTACCTTGAAGAGTATATTTTTGTTTGACTCCTTTTATGCGAATCAATCTTTAGAAACTTGTAATATTTTGTGTTGAGCAGTGTTATTTTCAAATTGTTTGCAAACATTCAACATATAAAAGAGAGTCTGTTGAATAACCATTCCCAGTTTGAAATGAAAATCTCATGTTGGCTGCTTTAAATTAAGTCATGTATCTCATGTATTTTTCTCAAGATTTTTTATTTTTTCCCATCAAATAACAGTTGCTTTCTTATAAAAATATAAAATACTTTCCTCTTTTATTTACAGGTAAGTGCTGAGGCCACAATTTTCATATTTTTCATCAGAAAAATTGCTGTAACAACATGTAGATGTGCATATATTACACAGTCCTGCAAGCAAGTATTGTGTTTCAGTATTGTTTTCTTTATCACATGAAGTCCATTAAATACAAATATTTCATTAAAAATATAAAACCCACATTTGGTATGTGTGTACATACATACATAAATGTGCCACAATTTTAATTGTTTTTAAGTTGCATTCACACACGTATGAGAGAACTGTCAAACTTTCGACACATTTTTAATTAAATACAAACAATTTGAGATAAATTACAACATGAGAGAAATAACAAAACACAAAAATATCTGTTAAATTAATTTATGTTTTCATATTTGTGTACATCTTTTTATTTAATAATTGAAAAATTTATATTCATGCAAACATTTGTTTGAAGTTATAGAAATAAAAACAGTGGGTAAATTATAAGTAAATTCGATGATGCTTAAATTCTTTGCTGGATGCAAATTTTATTTCTGTTTGCTGATGGGCAGTAAAACCTAAATTTAAATTCACCCCTTTTTCCATTAAAATAAATAGTTAGTACACAATAATTAACGAATTAAAAACTAAGTCCAGTTACTTAAATTTCTCATTGTATTAATCTCCTGAACATGATCACAAGCCAACTAATATTTATTCTATGATTAAAAAAAAACATTTAATATAAAAAAAAATAAACAAATTGACGAATTGAGCCTTAGACTGCTACACTGTCGTCCACGTCTAATGTATAATATGCGTCTACAAGCCCCATCCTTACTAACTCTCTCATGAATGAGTAGAAAGCATATGAGATCTTCCTCATGCACTTCTCAGCAGTACATTTCCACGAAAGCTTTTAGGCGTGGACTACACGGAATATTCCAAACCGAACTTGGTGATCGGGATTCGGAATTCTGTAACTCTTGATAAAAACTTCGCATTCGGTCTTTATTGACTTTACTCCAAAACTGTTAACCTCGGCAAATGCTCGGTGTTTCAGTTCTGCTCTGTGTGTTCAAGGTTAGGTTGACAGGTCGCCGGTGAAGAATTAGGAAAGAGTACCAGCCCACTTGGGTCCAAAGTAATTATGATCCCTGTGTGTTCAAACTATGTGTTGTTTTTTAATAGCTTTCGGATTTGATTAAGAAAAAAAACACATAAACTTTAGAGAAATGTATGAAATCTTTATTTGAGTCAATATAACGATCTATATAATTCAATTTTTAAAAATGATTTCATGTAAATGATGACCGCGGCTACGCCTCAAATGGTCATACGCTGCGTCCAATTTTGCCATAATTTCTCCAACATACTTGACGATATCTCACGATTAAATTCTTCAATATTGGCTGCCAGCGTGTCAACCGTTGCGGTTGAGCCTTAATATAGCCTGACAAAAGATAGTCTAAAGGCGTTAAATCGCACGATCTAAGCGTCCAATTGACCGGCCCGAAACGTAAAATAAACTGTTCACCAAACCCACCTCTCAATTGCACCATTGTTTCGCGTGCTGTGTGGCATGGGACACCGTTTTGTTGAAGCCACATGTCAGCCTAGTATGGCAGTAACGGCCCTGCCGGTCATCAACAACACTGGCGGATACAGCAGCGATATTTTCCTCTGTGCGCACTCTACGTATGCGTTTTGGTGGTTTAATGTCCAATAATGTAAATTTATTGCGAAATTTAGTCACAAGATTCCGAATAGCCGCCTCCGAAGGTCGTCCAAACTGATCATAAAAAGGAAGAAGTGCACGATGCACTTTCTTAACCGAGCATGAATTTTGATAATAAACTTTAATAATCTGTAAACTTGTAAGGCGATTCATGGTTAAATTATAGACCAAACTGAACATGTTACACGAAAACACCTGAGCTGTCAAAAAACAATGTTGATAAAAAGAAAGTTGCTAAAAATTGTCCCTTATTCCTTTGGAATATTGTCTAATATCGAATTCTTTCTGACTAAAAACGTTACAAGCTTTTGCCTAACAAGCAATCAGTTTTGATTAACAACTAATTTCGAATTAGAAAAATACCCCCATATAAACTTTTTGCTTTATTTTTGCGATAAAAATGTAAAATTTTTGATGTAATTTTTGATAGAAAAAACAAAACTAATATTTTGACTGTTACTTTTGATTGCCAAACAAACAGTAAAATTTACATTAGTTAACTTTTAAGTTGACATTAGTTTTCCAAATCGTAATTTTACAAGAAAACGCTGAATTCCAAATATTAATAATATCAGAAAGATTATTTTTCACAAAACCTAAGAAAATTTCATAACACTTTTTCTTTGATATAATTTCTTGCAAAAATCCCCTGTTGAATAATATAAAAATAATATTTTTAAATACATACCACTTATATCCGTTACTGAATTGAAGACTAATTTTAATCTACCAAATTTAAACATTTCATTACTTCTATTATACCAAATACATGAGCATAAATCATTTTAAAATCTTTTAACAATGAAACACATCCCAACAAATGTATCTAAATCCTCTTTAATGCGAACAATTTCGGTTGGCTTTTGATTAAAACAGTTTTGTACCAGTGACAACAACAATGCTTAATGGCCCGTGTATTTTATATAAAATTTGCTTAAAAAAATGTTATTTTTAAACATCCTCTCAAAGAGAATTTGTACACCAAGGTCTGTATATGGCTTTGTGTTGTTTTCAGTACATTTCTGTAGAATAGACAAGAATGTCCTGAAGCCTTAAATAGCACTGAAAAGAGTTAAAGTATCTTAGTTTAAGGGACGAGTACATACATATATGTATGTTTGGATGGTTGTTTTTTGCTTTATAGTGTTGCTTTTAATGGTGTCGTGAGCATATGTAGGCATAAACTTGAAAACAACTTGAAAATCTACAATAAAACACGCATCCACTCACACACACACACACACAGTTAATACTACTAAAAAATACACACACATACTCACACACACGCAGTTAATACTTAAATACTGAAAAGAAAGAAAAAGTATTTTTGTTTTGTCATACACTTGTATTGTTCACAAACCAACAGATGGTAACCACTTATTTACTGGATAGTGTCTGATTTTTCATTAGGGGCGTTCAGATTTGAAGTTTTAGCATTGAGAAGGGATTAAAGTTCAAGTCATTCCCAATTTGATGTGAACTTCCTCGCCACATGTTTGCTGCGTTTATAACTAAAAGTCGTAACCTACAGGATCTTCGGTTACCGTTTTTCCATGCAAGCTTGTACCAAAGACGAAATCAATTTTACGGTAGAGCTGCGACTTACCAACAATTTGCATGATGTCGTTGACATGTTGTTTTTATAATTCTCTGCCGTATTTTTTGTTTGTTGGCTGATCCTTTCTGCTAGTCTGATGAATAATAAACAGTTCCAAATAGTAATCTTTTAATAAAATAACGAATTTATCCAATAAGTTTCTTAAATTAAAAGAAATGGGTAAAATCAGATTTGAACTCAAGCCAAACAATTCATTTCAATATTAATATATAAATTTTTAATCTAGTATTGCTTGCAATATCGCCTCCTCACAGATCGCATCGTCATTTCAAATATAATCGAAAGTATGAGGCCATGAATAGCAAACTTCGAACAAACACATTTTTAATGGGCTGCTTTTAATATCAGACTTTCTTATAAGTGTCATAATGAACGTAAAAAAATAATAACTAACTCCTTTTGCCTGAAACAATTGCTCTGCTTATGTCAGCGAAGCTCAATGTTCGTGTCGAATCTTAAGATAGAGATCCTTTTCCAGGCTAATTCATACAGCTGAACTTAATGCTGGCTACACACACTGCAGCGTTTTTATGCAACCAGGCTTGTTTCATTGTAGGTTGCATAGGCTGTGTTTATGGTTTCATTTCGTGTTGCATTCGAGGTTTCATGGACATCAAAATATTTTGATATTTCATAATTGCATTGATGTTGGTGGCATAGTGCGTAGTCGTGTTTATTATTTTTACTAGTTTAGTTCATTGAAGACCAGTTCATGTGTCAACCACGGAAAAAATAAATGAGCTTTCTAATTTTATGTTTTATCATGTCTAATAATTTAAGAAAAGTTTTTTTCGTATATTCGCACATAATTTCTGTAATCTTTTGGCTCATTTTCTTTTAACTCTTTCAACAGTCTTTCATTTGAAAACTCTTCTTTTAAATACCAATTTTTTACCATATTTTTTTTCTTTGGTTGTACCTCATTTTCCTCCTCTTCATAAACCTATTCATCAATAATAATAATTTCTGCGTTCATAGTTTCATTCTTGGTCGCAGTGTCTCTATCAAAATATGAAAAATTAATGATAAACGTGTTGCATAAACACGTTGCAATAATATCTGTAGCCAGCGTAATACTACAACAAGTAAAACACTAAAAAAGCCACAAGTATTTTGTTTTTGTAAAATCATAGTACATTGTTAAAAACATTTGACTGACGCGCAAAAAAAATAATATATTAAAAATTATTATTATTTCAAAAAGTTTTGTTTGTTGAGCGCTGTTTTTTTAAATCCTTTGAAATAATAACTTTAACAAATGTTGTTATTGTTGAAGAAATCTCTTAGAAAATGTTTCAAATATCCGCTGCTCGATTACTGGCTCCTGCCATCCGTAGTGCCGTTCAACGTCATTGTCAATAGTTGATTTCCTCACCATCCACCCAAAAAATTTCTACGTCTCTCAGTACTTATTACAATTCCATTGAACACCGCTTTGCTTTCGAGAGGTTACGTAAACGTATGTTCCTTTTTTTAAAATTTTCAGGAGAAATTGTTTTTAGGTGAATTTATGTGCGCAAACATTCTAATACGTTTTCTTCGATTGCCCCGGACAAGTGGAAAATTAGAAAAATTGGGCTACCATTTATTTGGTAACAATTAATATCATCGACTCTTATTATTGCAGTGAACCTGCAAAATTTGTTGCTACTTTGTTGTTGGCTTTAAATATGATGCTACGCATGGGTTTGCCTCATGTTAATGTTTTGTCTAACGTTGATTTACTAAAGAAACATTAAGAAAAATTACACTTTATTTGGATTTTTATACCGATGTTTAGAATTTGAAATATTAATTGAGAGCTTTGGAAAATATAAAAAACTAAATTCGGCCATTTATTCAATGGTTGAGGATTATGCCTTAGTAAATGTAAATGTTGGATTCCTGCAATACTCAAAGTAATCGTATGCTGTGGCTGCGAAATCACATAGATAAAGTGAATGTCTTATTTCTAAAGCTGGTCATCCAGGCAATCGAATGATATTGATGAAACGTAAATGGAAGATTCCTTAAAAAAGAAATTTGTTTTGTATTATATTTTAAATTGTGTATCATGTTATATAAATTTAATTTAATAATGAATGTAAACAAAAGAAATAAATAAATTTTAACTTCCAACACTAATTCGCCTTGAATAACACTAAAAAATGTTATCAGCTGCGCTATCAACAAGGCAAATTCATAACAGGTAGACGCGCCTCAATTCGCTTTGAAAAGTACCTGCTTTCCTTGTCAAAATCAACGTCAAACACTATATATAAATCAAACATAAACAAATTTTGTCAAACAAAACAGATCAAAATGCAAGGAGATGCAAGGAGCAAAAAATAATCAGCTGAGCTGTCGATACCACCTGTTATGAATTCGCCTTGGCTGCGCTATCAAGTTCACCTGTATGAATTCGCCTTAAAATTTTTAACAAAAAAATAATATTAATAAATCGTACTTATAAATTTTTCAAATATCCCGCTTCAGAATATTTATTTAACATAAAATAATTTGGGCCCCGTAGCTAATCCAAATAACCCTGATTGCTCAATTAATCTATAAAAAGAGTCAATAAGTAGAACCAATTGTTCAATGAATTTCCTATCATTATATAAAATCAGACTACAGCGACTAGTTTTGATTTTAAGGGCCACGAAAAATGGAAATCCGTGTTTTACAATTATTTTTTTGTCGTTTATTGGCACTTTTTAGAAGGGACCTCTCTAATATACACACAGTATTTACATGTATTGTTTATTGCATGTTTTATTCGTTTTACTGTTTTACATCATACTTTTATGCGTTTCCGTTATCTTCTGCTGCAAAAGTAAACTAAAGAAAATTGTTTTGTGCTCTGAATAATTTTGTAAATATTATTTTTCAGTATTCTCTTTTTAATCTACCCAAAAAATATGGACGGTTTTGAAAAAAAAAGCTCAGAGCCTGCCAATATAACACGTATCAGTATCATACATGAGGATAATATAAATAATGTATTTGCCATATTATATAAACTTGCAAAAAAAAGAAGAATTCACTAAAAGCTAAACCGGAAAGGAAAGTGTTTGCAAGGAAGGAATGTTTGTGATTATATATTCTGCTAGTTTGTTCATATATGTATATGAGTTTTGTACAATCTTTTCCTTTCTTTGTGTCTGTGTGCTTGAATGCCTGCCTGTTACATGTTCTATTACTGTGTGTAATTATTAAAAAAAATATATATTTTTCTTTTTGTTTTGTCGTTTCGTTGTTAACAAGCAACAAGGAGAAGAACTAAAAGTTCGCTTACTACTACTTATTAGTAAGGCATTTATGAGTATTTTGCGCTCAATAAAATACTTTCTTTCTAACTAATGCTGAAATACTCGTTCGTACTTACTTTCTGCACAGTTATTTTGCGGTTTTATTTATAAGTGTTAAGAGCTTTCCGGTGATTTGTTGCATGAAAATCACACTTTTGTCATAAATGCTCAGCGTAACAATAATTTTAAGGCATGTATTGCTTATTGTGTGCCTTCGAAAACTAGTAGAAAGTATGCTGTAATATTGGGTTTGGGGGTCTCAGATTCGATTCCTGCCAAGAACCTAGGCGTTTCACCAGTCAAGCAAAAGGGTTAGTCTTAGAGGAACAAAGATAAATATACAGGTTTTTTATAAAAAATAAAACGCAGATGAAATTGGCAGCAAGAAATGGAGCTTACATGGAAGCACGGTTGGAAGGGAGAGCAAAATAAATGTCATGCGCTTACAAGCCAAGGTTATTTTTTAAGAAGAATGCTACCTGCGAAGCCTTTCAGGCTTGTCTGCAATAAGACCCGGGTTCTATGCAGGAATCGAACCTGCGACATTCAGACTAATACTCAAATACACCATCCACCAGTATAAGGGGCGTCCCGAAGCACCGCAATTGAAGAGGAAACGGAATTTATTGTCTGCGATTTTAAAGTCTGCAATAAAAGCGGAAGCTACAAATAAGCACAGAAATCAAATGATCGGTTTAAAGAGAGCTTCCGAACACTCTATCATTATCTTCTTATAGATGATTGACTGTAATAAAGATATTCTAGCAATAAACTCTTATATTTTCAATTGTATTTTTTACAGAAGCTGTTATAAAAATTGCTAAAATGCAAAACACGGTTCATTTAAATTAGATGTTTTTCTTAAAAAACAAAATTTTTATGCACAAAATTTAAATATCGAAAACGAAAAACCCGCACAAGTCCATACATTTGTATGAAAACACTTTCAAATATTCATATATACTTTGTTCAGTATTTTATTAGACATTCTTTATTTTTGATCAACGCATCCCATCGGCAGTACCTGTAAATCGTTTCCTTTGATATTTTTTACCAATCGCTTACAACCGCATCAGATAAATCTTTTTTCTTGGTCAAGTTCCGGACTCGTATTTTGCCTTTTCCAATTTCCCTTATGTTTTCTATGGCGACTGTTTTTGGAATTTTGGAACACGTACCTCATTGGATTGTACCCACTCGCGTACACCCCTAGAAGTGTGTTTAGGATTGTTATTGTGTTGAAATCTTCAAGCTAGAGGCATATTTTTCTCTGCTGATGTATCTGTATCTGATACCAGTCCTTGTATATTTTATATTACGAATTAGACCGCCAACATTGACTGTCTTTCTCGTATATTTGAGATCCAACCTCTTTCCCTTCAGTCTGTTCATAAATGTTTTCCATTTAATGTCTCTTAAATTCTATTTAAACTCATTAATTTTTCCATTTTTGTTTTAACCAGCATATGTTGTCTTTGGGAAATTTTACACGACCAACATGTTTTTTTAGATATAAGAGTTTTTTTTTGGAAGGCGGCAACGAACAAGAAACTTCTTTATCCTGCCTAACTGTTCGAGAATTCAATTTTATTCATAACGTTCTGGCGTGCTATTTTTGTAAATTTTGTTTTAATTCTCTTGTTTTGTATTTTTTTTTTTGGTTGGAATAGTTTATATTTTTTTATTTTTTATTTTTTATTTTTAAAGAGAAGTAACACTCAGGCAATTAGTATGCCTACCAACCCGTGTTTGTGTGTTACCTTCTTTGGGAAAGGGATAGTGAGAGAGGACAGGTGGTGAAAGTAAGAAAGCTTAATCTTTACAACTCTGATATTGCGCGTTGTGTTAGTTTTTATGTCACTGTTGCAGCACCTCTGATGTCAAGTAGGTGCATTATATGTATTAAGCTGTATAACCATTTTATTAATTATTTTACTTCGCCGGCGATTTTGCTACAATACCGACGAAGGAAGAAGTGGCCATTGCTATGCCTTCATCACTTAAACAGTCCGACAACAACAAATACAATGAAATACTAATACACATCTAAAAAAATGCCGGATGTTATGACTTGCCTGAAGCTAGACTTGAACCCACGTTCTTAGACATTATTTGCTTTGTAGTCAACGCGCTAACTACTTCAGCCAACAGCACCCTCACCCCACCCGGTCTTCCACCCAAATGTTGGGTTTTCATGGTGTCACGATATTTTTTTTATAATTTTCGAAACTGCTGATTTATGAATTAAATATTTATCACAAATAGTTTTTTGGTCAGCCATAAAATCATTTAAAAAATAGTGATGTATGTGAAAAAAGATGCATAAAGAAACTTTTAAGTAAAAAAATATTATTTTTGCTTAAATCATCCATTGTTTGCCAATGCTCAAATAATAACTACACTTTATAGTTTTGAATTTTTTAAATTATAAATTGGTAAAACACGCAAAACTTCATCGAAAGCTAAAATAAATTAGTAGAGTTTTCAAAAAAAGTTTCCATTGAACCGTCACCGACTGTATATTTCAAAACTACGTTTATAAGCCAATATTTCTATCACATATATATTACAGAGATCTTTTTTTAATTTTTACACAATAGTTTGTTTACATAAAACTTTTGTACTATACTTGTTGTTATTTTACTAAGAAAAGCTGAATTAATGAAACCGACATGCTTTCTACAAAAAAAAACTAAACTAAAACATTTGCCCAATTCACAACCTATGTTGGGATTCAACGCCCCGCCCAAAAAACAGCATTTTTTAAGAAATATGTTTCTGTGCCAATGACCAACAAACAACATTTATACAAACAATAGTTTATGAATTAGACAAACTTGTAAAAAGTTTTGAAATTTTTAAGTCAAATTCATCTTATTTTAAGCATCTTTAATAAATTACATATTCAGTCAAATCAATCATTGTGCAGGAAACCCCTTTAAATAACCTCTTACGTACATGTATATTCCCAGTAACACACACACACACACACACACTTAAAATTTCTCTTCTGTTACTCTACTTTATTACACTCTTCTGCCTAATTTAAAATCGATTACTCGAAACACAAAAAAATCATGTTTAACAATGATTCTTTGTTAAGCTTAAGCAAAATAAGCATGTATAACCTTTTAGTGTTAAAGAAAAGAAAAGAGCTCGTTGCCAATAAATTTTGCTGCATAAAAAACCCCCAGTGAAAAAAAATTTGTTTTTTATTTCTTTCTTTCTTTGAGTCTCAAGAAGTTAAAAAGAACACGTTAAAATGTAACGAAAATTTAATAAAACAGTGTAAAATGTCAAAAACACTGCAGTGATAAAAAATATACTCTTATATAAACACACACACACACACACTGATAAAAAATTGTAAAAGAGGATATGTTTAAGGAAACAGATGAAAAAAGTCTTGACGACATGCCACTTTTAAAGACGTTGCATACACACGGTTACGTTGTTGCTTCAAACCAAAACTACTAACTAACCCATGTACAAATGTTTAAAGAAATTGTGAAGTGTGCGAGAAAAATTTGGCTGATTTCATACATGGAATGTAGCATACATTAAGGTTGATTTTAAAAGAGTGAACTCTTTGTAACAGTTATGGACTGACTAAAAAAACAATTTTAATACCAGATCTGCAATTCATGATATTTCATTGACTCAGGCGATGTGTTAGAAAAACAAATTTATGCGTGTATTTCTTTTAATTTCCTTGGCTTTTTGATAAATAATTGTTTACTAAGAAATAGGTCAATTATGTATAGCAACCAAACTTTAGATGCGTTGCCAGCCGGCAACTAAAAATTCGTGGTTTCCAGAAAAACATTAAGCAGGATCCGAAAATGCCGACTCTAATTGCCATGCGTAATAGCATTTTCAGCAACTAGCAACCCATCTGAGGTTAAGTTGTCATCCATAATCGACTCCAAAAATTTGTTCAACTAATATGAAAATTACGCAGAAAACAGATAAAGTTAAATGAGACTCGAGGGAATTATTTTTCTGTGGTGCCTCGCACGCCGTCAGCATCGTCAATACAACGAATATTCATATTCGTTTAAATACCCATCGTTGATAATTGTATTCCGCCTTCCAATCAGAGATTTAATTTTGATATGTAAAAAAATCGCCAATTTTTTAGGTAAATCATCAGATGTTTATTTTAGTGTAAAGAGGAAGGTATGTAATTAATAATAGAAAACAAAATCAGCCTAATAGTCGTCATTTTTCAAAACTAACTTGCATATTTGGAGTTCTGCATCATCGGTTACTTCAAGAGTTCTATTTTTGAGGTCTTAAATCGATTGTGGATTGTGGACGCGTCGTCCACTTCATTGTCTCTCTATTCCGGCCATACAAAATCTTTAATCATCGTGCGATAATGCAATTCATTCAACGTAACAGTTGCTTCAGTCCAATGATCCGCCAGACCAAAAACCACACCGAACAATTACACGATCAGCATGAAGAGGCTTTTCCACAATAACTCGTGGATTTTCCGAGACCCAAATGTGACAATTCTGATTTTCATCGTGCCCGAAAAGGAGCTTACCGACGACCAAAAATGGCACTAGTTTTGCAAACTGTGACCTTGAAATTTTTCGTAATTTTTGCAGTGAATTTTAATAATTTCAATGAGTTTGTTGAAGCGTACATCGTCTCATTTTTATTAATTGCGTCGTGTTTACTTGTCATCTGTTTAAGTTATGCCAACTACTAGAATGTTATTATTTAAGTGATATTTTTAGAATTATCTATCGGGCGTTTTGTGACTGGAACGAAGTTTAATTATTCTTCAAGCAGTCCATCTGCACAGATTGTACTTTTACTACTTCAAGAAAAATATTTTTCTAACGCAATATAAGTATACTTTTAATATTCTGTCTACATTTGCCGGAGGGAAGTTGTAAAAACATTTGTGTTGTACGGCATTAAAAAAAAGTACAAAATGGCAAATGATGTAGCAAAATCAAATTCACACAACCGCAGAAAAAAAATTTTAAAATAAAATTTATTTGTTTTTGTTTCAAATAGAATAGATAGATATTCCTTTAAAAATTAAATAAAATAAACTAAATTTATTTTTTTATATTATGACTTTATTAGAAATAGCAAATAATCTTATTAATTATGAAACACGTTTTCGTGCCAGTGACAGCGGAAGCTGGTCTTGCAGTAGTTTATCCTGTCAGTACAATTTTCCAAGGTTTCTGCTTCTGTCTGACGAATGACTTGTGCGAGTTTAGCCTTAAGGTTGTGAATCGTTTAGGGATTATTCGTAAAGCATCGGTCTTTAATCTCATCCCACAAGAGAAATTGTAAAGGGGACCATTCTGCTAAAACCAAATATTATTCCATTTCAGTCCATAAACGGTTTGCAATCATGACCTTGTAGCGGTCGCCGTTGACGCATTTCCAAGCGTAAAGCGACTCATTCTGGTCCGCGGAGGTATGATACTGACTCATAATCAATACTTCGGACAGATAAAATCTATCAATACCAAAATATCATATCATATAAAAAGAAACTTGTTTTTGGGCCACTCTGTATATGAAATCGTTCATAATATTATAGAATCTTATCAAGAATTATCATTTATCGCAACTGAAAATTGACTCTGATTTGAATTGGTATCATAAAAAAGTCTTGGTTTTGCCTTGATACGAACATAAATAAAAACCATATTCAAATCAGCTGTTTTGTCTAAATTTTTTAGTAGCATTTTGACAAGCAGCTAATCTGTCAATTAATTGGCTTTTTACCTCGAAATTTCTGTCTTAGCTCTCTGATTTAGCTTTCTGCTTTAGCTCGTGAACTAAATATATCTCTTTCATTTTTTAAAATCCGATTTATTTGTTTCTTGTTACACTGACAACACTTAATAAGTTGCCTGGGTACACATGAGCTTTGCCGCAAAGTATTTTTGCAAAAAAAAGCAAAATCTTAATAGAACGATATTAATTTTAAGCAAAAGTAAAAAAAAATCTAAAAGAAAACTACAAGTCTTCCTGATATCAGCTTACTGATTTATTTCTGTCAAGAAAAAAAAAACGATAGTATTGAATGATATGACGCCAAATTCTGATAACAATTCTGGTTCAAACAAAAACCCGATAATATTGATTTACAGGATTCAGACGTTTTCATTTATAAGCTCTCAAATAGAAACATTTCTGATATTTTTCATATATGAACCAAAGAACTTTCTGCTTTTAATCAATCATGAATGTGTAAAGTAAAATGTATTTTATTCCCTCGAACATGTGCGAAATCAAAACCCTGCGAATTGGATTACGTTGTCCATCATAGCTGAAACGAACTAGTTACAATATGTTCCTATGTAAGGCAGTGATGGACTATGTCATTTGTTCTTGCTTTCGCGATCGTACTCGCGGCGAACAAACTACTTGTGAGCACAGTTGCCAGATGAAACCAGGGAAAATTCGTCAAATTTAGAGCGAAAAATCGTCAATATCGTCAATATAATTATCAGAAAACGTTAAAAATTCGGCGAAAATAAAACAAACACTTTTTTAAATTAATTATCTATTTTATTTGCCGAAAACTTAACACAACAATTAAATTCTTATAAAAAAAAAGAGATCCAACAGACTAATTACATGTTTAGTGTATTTTTAGTAAAATAATACATACATAAACATTAATTAAAGTTGTATATATGTATATTGAAAACGAATAGCTTGGCTCCTTTATATAAAAATTGCTCCTTTAATGTAGCAGAATGTAATAAACATATCTCAAAAAAGCAAAATTTATAATTTCATTAAGTAAATGTCTTCATTAAAACCATTTTTATAAGTATGTAATATTTTTTTAAGAAACATATCTTAACACAAACCGAAGTTATAACCATTAATAAGCTAATAACCGACAAATATATATTTCCTAATACTTTTTAAAGCATTAAACGCATTTTAGAAAGTTCACTTTTTCGGATATATGACTACGTTGCAATAAAGGAACGATATGTACATAAGGGGTATAACCAAATTTAGGCCTTAGCACTACGCGATAGTGAATATTATGTTATTTACGAAAACAATTTTTTGGGTCATTTGAAAATAAAAACCGCACCCACAAAAGCGATTTTCTAAAATCCCTAAAGAAAAAAATTTAATAAAAAAAATTTTAA
This sequence comes from Gymnocheta viridis, assembly GCA_956483585.1. NCBI lineage: Eukaryota > Metazoa > Arthropoda > Insecta > Diptera > Tachinidae > Gymnocheta > Gymnocheta viridis. Next base: position 105,715,671 of record OY101441.1, on the reverse strand, counting down.
TATTTTATTGATAAATGAAAAAAAAATTAAAAAGTTTCTTAATTATTAAAGTGTATGAGAGAGTTTTTGGCTAAATATGTAAGTACAAATAAAAATCCAAAAAAAAAAATTTCCAACTTTACCGCGTTTTGTGGGTGACCTTTTTTTAAAACCGCGAAAAATTAATATAATTTTTTTAATACTTTAATATTTGCAAGAAATGGGAATAAGTTATACCCCTAATGTACATATTTGTGTTTGTATATAAAAATAAGATAAAATTCAAAATGTAAATATATGATATTCTTCAAATCACCACACATTTTTTAAGAACTTTAAAAAAATTCATACTCGTACTATATATATTGCAATTTAACAGGTACTACTTTCATGTCAAAACAATTACAATTATTTAGTTATAATGATCTTTATCATACAAAATTGCTTCTAAGGAAGACTTTTGAAAACGATTTCGTTCTTCGGTCTTGTTAAATTTACTTGGCGAAGTACAATTTCTACATTTGCTGAAGAATGCGGTAAAACTCAAATTTTTCTGATATTCATGGTTAATTTAAAAATGGGTTTAAAGTTCTACACAAATGCCAGTTTATAATTATTTAAAAAACGTCAAATATAAGGCAAAAATCGTCGAGTCGACAAGGTGCATCTGGCATCCGAAATCGTCAAAATGATGATAAATCGTCAAATCTGGCAACCGTGCTTGTGAGTGGTCCATGTATAAATGACATGGAGTAGTTTTTGGGCGAGTCCTATGTAGTGCAAACCTGGACTATACGGTCCATCCTTAGGACATCGAAAAGTTAAAAACACAGTGTTTTTTTATATGCATTTTGACTAGTCTTGGACCACTCGCTGGTCATTTGTGGACTAGTCCAAACACGCGTGTGTGGACTAGTCGGTTTTTTTTGCAGGGAAGCAGCTAAATTTAAAACGTACATACACATGAGTGAGAGGTGGGATTTTTTATTAGTTTAACATGATTTATTGACAATAGAGTTTATTTTAATTTAATTCATATTTTTATTTTTATATTTTAGTGTGTGCGTAGAAAAATTCGAATCTAACTAGCAGAGACACGAACCAAGTTTTTCAACATAGATCATTTCGCAGTTAACAGAGCTCTGTAAAAATCTTAACAGTAGTCGCAAACTTGATTAAGGATGCAAAACCTAAGAATAGCAATCACGTCCATACAAAAAAATACGTTAAAAATGCTCCATTAGGTACCAAAAGATATTATAATATGGGAAAAATGTTTGCAGGCACCACAAAAAATAGTTTAAAAATAAAGATGTTTTAGTGAATTTTTTCAATAATATTGAACCATTTTGGTTAAATAGAAAAATGTACACAAACTTCTCCATATAGTTAGGTAGGGTAGTACAAAGAGTCGTTAATGACACCCAGACACCCACGTTTTTATAACTTTATTTTAGGAAAAACTTGTCTAAAATAACACATTTAAGTTTTTCTGATTAATTTTGTAATTCACCCCATACACGTTTCAATTGTCAATTTAGTCTTTCAATTGAATTGATTCTCGACCACACACTTCATAAACTGAATTGAAAGATTTTCATTCAATTGTCAAATTTACATGTTTTTTACAGATACAAATTTAAAACTTCTATTGCAATGGCTGAAAAAAGAAAAATAATTACAATAATTATTATTGCAGAAAAGCGACGAAGGATTTAGTCAAAAGAATGGGTGACTTTTTATTTTCCAAAGTGCTGGATTTTCTTCGTTCAATTGGAAAATTGCTCTCCAAGCATCCATGTTTGCCACCAATGTCATTTTTATATTTTTTATTTAAAATTCAATAAAATTAAGAAATACTTATCTTTTTCTTTGCAAAAAACAACTACAAACATAAATTTTGACAGCTGATCAAGAGACTCGAACACACACAGCACAATCGAATTGAATGACTTATTAGCAAACTTGAAAAAAACAAAATCTTTTGATTTTTCTTCAACCAACTCGACAATTGAAAAACTAATGAATTGACAGAGCCATACATACACTCCTCAGTTGCCAACTGGATTGAAATGTGTATGGGGTGTTTAAAGAAATTTGATAATTTTTCAATGATTACTGCAACAGCAATGTTATTATTTTAACAGAGTTCTGTTAAACATCATAATTTGTGTCTAGGGTGAGAAATTTTAAATATATCTTTGCATACTATATATTATAGTTCATTTTATTTTACATGAAATTGCATTATTTTAATTATTTTGTTTTGTTTTATTTATTTTTTTTTTATAACCAATCACGAAATAAAAGATATTCAAATGTCTTTCTTTATTCAAAATCAAAAGTCATTCCCGTCGGTTTATATGTTTGTAACATGATAAAAAGATTTGTACTTAGAGTTTTGGACCATGATAATGTTTTGGTGAAAAGAATTTACGACTCTCAAAGTCTTTTCAATTGGTCAAACGTAAATTACTTATCGGCTACAGGTTATATTAATGAAAATCCCCCATCTTTTAATATAAATACACCACTTCGTTGTGACTTTTATGATAGGGATACTCCTGCTACTCAGAGGGGATAAGGATGTATATACATATAAGTATTATTAATTTTATTTTTTACAATACTAGATTTAAGTTTAGTTTTAAGTTAGTTTTAAGAACATTTTGGAGTGATATTTAGAACTTCCTCTATATATGAAGCTTCGGGAGCAAGAGCGTGCATACTTTTTATAACTTTTATCATTTAATTAACTATTTTCAAGCTTGCTGCTGAATACTTTTTTGTAAATTAAGATATTACATTATTGTCTTAAGTTTGTTTTCCTAAAAGAATTGTAAAAGAAGCTCAATAAATATTAAACTTAAACTCAAACTTATTTTTTTATATACTTTATGTTTATATTGTTTTCTATTTTGTTTAATTTTTGTTTGTTTTTTATAGTATTTTTGTTTTACGTTATTTGATTTACGTTATTTGATTTTAATACTTTTATTTTATCATTTAGTAAATTTATTACTTATGCCCACAGATATCAGTGAAGCACGCATCAAAAGGATCTGACTACTTACGCTCAAGTTCCTTTTTTTTAATCTGAATACTTATTTGGGCATTATGGACTCGGAACTAATTGCTAAAGCACCCCTCTTATTCAATAATTTGTCTATTACTATATTCATTCTTAAAATATTATCCTAAGAAACAATGAAATAGAGGCATATAGACTATTTAACCCACAACAAATGAAAACTTATTCATATTTAATTTTTATTGAACAGAAGAAAAAACGTGTGACTATACAAAAATCGAGACTTTTGCTATTAGCTTATATAATTGCTGGATATATAAAAAAGTAAAGATCATTGTAAAATTCTTCTATTTTGTTTATATTATTCGTTCAATTGAGCCTGAAGTTACTTTTTTATAAAACAAACATCGTAATTTATTCTTTCTTGGATGTTTTTTTGTATAAAAAAGTTACCTGAAGCTCAATTGGAAAAATAATATAAATATGTTCTATTTTGTTTTTGCAACTTAAAGAATGTTTAAAAATTCAAATTGTCTATAGAGCAAAAAAAGTATCTGGTATCGAAAAAATTTAAAAATTTTAAATACTCTATTAAGGGATTCACCACTTTTACTGACTGCAGTGTGTTTCGAAAATAATCATGTCTACAAATTTAATTTTGTTATATGTTGTATGTAGTTACTTATCGATTAAATTCGAAATTTTAAATAAAAAACTATTATTCGCTTCATTTCCTTTATTTACACCTCATGATTTTACATATAAATTTTTTTTACAAACATTCATCATGTTCAAATTATACAAAATTGTATATTCATGTCGATAATATTTATGTGATAAGCAACAAAAAAAAAAAACAAAACAATAGCGACAAGCAACTTGTAATAAAAAGTATAAAAAGCCTTGATATTTCATGGTTTTCGATTCGAAATTCAAAATGTTGTTCAACGTCATTTTAAATGCAGCCGTGTTAGCTGAGATATTTTTGGTACCTGAATCGTTCGCCTTCGAATATGGTTTCGAGAACAGAAATGTAGAAATATTTTCAGCTTGCAATTTACAAAACGTTACTTTTATCACAGATTATGTGGACATGTCAAAACTACAATTTGATATTCTATTCAATGGATCGTCTTACGTTAATGGAGAGCTGGTTATAATAAAGGATATAGGAATGGCAAATAATCCAGTCTCAATAGAAATTTATAAGAAAGTTCGAGATAGTTGGGTAAATACTATTTACTCTATACGGCGTCCTGATTTTTGCACAAGCCTTTTCGATCCATTGGAACATTGAAAGTTTTACTTTAATCTAATTAATACCCATACTATAAACATCCGTGATCCACTGGCCGCTGGTGAGTACAGGATCCAAATAATGGTCAGCTTTAGCGACCTAAATGAAGTTCTTTCTACAGATATTATTGTAAATAGTTTTAGAGTATAAGTCATGTGTAAATTAACTTAAATTAGCAATAATAGCTGAAAAACGATTCATGCTTGAATTGGTGTTTTGGTTTTCCCTTGATTCAAAAATAAATAAAAACCATGTTCGAATCAGCTGTTTCTTTTAAAAAATTTTTTGTAAATATTATCTGAGTTAAATAAAGAATCACTTTGTATTAAGATGAATTTTGTTTTCGCCTTTCGAGATCTGTCTACTTTATGAGGATTCCCAAACCATTTCGGCACCGATAATTTAAACTTGTCAAAATGTTAAAACTGGTGACACACACAAATAATTTGGTAGGAACAACAGGCCTCTACAAACAAAACTACTTTAGAGTATTTATTTAACTGCTTACAAATGAAAGTAAGTACAAGTGAAAAGTAAATTATTGTCTGAGTTGAGCTGTAGTACCGCAGACCAAAATCTAGTAGATTTAATTTGAAATATCTATCAAAATCTGTACCGTTTACACCGGGTTATTTGTGACATTTTTCAAGATTTCGTATTCAAAACAAGTACGAGTAGCGAGCACAGCTTTTAAAGTTTTGTTATTGAACAGCGTAGTATTTTTTAGTACAATTTATGAAAAACCATAGTTGCATCACTAAGTACAAAGAGATTTTGGGTGGAAGTAGATTTTGTTTTGTATGGGACGGCTCGAATTTTCAAAAACGACGGCGCAATGTGGACCATTTTACGAGAAGGTGGCCAAAACTCATTTTTTTATGGTCACCGATTGTAAAATGTTAATGTTCATGCGAAAGTAGACACTAGTGTACCTTGCGAGCCAAAAAATTAAAACTTTATTACAACTATATCAGAGTGAACAGGGTGATTCAAAATGGTCATTTTCAGTATTTCGCTAAAATGAAAATTTTCTTAGTAAGCTTTTGATTTTGAAACACCCATAACTTTTTTGCTTAAAAGATTTTCAAACGAAATATGTTTTGTTTATTTGCTTAATTTGTTAGCTATTATTACTAGAAAAATTAAGTGTTTATGACTTTTAGAAATAATTTTTTTTGTTTTTTAAAGGCCCAAATTTTCCTAAACTCTCCCACTTATTAGAGCAGAACTTCTAAAGTTCGCAAAAGTTCAAAAGGCATTAACACTCTTTTGTAGTCCAAACTCATTTCTACCCCATTGTATACCCATCCCCATCTGACCCTGAGCACCAGAACAATTTTTCTGACACAAGGTCTAATATTTTTTTTTTGCAAAATTTGAGTAAAATAGTTAAAAAATGTTTTTCCTGTAATGCTCTTTTTTTGAAGTATTTTATTTTTTTTTTCAAATCGCTTTTATGAGAGACGATTTTTAGATGGATATGCGTACTTTTAAAAAGAAAATTAATAATTGTTAGTCAATTTCTGAAAATGGTCACAAAATTGAAGTAAATTTTAAAATGTGTCCCACAATGAGGGTAGTCCAAGGGGTCCCTAATGGCACCCCTACCCTACCTATATAGTGCACAACATGTGCAATTCCATATGCGACCAAAATGGTCACTAATCTTTTCCAGAAATTTCACTAAAAAACTGATTTTTTCAAAACCAATTTATTCAATTTCTAAAATTATTCCAGATATGCGACCAATTTGGAGCCATTAGGGACCCCTTAGACTACCCTACCTATATAGTGCACAACGTGTGCAATTCCATATGCGACCAAAATGGTCACTAATCTTTTCCAGAAATTTCACTAAAAAACTGATTTTTTCAAAACCAATTTATTCAATTTCTAAAATTATTCCAGATATGCGACCAATTTGGTGCCATTAGGGACCCCTTGGACTACCCTACCTATATAGTGCACAACCTGTGCAATGCCATATTTGACAAAAAGGGTCACCAATCTTTTCCAGAAATTTCACTAAAAAAACCTTTTTTTTAATAAATTTTTGTAGTGCCTGCCGACATATGTATATCCCATATTCTATTATTGTAATATTATTAGGTGCATAATGGAGAATTTTTACCATAATTTTTTTGGCTTTTTCGTCTGGATTTTTCGTCTTTAATCAAATTTGCGACTACTGTTAACCGTTTTACAGAGTTCTGTTAACTGCAAAATGAGCTACGTTAAACATTTTGGTTCGTGTCTCTGCTATATAAATACGAATTTATCTTCACCAGACATGCCTAGTGATCGTTTAGCCAAAGCAAGGGGAAGGACACACAAATGATGGAAATACTGCAAGGAGATTTTTTTTCAGATCCAGAAACTGCAGCATCGGTCACAGGTGTAGATTTGGAACTAATAAGGCGATTCAACATTATATTACAGCTTCTAGCATGCAGCAGAATGATAAATGCCAAAAAATTTGGAGAGTACGCCAAAAAATAGCTATATTCTTGGAGATATATGCCATCTACAGTTCATAAAATTTTTTACCATGGGAAACAAATAATTCAACACAATATGCTACCAGTAGGAGATCTATCTGAAGAAGCGCAAGAAAAAAGAAACAAAGAGTATAGATTCTTTCGCCAGCACAACACAAGAAAAATTTCCAGATGTTGTAGTAATGAAGACCTGATTACTATTTTATTGTGCACATCAGATCCCTATATGTCCAATATCGGACAAAAATTGAAAACTAACTCTATTGAATTATAAGTAGAAGCTAAACTAGTTCTAGAAGATGAAAATCAAGGCTATTTAGAAGAAATATTTACCAAAATTGTTTAATTAATAGTAATTTTTCAAAACACTAGAGGTATCGTTATTTTATCGTTTTAACATTTTATGTACATTAATCAACTTTAAATTTACAAATTTATAATAAAAGTTTATATATAATATTTCTAATGTCTATTTTGGACATACGAGTAAATAGAAACATACGTCTTCTTCATTAAGACCTCTTTATCTAAAGTAAATTTGAACCAATATTTGCAGTTTGTATTTTCGCTACTTAATAAAATACTTTTTAACCCAATCTGTTTCAAAAACCAACCTTTGGCCTTTCGTATTAAAAATATCATGTGGGCCAAAGTTTATCACTTTCTGACAAAATTTAAGTTCTTAATAATTATAAGTTGTAAACGTGCCTCAAAATATAAGACTTTGTGTAAAACGAATATTTTTAAGAAGTTTTAATACTTCTCTTTTGCACCAAAAATCAACTAAAACTTAAACTGCATTTTATGCCCATCATAATTATTTTTCTAACCGGTCGATTTTAAAGTTTTATATATTTAAAGCCTATATATAGTCTCAGCAAGGAAATAAAAAAACCGCGTATCAAAATTCCAATCCCGTGAAAAATTATAGGTTTTTGACCGCCTTCTCACGAAATGGTCCACTTTGCGTCGCCCAATACATTGAATTTTTACGGTTCTTAAATGTAGTTGGACTGAAAAATGCATTGTGTATTATAATTTGCGATCGTGATTGTACATCACACTACACAATTTGTGTGTAGTGGTGGCAATTCTTGTACATAATTTTACCATTTTGCACAACACCTTGATAAAGCAAACCATACACTACTCCAGCATACCGGCACCAACATATGATGTTGAATCGTGCTCGAGGCACATACCATACAAACATACTGGTGCAATATTCATTTCTTTAAAAATTTTGTACGGATGAGTTTTTGCAACTAGTGCGCACCCCATTTATTATTGATATTGTTTTAAAACTACAAATTAATGAAAATGCGTATATTTTTATTAAAAATGTATTAGAAATGATTTGTTTTATTTCAGAAAGACTAAAATACATATTTTGTTTCTTTTTTCTTGATTTATGAGTAGTTTATTCAATTAAATGTATTTTATCCCGATGTTTACTTTCTGAACATTTTTCCCAACTGAGCTAAATTCACCATACCACAAACTGGCGCCATCAGCAAAATATCAAATTCTGTTTGATATCGCTACAGCAAAGCGTACAATCACACAAAAGGCCCATACACGACCAAATCACTGGCACCAACACTTGATTGCTTGTGCAAACTGGTGTAGTGTATGGGGCCCTTAAAGCGTTCGAGCTATCTACGTTCTGCTGCCAGTGGGAAATTTTTGTAGGGCTTCCGCCAGGCAAGAAGAACGCTTCAGAACATTAGCTATCCAACCAGCAAAGAATTTTATTTTATGTACATATATAAAAATGTTCTTTTAAATTTTTTTTGGTAGCCGACGTCTTGTAGTCAAATGTTTTGCTTCGCCGCCGCAGCAGTTTCTTCATCAGCTTGTTTTCACAGACGTCAAAATTTTATGTTGACAAAAAAGATATAATTTGGCATAGCAGAAACATGAAATGTTTTCCCCACAAGCAAATATTTTTTCATCATAGTACTTTGCTGCCGACTGGCACACAGCTTATATGTCAGCTGTTAAAAAATAGGGCGTTCCACCTTTTCATAAATTGTGTGTTGTTCTAGTGAAATAACAAATTACAATATTACAGGGTTTGCAAGATATTTCATACTTGCAACTTTCAGAAAGGTAACATTTTTGTGTAGAAAAGAAAAAACCATAAGCGTTGTTAAAATTAATGATATTTGTACGTTGGAAATAAATATTTTAAACATTTGCAGCGGTTATGCGCTTATGTTGCATTTTCAAATATTCTTAGAGTAAATTATGTGTAATTATGGGCTTTTGGCGGACACCAACACTTCTGGTGCATCTAAAGTTAGTAAAATATTGAGTTTTCGGACAATTTTAAATTTCTTTCGGATGTACGCAATTTTTTTCATAAGTTTTTCATTTATTTATCATAATTATGAATTTCTGGTGGTCTTCAAAAATGTGTTTAATATTGAATTTTCCGAGAATAGTTAATCTTATTATGGCTTTCTTCTGTGGGTTTCAACTATTTTGGCGTATTTTCGAAAATGTATTAAATATTGAGTTTTAGATTTTTCGGAATAGCTTTAATTTAAGGCTACTTGGGAATCTAATGGGTGTCAAAATATAATTCACTGCAATTGAAATTTTCAGCGTGTTCTCGATTTCTTCAATAAAGTAATGAGATTATACTAAAGTCAAAACAATTATGGTGAATTTTCGAATTTATTTCAAATATTCGGAAAATTTAAAATTTTTCGGAATATTTGAATTGTTTGAGATTTTACATCTTCGTCAGTGAAAATATGAGTTCCTGATGTGTTCACGGAAATTTGCTGCAATTTTGTATATAATATATCTATAATACGAATAAATCTGAAATGTGGAGTATAATTTACAATTATTTTGCAATGGAATTGCAAAACAAGTTTCTTAATGCACTTAATAACAAAGAAACTGATACATAATCTTTTTTGCACTGAAACATTTCATTAGAATCCCTTCCGTACTGCCCAAAGAAAAAATTCCTTTTCTTTTATTTAATAGCTTTGCTAATGAACAAAGTCATGATATTAATAACCCATAATTTAAAGTTCCTAAGATGATGCTTTTCAAACATGATGTGCTAAGAACATTTGATGCTAATTAATGTCTTCAATATTGTCAAGCATTTAGTCCAACAATAAGAATATATATTTAAGGACAGATAATACTACAATGTGACACATACGCTCATCTAATACGACAATGCAAAGTATTTCAAGTGATAATAAACTAATTAGTTATTTGATGCAGAAATACTTAATTGTCTACAATACAATATTTAATTATTGCATCGAATTGAATGTGTTGACATCAGTGGCGTTCCTTCTAATGTATGGTGGTGTGTATTGCACATCCTGATATAATTTCATCCTTATATATTTCAATTTGTGACTATAACAACTCACTGGATTATTTTTAAGTTCCGTATCCACAACAGAAATACGATTAAGAAACAACGAAATATATTAAATCAACTAACATAAAATCTTTCAATGTTGTTTAGGTTGTATATAAAAGCAAGAAGAAAATGGAACCAAAACATTGAGGTGCGGAAAAGTACAGAACACATTTGTATGTGATTGTTTTTATAGCATATTTTATTTTCTTTGCTAATTGTGTTCGCGCAGTAACTAAGCGTTCAGTTGGATTTTGTTTGGTCGATCTTTTGGTTTTGCACATTTGATGTTGTATTGTGATTCACACAAAAATTAACCAAAAAAAAATCGAAGGTTAAAAAAAATTAAAGCTATTTGTGGTCAATGTTGGTTGGCCGAAAATATATATTATTTTTATAAAACAAGTCGTCACGGTAACAAAGTAAATTATTTGTTTTTTATTATCATTGGCAAAGACGGAAGGACCGTTCGCCTTGAAATGGCCTGTGATGCGTTATTGTCTGCTTTTAGACAGGGAAACATTTGGAAGGGAATATTTAGTTTGTTAGCATATTACGGGTGGAGAAGAGAGCATTGTTTTTGTGTTCGGTACTCGGCGACACGCTTTGTTCACATTTTTTTTGTTGACATATACTTTGCTTTTTACAAATAATAAGCAAATAATTAGGGAATGTTGCCGACAACATGTTCGTCTGTGTGAACGCAAAAGAAACTACCAAAAAAATAAAGATGTTTTCTTTCCAAATGTTCGCCTGTCTAGTCGCGGATATTGTGAATTTACTAAATAAACGCTCTTCGTAATTAAAAACATAAGAACTGGTTTGTTTTATACAAAAAAATCGTCCAAGCAAAAGGTTCAAAAATAAAAACATAGAAAAAAAATTAAAACTATACATATATATCAAGAAAAGGTCGAAAAACAACTTGTTTAAGTCTGTTTAAACAAGCCCTTTTATATTTTGCATTTGAAGATTGTTAAAACATACCTTTATATTTTTGAAACAAAAACCTTTATATTTTTAACTAAATGACTTCTATATTTTGAATTTGAATGTAAACAGGGCTTTATTATACTTTATTATAGGTTATTAACCTTATTATCAAGGCAAGTTTAAATATGCATAAAAATTATTAAAAAATGCATGCAAGTATTCCAAAAAAAAAAAAAATCTTTAAAATATGCACAAAAATATGCAACCGAAAATACACAGACTAATAATTTTAAATCAGTTTTATTTAAACAAATTTTTATCACAAAATATAGTCATATGTTGAAAGGATCTCAATTGTCGCACAAAACGGTAGAATATATTGAAAATATACGTTCAGCATCAGTCGACGATACTGTATATGTGGTTTTTAATCTTTGTCAACTTTTGAAGGCCAACATTCCGATTAAAAACTTTGAGAAGTTTTGCAATAAATATTTTATTCTTAATATTTTGAAGTTTTTCTTTTCATCTTCTTTGACGGAGAGACTTTCATGTAAAGGAAGTCCTATGATTTCCAATTTGATCATACTGTGTCAAATACATTCAAAATCTTTAATGCATGCTACATCTGTTTTTTCCGATGAATTCTGAAATAAAGCCTTTGCATTACATATCGACTCTGCCTCATCATCATAAAGCTCATTTAAAAACGCTGCTCATTTCTATAAAGTTGTCGCAATAATATATAACAGCCTTTGACCAAGATCCCCATCTGGTGGAACAGGGATTTTGGAGGATTGGTCATTGCGTAAGTTACCACAAGCAATGTTTGCGTAATATGCATATTACGCAATGCTTTTTTTGGGAAAAATTTGAAGAATATGCAAATGCATATTTTTCATGCAAAAAGCATATTATACATAACGAATTCAAATTGTTGTGAATTATAATTTTTTCGCTTGGGCGATTGCGCCAAGTATTTTGTAATGACTTGTAAGTTTTAAGCTAACTAAGTATATTCTCACTATAGCCTTCAACCAGGCCAGAGAACTCTTCTTAGCCCATTTGAAAAGACGACAAAAAATACTTTTGTGTGATGAATTTCAATGTCATCGGTTTTATGTTCAATCTAGAATTTGTCGCCTTTTCAAATCCAATTCCGACTACATTGGATTCTGTGATAACATTGGTAAGTTGATTTTTAAATTGATTTATTGTATTATTTATTTCATCATCCAGGAATTTTCTCCTGCGCCACGGGTTTTTTCTTAACTCACGTCTTATTTTCTCGGCAAATTATTAACGCCAAATAATCGCCACTTGCAAGCCTCTCATCCGCGTGTTTCTAATCCTTTTGAAATTTCTCCTCAAAATTGTGACAATTTAATATTGAATTCAAATTTGCATTTACATATTTAATCCAAATTACTACAAATTTGTTCACTAGTTGTTAATAATATAAAAAATAAATTAAAGTGGAATCCCTGCCTGTCAATTTCCTTTCTTAATTAAAAAAAAACGATTATAGACTTTCTTTGGAAAATTTACAAAAGTGGTGAGCCCCTCTCTGAACGTCACTGGACTACTTATGATACATCCGAATTTATTGAGTTATGCAGGCAAGTGATAATACTTATTTTCGAGTAAATTCAACGAACGGTAGATAACGACTAAGCCGGAATTATTATTACTATCGCACGATCTATAGTTGCCTGCAACTACTGTTTTCGATCTGATTGCTGCTTTATGTAACACATCCTTGCTAGTATGTATACTCCATTGGAAGTCAACTCATCTTATCAAAGATTCGCTTCTTTCTTCTCCATTTTATGGCTTTAGTTAACATGTGCGCTCCACACGAGACTAAAAACATAAACATAAAACGTTTATTTTCCTTGATTTCAACTAAAATATCCTTTTCAATTACTCTTGCACAACCTTATAAAATCATCAAATTGTTATGATTAAGTGTTTTTACATTTGTAATGTCACTGTATTAGCTCATGTTAGAATAGTTACCCAGTTGTCCACTTCTTTAAGATATCTCGAACGACCGGTATAAGACATACTGATGACATACAGTCAGCGGCGCAATTCTTATTCAATTGGCTGTGATGTCTATTTTTCGAGCTAAATTTGTTGTTAGTAGTTTTAATCCAAAGTGATTATTATTTTGGCTAAAGTTCGTAACATTTTTGTAGAAAGAATTGGATGTGAGACAATATTCCAAAGGCACAAGGGATAAATTAACATCAATTAATTTCAACTTACACGGCAGAACAAAAACGACGTTGTTTTTCGGGAGCCGCTACACTCCCATCATCAGTTTTCAGCCGGTGGCCCGGCTAAATGTAACTTCAAATCTTTACTTATGCAAATTAAGACCCGATTATGTATCGATTTTGTCACTCAAGACCAAATGAGCGAGCGACCATATTGCTGAGCTTGACCGTAAAATTCATTACATGTCTATATGATATCAAGAGGGAAAAATTAACATATTCATTTGCTTGATAGAAGACTAAATCATACATTGTCGCTAATCTTGTCGCACATAGAGTTTGACAAAGCAAATTATGATTGAACATGATTAAAGACAAAACGTAGGACATATTCGCTCACACTGTGTGGATTTCCTTCAAGTTGTCGTACATAAATCGTCAAAGACAATGTCATATTCGATGATTTGGGGCACTGGGTAATGCATAACAAACAGAACATCCCAACAGAAAAGTTTAATTTGAAAACAAAATGGAAACAAATCAGGTCAGTCTTAAGTGTGCAAAATTTTTGTGTGTGTGCATTAGAGGGGCTCAAATTGAATGAATATGAAGCTTTTACTCATTTCAAGTTAAAAATTAGTCTGCGTAATAAGGATTCCCAAATCATCTGCGAGATTTAGCAATGATCGTTCCTGAGCTGGATTAAGTCTAAAAATTTTACATATTTTTTGGCATAATTTCGATATCTCGTAAACTCTTACCTTCAACATTTCTCTTAATATCCTGGGAACCCAATTAAATGATGTCAAACAGTTCAGTCGCCCGTAAACTAGTGGATAATGTAGGGCGGTCGCAGGTTCGTTTACTGCCCAGATGCTGATTGTTGCGGCAGAAAAGAACCCCAAACATCTAAGAAATTTTGTCATCTTATTTCGTAAGCTTATGCTTGATCTTAATGCTAAATTTCCAAATGAGCATATTATTAGAGTACTCAGTTCGCCCAATTATCGCTTACGACATTATCGTCGATGATTCTCGGATGATGACGACGGGGTCCAGTCTTGGTGTTCTGAGCGACAATTTAAAAGAGATTGTCCTTGATGACGGTACGAGCGACAAAGTATTGTATGTTGTCCGCTTTTAAACACTTTAGATGGCAACTCAAGCGACTTTGCCTTAGAGATTGTCTTCTATCGAACATTGTTTACGACAAACTGAACGAAGTAGTCTTCTGCTAGAAATTTTCAGCGACAATATCGTAAATATCGATCAAAGACATTATGGCGGACTATTGCTTGCATGTTGTATTATATCATACTTTGCTTATGGCAAGATGAGCTACAATGTCATAAGTTTTGTATTCAATCAAACAAACGAATATGTTAGTTTTACGCTCTTGATATTTTTGGGGATCCTGTAGTTGAGGTGGTTAATGCGCTGACTTATAAACATGTTATGGTGCATTGGATGGTGCAGGTTCGTATCCTATTTTCAACATCAAATAGAAACATTTCTATAAAAAATTCTTGAGTTTGACCAATCTTTTGTCTTGATTTTTATTTATCCGTTGACAACTAAACAGACGACATTATCCTCCACGTAGTCATAGACGACAAGCTGCGTGAAATGGTCTCTCTTGTAGTCGTGCACGGTTTACGCGACATTTGTTCGAAAATCTCTTTGGCAGTTTGTTCCGGCTGTCCATCATAACCAGTCTGAGGATGACCTAAAGTTTTTGCCAAATTTCAACATCTTATCTCTCAAGTTTATGCTTGATCTTAATTCTAGATTCCCAACTGGGCATATTATTACAGTATGCATGCATGCATAAACATGCACTAAATGAAACCTATTCATATACATACATACATATTTAAATGTAGTCACTACACAAACACATACTGTAACCACAACGCGGTTGTAATGCTAGAGACTGCGAACAATTCAGACAATTACAAAGAGATTGCAACCTTATTTAATCATACAGCAAAACAAGTTGTTGCAGTTGTGGGTGTTGTAATTTGATTTAAACCTTTAAAGGGCACTTAATTTATAATTTTAAAATAATATGAATCTAGTATTACTCTTATTATCAGTATTAATTATCATTTTGTAAAATAGTGGTGCTCAACGAGGTTGCGGTTTGTTTCATAAGCATGTACAAGCGTTTGCATCATTTGCAACATTCTTCATTCGCACTCGATTTGCAAATAATGAACTAAATTTTATAGTTAATATGAAATATTTCTTCAGAGTTTTTTTTTAGCACGAATAAATGACAGCTGCTAATTGTGTTTACTAAAAATACATTAGGAATATTGTTGTTTTTAAAATTATTTAATTTTTATTTTGTATGTACGAATATGTGCAAAAATTTTATAATAAATTTGTTTATATTTATTTATAAAACCATGAGAGAACAAACTGTAAAAAAAATTGTATGACTGACTGTCTTTAATAGTGACCAAACGAGCGTTTGTGTTCGGTATCGGAGTTGGGCAAAAACCTACACTCGGACGATATTCGGTGCTCGGAAGAACACCGAACTTTGCATAAATTTGTTGTACATGTTGTTTGTGTATCATCAAAGACACACAAAATTTAAATCCTTTAAAATATCAAAGAAAAAAATGTACAACGCTGTCAAAATTAAAAATTTTATTATGCTTGTTAGTTTTGGTTTTATTAAATTTATAAAACCATCAAAATTAAAATTGTTTATATTCAACAAAAGAAAAAGTTCGTTTTTGATTTCGGGCTCGGTCTGAAAAATCTACCGAAGTTCGGGCTCGCCCGAATATGTACGTTCGGTATGTCACTAGTCTTTAATAATACTCTCATAGGATTAAGTTACTTTTGCAGTATATCAATGTTAGGTGTCAAAAAATTATGTATGTCTTTTATCAGACAGTCATACGAGGAAGGTTCCAAATATTTCAGATTCAAAATTTGTCAAATATGTTACACGTTTTTACTTTACATAACGCATAGTGGCTGTTATTTTGGAAATATTTCTGTGAAATATCTGGTTGAAATGTCACAGAGAAATAATTTTGGCGTTGCTGCTCTAAAGCGCAATCGCAAGGCTCTTAAACAGAGTAATGAGACCTGGTCCCCAAAAACAGGCCACCTAGAATGTTTAATAAAAAATCGCCAAAAATTCACTTGTCTATTTATTTATTAATTCATATCGCCTATGGATAACAATATCCTTGAAAGTTATGAATAACTTAATTTAATTTAACGATATTTTTAATATGTCCTTACTTTCTTAACACAATTTGAAATTTTCCTGTAATAACGAAAATCTTATTTAACAACAGTATCTTATTCAAAGTGATTGACAGAGGTAATAGTTTGTCTTAAATAATGTGGCTTCGAGCCCAAAAACAAGCAATGAGTATGACCTAAAGGAAGAACCACAGGATAACTCGATTATCACGAAGAGCAAATTTCACAAATTTTTTTAGTTTAGAGCATACAAATGCAGTATACAGTATTTTCAATATTATAGGATCTGCAAACTCTGTACACTTTCTTCTTATAAAAGAACATGCAGAATAGACTTCAGGTATTTTATAATCAATATAAGAATTACAATTCAATTCATAAACCAGGACAACGGCACTTTATTGATATCCTTTAAAATGTTATCCAGCAAATTGTGCCGGAAAACCTTATTGTTTTGATCATTTAGCTTACTGATCGTATTTTGTATGTCCCAGCAGTTTTACTAACTTGATAATCACACGATCAAATTTTCTTTAAAATTTTAAATTCTCTCTCATTTTTTTACCAATACAAACACACTTTTTAAATTTGACGGGAATTTGCTTACAATTTTTCATTCCATAGACTGTTTCAAATTACAGTCAAGAAAACAGAAGATTGAAGTCACAGCTTTAAATTTTTGTGTATTTTGATAAGCAGTATGTGTAAAAATCTTGAATGAGAATTGAAAATTAGTTTGATGGTGTGACTGCAGCGTAAGACAACTAGGATGTGTAACTCATGTACTTGATACATCGTTACAACAAAATAATTAAAAATAAAGGATTTTATAATTAATGTTTATAAGTAATTAGTCGAACTTTTATTAATATTTTTTTATATATTGAAACGATTAATTTGGCTCAACTTCAAACCCGAGTTTACCCATTTATTTATTCTAATTTTTTTTATTTTTAATTTTATTAGAAAATTTTTTGGATGGGATTTCGTACTAACCGAAATTGATTTGACATGTGAAAATGAATAAGTTTGCACTTTTCGTATTCTAATTTGTTAATTAATACTGTTAAATAGTTGATATTCCTGATCACTAGTATCCACCGTCAAAAGTGGTAAAATTGAACAAAGAACGCTGATGAGATGGTGTAGCGACCTCGAAATCAGTACTGATCCGTTCTGCTGGTATGATGAATAATAATAAAAATTGCTCTATATATAGTACTCTCTTAATAAAATAATGAATTTATCCAACAAGTTTTCTAATAAAAATTAAAACTCGGTTAACTCGGGTTTGAACTTGAGCCAAATTAATCGGTTCAATATATAAAAAATAAAGGATTTTGTGTTTATGTCAAGGCGGTATCACCAGGACAATTTTGTTTATTACGCAAGTACAGTACAACCTCCATAATCCGGGCAGAGGATCATCCGTACTATAGTTAAGATGAAACTTTAAACGCAATACATAAATGGAGCACGCAGAGCTTAAGTGCACCAAGTCACAGAAAGACAATTCGAAGATATTTTGAGTTTCAGTAAATGAACTGCCATAAATTACATAAAAACTGAGAGCCATTGGCTTGGGGTTTTTTACCGTTACTTTAGGAACGAAACATTTTTTTACTTAGTCCGTTACAGAACTAAATAGATTTAAACTTTGCGGAGAATTTCGCTCTAGTTTTGAAATTTGTCATATTTAATGACTTGGTTCACTTCAGCTCTGAGCCCTCCAAATGTACATATGTACATACTATGTATATATAATTTATTTTTGTTACCAAAAAGAAAAATAAGTGCACATAAGTATTCATTTGTATTTAATTTATTTAAAGAAAACATAAAGAAACATACTAAAACTGACGAAAAATATTCATTAATTTTGAAAAAAAAAAGAAATTATTTTTGTTGAATACACATCTATATGTAATTTTTCAGCTCTATTTTTAAATTCTTTTAAAAATAAAATATCCTTATCTGTCGCTTTGGTTTGTTCAGCCCATAAAATAACTTTTGGAAACTGTTCGCCACGCAAACTCAATTTAACTAAAATATTTTAAATTTTATTTTGTCTAGTGGTCAAATAACCAAAAAATCTTACTGAGAAAAAAGAACACTTGTCCAGACTATAGAGGAGAAATTTCTAAACTGTCTGAATAATTTAAATGTCCGGATTACTGGATAGTCCGAATTAGCGAGTGTCCGGATTAGGGATGTTGTACTGTACTTGGAAGCTGGTTATTTGGAGAGAGAAGAAAAAGAAAATCAAACGGTTTGTTTGATAGATTTACTGTTTCTCAATTTAATAATGCAAAATTAAAGTCTAAAATACTAATGGAACAAAGAATATTTTAAATTTAAAAATAGTGAATTTTTGGTTCCCACAATTAAACAAATCAAAAGCAAAAAATTTAAGTAAAAGAAAATAATTAAAACAAATACCATAAAATAATTCCAGCAAAGCAATGTAATGCGATCGTTATGCAAACGGCAGTTCAAAATTGTTATCACATGCATATTTACGTCTGCCAAACAAAAAATAGAATTAAGAAATTAAACAGTGAACAATTGCAAAGTGCTGAATTGGTAGTAAAGGAAAGCAGTGTAGTGCGATCTGTATGCAAAAGGCCGTTCAAGATTTTTGTCACATATTTATGTGTGCACGTTTTTCTTATGCCAAAACAAAACAAGAAAAAAAGTTTTGTGAATGTTTGAACACTTATGATTTCGAATGTTTGGTTTACTTTTATGTAGTTCGAAAGCAAGAAACTTTTATATCATGTTTATTTGTGAGGAATATTTAGTTTCACAAATAATTTGTTTCCATTTTTATTTTTATTTTTTTTTGTTTCTGGCGTCCTTGCTTTAATCATTTTAATATGGTGGACTAGCAGATGTCTATTTACATGCATCTCAACTTTGTTTCACGTAAATAAAAACACCAAATAAACAAAAAAAATTTTTTAATTTGTTAATCCAATCAGAGTTGTTTTAATTTCTTGCTAACAATCCGTTCGTTTTTTTTAACTACTTCATATTCCGTTGAATATAATTAATAGCCAAACGTGTATGTATTTTACAGATCCCTTTTACGCCCGTAATACTGAACCGATTTTGTTAAGATTTATGTGTCCTTAAATATTTTTTACATAGATGTGCACAATCTTAATTTTATTTAAATCGCTTATAGGTTTGAAGTTGCTACTAATCCATGCACACGTATTCCACTTGCGAAAATAAACAAAGTCTACATGTGTGTTTATCCAATTTGCTTTTGCATAGAAATGGGACAGAGCTGTTTCTATATTTATGTACATACTTTGTGTGCTCTGCCTCTGCCCTGCACTGAAGCACCATCGCCTTCGTTTCATAGGCAAAATACGCTTTAATAGCCTTTCGGAGCTGTCGGGCTCGAATCTGAAAAACATCAGTTCCTTCATTAAGAGCAGCGGTTCCTTCTCTCGCTGACTCCCCCTTGGTCGTAGGCTATACGATCCATCCTACGCGGAATCCACATCTCTCTTCCCTCTACCTTCTAGCCATCACACTTCTTTACATCTTCACTGACTTCCCGACAATGCTCTCCTCTATACCACTTCTAACACTTACTCAATTTCTTTCATTATCTTATGTCTTATTTTCTCCTCTTTCCCCTGGTAAATAAAAAGGGATCAAAATTACTTTGGACCCAAGTGAGCTCTTTCTCTTATTTTCTCACTGGTAACCTGTTAAACTACCTAACCTACATACTTTGTAAATGAAAGAGAGCTAAAAAGATTTTCAAAAACTTTGGTTTGTTGAGGGGTTTAGACTAGCTAAAAACCCTCAACAAACGAAAGTTTTTGAAAATCTTTGAAAAAAAATATCGAGGCAATCTCGATTAATAAATTTAAAAAAGAGAGCTTATATATGTATTTATGTTAATGTTTAATATTTATTTAATTATAAACAGATATACAAGTTTTTATTAAAATACTAAGCTTATGGGAAATAATGTTTATCAGCCACTCCTAAAAGTATGGTTATTTTAGTGCAAATGCTCCTAGTAGAAAGTCTATATCAATTCCACTTTAAAAATTTAAAATGGTTTGATTTCAAAAAAAATTTTCTTTGCGCGTTTTCAGAAAAAGCATCCCAGTAAAAAATAAAAGAAGCAGTACATACTTTTTCAAGTGTAAATGCAATTCATAGTAAGAAGTTCTTTAAACTGGGTTTCTCTAACGAGCTACTCGATCATGCATTTTACGATACGATCACGTGTTTACAATTTAAACACATTGTTCCATAGCAAATGTCATAATCTCAAACTTAAAATACGTGAATGAATCAGTTCGATATAAGCTTTCACAAAATTTCCTATTTCGGCAGTACTTCGTGATCATGAGTTTTCGGGTTCGTTACTAAATTTTCTTTGCACTCACTTGAGAATACGTTACCATGAAAAAAAGCGATGACGCAGAAGAGTCAAAATCGTGAGCGTGCTTGATCAAATATGAAAAGTTACTCCTCATCTCATATCTACTACAATTTATGTTTTTAAAGCTTTTTGCATTTCATAAACTAAATGAACTAACTTAAGTTAATTACCAAGACTCAGAAAGAACGGAATGCCATTAAAGAAATATTTTCTTACTTTGGCTGCCGTCACAGGGAAGCTGGATCAAAATTTCAGATTAGTACATTGCCGAATCAAGCAAAATAATTTCTTCTTGCTATTCTTATATGTGTACCATACAGATAGCTTCCCGTTTCTTTTTTTCAAGAGTTTCTGGGTAATTTTGACACTGCCCTCGTAAAATCCACTTGATGTCAATCAATTCTCACGTTCATTAAAATTTTAAAATAACATTGTTGCTGTCGTCATAGTGTTTTAGCAGGGTTTTAAATTACTTTTCTATATACATGAGTTATATGTACCTCTGTGTGAGTTTGCTTTTAAGTGTGTGTGTGTAACGTTTCATAATCTCTAAACATGCGACATTTCCATTAAAGTGCATAGTTGAGCAAATATGCAACATATTAATAAAACTGAAGCTTAGATTCTATAGTGAGTGAACGTTTTTTCATTCTTTTTTTGTCAAACATTTTGCAAATAAAATTACACTACACATCATTAATTTTTCAAATATATTTTGCCTGGGTCTTTCTATCTCTTTTTTCTTTTTGTACTCAATAATTTATTCATATTTAAGCTTTATGTTCATGAGTTTGCACATTTTATTTCTAAAATTTTTTTCACTTTTTCCGTTTTGTATATCAAGAAGTGTATATCAAAAATGTAACAGGAATTGTGCCTGTTAACTATATTTTTGTGTACGTGTGTATGTGATGTATGTATGGATGTGTGCTTACTTGCCGTATTGTAGTAACACAGTACTACCGTTCAATGAAATTTGCTAAATTTATATTAAAATATAAAATGGTATCACATTAAATCATGCTGATTTTCAGATATTCTATTCCTCTTAACAAAATGGTAATTTCTTTTTATGGATATTCAATAATTGTGAAATGAGATGCTAAAGGAGTTTTTCTCAAACAATTTTTGCAAAAAAAAAAAACAGGAGGATGGACAGACAGACATGCAGACAGATCAACAGAGCAACGGGATCAATCTGGAAATAAATTGGGAATTTTGAGGGCTCAAACAATAAAAAAAACTACAAAGGTATAATTGATAGCCTTCTCCTTTTTTGAAGTCGGTTAAAAGCAAAAGACTTCTCATAAGAAGTAGTACGTCCTCTTTGCGGATTAAAACTACTTTCTTTGTACAAAATTTATAAATATAATTACAGTACAACTTCCCTAATCCGGACACTTGCTAATTTGGACTATCCAGTAATCCGGACATTTAGATTTTTCGGACAGTTTAGAAATTTTTCCTCTATAGTCTGGACAAGTGTTCTTTTTTCTTAGTAAAATTTGCGTGGCGAACTGTTTTCAAAAGCTATTTTATGGGCTGAACAAACCAAAGCGACAGATAAGGATACTTTATTTTTAAAAGAATTTAAATTAAATTATATAAAAATTCTTATTTTTCTAAATGAATATTTTTGGTCACTATTAGTATATTTCTTTGTTTTCTGTGAATAAATTATATACAAATGAATTCTTATTTTTCTTTTCGGTAATAAAAGTAGACTATGTATATGTATATTTATGTATTGCGTTTAAAATTTTATTTTAACTGTAGTCCACAAATCCGGACTGTAGCTAAAACTATATCTGTCCGGATTATGGAATTTGTACTGTATTTATTTAATGTGATTATTTTTCGAACAAATTGGTTGTTAATGGTTTTTAATCCATAGTGATTATTATTTTGTCTAAAGTTCGTAACATTTTGAGTCAAAAAGAATTGGACACAATTGGAGACAATATTCCAAAGGAGCAAGGGAAACATTTTAATATTAATTAATTTCAACTTACACGGCAGCACAGAAACAACGTTGTTTTTCGGGAGTCGCTACACTCCCATCATCTGTGTTCATGTGTGTTTCCATGTATCGGCTGGGTTATTATTTAAAATGTTAATTGTCGACTCACTAAATAGTTACTGGGTCCCGCGAATTCATCATCGTGTGATTCTTCATGGCATCCACCTCTAACATCTGACTGCCTGTAGCTCGCAATTCAATGATAGCCAAGTCTTAGCAATCACTCATAGCCTGCTGCACATCCTCAGTCTCTTCCAGGCACAATCAGTGAACATTATCTTCCTGTTATTTAACGTTTCCATTTATATACTCTCTCAGGCACAAATATCTTGCTATGAATACTGCCTCCAAGTGTCTTTGTCGGTGCTCACAAACTTCTGACAAATGACTCTCAGAGTAGATGTCTACTTCAACATGCTGAGACACACGGGCCTCCAACTCAGAGAAACACTAATTAGACTATTTTTTAAAGTTTTCCCTAAAAACGACACATTATTATTTTGCCGACGTGCAATTTAATTTACACCAGAGATAACACATTTCTTCAAGGTACACCCCTTAGATTTCGGAACACATTATAATCGCAGTGTTCATTTCAAGCGTAAATTTAGCCATCGCCTGCTTTTCCAGCTCATTGAAATTTTTCTTTCCTTCCATCCGAGCGTCACTCGCTCGCGTTACAAATGCTCTTCATATGTGAGAATCAGCAAAGGATTAACTCATTTAAGCTTAAAGTTTGATACCCTTCGTACGGTCATTTTACACTTTTGCCGTTTGCGGCAGTAGCATTTATTTAGGTCTTCTTTATGTGTTGCCCTCTTTATTGACCTTCTCATTCTTTCGGAAGGTGCTCTTTACCACCTCCTGCTACTCCTTTTCTCGCATCTATCATATTAAACACCAGTAATCCACGTAGAAATTATTTTTAACTGATGTTAGTTCATATACTGATCTCTCAGCTGCTCAAATAAGTTTGAACAACTATTTCGCAATACATGTGCAAATAAATGTTTGTGAGTTCCACATGTGAACATTTTGTGTTGGCAATAGAATTTGACAGGTGAAAACATAATTATTTCCAAGTTTATTGCACGTAAAGACCCTCTGTTACATGCAACTATGATTTCGGGTAGACTGCAACTTACTTGCTCGCATTCGCCGACGACATGTGAAACGTAAAAATATTACCTGTGACAATATCTTAATAAAGATCAATACAAAACTTATAATGCTAAAATAGAGTGAGTAAAACCTCAATCTATGTTTAAATATGTAATCGGGGATAAAAATAAATTATGAATAAAATAATTATCTCTCGTATTCTACAACAGATGGTGTGTGCAACTAAATCTGTCTACTTTAAAAATTGTTAATTGAACTAAAATCATTTTGATTCATAAACGAAATTCGTAACAACAAATTTGAGCCTTTAATAATAATTCATTAATATATTTATATTATTTTTTTAATTGATTAACAACCTGGAGGTCACTTTTATAAAAAAAACTATCCAAATTTATTATCGATATTTCATTACTACTTTGTGAATCTTTTTCAGTATGAAAATTCGTTTAGAAATTAAAATAACAATAAATTAACAAACATTATAAATAACCAAATATTATAAATTAATAATTTCCTTTTCCGTCTTTCGGTATTAAAAATTGATTTATTTTTTTTTCGAAAAAGACTAAAAAGGACCTTAAAACTGATTTGATTTGCTTTACATTATTTATTATTATTATTCTTAACCAAATTCTAATTGGGTTTTCGGTAATATTGAGTTATTAATAAACTTAATTTTTAAATCTATTTAATTTAAAAAAAAGGTCCTTTAATATCATAGGCTTACCATTATTTGAACAATTATGTTGTTGAACTGTATTAAACTTTGACAATTTGCTCTTTCAATGAAAAGAAGCCATCCAAAACATTCTTATTTGTGTGTGTTTTGTTATCACAACTTTGTTATATGACTTTCTTTTATTGGAAATAATGCACGTGTATGAAAGCAGCTCTAAAGGTTTGATCCTGAAGTTTTAACTCTGTTAGAAAACAATCAAATAAACTCTGCCATTTTTGTAATAAAAACATCAATTACCAAAAGTAAATGTTTGCTTAATAAATTGCCTGTAAAATATATATTTTTTGCTACATTGTCTTAACAAAAAATGGGAGTTTTAATAAGGATGTATGTATATACATACATATATAAATGGGATTGTCAGTAACTTTCCACTCACGCTCATGTACGCTCATGATACAAAACTTTTACTTATGCACGCTCATGCATGACCTGATATTTCTGACTCACGTTCATGTGCGCTCACCTAAGTGGAAAACAATTAGTCACAATCATGAAAACACACAGTCACGAAATACTTACGAAATAATAATACTATTAAATAATGAAAAAAATTTATAAAAAATTATATGAAAAAAAAATCACGGTAAAAATCAAAAATTCACGCTCACTCACAATTAATTTTTTCACTCGGTGGAAACAAAATACTTATCACGGTCATTCACACTAATCGCGTGATCGGTGACCATCTCTAGCATGTACTACATGTGAATAAATAAATAAATGCATATATGTATGCAAACATGTTCGTGTGTGCGTGTATGTTCATGTATGTGAATTGTTTATGCTTCCAAACTCAATTTGCTTGAACATTTCATGAAACTTTTTCCACTTCTTCATTTTTAGAGCCTTTTTTACGCTTTCCTTTCAAGAACAGAAACAAAAAAAAAAGAAATCAAAATTAGTTAGTGAAAAAGTAACAAAACCGTTTGGAGTTTTAAAACAATAAAAATAAATTTCAAAGTTTTTCAATGAAAATTTTCTTTGTTTTTGATTTATTAAGAGCATACAGACAGTCACACACACACACACACACACACACACACACACACACACACACACACACACACACACACACACACACACACAAATGCATAAGAGAAGAAAATATAAATTGAGCAAAATCGAAGAAACTCATAGAAGTTATTTATACAAGAAGCAAAAACAGAAACAGAAGTGGAAAATTAAGGAAATCTACTTAAGCAACTGGCAATTTATGATACGGATACATTGTATAGCAAGTACGAACATTCACACATTGTAAGTTGGATGGTTTTATCTCTGTGTGCACCCAGCAGTTCCATTGACTGCCGACGAACTGATAACTTTAACTTTATTGGATGCATCCATATTAAATGAAAATTCATACAATTCACTCGACGAAAATACTTCACGTAGCGGATAGTAAGGCAATGACAACTAAAATAGGGAACGTTATTATCAATATCTATATAAAAATAGTTAGGCAAAGGTAAAACAATTCAGAAACATTTTCCCATTAGTTTGTTAACCTATTTGATTCCTTCTTTCTTTGTTTATTGGCTGTTGGAGAGCTTAAGCTCGGAATGTATATTTTATTAAAATATGTTGAGTATCTTAGGCTTTATATACCATTAGCTCATTATTGGTTTAGCGCCAGGATATGTTTCGTTTATTGTAAAAGTGGTTTAACTCCATATTTTTAATAAATACATATTTTTGTGGAATAGTATCACATTTAGTCATATCTTTCGTAGTAACAGTGAACCAACTCCAATATTTGCAACAATATCCCGTAGATGAAATAATAAAGAAACACTGAAAACATTTTTTTCCTACACAATGAGGAGATAATTCACTGTTGCAATGAACTTTCATGAATGCAATTAAAAAAGTTAACATTCTTTTATTGGAAATGGAAAGTCTTGCTTTGGGCTGGATATCAAATTTGTTTGTAGCATTGGGTGCTGCATAAGTATACTAACTGCCGTAGATTGAATAATTTGTTTTGTTTATGTTCATCAAATTTCCTTTGTTACGGTCTCGAAAAACAAGTCATTATGCTTAACGGCCGCCGAGAAGCCGTCGTAATCTTTTTAACAATCGATCCGCTGCTAAGTTTAGACAAGATGAACAAATAACTGAAGTGTATTTACCATAAAGAATATAATAAAATAATTCCTGTTATGCTTATTTAGAATTAAATATAACAAGTTTCCTTCATATTTTATTTTTAAGTGTTTAATCATTTCATATGGTAACATTTAACCGGCGGCTGCTTGTTGGTGATAATTCTTAGCTTACCCGTCGACGTTGAATTTTCGTTACGGCTCCTTCCTTTTTTGTATTATTTTTCTTTTGCTTTAAACACTTTTTTTGTTATAGAAATAAAGCAAAGCAAGAGTGAAATTTATTTTGTACATTTTTGTATGACGAAGTTGCTGCATTCGCCAAAAAATAGTTTCTAAGCCTAAAAATCATCGATATGGGTTAAAATGAATAATCAGTTCCGCAAAACAGCTTTTGGATTCAATAATAAAAGTGTTTAACTAATTTTTTTATGGTCCGTGCGCCAAACCAATAAAAAGCGGACGCTTCAAAAGATGTAAATTACACGGTACAACATTTTTTAGCTCATTGATTTGGGACTCTATTCTGAGAATTGAACCTGAAAGCAGCCCCAAAAATAAACACTTCTGCATCATTCGTTTTGTCAAGTTGGCTGCATTAATAATTTAATGGTTGTGAATTAAACAACCCTTTTGTTCGGAAAGAATTATATATTAAAACCAAAAGAACATTGAATATTTAAATATGGCAAATAACAAGTGCCCAAAATGGGATGATTTTTGTTACGTTTGTCGTCATATCGTCCCAAAAATAGGCAAACAGGATCGAAAATGCTTGTTTACTGAGAAATTGAAAACAGCATACTGTCATTATTTTTAAGAAAGCGATTTATGTATTGAAATGAGATTTTTATGGCTTGAGTTCAAATCTGAATTTACCCATATCTTCTTAATTTAAGAAATTATTTTTGGATAAATTCATTATTTTTTATTAAGAGAGTACTTTTTTATTTGAAACAATTAATTCATCAGACTAGCAGAACGGATCAGTACTATCCAGGTGCTACTCATGCATAAAATCCGGTTATGGATTGAACAGAAAAAAAAATTAAAACAAAAGCATACATTCCCTCTTTCACTGCGACACTTTCAGTACAACGCGCTGCAGTTACCGATCCACAAGCGTCAACTTCAACGATCATAGTGTCAAAAAAAATCTGCATTATGAATCGGAATTTTTATTTTCATGCAAAATAAAGCACATAAAAAAACTTCATATTTGTGCATTTACAATCCACTTATTGAGAAAAAAAGGTGAAAAATGGGGAAAAATAGGAATTTTCGCGATTTTCTTCGGGTAAGCTTGTTCCTCTTTTTTCCTATTCAATATCTACAATTTTGCTTCACACACAAAAGATATATTTCGTAAGGTATACCGAGATATAACCGTTTTAAAATATAAAAAAAGTGAAGCAAACATGCAGGCATTGGAAATCATCACAGGGTGTAATAAGAAATATGGAATATATGATTGAGTTCTAAACTAAAGGTTGTCTTTACCCAAAAGAAGCAAGGAGTCCGACGCGCGCCTCGCACTTGGCTGATTTTTATTTTTTTATATAAATTTTCTCATCTGGCACTTGTATCCCTGGGTATTTTCATTTACACATGCACAAACTTATTAAGTGAATATTTATGTTCTTGCAAAGAGAGGATAACGAAAGGCTGACATCAGACAAACATCGAATTTACACACTAATCGAGTACAATTTTGTAGAAAGACACACGCATCTTTATTTAAGTAGAAATAATTTCTTAAGTATCAATTTAAAAACACAAGCAATTTTGCACTGGTGTTAAATGTTCATAGAAGCACTGCATATAATTGTAACAATCAAATAATTGTACAAACTTAATTATAATATTTTAATAAGTTTAAAGAGCTTGGATTTGTTCACCAGCAACCGCTTAAGATAGAATAATTTAAAATCGAATTTTGCGTCTTAATTTCTTTATTAAGAAACTAAAGTTTGTATAGATTTGCAAAAAAAGTCTAATATTTTAAGTCTACCTAAAAGTATTATTGACTTCTTCACTTCCAGTTGCCCATAAATGGCCATACTTCTTCGGACGCAAATCCAAGGGAAGGGAAAAAGGAATAGTTCTCCTTCCAAAATTAATAAAATATCCCTGAGTGACATTACGTGACTAAAGGATAGTCTTATAAATTATACGGCTTCATTTGAAATTTCCCTGCATATATATATATACATATGCATATTATTCACTGCACACACAACATTAAATCTTTCATTTAAAGTTTCTTATACTTCTCTGAAAATATTTTTTTTTAATATCAACTTCTTTCTTTTTTGTAATATAAACGAAAAGAATTTATTTAAAGTAAAAACAAAAGCTTAAACAAACCAAGTAGACTTTTCCTCAAAACTTAAAATAATATTATACTTTGTAAAATTGGTAGCGTTCATAAGACGTAACACTGTTACGCAACCGTTGAATGTTTGTCTTAGAAACGCAAAGTTGAGTAGTTCCGCTCCACACAGCAGTTGAGTATTTGCTGCTATTTTTTCCATCATAAATTTTTTTCGCTACATTCAGTCGCTATTTTGTCGCTACATCCCAGGGGTGAATTTTTCGCTTACAGGACCGATGATTTCATCTACACGAGTAGGATTAGCATTTTTATGTTGTGAATATTAAATTTGTGGAATGGAAAATTCCTGTCAAGAAAAGCTCTGTTGCGATTTTTAGCAAATTTAAATTATTTCTATTGAAATGAAAACTTTTGGCTTAAGTTCAAATCTGAGTTTACCCATATCTTCTTAATTTAAGAAATTATATTTAGATAAATTCATTATATTTTTATTAAGAGAGTACTATTTGATTTGAAACAATTTATTCATCAGACTAGCAGAACGGATCAGTACTGATTTCGAGGTCGCTACACCATCTCATAAGCGTTCTTTGTTCGATTTTACCACTTTTGACGGTGGATACTAGTAACTAGGAATATCATTTAACCGTATTATTTAACGAATTAGAATATGAAAAGTGCAACTTATTCATTTCTTACAAGTTAAATCAGTTCAACAATTACGAATAAATATTAAATTATTTCTTTTGCGGCATTTTTATTTCTTTTCAACTGTTTACATTAATCAGCTGTTCATTATCCAATTATTCATCAAATCGTTTCTAAGACGTAACTGTTGCGCTCACCAGTTGACAACAGTTGAGCTCAACTGCTACGCCTTATGAATGCGCCCATTGTCTCTCAAATATTTCACACATATAATAAATATATGTATGTACACACGTATGTCTGCAATAATTTTTACCCAAAAAAAAAGTGATTAAATTTCCTGCAGTGCAGCGGCTCCATTTCTGATTGCGGGCTGCTAAATTTATTTTATTTTTATGAAATGTATGTATGTTCGCATTGTTGACTTCAAAATATGGCCATCTAAAATATGTATTTTACTGATCGATTTGTATTTCAATAGCCACTCATACAAATATGTATGAATTAGTACTTAAGTATGGATGTGTGTGTGTCTTTGCCAAGGAATATATGAAATATGTATATATGTGGTTATTTTTTTACTGTGTACTTTTAGGCTTTTCACTTATGTTACGGTTTTCTTAATTTGCAATAATCAACCACTCTAATTTATATATGACACAGTGGTCCATCTACAACAATATTCGCTAAGTTGCTTCAGCTGTTTGAAAAATCCATTTTAAAGCAGATAGACGGATGTAAAAAGGGACATCATTAAATATACATTTATTATTTATGTAAATACATTGTTATTATGTCCTAAACGAATATTTTTGAAATCACAAATGCAATGACAAACTTATATATGCACTCGTACATATGTAGTGTAAGCACATTCGGTCTGAGGTGTAGGATTTACAAAAAGAAAACATTCTTAACGAGTAATAGAAACCAAACAAACAAGCGTTTGAAGAATTTATTTAATTTCTGTTTTGTCTAGTTTTTATTCGTCCTTGTTAAAGTATGTATCTCGTATCTACTCCATTTCATATTATTTGTCTATGGTTTAATGTTATTGTTGTATGGCTTCTAGGTAAATTTATTCTTTTTCAGGTTTAAATTAAGCTTAAGTCTTTAGGGGTTTTAAATTACGACAAATGAAATGTGGATGTCAAATATATAGAAAATAAAAATATGGTGGCAAACATAAATGTAATAAAGTTGAAAAAAAACTAAAGCTCTGCAAAGGTCCTCTTGCAGGAGTACAGAAACAATATTCAATTCAGCATAACGTTATAATATCATCTAATAGCGATCGCATTACCTTGATGCTGGGATTGATTCATCTCATTGTTTGTCACTTAAAACTATATGCAGGATATGACAGAATTAGTGACAATTAGTGCATATTTTCGGCTCTGTTTTTATTTTATATTAACGTGTTCGAGGTGATAAACTAAAAAGAAATTAAAATGTAAGATTACTCCCGCAAAACTCTCGCATTTTAAACATTTGCTCTCTAAAATACTATCAAAGTCTGCTTATGTATGTGTTAACTTTGTGTCGAGTCGATTGAGTTAACAAAAATATCAATAAAAAAATTATAAAAATACATGTTATGAAAAATACTATAAAAAAATTTCAAATTAAATAAAACGAAATAAAATAAGATAAAAAATAAAGTGATATAAATTAAAATAAAATAAAACTGTATAAAAAATAAATAAAAATATTAGAATAAAAAAATAATATTAAAAATAAAACAAAACTATATAAAAAAATTAAATAAAAATATTATAATTAATACTAAAAAATAAAATAAAATATAATAAAATTAAAACATAAAATATTAGGCAAAATAAAACCCAATATAATATAAATAGGTTAAAAAAATATAGAAAAATAAAATAAAACAAAATACAAACAATATAAAACGGAATAAATTAAAATAAATCTAAGTAAAATAAAATAAAACAAAATAAAATAAAACGAAATATTTTATATATTGAAACGATTAATTTTGGCTCAAGTTCAAACCCGAATTTACCCATTTATTTATTCTAATTTTTTTATTTTTAATTTTTATTAGAAAATTTCTTTGGATAAATTCATTATTATTTTTTATTAAGAGGTTTCTATATATATAGAACAATTTTTATTCTTCATCATGTTAGCAGAACGGATCAGTACTGATTTCGAGGTCGCTACACCATCTCATCAGCGTTCTTTGTTCAATTTTACCACTTTTGACGGTGGATACTAGTGATCAGGAATATCAGCTATTTAACCGTATTATTTAACAAATTAGGATACGAAAAGTACAAACTTATTCATTTTTCACATGTCAAATCAATTTCGGTTAGTACGAAATCCCATCTATGATGAATAACTACTCTATATATTTCAGTCTCTCTTGCTTATTCATATTAAAAATAAAAAAATTAGAATAAATAAATGGGTAAATTCGGGTTTGAACTTGAGCCAAAATTAATCGTTTCAATATATAAAATATTAATAAAAAAGTTCGACTAATTACTTATAAACATTAATTATAAAACGAAATATGTATAAAAAAATGAAATAAAAAAAGAACAAATGAAAACGAAACATGGTGAATTAAAATCAAATAAAAAACTTAAAATAAAATAAGATTAAAAAAAATGTTCCAAATAATACTCTTAATCAAAAAAATAATGAATTTATCCAAAAATTTCTAAAAATTAATAAAAGGGAATAGCTAAACTTGGATTTAAACTTGAGCCAAACAAATAGTTTCAATAACAAAATAACCCAATATAAATTAATAAATAAAATAAAGCAAAGTAAAATAAAACTGAATGAAACAAAACAAAATAAAATAAAATAAAATAAAACGGAATAAAATTAAATAAAATAAATCAAAGTAAAATAAAATTAATTACAATAAAATAAAATAAATAAAAGTAAAATAAAATTAAATACAATAAATTAAAATAAAGTAAAATAAATAAAATAACATAAAATAAAAGGGAATAAAATTGAACGGAATAAAATAAAATTAAATAAATCAAAGTAAAATAACATAAATCAAAGTAAAATAAAATAAATCAAGGTAAAAAAAAAATACATTAAAATAAAATGAAAGGGAATAAAATAAAATATGTATAATAAAAATAAAATATTAAAAAAGGATAACAAAACAAAATAAAATAAAAGTAAGTGAAAAAAATAAAAAAAATATATAAAAAACACAATAAAAAAAATAAAATGAAAATAATATAAAATAAAATAATATAAAATAAAATAATATAAAATAAAGCAACATAAAATAAATTAAAAAAGTAAAATAGTAAAAAATAATATTAATTAATATTTAATAAAAATAAAATAAAAAATTAAACAAAATAAATGAAAAATCATTAAATAAAATAAAAAAAACGAAAAATAATAAAAAAAACACAACTTAAAACTAAATGAAATGAAATAAAATAAATGAAAAAGTAAAGAAAAATAAAACAACATAAAAATAAAACAATAATTTCAAATAATATATAATTGTCAATTTATTCTGCGATAAATCACATATATGGTACATCCA
This sequence comes from Gymnocheta viridis, assembly GCA_956483585.1. Taxonomy (NCBI): domain Eukaryota; kingdom Metazoa; phylum Arthropoda; class Insecta; order Diptera; family Tachinidae; genus Gymnocheta; species Gymnocheta viridis. The sequence continues at coordinate 105,682,138 of OY101441.1, read as the reverse complement.
AAAATAATTTTTTCTCAAAATAGTGAGCAAAGTTTAAAATCGAATGAATAGACTTAAAAGAGTAGAGGCCTTGCAATGACAAAGCTGTGCAAAAATCATTAGAAATAATCCGAATTCGCACCACTTCCGCTTTGCTACTTTATGATCTTGATGACGTTTTTAACACTAATTGGTTCCCTAATACTCGTACCATTATTGCAAACAACTGATTAAATAAAACTTTTCTCGCTCTCTGATTGGCTTATTTTATACAATAGAATAACTTTTTCATGGAAGCACCCATAAATCTGAAGTTTCTATTTGTATTTCATTTGTGTCTTTTATTTATATATATATTTTTTTTGTTTTTTCTCTTTGTTAAGGATTAAATTTACTTTTGTTTCTGTGAAAGGATTTTTAAATAATGATGAAATATCACTGTTGGACATTTGGCACGTTCTAATACTACTCGTACAGATTGTGTGTATGTGTGTTTGTATGTCTCACTGTTTTATTGCTGTTTACTCTCTTATTTTTCATTACTCTTTCTTAAATTTCTTGCCTGCTCGGTTTATGTTGTTGATATTTGCTAATATTGTATTCGTTGTTGGTTCTGTCATTTTTCTCAACAAGATGGAAATGAACTTCAGGTTTTGTTGTTGCTGTTGTTGTTGTTGTTGTTGCAGCCATTGCTGGCCGTATTGTTGCTAAACAAATAAAGATAAATGCTTCTTATTTAGTTGTTTGCTTTATTTGTAGTATTTTTTCTCTCGTACTCCCACATTTTCATGCTCTTTGCTTGGAACTTATGGTCTAACTCCCTTTTAATCCCGAACTTCTTTTTTTGTCTTTTCATGAGATATTTCATGTTTGGAAAATTAAAAGTTAAATTTTGTTTGAATCCTTGCAGCTTGTGTTTACATTGTACGAAAGCAGTCGGATTAAATTTTAATCCCTCAGAAATTTTTAATTCGATACGTTAGGAATGCGTTTTCAACATTCCATAACTTATATCACCTAATTTGAAATGCTTGCACTAAAAAGAACAATTTGCACAATTTATTAGCGGTTGTGTGAAGTTCCTTAAAGTTATCATCAACTCGCCCATATTTTTGCATTTATAAATCAATTTAGATATCTTTGCTCTTTTTGAAAGGACGTACTTCCAGATTGGTTCCGTTGTTTTAAATCTTTATTTAGGATTGACTGGCTATCGGAATCTCTGTTTTGTAGTCGGTAGTTTGTTGCAAGGATTCTTTGAAGTTGTTTTTAAATACTTTTGTAACCAAACTTAATAAAATGCCTACCTGACGTAGCCTTGCTTTATACTTAAGTTAAGCAGTATCATATTTTAGCTTCTGAATCTATGAAAAATCTTATCTTGTCTGAGATCAAGCGGTCGCAAGCTCGAAAAAATTGCGAGTGTTTGAGGCAATGGAAATGATACACTTTTTAAATAAATGCTTTTCTAGATGATGATTGTTTAAAACATTATGGTTTTTAGGAAGGCACTTTTTTAAAGGTAACCTTTTTCAAAAGTTTTTTAAAAAGTATATACTTTTCAATTTTTTCAAAGTATTTCTTAATATGTTATGGAAATCGATCGATTTCAAAAATATTATTTTGAAAATGTGTGATGTGTTTCGAAAGATTTTGAGAACACATTCTCAAGTTATTAACTTGAAGAAAGCAGTCCAGAAACAACACAAATAAATTTATCAAAAATTAATGAAAAATTTTTTTTAAATATTTTTAAAATCCATTTTCAACACATACCTGAATAAGTTATATATAAAAAGTTTTTTTCTAAGGAACCTTTTTGAAAAGTATAATTTTTTAATAGTTGCTGGTTTAATTGTCTTTTTTAATTTCCTGTTTAAAAAAATACATTTTTAAAGAGGTATTAATTTTGAATAGTACTTTTTGAAAACGTACTTTCTGGAAAGGTACTTTTCCATAAAAGTATTTATTAAAAAATGATCTGTTTCGAAATGGTACTCGTTGGTAACATTCTATAATGTTGTGTATATCTTTTTGTTGTGTATATCTTTTTTATTAAAATATATTTTTCGGGAGGTAATTTTTTAACACATACTTTCATAGGAAACTATTTTTCAAGGTTTTTGAAAGGTTTTTAATTTTTAAGTACAAACATATTTCTTGTAAAAGAGGCACTTTTCTTAAAATATGTTCCTCTAAGAGGAGCTTCTTGTAATAAACACTTACTTTAAAACAATTCCTCTTAATAAAGGATTTTTTACACATATGCATGTATTGCTGTAGCTTTACATTATTAATTTACATTTTTAAAATTCGGCAGCTCTTTTAAATTTTTTTAAATAATTGCTGAACTTACTTTGTCTGTATGTGAACTATCTATTATAGTACATAAATTTGTATATGTATATGCATATTACTTATGCAATTTTTAATTTTATATCGACTAAAAATTACAACTTTTCGAGGAGGCATTAAAACTGTTTATTTCATTTATTTTGAAAATGTTTTAAAAACTTTGTCCTACAATATATTTTAAAAACCACGCATCAAATTAATCTATAAATAATAATTAAAATTCAGCATTTTCGGCAATCTTATAAACCAGAAAGGGATAAGTTAATCAAAAATATTATCAGTATGAAGATTAAGAACAGTGATTAATAAAATTATTTAATGAGTTCACTAAACGTTTTGTTGTAAGTTTCCTTTACAATGCACTTTTTCACCTGTAATTCACACTCCGATTATATAAAAAATTTTGTGAATTACAATAATCTTGTGTGCTTTCTCTCAAATTTATTGAATTTTGTTGTCAAATCAAAAAAAAATATTTTTTGAAAATTAAAACATATTAAAGAAATTCATAATGAAACTCTGAGATGATCTGTATTTGTATTTCTAACCAAATCTATGTCCAGTTAATCTAGCTTTTACTTCACTTATATATATATTTTTTTTACACCCTCCAGGAAACTGCATTGACATCACATTGTGCAATGTTTTACCATACAGCGAATTTTGAAAATGCAACAGTTTTAAACTCAGAAACTAACTACAAACGTTGTTTTGAGCCACACATTACTAACTTTAAATTATTAACTTCAAAATTGCTACAGTTAATGTATCTGAAAAGTATAGACATTTAATTTATAAAAATAGAACAGGAAATTGAATAATTTTTATGATATTGTAATAATATTACTTCAGTATTTTTGTGTAAATTATTTTAAATTTTCACAATTTTTATTTTTCAAAAAATATTATAATAAGTTTTTCAATATATAATTTTTCGACCTTTTCTTAACACATTTAAATTATTCTTCTAATTGACCTTGAGGTCACTTTTTTATATCCAAATTTATTTTTCTCAATATTTCGATACCCTACATCATCACAAAAAACAGCATTATCATTACATTGCCGTAATTCAGATCAGTATCCGGACTTTAATAATGTATCTACATATTTTGAACTCACAAAATAAGTATAAACGTCTAACTAATTTTTCAATTTACAACCAAAACGAGTTTTTCTGTGATAATAATTGTAAGAAAATTCGGTTTTAAAATAATTTTTAATTTCACTTTGTTTTTTTGTAATTTATTTTATAGTGTGAAAACAAAGTAAATTTAATTATAAATTAACATGAAGATTAAATATTGAATAAAAAACATCCCTGAGGAAGTTGGGAAATTCCAACGAAACGTAGGATGAAATTTAAAAATAAATAATCTTTTATTTTTATTTTTACATATCATGACCTTAAAAGCCCAATAAAGAGAAAATTACAAAAGAAAAAAGAAATTGTTGATTTGAAATTTGTTAATTTTTTGTTATTTAAATTACTTATGGATTTTTATACTCCTGAAAAAGTTACCCAAAGTGTAAGGAAATATTGAAAAAAATAAATTTGGATATTTTTAATAAAAAAGTGACCTCATCCTGCAGACAAAATATCTAGTTTGTGGCTAGAATTATACTAGTTGCTTTCAACTTCAGACTAGTTGCCTGTCTGTCTTTTTTTCATATATCGAACTATCGATTTTAAGATTAGGTTGTCATAGGAGCCCAACTAGTTCATTCGTGTATAGTCATATACTAGTTCAACTACTTGTATTATTTGAGTCACTTTTATACTAGTTGAGTTTTTTACAAATATATACCACTCCGTCATATACTAGTAAAGTCACTAGTTATTATTACCTGTAACTTTGTAATTATTGTCTTCTACTAGTACTTTTTAAAGTATACTACACTAGTTTCTTTTATAAAATATTTATTTAACAAAAATTTCTCTTTAGGAGAATTCATAGGAACACGTATTGGTATATATCGAATAAATAATATGTATTTAAATTTGATTAAAAATATATAATATATATTACTAAAATGAAAGCTTATTAGCATCCGTTTCGTCGTCTATTTTTTTATTTTGGACTTGCTTTCGAACTTCTCTTTTGTCATAGCTGCATTGTCTGGAGTAACATTGTTTTTAATCCTTCTGTTCTACACTTATTAATCTTACAATGGAGTCTGAAAAAATTTCAAAGAATTTTGTTAACAATTCAAATTTTACAGTTAATATATAAACAATTTACCAATCAGTACTTTGTATTGTTTTTTAAACGCAATTTTCCAAGCGTTCCGTCAATGTTATACTGCAAAACAATGTTCCAATGCGGTTCCTCCATAGTCTGCTCATTGTAGAGACCTAAATTCATGTAACATTAAAATAATAAAAATTTATAAGAAATACTAATTAGATTTTTTACTTACGAGTACATGTATCGTGGTTGTCAACGCTGGCCATTTCATCAGACGTCAATGGAAAATAATTTTGAAATTAATTTAAAAAATATTTATATTTGTTGTTTTTTTATATTTTCCATTTGTGTTTTCATTCTCATCAACTGAATAGTCTGATTGCAACTAGTATTATAACTGTCCCAAAACTTTACTAGTTACAAATTTGGCTGCATGGCAAGCTTAATTAGAAGAATAATGTAAGTAAGTTTTTCATTGTTTTAATTTTTATAGCTAAACAATTATTATTATCAAGTTTTATTGATATGCTAGAAGGAAGCGCAGTATAGGGAAAAAAATATTTTGTCATTGTCGACCTTAAGCGTTGAGAAATCTTTTAATATATAAAAATAAATTCTATATTAAAAAATTATTTCTTTATTATTTTATTTTTTTAATTTTTTTCTTTCAAAGTCGAGTGATATATTGCTCCTTTATTGCAACGCAGTCGTATCTAAAAAAAACTCTTTCTTTAGAAAACGAGTTTCTAGTTTGTAATTTACTAAAACACTTTAATAGAAAAATATTATGCTTTCAAGAGGTGAAAGTAGAAAGTATAAAAACAAAAAATATGAAAAACGAAACGACGAATAATTCTGCCTCCTTAACTTGAAAATTACTTTCTTTGAATTATAAAGGAGCGATATGTATTTATTTCAAATATCTTTAAAAAAAAGTTTAGGTTAGAATTGCAGTTTTTAATTTATTGAATTTTTTGCATATTTTCCTGTACAGCGAGTAGATAGAATATAAATCTTTAGGCACAATATGACCGGTACGTGGTTTCCACTCTAGAATCGCAGACGAATTCGGGCCACAACTGATTCGATTTCAAAAATATTACCAGATTCATTCATACTCAGCATGTTCAAATTACTATACAAAAAGAAAAGGAAGAATTGAATCAGAAAATTTTTTTAAGAAATAGACGTTCTTGCATTCGTGAAATTTAACTGTGTAAGTTAAAAAATTAAACAAATTACAATAAAATTGCAAATAAAAAGCATTTCACTTTAAAATTTATACCATGTGGCTGTTTCATGCAATACTTTGCCATCAAAAACGCAGTTTCCTGATAATAAAATATCAGGAAAATATAAGCCATCGTAGAACACTTAGTGTCGAATTCTCGTAAGCAAAATTATTTAAAAATTTTGTTTAATATTAAAATTAAAATAGTTTAGAGTTACGAAAATGTCAAAAATGAAATACAATTTCTCATTTAAGGTTTTACGATAAGTTTTCGCTAAGCGGTCGTTATGTATATGTACAAATATAATTTTCGAAACAAAAACCAAATGAATATAAAAACCCAACATACTTTGAATATTTAAGAAATTTTTGTTGCAACAATTTTTATTTGCTTAAAAGTTTGGTTTGTTGTTGGTTTCTATTATTGGTTGTTTTTATTTTATTTTTTTGTTCAACTTCTTTTTTCAATAAAACGTCTGCTTCGGTTTTGCTTTCATGGACAGATATTAGCAAAAATAAAGAAACACATTTCAAAGTTTGTTAGCCTGGGTTTTGGGGTTGCATATTTACTTTGTTTTTGTTGTAATGTTTTTTTTTATTTTAAAATTTCGTTTGTCTTACAGCTCCTGTAACTGGTTGATTTGAAAGGATTTTCAGCATTCGGTTTTTATATGCATATATATTTTTTTTACTTGTATATTTTGTTGGATGTTAAATCAACTTCATCACTTGCAGGTGAATTTTCAACTAGTTTTTTTTTTTGTTCTGCATTTTGTGCACTCTGGTATGTGAATATTTACTAGTGAGTTTGTTAAGTCAACTATAGTTATGGGTTTAACTTTTGTAAATATTTTTCCAATTTGTTAGCAATTTTTTTTTTGTTTTTACTTCTGCCTTTTTTTGTTGTAGGAAACTGTTTTAATTGAATTTTTTATTTGTTTGTAAATATGTATGTAATGCTGTAACATTCATAACCGTACAGAAAGAACATGGTCAAGTGCAAAAAAAGCTTTTAGCCTTAAAATGTCGGAAAACAAGTTTTAAAAAGCATCTTTTAATTACTGTTTAGCAAAGATTGTTGGTTTATTCTTATTTACTTTTTAAAGTTTTAGTTTTGTTTGATTATTGATGCTTAATAAACACTAAAATAGATATTATATATCTATTTGTTTTTGTGAACGTCTTGAAAGCGTATCTTGTCAAAAACAGTTTTTAAATTGTTAAATATAAATTTTGTGTGTTGTGAATAAAGTTCCTGAAAATTATTTGCATATACATTTTTATTGCGATGTATTAAAAATTAAAAAAAAATATACTAAAACGTTTAAGCAAATATTTTCAAATAAAGTTTATTGCTGTGTAATTTTTTTGTTACAATTTGATGAACATTCGTGCCACCGTTAATTTGTTTTTAATGTCGTACCAAAACAAACGGCAAGGGAACCAGCTCAGCTTAATTTAACATAAAAGTCACATACATTAAATTTTTTTGTTTTTTATAACATTAAAAGAATTGCAATTGCTTTGGCACAAGCAAACACTTCAAGCAAACATGTACAATTTGCTGTCTAAAAGTAGCACGCACACACGCACACAAATGAAAAAATAAAAACTGCAAACCCAAAAATTGCAAAAGAAAATCTCATAAAATTATATTTTAATATGGCATTAAGTTCCCTCTGTGTTTATGGCTTTGTATGGACTTTTTATAGTCCTTCGTCTTGTTGTTGTTGTTGTTGTTGTTGTTTTTGTCGATTTTCAACTATACACACGCTTCAACACTCACACACATACACATATATAATCAAAAAAATTGTAAAGCACACAAAGTTCAAATACAATAGCAATCATATGCATTCCTTTCAAACGGTAAAAATTTAATATTTGTAAGCTGAATGTGTGTGAAAAGCGAGTATGTTTGGGTGTGTGTGTGGGAGAGAGAGAGAGAAGAGTGTGGAAAATTATGTTTTATTTTATGTCAGCTGGGGAAATAATTGTAATTTTGTTGTTGCTATTTATTTGAATTTCTATCAAAATATGCATATTCTTAGGCGCCATAGGTGTTAGTCGTTATAGGCCTTATAAAAAGGAACTTAATGGGTTTTCATACTGGGATATTAAACTACATAATTACATAGAGATTTCCCTTCTTTATTACAAACTTTAAAATTGAGGATGTAAAATGTACAAAACAAGAACTCCTGGTTTAGAAAACTTAAGGTTTGTTAGCGAATCATCCATCGGTAGTGTAATATCTGGGACCCGAAATAACTGTTATAATTTTTTAAATATTCAATAGGCTATGGAAAAAATAACTGAAAAAATTGTTCCTGTAATAATAATTATAAATTACCCAGAAAATTTTAGTCCTGCCATTATGAAAAATTATTATTTTGTTGGTCCTTGATAACCATTATGAAAGATTTTTATTCTAATTGGTCTTCTATAACCATTATAAAAGATTTTAATTTTTTCTGTCTTCTATAACCACGTTACAGTTCGCAAATCTTAAGATATTTTTATAAAAGTTTGCAGTCTGACTTATATTTGTACAAAGACGAACTTTTTTTTATTGATTTTGGTTATTATCCGCAAATATTTTGATCCAGTTTTAGGCATATTTTCCCGATTTTTCTTTTAATACACGAAATTTCCCACTAAAATTGTATTTAAATACCATTGAGTAGTGAGTGCTGTAGTAGCTAAAATGTTGACTCTGAAACCAGTAGGACCCGGATTCGATTCCTGGATCGAGCGACCAAAAAAAAAACATTTTTCAAAAAGAAATAATTACTTTTAACATACTCAAATATCGGTTGGCCTGAGCGAACCTTTGAAAGTAGTATCTGTTCTATAACAATTTATAATACTCCGTCCTCATATATGACTCCCTATAAACCAACTATATTTCCAAAACTAAATACGGATATGGAAGACCAAAAAAAAAATCTTTCATATTGGTTACGGAAGACCAAAAAGAAATAAATAAAATCTTTTGTAATGGTTATGGAAATCAAAAAAAAAACAAACTATAATGGTTGTCAAAGACAAAAAAAAATATTGGTTATTTGCAACTATTATTCGGAGAGCAGGTTTTAAAAATTCGAGATAAATTATTACTTTAGCATTTTTTAAATATTGGTTACAACAGTTATGTCCCTGTGTAATAAGCGATAACTCTAAATAAAGTTCTGTAACTTGTTTTTGTATTTCTTGCATCGTACAAGTTTTCACATGAATCTAATAAATTGAAACAAAAATTGGAGTTTATTACACAAGTGTTTCTGTACTCGTATCTATACATTGCGAGAAAGATCTGTCATTTAAGTTCTTTAACAATAATAATTAGTAGGAAGTCATATAAAAGGATTTCTATAGCAATATTTTGTAAAAAGTTTATCACTAACGCCGTCAAAATTTCTTATACATACTTGTAAACGTCACGAGAAGTATTTGTACAATTGAAAAGTTATTAAAATCAAATTTTTATTTTTAATAAGTATAGAAAATACAAAAAATAGATTTATTTAATTGCTTTATTTTAGTTTGCTTGCAACTACTTTTTAATAAGTATTTGAGAAAATATAAATCATGCCTCGGCTGACGGCGAACAGCCGAATGAATGATCCAATCCGCCGATTGTAAGAACCGAACACGAGCTGGTTTTTTTTGTTTGAAACACCATTAATGCAAACATTTTAATAAAGAGCTAACTTTTCACATTGTAATACAGCAACACTACGCACAGAGCGAGAAACGAACAAATGTTTTGTTTTACATGTCACGTGAAAACTTTTACAATACGAGAAATACAGAAACGAGGTGCAGGTTTCAAAGTTTCATTTAGATACTAAAATAGGCCAGTTAAAAAATGAGCTCTTAATATTAATGAGCCTTCACAAACGAGAATAATTGTGCTGGCATAAAATGGCAGCTTGTAGATGAGGGAGGCAAAGAGAATGGTTTTCTGTTGGTGTAAAGCTTCAACCGGCTGCAACCCCGCATGAGCAGTACAAAACCAATAGAAACACAATTAAAAACAAACACAAATGTCAAATGAATAAAGATAAAGCTGTGTGTTTCATGCCATATGAATAATCATGCCGTGTATTATGAACAGAATAAAAATTGTGCACTTAAAAATTGTTCTCGTGTGTGAAGGCTCAATGATAAGATGCATCGCATCGCACTTTTCCATTTTTATTTGCAAGAGTAAGATAAGAATACTTTTTTCATCTTTCTTTACATTGAGGGTGATGTCGCTGCGACAACGCTTACGTTCTCTTTTGTAGTCTCTTTTCAAATCGCAAAAGTCAGGGGACTTTTATAAATTTAATTGATCAATTCTTCAAGTCTTATTTATTCATTCACATCAGTGTTGTCATAAAGGAACAACTTCTTAGCTTGTGAAATGTAACATTAATATGCTTACAGGCAATACTGGCAATAATTTAGAAAGCAAAAGTAAAAGTAATAATTAAAAGTAAAATATCTGATTTAATTAAGGAAGAAATTATTGAAGAAATTATGGTCCTTACTGAAATGGCTATGGAAAGTTTAGATTTAGATGATGCCAAAAATATTGATATTAATTTTGAATTTGTCGTGCGACTTTTACTAACCAGTAAGTTTCTATATACTTTCCCCCCACAAACTCGAGTCGCAAGCGACGTATCGCAGCGACATCACCCCCAATGTAAACTTGCTCTTATTTTCTAAAGTTCTTGTAATAGAGAACGCTCTACAAAACAAGTTTGAGATGCTTTTTGAATTTCAATTTGACCTCGAATAGCTTTTGCTCCCGTAAATTTTCTGAAAAACACTTTTTTCTTGTAAGACTTTCGTAATTTTTTTAGGACATTTAATTAAAAATAAAAAATGTATCAAAATCTTTAATGTATCTTTCGTTAGTTACAACAATCAGAAGGAAGCAACATAATTTTTCAATCCGAAATTTGCTCCCAGTACATTTTACTAGTCCACTTAAGTAATTGTACCCCTCTACGTATACTTAATTAAATTACTTCAATATTAATCATACGATCTGTTGCACTTTAATAGGTTTGCTAGAAAATGAAATTTTTCTTGGGTATCAAAAAAAATTAAATACTATTTTTTTGCGACCACATTAATAAATGTGTTTCCTTTAATGTTTTTAATAAGATTTTTTCTAGATGTTTTCTTTTTTAACTAAAATAATATGTAGAATAAATTGCAGCTGATATTTTGTTTATGTTACGTTCTCTCAACTACCGCACGCGGTAAAAGAATTTTAAATAAAGTAATTTGTGCAAAACGTTACGTCTCAAGCGATTAAAATTTTAATTAAAATTGGTGTTCATTACAAGATTAGGGAATTTTCCCTTTTTGTAGGGAATTCATTAGAAAATTTTAAGCGAAGGGAAAAAAGGACAGATTTCTTATTTTAAGGAAAATGTAGGGAGTTTTTAAATCTTTGTTTTTCTTCTTTTTATACTGCGGTATAATTTCGTAAAACACCACACAAAAGTTATAATACATATAAAAATATAAATTAAAAATTTCGTTACAGTATTACGCGAGATATTTCATACAGACAGAAAGCATCTTTTGGCAAAAGAATATATATATATATATATATAGAGACAACGAAAGGCATAGAAATGTCCTATTTTCTGTTAAATACAATTTGTATGACAAATAAAAACTACTTGGAAAAAATTTTTTTTATTTTTTTTTTTATATTTAAATTAGGACTTTTTAAGCTGTTTTTAATATTTAAATGCTCTCTTATAAACAAAAAAATAATAACTATCATTCTTTTCATTCCGAGTCACATTTTTTTTAACTTGGAGAAATTTGATTAAGAATTCAGATTTTGATTTAGATTTTGATTACCTTCTAAGATCTCTTTATTTTTATTTCAAAAATTTAAGAAATATATATTTGCTATGAATGCGAAGAATTGTAAAAAAACGGTGCAACAGCTCCTAAGTTAATCCAAAGACTTCACTTTAAAATTAAATAATTTTTGAAGAAATATAATTAGTAGTTTGAGGACTATGATGGCACAAAAGCAGATATTGGAGCCTGTTAAAATTACAAATTTATGTTATTTTTTATTATTTGATTTTCTAAACAAAGAATTTGTATGATAAAGATTTTTACTTAGGGTTTTCGACCATGATAATGTTTTGGTGAAAATAATTTACGACTCTCAAAGTCTTTTCAATTGGTCAAACGTAAATTACTTATCGGCTAAAGGTTAAATTAATGAACATCCGCCATATTTTAATATAAATACATGACTTCGTTGTGACTTTTATGACAGGGCTACTCCTGCTAGATTTAAGTTTAGTTTTAAGTTAGTTTTAAAAACATTTTGGAGTGATATTTAGAACTTCCTTTATATATGAAAGCTTCGGGAGCAAGACCGTTCATACTTTTTAAAACTTTTATCATTTAATTAACTATTTTCTGTCAAGCTTGATGCTGAATACTTTTTTGTAAATTAAGATATTATATTATTGTCTTAAGTATTTTTCCCTTCTAATATTGTAATAATTTAAAGCTTGTTTTCATAACAGAATATAAAAAAGGCTCAATAAATATTAAATTAAAGTTAAACAAAGAATTTGTAGTTAGCATCACTGAACATTGTACTAGAATTTGTAGTGTATGTTAACTCTTCCACGTCACTGTATTGAAATTTAATATTCTTTACTTTGTCAGTGCAGAAGTTGACGACAAACAAATTAACTGTTAAGTATATTTTTATATTTTTTATTTCAACTTTTTGTAAGCGTCAGCTTAATTCGTGGGAAATTATTGACTGCAAATTTATATTGATTAGAATTAATTTTAGTATATAAGCCAGTAATTTATTTAATGAAAATCAGAATTAATTAGACTAACAAGAAGCTTGCATTCTTTATACCTCTTTTTAATTTTTCAAGCAAAAGTGGGCATTTTAATGATCTTTGGAAACGGCTGAAGAGCTAAGAGAATACTTACCACAAATTAAAACGATTCCCGACGGGCCGAAGGTCATACATTGCAATCAGTTATTGGAAGAATTTACATCTTTGATGCCTTACAGAAACCAAATAGATATAACTGGGCTCCTTTTGAATTACCAATCTATAAGGATCTCTTTCCTTTCGTACTTTTTCAATAAAGTTGGTAAGCAACTTACCATTGTATGCTTACATTGAAAGTGAAATAAAGTCTTCATTGTCGAATTTACGGAAATGTATCAAGCCTATTTATCATGTTCCCCTCATAATCTTAGAAGAAATTAAATAATTTTAATGATCACATACAAAGTCCAATAATCTAATAAGAGATTGTATTGATCCATATTACTTTATTTTATTTCTTTATCCTAATGGTCATAGTTACGTTCGCGTAATTCTCATCATAATCACTTTTATAGTTTGGCGCAATTTAAATTATCATAAACTGTCCCTAAAAACAACCGCGAAATATAAAAGTTGTTGCCACAAAAAAATAGTCTAAAGCTTTCTGCTAAAAAGAGAAGAAACAAACAAAATGCTACTTACTGGATGCTTAAAATAGCCTCTAATATTATTCAATATGATATTCATTTCAAACGATGTTTTATTATTGCTTTTTAGTCTAAAGTTTTATTGTATTATGTTAAAGTTTGTAACATTTTATTTTTTATTTTTATTTTTCAACTCCACGATTTTTCACTTAGGCTCAAGCTCGTTAGTTTATTTATATTTGTATGAAGTAAAATTAGTTTAAATTATTTTTTATGTTTTTCTAATATTTTTCTTCTATGAGCTAATTCTATTTTATGCTTAATTAGCAAGCCATTCAGTTTATTTTTTATTTTTATTTCTTTTAGTTATTTTTATGTTTATAATGCTTGTACTCGTATCTATTTGAACGCATTGCGTTTTAACAACATAAAAATGAGAGAATTTTATGCAAAAACATGTTCCTGTGAAATAAAATTCTTTATATATATTTAAGTATGTTTTCTACAAGCCATTAAAAACCATAAAATTGCATATCCTTGAGAAGATAGCACAACATGTGAGTGCGAGTGAGTACCTGTTGGTCTGAAATAGTGATACCTTTTTTTTAAAGAGAAGTAACCATCCAGGCAATTAATTTGTTCCAACCATTTTGCTGTGTTAACTTCTTTGGGAAATGAATAGTTTAGAAAGGGCAGATGGTGAAAGTGAGGGAGCGCTTAAGCGGTTTATTAATTTTTCATAGCAGTATTGCAGCCCCTTGGTGTCAAGTAGGCGTATTATATTTGGTTAAGCTATGTGGCCGACGATTTAGCTAGAATACCGACGAAGGAAGGCACAGTGATGTACACTAGCATACACCAGTATCAATTGCTGTCGGTGACCAGTGTCATACCTCCTAAACAGTTGAGGAGATCACAGCATAGGAGACATGTTATCCTCGTTATATTTCTTGCAAGACAAATGGATCAAAGTAATCAAATCAGTCAAGTCAGACATACATAATTATTGAATCAAGCACAGACTCCGAGATGGGGAACATGACACTACCGTGTCACCGAATTAAGCACACCTTTCGCAAGATTCTGAATGGAGCCTATTCCAACTAAAAAATAAATAATGTGTTACAGTCATAATTTTTATCCGTAAATTTAGCAACTGTTTGCCATCATTACAGTTTATCACGCCTTCACACTTACACATTTTTGACCTCACTGTACTTTAGTAACACAAAAGTAGTAGTCGCATTAACAGTGTCATTCATAATTTTTTATACATCTGTATATGAGACTCCGTTTGCATATAAAAGTCACCTTGTTTTATCCTTTGGCCAAATTGTTATCATTTATAATGTGTATGATTTATGTTTGTGTACAAGTTTGTCAAAATATTCGTTTTTCATTATTATTTTTTCAGTTTTTTATTCGCCCTCTAAATACAGATTTAATTTAAAAAGGAAAATCTTTACTAAAGTGACTGTAATCTTTACAACATTAAATTTATAAACTCATTTGCCGTTTGTCATGTTTTGTCATTATCTTATATGAAGCGACTATCTACATGCAGTAAAGCACATATACCGAAGTAAGAACATATACATTCAGGCAATTACAGACTCCTACATGCAGATCCATACCCAGTTGGCCACGTCTTTAAGATATCTTTAACGATGGTTATAAGACGTTTGTCGTAAGTCGTAGAAGATACATTGAGGACAGCTCAATACAACTGTCGACGAAATTTTCATACAAAGAAACCAATAGAGCGGCCGTATCGCTCAGGTTGCCCTCAGCGAACTGCATAGCGGATAATATCGTCTATTTGCTAGTCAACGAAATAAGAAAAATCAAGTTTTCGTTTTAGAACGCATTATTTTGAATTTAAATTTATTTTATTAAGACTGGGATACATCCTATTTAGCTCATGTGTAGAAGCCAACGCCCTTAGCACCCTCTAAAATACCGGCACCGCAAACTTAACATATTCACTTGCTTAATTGAAGACAAAATATAAAACATTGTAGCTTATCTGGTCGTAAACAAAATTTGATGTAAGACAACATTTAAGACATAGTCCGTCATAATATTCGTTAAGCGTTTTTTATTAAAGACAACACATAAAACATTGTGGCTGAAAATGTCAAACAGAAGATTATAAGTACTGTGGTGGCGCAAAATTAATCATCCTCTCTTTACAATATCCATTGTAACTCCTGCTGTGTGTGCTGTTGCGCAGCCTCATTGAAACCACATGCTCGCCAATTCCGACCCTGTTGTGCCTGGCTAATATTTCTCCGTTCTCACCGACATTGGCAGCCACACCCGATATATTCTTAACAGAACCACAAGTCCCGTAGCGCTCACGCCCTGCAGTGTATCTTGTGCGCGACACGATTAGGAAATCGACGTCGAAGTTTACCACCAACTAATTATTAGTAAAAAAGAAAACTAACCTAATTAATCCACGCTCTTCTTGATGAGTATAGCGCTCCATTAATTGTCTGTTTATATACTGCAACTGTCTAGCTCACAATTGTAAAATATGATTGATGTAGGGTGATTTCTAGGGTTGTTGCGGTCAAAAGTGTTTAAAAGAGGACACGTTTACCAGACCTTACCGCTCATATTGTCGCGAACGACGATTTTATATTAATCGTCGCTTATGAACCTCGTAATAATTTCTGGTCGTTGCAATAAAACTGGACAACACAAAACAATATAAATAAGTTCTGACGACTGATTCTGGTAAAGCTCACCAAAAATTAAAATTTCACATCTGAGTCTTATTTTGCATGTTTTTAAAGTAAATCGGCTTAGGAAAATAGCATGAAAAACAATTTTTTGGGCGATTTTAGACCCCTAACTCTTCGCTATATTGGACTTTCTGGCCCTTTCTTGAAAAAGTACAAATACATACAACTGAACATAACCCCCCCGTCTTGACTGGCAATAAATATGTTGGCAATAAAACAATAACGCCAGCAGAATAATAGAACAATATTATTGCTTTGCTATGGGAAATTGTAATTATGTTAACACACAATATACAAAAATTCAAAAAGAAAAATTCGTTAATAAAGAAGTAAAAAGTGAACGACTTTTTAAATTTTTATCTGAAAAACTCATCCTGAGATAAGAAATTTTGTATTTTTTTATATTATTAAAATTTTCTTTTCAATTTGCCTTTTTAATATCTTTAAATAATTTATTTAATTCTTTTACAAAAATTTCTTCTTTTTCATGTTTTACGTTTTATGTTCGCAATAATTGCCAAAACGGTTGACAATTATTACCGCAATTATTGCCAAGTACGACAAAGATGCGTCTTCACTGGAGATAACATAATTTTGACATTTGCTGCAATATATGTTAATGAATTTATTGCCAATGAAGACGGGGGGTAAACGCCTTTATGGAGGGCTGAAATTTGTTACAAGTCTTCAAAGACAACAAACTCAACTTAAACGACAGAAATAAAATAATTCAAAACTTAAAATGTGCGAACCTTTAAACACACTTTAAGGATTGAATTATACCTGGCGTTCAAGGTGTATTTTCAGGTTGGGTATATTCAGACACTTATAATAAAATTTTATGACAAATATTTTTGTGCGACATTTCAGCCCCCCAATACCACTGTTCGAGCATTACTGCGATGGAGGGCGAATATGACCGACAAAAATATGTGTCTTAAACTTCTACTATGAGTCTTCAAAGTCATCAAAGCTCAATATTCAGCTTGAACTCCACAAATAATTAAAAACTTTAAATATTTTTAAAAGCTAATTTTCTACTTATTCAGTTATTAAAATTTTTTATAAATGGCGTTTAGTTTGAATTTAATGTCGTTTTCTTTTCTAAAAAAATATGACATTTCTTTTACTTTTTATCAAAGAACTGCTATTCAAGGTTTTCTTAAAACAAAAATTTTGCCTCGTAAGTGATGATACAATAATTTGTAATAAACTCACTATTTAAAAAAAAAACATTAAACTGCAAATTTTCAATAAAAAGGGCAAAAATTTTTGCGCTTTTTTTTAGAAAAGAAAACGCCATAAGATTTGGTGTCTATGGCAAATGTTCAAAAAGAGTTTTGTAAGAGTTAGTTAGAGGTTTAAAATGCTACACAAAAATTTTATATATTAATCATAAGGATTGCAATATTTTCTCTGTCGAATGTCAAAAAAAATTACTTAAGCCCCCTCATTAAAATGGCTTCCAGATGTTAATTTCAAAATACCAATATACGTATGTATGCATATTTTTGTTTGCGCTCTCTATCAGAGTTAGAAGAAGAGTAAGAGTACGGTGTAATTAAATACTCTACCTTAATTTGGTATTTTGGTTTTATAAGTTTATTTAATTAATTATTTATAACTTGCCGCTTTTTTGCTTATCACCAACTGTCCATAATCCATTGTCGTTTTTTTGGCTTGTTTGTTTATTTGTTTACAACTTTGAACAACTTTAAACTATAATAAACACTAGTTACAATAGTAGTTCTATCTACATATATACAAAGTCCCAGAAACGAGCTCTCGAATATTTTCAATATAATAAATTTTGATTTACAAATAATTATTTTATTTATTTAGCGTAGTATATACGAAACTCAATATATTAATCTATTGTCCTTTTTTTTTTTTTTTTTTTTGATAAAGAGAAGTAACACTCAGGCAATTAGTATGCCTACCAACCCGTAGGTGTGTTACCTTCTTTGGGAAAGCGATAGTGAGAGAGGACAGATGGTGAAAGAGAGAAAGCTTAATTTTTGCAACTCTGATATTGCGCGCTGTGTTAGTTTTTAGATCAGTGTTGCAGCGCCTTTGATGTCAAGTAGGCGCATTAAATGTGTTTTGAAGCTGTTGTAGCCATTTTATTAATTATTTTACTTCGCCGGCGATTTTGCTACAATACCGACGAAGGAGGGCGCTGTGATGTCCGCTAGCATACACCAGTATCAATTGCTGCCAGAAATGTTTAGTGACCAGTGTGCTATGCCTTCATCACTTAAACACTCCGACAACAACAAATACAATGGCATACTCTAATGCACATCTGAAAAATGCTGGATGTTATGACTTGTCTGAAGCTGGGCTCGAACCCACGTTCTTAGACATTATTTGCTTTGCAGTCAACGCGCTGACTACTTCAGCCAACAGCACCCTCAAATATATATATTATACACTATAGTTGCCCCCTGTAAAAGTTAAATCATTCACACAGTCTATCATTACCATATGCATCAATTATTACAAATTAAATCGACAGGGGACACGTCAACTGTACATGAATCGTCGAAGACAATGTCGTGTACCACGATTTGGCCAACTGGGTAAACACTTATCTGTGTACGTGTGCAGATGAAAATACTCATATACGATTTGGTATTATTAGAATATTTATGAGAAAACATTTTTAAAGAAGCCATAACTTTATTGCTATAACAAAACTTTATTGTTATTAAGGATATTCCTTTATTGTTTTTTTTTTTTGTATATTTTTTCTTTGCATGTCCGCTTAAGTTTGAGCTTGTGGGTGTTAGTGATTTCAGTTGGATTTTTTTAGTATAATTATTTTAAGTGCTTAAATAGAGTTTATTAAATTTGGCCTAAATATGTTGCAGCAAATAATATGGCAGAAATGTTGTGGGCTTCTGCAGAATTATGGGAATATAATGTTGTAGTCTTATTTAATATTCTGTATGAAATTTTGTATATGAAAATATTATAGACATCTTGCTTGCTTTAATATAAACTGAGCAATATTATTAGTGTTTTTTGTTTTTTATTTGCTTTCAATTCCATATTCAAAAGTAGCAGCACTCTTTCTTTTGTGTATACTTTTCAATAGGGTATATGACAATTGCGATAATAAAAATTGCTATATGAAGACATGGGGTTAAAAAGTCGTGCACGAGCAACTTGTTTTTAACCCTAACTGTGCATTCATTCTCCTAACTGAAATATTATTCAGACTCCCATATCGACTATCAATCTTTTAAAGACATTTCCTATCATCTCCCTTAGCCTGGTTTAAACCGTGTATTACGCTTTACTACCAAATTACAAAACACTGCTGCTCTAACCCAGTTTTTGTGCAGAATTTTTATTATTGTGTTTTTTTTATTGCTGCATTATTAACCGCCCAAATAGTAAAAAAAATATGGTAACAATTTTTATGATTGCGATTGCATGTTGTGGCAAATATTTATTACGTGTTATAAAATCAATAATAAAACCATGTTATTTTTTATTTTATGAACGAACCAATGTTGGAGATATTTGTATGACAAAATGTGAAAATAAAAATAAAAATAAAAATGCTAAAAAATAAAATAAAATTGGAAAAACAAACACAGTCATTTACAAAAAAATTACCATGTAACCAAAAGAAAATATTGGCACGTGAGTGGCATTTTACTCGTATATTTATAATTTTAAAAAATAAATACATTTTTATGGGCTTCTTTCTGTTTTTTGTTTAAATTTTAAATAAAATATTTAAATATTAAAGATATGGAATAATAAAATTTGTCAAAAGTCAAGTCAAGATCGTGATTAATATTTCTTTACACTCACGTGAACGCGCACGGTCGTAAGTAAAAGGTTGATCACAAGCTGCTCTCCAAATTCTATCTTTTCCTTCATTTTTTTAAATGCACACATTTCAAATCGAAATTATTTGTTTATGAATACGGCAATAAAACAGTTGCTCAAGTGTTCGCAAATGATCTGGCGTTCTTATTTCAAGAATCGAATGGTGAAACAGAACATGACCGTAACGTAAATTTAGTCTGTTAAGTTTCTTTCCAAAATCTGACATATAGTCGAAGATTGTTATTGTGTTAGTCATTTTGTACCACCTGGAAGAGAGGTGTTAAAAATATTATCCTTATCTTTAGCTAACAATATCTATCTATATCTGTAACATTAAGGTTATTTGTAAAGTATAATAGCTGTTCTTCCGAGTTCCTAGTAGCCCAAACAGCAAATTCATTTCCTTGAATATTTGGGAATCTTGCAAAGTGTTTTTAATGGTCGCCGTATAATATCCACATACGGAGAATTCCATACAACACGACGAAAGGGATTCCGTACAATTTGCAAATTTATTTATTTCTTTATCTTAAACATGCAAACATGCAACATGCATGGATTGCAATAACTTCGACTGAAAAAATTTGACTATAGTTATACAGGTTAGAGATTTTCCAGACACTATTGTCGGAGGTCATACTTTACGAAACCGAGTATTCAGTCTTGGAACCATCGGCAAAAATAAATGTGTGGTCTATACGAAGGAAGACGTCTTCCTTCGAACCAGCAAACATTTGCTGAATTGAGAGGGATGTGTATTACCTTTTGTCAATTTGTGTGTGTAGGAATGGAGTATCTACAGAACAGGGAGGCAGTCGTCCAGACACTTTTGGAAAAGTATTAATTGGAATGCCAAGATTAAGGAAATTTTAAATAATTCAATATAGTAAAGTACCCCCTTTTCCTCCTTTTGGGTATTTTCTTGAAACGTTTTATCTTATTTATTATTTGATTTAATGGACTTCCATCTTCATATATTAAAAAACGAAATAGTTTGGTAGAAAAAATATCTCTCTGAGTATTCAGTGACCGATTCGATGTAAATCATAAGTTAGAAATTGGTCTAGAGCGTATTGCATCGAATGATGTTCTTATACAAGAGTTTATAATTGAGTTAATTTTGTTCATTTGCAATTGGGGAGCGTAGCCGAAAAGTTACAAACCGTAGTTTATCATGGAAAGAACTAAGGTTTAGGTTAACTTGGCTGCTGTTCCACTTTGGAGTAGATCAAACATGTTGCAGCTGTTACGGATGGCAACTATTAAATGATAAAAAAAGTACTTGTTTATGAGGACTAAAGTTAAATTGTTGGCTGCAACCTTACGGTGTTTCACACAACCATATCTGGCCATATTATTTCTCCGCGTGTAATTATGCAAAGGTTTGAAATTTGAATCAAACTTTTTTTATTTGATGTTTCTCTACGTCCCTCTTGGTTCCTTCAATCCTTAGTATTTTCAAGACTTTGTTATTTGAACGTTTTCTCCGATCCCTTGAAAGTTTTAGATTATAAAGAGTCGACTCTTTATTCTTTTTACAAAAATAATTGACTTGCAAATGTTTCGAAACAAATATCCCATTATACTCGTTTTAAATGATAAATTGCATTTTCAAAACGTTTTAAAACTTTTAGTGCATTTGTAATAGACTTCTTTGACATCCCAAAATAACATTTATTTAAATAATTTTATTTGAGGTTTTTGTTAGTTGCTGTTCGTAAGGCTTGATTTGTTATTTTATACAAATGAATTCTATTCTGTTTTTATTTGGTTTCTTTTAGCGTTTTTCTTTTGTTGTTGCTGTTTTGTAACTTAAATCCAAATTGAAAAAGTCATTTGAACCTCAGCGAAAAACGTGAGGCCTAAGTTTCAGTTTCAAAATAAATGTTTGTATGAATATATTTTCTAGATTTTGCAATCTAAAGTGGCAACATTTGGCAGTCACGTTTTGCATTCTATTCCCTTCTGGTAACGTAGTAGTACGTTTTAACCAAAATTCAAAAGAATACTAAAAAATAAATATATATAAATATGTATGTATGTATGTACAGATATTGGAAAAGTTTCATATTTCTCTCATCTTCTGTCTACAAATAAATAATAAACAGCAATTGTTTTATATATATATATATATATATATATATATATATATATATACATGCATTTATACATACATATGTATGTATTTAAATGCATAGATAGAAATATATATATATACCTATATATAATATCAAGAATGTTAATAAATGTATAAATACAGACAAATAATAATGCAGTCTGTTTTAAATGGGTACACTGAGAAACTAAAATTTGCAATTATGTTTTTCTATTAATTTGAATTTTTTTTTTATATTGAAAACCTTCTTACTTGTACCCTGTAACTCTTAATTTGAATTTTCTTTGATAACTGACACCTTCTAGATTAATGACGGGAGTGAAGCATGTTTTTATGTCATGTTATTATTGCCAGAACTATTAGCCTATCATATGACAGAAAATTAATGCCTTACAAATTATCTGATTTAACACAAATAACTTTGGACCATAAAATTATTCCTCTTTTGTAATTATCATAAAAAAATTTTTTCTCCCAGTGTATAATAATTTCGCAAACATTTTTATTATTATTTTGGTTTTTGTGTTGCATATGCAATGAAGGCACGTCTCTAAAACACTGTATTTAACAAAACACACACACATACAAAATCACTAAAAAATATTGAAATTTTTTGCCTGAAAATAATCATAATAAAACTCACTCACTCATAAGTACAGGCAATATGGCACATTCGTACATAAATATGAATCATATTTATTTAATAGGAACTTCTATAAATGGCTCAACAGTGAAGGCCAAAACTAATCTATTGTTAATAATTTCTTTTTTTTTATTTAGCACAGACAAATTTCAAATATTTTCAAACTATATTGGTTAATCCGGCTTGTATTCAAAGCTTGACATTTTTAATTAAAAATAATAATTATTTTTTTAAATATACACCTAATTCTTTAAATATACACCTATACCTATCGCGTATGTTCCTCGTAAGCTCACGTATAACATCGCGTAAAAAAGGATAGAGACGGAATTGGTTTTACTTACGAACATATTAAATACCAGATAAAATAAGATAAATAAATAATTAAAATGCATGTTGTTCTTTTATATAATAGAAAACAAAGTTTTTAGGGTTTTCATTATTTCTGAGATATTTTTCAATGAAATAAAAGCACGTTCTGCAGTATAAAGCTGCATTTTAAGAAGCTCTAAACTGCCAGCAGTCAAATTGTGTTTTAAAGATTACTAACAAATGGCAGAAAATTTATATCTTGTTTTAATTTTAGGAAACCACTTAAAACTTTAAAACATATAACAATAAGTTTTTAATCACTTTCTGATAACCGTCTAACTTCTAGTTTTAATAAGACAAATTTTTGGATCCCTTTTTCTCCTTTGTTTGCCAATCGATTTTCTTCATTCTTTCACCAAATGGTAGACATTGTTGAGCTTTAGTAACTCAACTATGTATTATTTAAATCGGTTCAGTGTTAAAAAATAAAAGGCTCCTAAAGTTGACACCATTGTAAATGCTAAAAATGCTTACATACATTCACTTATGTAATTATTTGTTCGAGTAATAATATAAACAAAGCAATGATAGTGTTTAAGATTAGATACATATGTATATGAGATTATATTTTTTCTCATCAAAAGAGTGAAGTCAAAATTGGGTGTACAGAATCTGAGCGGACGGTATTGTGGCAAGCCAAGTTCAGGCCAATGCACACAGTGTATGTAACATGAAACCATTTATCCTGTTTCTAGTTCCCTCATAACTTTGCTTCCGGTTGCTATAAAATTATAAAATTTTGAACACAAAGTAATCTAGTGTGTAAAATTGCAAAGTCTACCCTTAAAGTTTTCCGAGATATGAAGGAGTAAAATGTGTAAAACAACTGATGATAAAAATCTAAACATTTTCATGGGGGTCCTAGCTAGATTCCCCTTATAAAGAAGACTTGAAAAATAATGCCATGTTCATATACAAAAACTTCGCACATTAAAAGCATTGAGATCAAAACGAGGACCAAGTTCTTTATAGGTAAAATAGCATTTAATTTCTAGCGTGATTTTTGAAAATATTTTTCAGTTTTTTTTAATGATCTTAAAAAAAAATTATTATCAACAAATATATATATTGAAATCAATAATCAATTTTTGTATTGGCAAAGTGTGTGTATGTTGGAGTTTAAAAAAGACCAGAAAAACGTAATTAGCTCAACAAAAGAATTCAAAAAATTATTAACAAAATCTTAATATACTCGTGAAATTTAATTTTTTTCAGCAAAACAGTTCTACAATTTGGAACCTTTTTGCTGCGTTGAAAGTTATGGATGATATTAGACCAGAATATGATAATGGTAATTTGACTCTAATGTGTGTTTTAGATGTCTCTCTGAGCGTTTGCAGAAAGTCGTTGTTGGTGAGAATGTGTCAGGCCTGAAGAGTATTATCTCTGGCGTACCTCAAGGATCCATTCTTGGCCCCGTTCTATTCAGCATGTTCATCAATGATATTTTTAGTGTTGTGAATTATGCAAAAATACATGCATATGATGATGACATACAGTTGTACATATCTATCTAATAGTGTTGGTCTTCTTGAGGATATGTGTCATAGATTGAACAACGACCTGATTTCTATTGTTGGGTGGGCTAAACTTAATAATCTAATGCTTAATCTGGTAAAATCATTTGTCTTACCAGTCACTAAAACTAAACTGGCCTCCATAGATTTTCCAGATATTTACCTTGAATGAAACTGTGCTCAAGTATGTTGACAAAGTGAAATACTTGAGTTTCTATATTAATTCAACCTTAACATATAAAGACTATATAAATATTGTTGTTCGGAATGTTGTTCTTTCTTACACTTCGAAATTTGAGAATGTCTTCTGAATTTGTCACAATAGCAGTGAAAAAGAAACTAGTGGTTAAACTTATACTACCGCTGATAACTTATTCCTCAGAAGTTTACAGTAATATCGATTCGCAATCACTACATAAGCTTCAAGTAGCTTTTAACAATGCAACGCGCTATGTTTATGGCATAGATCGATAGTAGTATTTCTCCTTGGCGTAAGATGATGATCCTAGGCTGTGATTTACTTGACTATTTACGCATAAGAAACTTTTTATTTTTGCATTGTTTATTATATAGAAAAACTCCGTCATATTTGTATGAAAAACTTACTTTTGGAACTTCCACCCGATTTATGACTCTTCTGACACCAAGATATTTACATCTTAATACATCCAGATTTTTTTCATTAATGTCATTAAATTATGGAACACTTTACCCTTAAATTTAAAATGTATCCAGCGAAAAAAACAGTTTTTCTAAAGCTCTCTTTGGCTATTTTTAAAGAAATATTTAACGTTACCTTTCTACTTTATTTACTATCAAAGATTATTTATATTTTATAATGTTACTGAACTATAAAAGAATCATATTCCTAATGTTCTTATGATAAAAGAAAAATAATAAAAATAAAATAGAAAAAAAAGATAAAAAACGATACGATGAATTATTCGACATTTTTAACTAGAAAATCACGAATTCATTTGACAGGTGGTGTTAATATTACAACAAACACCGATTTGTTGGCTCAAAATGCCAAAAACAGAAAAATAAAATTTACTTAAAATGTATTTTTAGCCACTTTTATCACAATTCATATGCACCAAACAAAAATGTTTATTTCTTCAATGCAATCGCCAAAAAATTATTTAAAAACACCAGAAAACACAAATAAATAAATATAAACAGAATTCGCCTTGATTTTACCGAAACATATAAATGCAACACATTATGACATTTTCTCAGAAAACTGAATTTATTCTCTGTAAAATTCCACAAAGACATTCGCACAGAAAACCTCATTTAGTTCACTAATTTTTATCTTTATTTCTGCCTTGTATTGACCAGCTAATAGCGGATCAGGGACATCTATAGTCATATCTGTTGTAGTACTAGTATAATATTGGTTCCCTTTTGAAAATGGGCATGTTTTATCTGCCAAGTCCTTTGTATATTTACTCCAATACTCGATCGGACTAAAAGCGCTTTTACATAAATCTTGACGCTTAATAGTATATATAGTATTTATCCATGTATCGCGATCTTTCTTAAATATTTCTATGGCGAATGGATTATTTGCTGTTCCCACGTCCTTTATAATTACAAACTCTCCGTGCATATAGATCGATCCATTATTTAGAAACTCAAAAGAGAAATTAGATAAGTCCAAATAATCGTTGACATAAGTAAAATTAGAGAAGTCACAAGGCGAAAATATATCCTCATCTCTTAACAAAATTCCATATTTATAAGCGGATGTTACAAGTACTAATAATGTTTCAAGTAGTGCGGCTGCATTTAAAATAACTTTAAATAACATTTTTAGCTGTAATTCAAAATCCTTCGAAAATCTTGTGTTTTTATACTTTTTATAACGAATTGTTTGTTGCTGTAATTATTTTTTTATCATATAAATAACATCGACATGAATACAAACTGTTCGTGATTGGCTTAAATGTAATAATATTAAGTGAAATGTTGTAAAAATATTTAATTGTGGATTGTAAATAAAGAAAATTTTGTAAATAGCAGCTTTTAATGTTCTATGTTGATTCTGATCGGGAGCTATCTGAGCTTAAAAAAAAATTGAAATTAAAAAAATCAATTTCTTTTAAAGAGTATTAAGAATCATTTGACGAAGTTTCTATCGACAATAGTGATAAGGCCAAATGATTTGGAGAAATTCCTGTAATTGGGCTTGAAAGACGGGCTTGATTTGGCTTGATGGCAAAGCTTTTTCAAGGCTTGACAAATAAATTTAAATACGCTTTCGATTTATTTTTATAATTCTACTCAGTTTGATAATTGTTATCATAACGTTACAGTCTGCTTATTTTATAACTATAAACGATGATACGATAGTTGCTACACTTTCGTTCGTTTAATATTTTGATCGTTTAATTTATTGTCCGCCAACAGTAAAAATTTATTTTTTAACAAAAGGAAAACTAAATTGTAGAAAATATTCTAGGGACTTTCGCTGCATATGGATTTAATAATAATCAGCTTTTAAATGAAGATGAAGAATGTGCAGCAGCTTACTTATATTTTGTTCACAATAAAATGCAGGAGTTTCACTTGTCGATTTTAGCTTTATAATCTGGCTAATGCAAAATATTAAAACTATACGATATATTAAATGTGTTAGTGACTTGCCTTACTCTTTTCTCGGTCATAATTTGTATACATATGGCCTTATTCACAAACGATTAATAAAGTTATAGTTGGTTTAATGTTGGATTTTTATATGGGAAAACCGGGTTTAATACAGACATTAAATTTATTAATCAATTGTGAATATGACTGATAATATTTGAAAACATATTCAACTGAATATATGGAAACACAAACGATCACTTGTAATGGGTTTGTAGCGGCCCCCGAAAAACAACGTTGTTTCTGTTCTGCCGTGTTTGTTGAAGTTAATTACGCTAATTTCTCCTTTTTTCTTTTGGAATATTCTCTTATGCCCATTTTATTTTTGATTAAACAGTGCGAATTTCAGCCTAATAATAATCACTTTGGATTAATAAGTCACGTTGATTCTGTGCTGCTCCCCAAATTAAGTTGATCGAAACCGAAACAACATTTATCTGCTTTGTTCAGAACTGTGCTACGATGACTTAGTTGGCTTCACTTCGCATCAATATCTGTCTGGTGGTGGACAAAGCAAATGCAAGTAGTAACCGAGATACGTAAGCGTAAGTAGCAGTGTATGTAAACAAGCTTTTAGATGGAACCCATTTCAAAAAAATGGTGGAGAAAGCGGCAGGCCACGCCCAACATGGCGACGTTCAGCGGAATCCGAAATCAACCAACTGCGTATGTCTTAGAATGAACTTAAGTCCATTCCATTCAAAACCGGGCCAGATGGAGAACAGCTGCTATGGGCGCCCCATGCTCCAGTGGGAGCTAGAGGAATATGTATATATATTGTTACAAAATTTAAATGTTGATTCAAATTTAATGGACATAAAAATACAGCGGTGATTAAGTATAATCAACCGTGTGTATGCAAATTTGACCACTCCAATTCAAACGAACAGAAACAGAACATTCAAGAAAGTTCTAGAAACAGCAACGAGAATCTACTAGATTGCTTAAGAAATCTGTATGAAAAATCTTCATAGCAATTGTAAACAAAGACTAACGTCCTCGATTGGATTACGGTTGAACTTTACATAAAATTGGTTAGTTGACTCGCCAACCACATTTTTTTTTTTTACGTTTGCTACTGCCATCTCCACGCCGCTTTCATAACATGGCTGAATAACAACAAAGGCTACACAAGCAAACTTAGTAGCATGGTGAGGATTTTTCTACTACGTTCGAGAACAGTAGCAAGTCAAATCCTAAACTAAACGAGTAAACGTTATCGAATAGGTCGAAACGTAACAATATATATATATACACTGAAGATGACCAAAATTTACGCTGCGAATTTCGATAATTTTTTTAAAATAATTTCCACACTTTCGGCAGACGTCCAACTTTTCTGAAAATTTTTGCATCTTGATGGGTAACTTTGATATTTTCTAAAAAATTATTTTATTTTCAATCCCTTAATTCCCAGTGGAACATAGGGCCGCAACAAATGCTCTCTATTTAGTTCTATCAGTAGACATCATTTTCGTCTCACTCCATGACACACCATGCTCATTCAATTCGTTCTCAATTTGGCGTCTCCAAGTATTCGCAGGTCTACCAGGTCTCCTGGATCCTTGTGGGTTATATTCAAACGGACTGTCAAGTTAAATCTGAAATATAACAGTTGAAAAAATTGGCATCCGGATAGTAAATCTGGATACATGTTTTAAAAATTGACTATCCCACTGTAAATTCGGGTTCATCAGTACTGCATTATTATCCGAACTCCATTATTAATTTACCATGCACATTTGTGTGTTCTAATTTCCACACTTATTAAATAACAATTTAAATTCAAAATATCGTATGTTTATCAGTAGTTGTAATTAAAACCTGAACACAGCAAAAAAAAATATTTAATTTTAAATACAATTTAAATTGATATTTTTTTTTAATTTTTATTTTTCAGTTACTTGTCCACCATCTTATTACACATGCAACGATGGCAAATGCATACCAATGCGTTGGAAATGTGACTCCAAGCCAGACTGTGATGATGGTTCTGATGAGGTTATGGGTTGTGGTAAGTCTGGTCAACAAATTAAAATTTGTTATCAAATGCAATCAGCGAGAGGAAGTGCTAAATGCTTATGAGAGTTAATAATAGAATTTCAAACAAAACTGATGATTGTATAGATATACGCGATTTTATTTAGAAAAACAACATATTTCTGGATATTCATAAAAATACAAATATTTTCAAATCATTTAAATAGTAATTTAGATTTTTATTATTATGTTGAAATAGCTTAATTTAAATAACATTTGCGCTGATGAGTTGTTAAATTGTTTGAGTTTTTTTTTTCTAACTGTGCAAATGCTTTTATCTGGTTGTAAACGTTTATTTCTATGATTATTAGAAGAAAAAAATTGTATGTTTGATGTGAAAATTGGTTTACGCTTCAATAGGCAATGTGTACAGATAGCTAAGCTGTCGCAATCATAAATTTTAATTTTATTTTTGGAAAAGATATTAAAAGTGGAAAAAATAAAAAAAAACTTACATGTTTTGAAAAATTAAGTGTAAATATTTGCATATTCATTTATATACATATATTATTATTATTTATTAAAAATCCCACAATTCCAATAAAATTGTAAAAATTCCATAAGCGGGATTGCTGTATTTTTCATTCGAAAATCGAAGAGGGAAAATTACTTTTAAATTTTCAATATATATAAGAGCATCTGAGAGTGTGTTTCTTTCATTGATATCATTTATGTGCTCCTGTTATATTCTAACCCATTCGGATTGTGATGTACTTCATATTAGATTTGTTTTCCATTTCGTAATAAACGAGCACAGCATAAATTACCTCTATGGACTCAAAACAAATGAGCGATGGACCTCTATTTTTACATAAAAACTAAATTCAGCAAACCAGCGAACCACTCACTACCTGAACAATCTTGGTTGAACGAACTGAACTTATTATGTTTGAAAATGGGCCTTCGTCACATAAATAGCACTGGTCACTGAACAGTACCGGCAGTAATTGATACTTGTATATATCAATATACATCACAGCGCCCTTCTTGGTTGGGATTGTATCAAAATCATTGGATAAATAAAATAACTCATAAAATGGTTATACAGCTTAACAAAAACTAATGCGCCTATTTTATACAAAAGCCGCAGCTAAAATAGAGAAAACAGAGTTGTAAAAGAATTAATTCATTAATTCATCATGAGGCATTAAATGCCGGAGCTGTTGCTTCTCTAAAAAAAAATCTCAAAGTTTCTTTGAACAAATATTAAATTCTCCGAATATTTTATGTAATACCTGATCGAAGATACGCCAAAATAGCCCCAGCTTCACCAAAAACTGTTTATCTTTAAATAAATTTAAGCGTTAACCTTACTCCGAACAATTTAAAACTCCAACAATGAAAAATTTAATAAATATTCAAAAATGCATTTACAGAATTTCACTAAAGGAATTCATATATTTACTCCGAAAGTTTTTTTATGTTATTCCGAAAATCTAAATGTAATGCAATGCACCAAAATTAAGTCTATGTAGTTACAGTAAAGAAATGGAAAACTTGGAAAATTTGAGATTACTCCGAAAAATCTAAAATACTCCGAAAATTTTATTTTCAACACAATCCACCAAAAACTCATAATTTATTTAAATAAATCGGAAATGGCAAAAAAAGCAAAGCTACTCCTAAAAAAATTGCTGAACTCCGACACTGAACGCGATCGTTCGTTCGGACTCTCAAATGGTCAAAAGACTTGCAGGTTTCTAAATTGAATGCCACTACTGGCGAGGGAAAGCTAGGAATGTTGGTTCTTGCGGTAAAGGTGTTTGAACGATTTTCATAAATAATTATCTAAAGTTTAACATTCACATATTTTTTATAACTCTTTAAACTTTATAAGAAAAATGCAAAACTTCTTTAGCCTCTACGCGAATTTCTGTAAGCTGAAATGCATATTTCGAGCGGACTATATTTTTTTGATTTAACAAAGCACTTGCGGCCAAATTCATAATGAAAAATTGGGCACCGTTTTTATTAAACAAAATAATACTTTTCCAATCTATTAATAGACAATACATAGACCGTGCATCGCTAGAAAATAAACTTAAGAAAGCTTTATTTAATAAAAAAACGTAAGAAAGCAGCGGTTACTATAAAATTTACCATTTTATCTTGATTCTTGATCCCATTGCAAAAGTTTTCATGTAAAAATATATTGAATCCCTATTTTTTGTAAATATTTTGTAAAACAATTAAAAACTAATTTATTTATAACAAAAACACAATTATCATTAAAACGGAAATGTTACACTTTTAGACAGTGGATAAATAAGTATTATGAATAAACCCCAACATAACGAGTACACAAGATCAATATGTGTTTTAATTACGCACTGGATCCGTTCAGTACATAAACAGTGTATAACTTTTGGTTCATTTTCCCAAACATTAAAACTAAAATATCTGTTTTAAGTTCAACAAACAATTTTGTTGAAGCTGCTTAAGACTTACAACTTTGGCGATATATTGAGTAAAACTAATAAGGATATTTGTAGTTTTTTTTCAGCTACTCGCCTGCATCTAACCAACTGTCGCAGTTGCGGTCGTTATGTTGCTCATCTACATATGGCATCGTATGGCTGGCAGAATTATACATTTTCATTATTTTTCCTTCTTTTTTTTCTAAAAATGAATTTGCATTTCAAATGAGAAAGAAGACCGACGACCACTTCTGTCTGTGTCAATTTATGTGTGAGCACTATTATTTTTTTCTGTTAGCGAATGAGCTTGTTTAGAGTAAAGTAATGTATTATACGCTGCATAACTTAGCTATACGCTACAGCCGGCATGTGTGGTTTTAATATTATCAATATAATTGAAAGTTGTAAATATTCGGATAATATTTTCCTTTTTTTAATTATTATTGTAATCAAATTTGGTAATTTTGCAAGAAATTAATATATAGAAGTTACTCGCTTCTTGTTTGCTAAACAATCTTAGTTCTCGAACTCGAGCCGGATTTAAAAAATACGTAAAAAAAAATTTACCAAATATTATTCACCAAAAGGACACATTTTTTGATGTCGATAAAAAGTATATTATTCAACCTGTACAACATATGGGGCATTACATATAAAGTGGACTAGTAAAAATGTATGCATTCGATTTAAATAATATTTCATTAATAGTTCCTAAAAAATCGAATTTATGGATTTGATGAGGCATTTCAATATATTTTCGGAATTGGGGAAATAAAACATGTATACGAGTATTTTTTGTTGGAAAAATTCATTAAAATTTGAAACAATTTATCAAATTCGACTCTCTACAATTTTGATTTTGTATTTTTTCTAAAATTAGCTCATAGATTGTTAAGTAGTCATTATAAATAAATAAATAATGGAATTTTTTTAACAAATACAAACTGCTAGGACCTTTTGGCTTATCTGTACAAATACCCAGGGCTTAGACGGGAATCGAGCCTCCAGACTAAAGACCGAGGCACATAGAATGCGTCGTGCATTATATGTCGCTCTTTTCAACTGACAACTAAGTTGTAATACAGGTTTTCTTATGAGCTTCGTCCCATTCCGTACGTCTTCGTCAACGCAAAGTACTAAAGTTGGGCAACTTTTAACGTACGTTTTTTGCTTTTTGCTTTGTTTTTATTTAGCTTTTTGTGTTGTATGGTGACAAAATTAAATTAAATAAAATTAAATAAAAATTACAATTACCAGAAACTCCAGAATATCCTCGAATTCCATTAAAAGTGTGTTCTTTAATCAAATCAAGCTGATTTAATATCCGTCAACAAAGTACTCAATGTGCTAACCTCCTCACTTGAATGTCAGTTGAAAAAAGCAACTTATAACGTTCGACGTATTCTATGTGCCTCGGCCTTAATAGTCTAATACGGTGTCCTTTAGTCTATCTGAGTTACCGCTAAATTTGTTTTGGTGCTAAACTGTTGAAAATACATCGCAAACACGATTTAACAAATAAACCTATGGCGTTTTCTTATCTAAAAAAGTGCAACATACATATTTTCCCCTTTCTATTGAAAATTTGCAGCAGAATGGTTTTTTGAAATATTGAGTTTCTTAGAAATTATTTAATTATTTTATCATCACTTACGATGCAAAATTTTTGTCTTTCGAAATTTTGAACAGCAATTTTTTGATAAAAAGTAAAAGAAATGTTACAATTTTTTCAGAAAAGAAAACGGCATTAAATGTTCTGCTTTGGCACTGTAACCTGTCCAACTCCCATATGACTTTATTGCCTATTATAATGATTTTTAAGAACTATCCACATGCCCAAAGCTGTATTTGAAAAAAAATAATTGGCAAAATTATTTCACCAATTTTGTCAAAAATAATTTCAGAAATTAAAAAAATCAAAAATTTTTTTTTTTATGAAATCCCAAAATATAACAAAAAAATCTTTAAATTATGCACAAATTCCGCTATTGGTGGAACATGTTGAGTGAGAGAATAGGAAAAATGCGCAACCAAAAAGCCCGACAATTTTGCCGTTAGATTAATGTATTCCGTGATTGTTATTGCTGTTGTTGTTATTCTTATTTATACTAATTTTCTTGGAATGCTTTTTTATTTTATTTTATTTGACGAAAAAAGTTCCAAACAATTTTTCCCAAAAAATACTATCCTAATAAAATATCGAATTTATCCAAAACAAATTTCTTAAAATTAAGAAGAAATGGTAAACTAAGATTTGAACTCAATCCAAAAATTCATTTCAATATTAAAAATGTTTAATTAATTTTAAACTCCGATTAGGTATTTAGTTTTTAAATAAATTCAGAAAAATAAATTAAATAAAATAAGTTAAATAAACAAATTTAACTAATAATAATAGAACCAGGAAAGTTTGGCTTATGCGACTCAATATTCAAGTCCTCAGTATATATTTTTCTCAAAACTCTATAGTTTTAAGTTGAAACGTAACCGGTATGGCTCATGTTCATATCTTGAATTTAAAAACAGCTTTTTTTATTAATAATTCTCGATAAATTCGAAATAGTTTTTTGGAAAATTGGAAAATTTTTAATCATCAGATTAGGAGAACAGCTCAGCACTGATTTCGAAACCGCAACTCCACCTCATCAACGTTCTTTGTTCAATTATACAACTTGTCACGGTCAACACTATTAAGTAGGAAAATCGTTTAATTTAAAGGATTATTGAGCGAAAAGGAATAGGAGTAGGACAATTTCTTATATCCATTTTACAATTTAAGTTATGTTCGGTTAGTAGGAAAATTTTTGCTCAAAATTTCAAATGGTATTGATGTATCCGGTTTTCGAAGCACATTTATATATAAAATATACAATTTGTCATTGTAAATTGCTTTTCGAAGCACATTTATATATAAAATATAAAATTTTCCATTGTAAATTGCTTGCGCCAAGGAACTTTTGATAAAAAAGGTGCTTTTCGAATGCTAAACTGTCGTTTTCTTCACAATTACTGCACCTGCAAATTCACCAGTATTTGTGCTCTAAATCGGACTCTTCCTTAAAACAGGGAATTTTGCCGAAAATTTTTCGTGATAACAGCTAATAAAGCGCTTTTTTGTGATTTATTTGGCTTTAATTTTGAAAAAAGTGATAACGAAAGTTTTAATCCCACTTTAAAAATTAAATACCCTACATCTGACCACACTGAGTGGTCTAGATATTAGAATAATACTCTTTTGTTTGTCATCATGAAACGAACAGAAAAAGAAAAACAAAAAGAAATTTAATACTTGATCATATATTCAAGCGCACTAGTTTGCATATAGAATACATTAAATGTCATTTGCAAATTGCATAGAGTAAAAGCTGCAGTACTTTTTGGTTGTCCTTCCTTCTAGAGCCAAACCATTTGCTCCCTTTTTGCCTTTTCGTTTTGCTAGAGCACGTATCTGTATGTATGTGTGTATTGTGAAGTGGTATGTAGTGTATGTGTAAGAATGCGTTTTTCATTTAATGCTAAATACATTTAAAGTCAATTAGATAATTAGAGATTAAGGAAATTAGCTGTTTAGTAGCAACAGCAACAGCGCTACAAAGAACATAAAAACGTTAATGTTTTAGCAATGTTATCTTTAGTTAACTCTACCAGCAACCACATTATAAAAGCTGAAAATATTTTAATTTAAAAATCTAATTCGTTCTTTTGTTTCATTTCCAGCGAACGCTTACAAATGCAATGAAGGTCAGTTCCAGTGCAACGTTACACGTAAATGTATTCCCAACAATTGGGTATGCGATGGAGAATATGATTGCGGCCCTTCGGATGTTTCCGATGAAATAAATTGTAAGTATGAAGAGCAAATATTTATTTAGAAATAAAAGTCATAAACAGGACAACTGTAAGTTGTAGCGAAATCATCTAAATTAATGATAAAGTGGCAAGTAGACATTTACGTAATGCCGTGTCAGAGACGAGTGTTAAAAATTTGCCTATTGTAAAATATTTAATTTTGAAATTCAAATCAATTTATATTAGGCTTAAGTTCGTAACATTTTTATTCAGAAAGAATTAGACATGATTAGAATTGTTCCAAGAAACAAGGGCAATAAAAGACACTTCTATAATTAATTACTAATCATACAAAAAAGGATGAATTAAGTAAAAACAAAAAGAAAAAGGAAAAATGCCATACAAGTTAAAAACAATATGTATTTTCAATTAAGTCCGTAATTAATTAAATTACTCATGGGATCATTCTTTTAAGTAAATACATTATTTAGTTATTTATTTTTTTATTTATTTGTTTATTTATTTATTTATTTATTTATTTATTTATTTTTTTTTTATTTATTTATTTATTTATTTATTTATTTATTTATTTATTTATTTATTTATTTATTTATTTATTTATTTATTTATTTATTTATTTATTTATTTATTTATTTATTTATTTATTTATTTATTTATTTATTTATTTATTTATTTATTTATTTATTTATTTATTTATTTATTTATTTATTTATTTATTTATTTATTTATTTATTTATTTATTTATTTATTTATTATATATTGAATTCCTGTACAGCAAGATTTAATCTTATATTTACGAGTAAAGCTACATTAGAAGATCACACATTTGTATAGATGAAGTTGAATTAAACTATAAATTATTAACATTGTAACAGTGATGATTTACGATGTTGCAAAATAATTATATAAGAAATTCTTAAAACTACTTGCGGTGCTATTAAGTTGCTGAGCTTGAGGAAGACAATTCCAAAGGCGTGACGCATGTATAAAGAAATGCCATTCAGATACAAGAAGTCGGTGCAAGGGAATTATGATCTTTTTACCTCTAAGTGATCTTGCAAACCTAATTTTATCACTAAGATGCCGTGTAATCTCCGAATAAATAATTTTATGCAATAGTAAGAGTACACGAATATTTAAAAGATTGTTAAATGAAACGCCGCATAGTTTTGAGGAGACATGTGACACATGATCTTACTTTCTCAGGCCATACACATATCAAAAAATATTATTATATAAAACGTTCAGCTTCCTTTTGCTGACAGAATCGCAATTTGCGAAAAGTTCACAACCATACATTAAACCTGGCAGAAGATACGATTTTGCAATCATCTGTCTAATATTTAAAGGGGTATAGTATTGTGTCGACCAGAGGCACCTTAGCTTTATATAAGTTTGACCGGCGAGTGTATTAACATGACTTGTCCAAGTAAGGCTATTATTGAAAATCAGCCCAAGGTTTTTGGCAGCATTTACAGAATTGATTTTTTCTCCGTTTATTAAAATATCAAGACCGATATTAGCATCATGTATTCTCTTATGAATTATTATGCACTTGGACTTACGACGGCTTAAACAAAGTCCATTTGCCGTGGACCAACGGTAGATTCGATCCAATTCATCATTGACTCTCAGATTGTTTTCAGTGACAGATTGCACTGGACTACTTAAATATAACTGCACATCATCTGCGTACATATGAATTTTGCAGTGTACAAAATGTTTTGGCAAATCGTTTACATAAATTGTAAAAAGAAGTGGTCCAAGAATGGACCCTTGAGGTACACCTCTAAATCAATTTAATGAGGAGATTGGGTATTGTTAGAATGAACAAACTGCGAAGGATTTGAAAGGTAAGAAAATAAAAGCCGTGTTGAAGTTTCGGAAAAGTTAAAAAAGTGCCTAAGCTTCATGGAAAGCATGCTCTGATCAACCGTGTCAAAAGCTTTTAAATGATCAAGAAGGACCAAGAAATTTAATTTACCTTCAGCAAGTTTCCGCCGTATATTTTCAAATACATCCCGTAGCGCACAAACACAGATATGATTTGTACGAAAACCTGATTGTCTATCTGATAGCAAATTATTATCACTGATGTATGATGATATTTGAAAATTAAGTATTTTTTCCAGGACTTTAGACAGGTAACACCGTATAGCTATAGGCCTTAATTCAGAATCTGTTTTCGGTACAGGCACTATTTTTGCATATTTCCATTTCGACGGAAAAGTGCTAGTCATTATACTGTTGAATAAATAAATTTATAAATTTTGGGTGCATGTTATCACAGCCCACTGCATTCGACTTAAT
The DNA here is from genome assembly GCA_956483585.1 of Gymnocheta viridis. NCBI lineage: Eukaryota > Metazoa > Arthropoda > Insecta > Diptera > Tachinidae > Gymnocheta > Gymnocheta viridis. Next base: position 105,644,428 of record OY101441.1, on the reverse strand, counting down.
TAAATTAAAACATAAGAAAACAAAATTTTCTAACAATTTTTGGGCAAATGAAGTTTTGAGTTTTAGTAATTGAATATATAATTTTCATCGTAGTTTGAACTTCAGCAACGAAATTAATTGAATCAGCAGCTTTCTTAATTGAGTAGCAAGGATATATTTAACGTTACTTAAAAAAAATAAAATAAAATTTCAATTACGAAAACTGCAAAGTCAATTAATTGTGTTGTTAAAGTTCAAGTTACGGCGAAAATTATATATTCGATCACAAAAGTTTTGAGTAATTGAATTACTCTTAATTTTTAAAAATTGTTTGAAAATTTCATTTTTGATTGAAAACAGTTTTAAAATTTTATAATTGTTTGTAATTATATTTTTTATGAATAATATTTATGTGCAATTACAGTGAAATTAAAAAGATCCAATCAAAAAAACCTTGATTTGATAGAAAAATTAAATTTAAAAAAACTTAAAACTATCACGAAGACAATATTTTATTCACAAAATATTTCATTGAAATATTTTTTTTTAAATTCAACAATGAAATTAATTGAAACATTTTTTAAAATAAAGTAAAAAAATTAACTGAAATAAGTTTTAAAAATTTTATGTGAAAAATTTATTGTTCTCCAAAAATTTTCTATTCGGTTTTCAGAAATTAAAATTATCCAAACAGAATTGGGGCTGCTTTTAAAAATAATGTGCCTTCAAAGCACGATATGCACAAAATTATGTCATGTATGAACACAGCGCTGGAAATCCCTAAATACGGCTTTAGTTTCGTAACAATAATACAAAAACACGACTCTGGTTTTATACTTTCATGTTCCATGTCCATTGCCATGTTCCTTGGAATATTATCGCATGTCTAATTTTAGGCGAACTTTAGCCTAACATAAATTACACCAGCCCGAATATCAGTATAGCTCGAAAAAATTTAATACTCACGCTCGTTCACACGCGCGTGATTGAATGAAGAAAAATTTTGCAGATCCTGCGGGATGCTCGCTAGTCATAACGCGAGTAATATTAAAACATTAATGACGTCACAATAATATCGCAGTATAATAAAAAGCTAAGTAGTAAGCAAGGCTGTAAGGGAGAGAAGCAAGACTTTCAAGCTTTAGTATGTTGTTTATACTCTGAATGTCTTTGCAACACAAACTGCTTATTTCTAAACGAAACAATTAACTTCTTATTGGGATTGAAGAAATAAATAAAAAATATAAAAGAAAAGTAAAAATTATTGCCTAAAGTTTTTTTTAAATAATTGTGATATATTCTATTTCAGTAAAAAAATATATGAGTCTGTTAACGAGTTTTCTACTCTCGCTGTTTATTTCTATTTGAACATTTTTTCAATTCTTGTCCACTTCCTTTTTTTTTGTATGTGTATTTTGCAGGTCATTCGGATGCTTTGAAATGTCGCCCCTATCAAAGTGAATGCAGCAATGGAGTGTGCTTGGATATAGCAAGATTTTGTGATGGCAATTGGGATTGCAGTAATGATGAAATCAAATGTGGTATGTAATAATATTTATTAAATCCATTTTATTTAAAAAAAATATAAGAAAAATAAAATAAAAAAATACAATTCATATCAAAAAATTATTTATTTGCAAACATTATCTACTTATGTACTTCAGTATTGTAAACATTTTCTTTTTCAAATTTCTTTCATTTTATTTCTTGCTTCTGCTGTTACTGACGTTTATGATGACGCTGTTTGTTCATGATGATGCTGATGCCAATCTTGCGTACTGTAGATAACCAAGAAGCTCAGTGTGCCACCTTAAACTGTTCATTCAACTGTAAGTTAACACCACAGGGGCCTACATGTTTTTGTGCACCAGGCCAGGTGCCTGTTAATGTGACACAATGCATGGACTTCGATGAATGTTCCATTGAGGGTATGTGCGATCAGCAATGTCGTAATACGCCTGGTTCCTATGAATGTTCCTGTGTATCGGGTTATTTGAAGCAAAATAATCGTTGTGTTGGCATCAATGGTAGGTTTCGATTATTATTTTTAGTATTTTTTTTTATAAAGATATTTGTATATGAGATTTTTGTATATGTATGTACATGTCGTCCAGAAGTTATCTTCACGTACATATATCACAACATCAAAAAAATTAGATAAGACCGCTTCTCCTAAAAACTCAAGACTTGACGAGTCAAACCCGACAGACGTGTGTAAACCGGCTCTATGATCCTGAACTTGTTCTCCGGAAGTATTGCAAATTTGGATCATCCAATAATTGTTTTTTTTGTATACAATGCTCAAACTTTAGACTCAATTTCCCAAAGAAAAATTTTTTGGGAAAAACGTGAAGGTAACTCCGGGACGACGATATGTATTCAAAAAATATTGTTTATTATTTTTATAGAGAGTTTGACAAGATGGTCAAGTCAAGAGGGATAGTTGATTCCAATAAATTTTCCTTGCTTTACTGTAAATTTTACTTATATTTTCGACCAAGGCGATTTAAGCAAGATCGCCGTGACCTTCAGTATCAAACAGCATAAATAAAAAAAATTTTGTTATTTTTTTATGAAAAGTGTTTGACAGTAAGAGACCAGAAGAACTAGCTTGAATTCATCGTCACATATACTTTATTACTACGCCGTAAACTTGCTAAGGAAGTTCACAAATATTTAACAACGCGGACAAACAACTTCGAGTACTTTTTTTGCAGCTTAGAAAGTTTCCCAATATGAAGCTAGTTTACTTTATAATATTCCTTAATAATAATATATTTTGTTTGTTTTGATAAACATAACAGTTATAGTACTCTTATTATGAGATTAATAAAACTACTCAAATAAAAAAATGGATTTAGCAGGTTTACACTCTAAGCTGACGATATCTCAAAACTAGATTTTTTGACTTAGCATGTTTTATAATGGAGCCATGATGTAATATAATAAACATTTTACAATTCTATAAAAATTATTTGCAAAAAAGTAATAGCATATTTTTAGTTTTTAGTAGCGGTCTAAAAATAAAGCCTACTTTTAGGTAACACAAAAATTTAAATATTTGCTCGTTAATTTTTTGCTAAAAACTGACTTGTAATATGTATACCTACCCACTGTACAATTGTCTCACTGTGTTGTCTACCTTTTGACAAAAAAGCGTATTTTTCATATTTGTTGAGGTTTGATCGAGTCTATACTCATTCCAGTGGTGATAATGCCAAATCATCAGTAGACCTTAAATCATATTCCTCTTACTTTTAAAACCAACAACCAAAAATCAAACGAGAATTAAAAATATTACAAAAGTATGAGCATAATAGCAATAGAGTCTAGAGGAAATTGCCCCCGTAAAAGTTAATCTGCACAAAAATATAAATGTGAAAAATAATGTCAAGTTTCTATCCAAAAACTTTGGCCATTGAAAGTATTGAGATCAAAAAGAGGACCAAGTTCATGATAGGCAAAATAGCATTTTATTTCTAGGCGAACATCCAACTTGGCAACATTTTTTTCTCCACAGTTTTTTACGACATTGGAGAGGTAATACAATTAAAAATTTTAATTATTTTTTGGATTAGGAAAGTAAAAAGAGTTTGAAAGATAAAAACAAATGGAAAATGGTTTCGTGTAATATACACACAAAGTGCGTTGGCCTTAACTTGGCCTGGCACTCTACCGTGCGCTTAGAGCGCTCAATTAAGGCAACCAAATTTCAGCGCCCACGTACCGCTCTAAAAAGTTGACTTTTGCATTTTTCGCAGTGGTTTTGTAGCACAAGTACAAAATCCAATATGATTCGTCAAGTCAGGATATCGAACTAAATTGTTATGCAACATTATCATTGACGGATTAAAAATTGGTACAATTGACGGGGGTCAAATATCGAGCAAGACAATCAAAAATCAAAAGTGAGCTGCTCAAAAGTAGTGGAAAACATCAATATCTTGATAAAATGATTTGAAAACCATAACGATGTAAATCAGGTGTCAGACCTTGTCAATATTTGCATGAAAATAGTCACAAGCTGTTACACAACAAAGAAAAAACAAACACACCTCGACTGGTTCTTTAAAAATTAATATCAAGAGATCAAGAATGATTGTGAACTTTAAACCAAACGATACAAAATAAATCTAAATTCCTTTTACCTAGTGTTTGAAATACATTTAGTGTGTTATTTACAAAAAACCGATGTTTTTTTGTATTATTTTTCAAATTTTGAAAACCGGTAATAGTTCGTAAAAGTTAATTACCCTTCGAAGATTCCGGTTAACTTTCTCGGGATGGGATTCTACTGTAAAAATGAGCATACGAATTTACAAAATTATCTTTCATGTACATACCCTGCAGGAAATGTCAATAGTGAAATTATACTGACTATCTATTGACGATGTCAGCAGTACTCTTGACAAATTATACACCAACTAATGCTATCTACTATTGACATTTAACACAGGCTTGTCATACGAAATCTATCAGTAGACTGTGTCAATACTGACTAAGTAGTTCTTGTGGGACCATATATAGAGAATGTCAATAGTAAGATATTACTGACTTGCTATTGACGATATCACCACACTGTGGGAAATGTCCGCAATAAAACTGTACTGATTCACTATAGACTGGTGTTGTAAAAAGCGGCTACTTTTGAATACTAAATACTTCTTCAATTGAGTACTCGATACTACTCAATAACTTTTATTTCTTATTTAAAAATATAAATATTTAGTGGGTTAAAATTAGATATTATTATTACATGTCCTCCATAATAATTCATGGATTAACAAATTTAAAAATCCATTAAATATATCTAACTAAACGGGCAGGCTTATTAATTGTTGCAAACGGTTTAAAGGCACCTAACTTTCCCCAAAACCTAGTTGTTTAATTTAAAACATTTTCAAGTAAAATTTTTGTATTAACATAAGGAAATGCATCTCTGAAAGTATTGAGTACCTAGTTTTGTGTATTAAGTACCGGGAAATATATACGATATTGAGTAATCGGTACTCAAATACTCAATACGTTTCAACACATAGACGCTGTCACCACCTGCAGGAAATTTCAACATTAAAATTAAACTAACGATGTCACCAATAGTATTTTTTTTTAATTTAGTTCAAACAGATACAAGTATTTATTTCAAACAATATTCAAAAGTAAAGTATGAAATATTTGACAGTGTTCTTTGAGGTATACTTTTATTAGTGTTAAATAACATAAAAGGGAATTCATTTTGTTTTAAATTAATGATTTCTTTTTAACCGTCAAACATTTTCTCTACCTATCAAAAACAAAAAAAAAACAAAAACAATTTGTTGGCAGTGTCACCAAAAAGACACCATAGTTGTTGAAAAAAATATTGACATGGATACACTTGACCCCATGCTTCCTTCAGGTTACATAGATGTTTTCAAACGTAAAATCAAACGTTTTTTTTTTAATTCTACTGAAAAGTTATTAAATGGTTGATGCAATTAGTTCTATTCAGAAAGGATAAGAGAACGCAGCGCACAGTTTTACCTTCTGATTTAGTGTTGTCAAAATCAAGTAGCTTTTCTCGTATTCCTTTCTTAATAAAAATAATTTAAATCCATAATTGGAATTAACGAATTCAACTCGGATTTAATAGCTTTCTATAAATAAATGATTTTGATTTTTCTGTTTTTTTTATTTTTTTTATTTTTCAATTGTCTTCAATTTGTTCAATTTGCAGTTCCCAAGGATGAAATGGCTTCTTTGGTATTCCTTACACAGTCCGATGTACGTCGCGTTGATACTTTCAATGGCACGCTGTTAGCTATATTGAATTCGAGTGATATCTCAGCTATAGAGATTTGGCATCGTAATCGCACTTTGTGCGCAATGTACTCGACTCCCTGGACAGCGGTTGAAATGAAATGTTTTCGTATTGATGATTTCAATGTAACATGGTTGATGCCTTTGCCGGAACTAATTACAAGCACACACTGTAAGTACTGGCCGTAAATGTATGTATGTAATTATTTGGTTGCTAGTAGTCCTGGATGCATAGCGATTGTTTTATTTGCTCAGTCTTGGTTTGCTTTATGCAACTGTAAGCAAGCAACGCGATGACAAACAAAATAATTTCTCTCTCCGTACTTCTGTGTAATGAGAATGTTATTGTGTTGTATCCAGTCAGCACTTACTTATGAAGTGGCTGCAACAGCAATGACATTGTTTCTTATTTTATTCATCATCATTCAATATTCTCGTTATCATCAACATTTTCTCATATTTTTTTCATTTCTATGTATTGTATTTTCTTTGTTCCTTTGTTTTTAATCTGTTGTTTTTTTATTTTCTTTTATAGCAATCGATAAATTACGTCTCGATTGGATAACAGGCAATTGGTATTTTTTGAGTAAAGAGCCTGGCTTAATATTTATGTGCACCAATAATATGCAATACTGTAGCATTATATTGCAGGATGCACAGAATCCTTCATCAATGGTTTTGGATCCCACAAAGGGGTATGTATAGACACGCAAGGAAGTTTTTTTTTGTCAAAGATTTTTAAACAATTCGAAAATGCACGGAGAGGCTGTAAAATAGTACACATGCACAGTGGTACAATAAGGAATGTTGGAAGGATATAAGTATATCTCATACAAAGTCAGAATGTGATCCTAATTATTATTCTAATGAAAAATCAGTTATGAATATTTGTTTTTTGAGCGAAATCGGAGAACTCTATGGCGTGCATCAGACCAAAATTTACACCTGCGAAATTCACAAAATTAAAAAATTATTACTTTTAATATTTTTAGTCAAATTAACTGCTTTGTGTGACACGGGTCAAAATAATCTATTTAACCAAAATTGTTTTCTAGCCAGCATTTTAAAAAACCAGTCATAAAATAATAATTCTGCGACTCAAGCAATATTTAATCCAATGAGGATTAAATCCAAAGAAAGATCGTTTTATGAAAATCGAGCTTAAATTTGGTGAATTTTAAATATTTTTAATCTTAAACTCAAAGAGGAACACTTTATCCGATTTGAATAAAGTTTTGCACATGTGAATTTTAAACCAATTGACATAAAAATCCGCACAGGTTCCGTTTCAATTTAAATATAAAAACCTCCATAGATATTAATCTGAATAAAAATTTTTTTGGCTTGATCCTCAAAATTTTTTCTTAAAATTTTTAAAGGACATTGAATGATAATTTGTTTTAAAGTGGATTATGCTTAGAGGGGTCTTAAAATAATTGCATGAAATAGTCCTGATTATGCTCTGTCACGCGGCAACAATACTGACAATTTAGGAAAAATAAATAAAAAAATTTTAAATTTGTAGTCATTTAAAAAGGAAAACGGATTAAAAAATAAAAATTTTAAAATCTACTTGAATTAATTTTTATTATTAAAATTATTGTCATTATTTCGTGTATTTTTTTTAATCCAAAGTTTTTGGCAATGACTTCGATTAAGCACAATATATTTTTTAATACAAGCTACATACCGTCTGTATTACTTTACAGTAATTATACGATTACTTACAAGTAAATACACAAGTAAGCAACAAGTAAAAGGTTGAAAAACTTGCTAAGCAAGTTGAATTTTTTCAATTGTGTGTATATTTTGCAAACAAGTTCTTAGCACGCTATAAAATAGTTGTGCAAAAGACACACTTTACATTCAATACAATAATAACTTCAAAAGCTCAAGTTCAATACTACTTGCAGACATTTAATTTTTGTATTTTGTATTTTCATTGACTTTTAAACAATAACGTTCTTATGTCGTTATTTTGTAAGCGAAGTTGCTAAGTACTTGTTATCAAGGAGATCGCCATATTAAAGTAATAAAATTAAATGCCAAAAAATCGTATTTTAACTCATGACCTTGTTGTGAAAGTTTTTGCAGGATAATTTATATTAGTTGGCCAAAGGACATAACATTTGAACTCTGAAAAAATTTAACATAACACAATGTTCTAAACTGCACAAGTAGCAGAACATAATAAGGTTGTTTTCGAAGGTCGCAACACCTCGTGATCAGTTTAATCTAGTTCAACACTATTTAGTTGGTACTGTCTGTATGTAAATTAATTTTTTTAAGCAAATCAGATAAGCTTCAAGTATTTTCTACTTACTTTGAGTACGAGTCGAACTCAAAATTTCGAGTACAGATAACAATAAAATGTACTTTAATCCATATGAAAACAAGATAACTTTAGATAACAAATCCTGGAGTTTCTTAAAATGAGTACAAAATTATTTAATCACGTGAAAAATATTGAATTAACTAAAAAAATTCTTAAATTAAATTGAGCATTTAAATCCGTCCGTCGAATAAAGAATTATAATAATAATTTTTTCGAATAATCAAAAATTCGAATAATTGATGAAGGACGTATAAAATCATTAAATACTTTAATATTATTCCTGAACTCTGGGAATTTCCTATCCAATATAATTTTTATAATATGCCACAAGAACTTAAACAAAGGAGTACGCAAATCCTATGTTTTCACGATTATTTTGTGATAGAAATATGTACTACGAATGACCTCAACTACGATAAAGAATTCGATGACGTAACTGATAACATTTTATTAACTGATCTTAAAAAGTCTATAAATGAAGTAAGAAGTTGTACTAAGGCAGAAATCGTTAATAGTATTGATGATGATCTGAACTATTTAGAAAAATCAAAGAATAGAACAAACAAACTTACTTTGCTTTGTAATACTGTTTTAACCGTAATTTTTTTGTTCTTTGTTTGTTCGAATTATTCGAACAAAATTTTAAAATTATTCATTTATTCGAAGAAAAAAAAATATCATGAAATTTATTATGATGGTTCATGAAATTTTATTCGAACAAATAAAAAATAAGAATAACTGACAACCCTAGTTTGCACTCACGTTTCTCTTTAGGCCTTCTTGTTTTTTTTTATATATGGCAATATTAATAAACCCTTAATAAAGTTGTTACAGTAGGTTTATTGTTCGATTTTTTATGGAAGGTGATTCTACTGCACAAATTATCTTCATTTTTCCTTTTTATTGTCATTTAGTTGTATTTTTTTTATTTGTATAAATTCAATTAATTATGTGATAAAATACACAGTAAACATGCCAAATTCAAGTCGGTTGAACTATATTGGTCTTTAGTCCAAAGTGACTTATATTAGGCTAAAGTTCGTAATATTTTTATTCAAACTTTAACTTTTTATCTCAAGAATGCTCTTGTCTGTACACTTGTCCTACTGTGCTCCTTTGCATATTCCTTCATGATTGTTTTATAAATAATTTATTCATTTTGCATACAGTTTATTTTTTCCATATACACTTGAAACGCTTTTGTTCTATTTGAATATACAGCTGGGTTCAAAATGATGAGAGTGGGTCTACATCATACTTCGCTACCTTACACTAACGCTGTGTCGGATTTGATTATAGAAATGTTTATTTAACTTTAGTCGTCACGGTCTAAGAAGAACGAATCAGTATCAAAATTATCGTTCTAAAATTAAGATTTTCATCTTGTTTTTCGAACTTTCAAGCTAAACAGACTTTAGTGACGTTTTTGGTTTGCTTTAAACCCGAGAACTTAAATTAACATCTTTTCATTAAAAGAGAAATAACAACTCAAGCAATGAATGCCTACCAACCAGTGATGGCAAAACCCCGGGATTTTTAATGAAAACCCCACCCAGTGGGTTTTTCGTAGGGTTTTATTGGGCGTTATTGGGTTTAAATTAACCTAAGTATACCTAGTCTATACATTTATTATATTTTTTCATTGAGATAAACTTTTGCATTAGTTTGCATCTTTAGTAAAAAATAATCCCCTTATTCCAGTTGCCAACATCGACTTCAATTCAATACAATACCAAAAAAATTGGAGCTTGTTCTACCCGTTGTCGAAAACGACTGACTACTATTGAAAGGCTCATGTTATTTTCTATACCTTAAAGAACAGAAATAGACTGTCAGTAGCACAAAATTGTTCTCGAGAGCGAGTACACAAGCCCCAATTTTTTGTTTTGGTATTGTATTGACGTGACGTCGGTGTTGACAAGTGAAATAAGGGTGAATATAAATATTTAAAAGTGTTTTAATTTGGAACGAATTTCGTCGGATGTAAAAATGCATCACTCATTTAAAATTGTATAGAGACAGAAAGAAAATCAATAATTTCTTTAAATTACAACAAGTAATGCTCAACGTGAAAAATTCGTTGATCGAACAAACGTATCGTATGTGAGAACTTTTCCATACACTTGCACATTTAACACAGTGGATAATTTTTGATGTCCTTTTGTACAGTCGATTTAAACAGCTGAATGCATTTAATTACAAAATATTACTCCGCTCTGTTATCAAACTCCAAAGTGTGTATTTTTATCTTTAATGTTGTTCTTGTTAATAAAAAGTGAAAATTGTACTATCTTGTCCCAGTAAATTTGTATATTTTATTTTAAAAACCCCAACTGGGTGGGTTTTTTCAAATTAAATACCCAATAAAACCCAGTGGGTTTTTGGGTTATCCAGTGGGTAGCCAACCCTGCTACCAAGCAGCAGGGGTGTATCTTCTTTTGGGAAAATGATAGTGAGAGAGGCATAGAGTGAAATCCGCTTCTTTTTTTCCTGAGTGTTGTTATTACGAACTGCAAAAAGTGAAGCACAAAACAAACGATCATGTTGACTCTTAAGTTTATGATTTAATTCAGTAGTTTTACTATTTTCTCCTGGAATTCATTGATCAAAAACAAAATTAAATGGGGGTGTTAAAAGTTTTTAAAAAATTGCCGAGCTTAAGCCTTGAAATCGTTTAAGAAATAAAAATGCACGATCGCATTTAACGAGGACGAGGAAAGGCACTGTACCTTTGCAAACATTTATTCGAAATCAAGAAAAAATTTGTGGGAAAATTAAAGAAATATTATATTCTTCCTATCAAATGGTCGCCCTGCTTTACTACTTAAAAACTAGCGAATAAACACATCTAGAATAGACGACCACAAGGCAAAATTTAGCCTTCGCTGTCATCAAGCAAGATCCAAAATAAGCTCAATTTGTCGGTCAATTTGCCACTAGACGATTCATTCAAAATAAATTATTTGCTAGAACCCAAAGAAAAGTATCATTGTTGACAAAGAAATAGGCAACTACCCTCATAAGATTTAGGCCATAATATATCGACTGGCCGAAGGGAAATTGCAGAAGCGTATTGTAGACTGATAGAAGCAAAATCATTGGTTTGGATGTAGCCAGTATGTCCGGTGGCTTGCCAATGTAGAATAGAAACAAAAATACACAAGCAGAACAGTAAATTATTCTAACGGAGCTGGTTCATAGAGAAACAATGGATCAAGGAGTACATATATGAGAAGACTATAACTTAGCGTTTATACATGCCACTGCCAGTTCGAAAAACTCAACACACTCGCTTTTTTTACTAACACACCCATATTATTCGCAATGGCAGCTCCAGTGGCGGCTAAATTTGGATGCTAGTGGAAATTTGGCACTTGCTACCACTAAATCTCAAAATGATAAACAATCTTACCCTGTTAAACATTTAATGCAACTTTCCTGGATTAATATAAAACTGCAAAAAACTGCAACTAAAGTTTCATCTTGTTAAATGAATAATTTTGTGGTTTTCATGAATGGCAGCGCATGTCTAAAAATCAAATTTTACAGGGGATCCAAAATAAGTTTTTTTGAAGCTACGATCTTAGTATTGAAGATTATTTTTTTTATACAATAATGTATACTTAGGTTATTACAATATTCCAATTAATTTTTACTACATATTTTTCTACGGATCAGATCCCACAGCAATTTGAAAAGAACAAACCATTTTAGACATCGAAATTGTGTTCTAAAAAAACAAATTATGTCGCTGTAAATGATTGTCGCTGAACGAAAATAATGTCAGTTACGAACAGACAAAAGAAAAAACAAACAAGCGATTGTGATTTGTTATTAAATAAACAAATATTAAAATATAATGTTCAAATGTGTACAGATAATATAATGTAGATTGCGCTGTCTTTTTAAATATGAAATACATTTTTCAGAAAGCCGATGTTTGTCAATATGCTACGTTAGTGTTGAAACTTATTTGAAAAAAATTTAGAAGTTGTGTTGTTGTGTTAGAAAAAAAGTGATATAGGTCTATAGTTTTCAAAATTTTATTTTACCTTTTAAAAAAGGATTTAAAATGTAACAATTTGGTATCATTAATTTGAAATGAGAAAAATTTAACATAGGCTGTTATTCATGAAAACCAAAGAATTAAGCCACATATAAAATGCCAGTGTGTTAATTATAGAGCATTAATATCATTAAAATCATAATAATAAATGTTAACCGTTTCCCCAAAAATGTTCCTATATAATTACTTTGACGATTTCTAATTGGGACCCTGATGATATTTACATATTTATTTGTAACCATTTCGATAAGGGAATTAGTCTGTATGTGCCTCAGTTTGAGCCGAAATGGAATAACAAACCTCCTTGGTATAGTTCGAGGCTCTGCAACATGAGAAATGTGAAACACAAGGCTTACAAGAACTATAGAAAGTCCGGTTGTGATATTGATCGTAACCATTTCTTTTTGTTTCGATATGAATATAGCTTTTTTAGAAATTTTCTTTTTAAACAATATATATTTAAAATTGAAAACAAAATAAAATGGAACTCTGCTGTTTTTTGGCATTATTTGAATAGCAAAAGGGATAATAACTGCGTTCCTAAGCGCATATATTATAATTCTATGATATCTGATAATGTTGTGGACGCTTGGGATCTATTCTCAAAATTTTTTCAGAGCACCTTTGTTAAGTCAGTTAGTTTGTGGTACTCGTACATATAATACACATCAAAGTAATACACTTAATAGTGAAATAAACTTTAGTATAACTATTGAGGATGTTATTGTAGCTATAAAAGCATTAAAAGACTTGTTCTACGGGAGTGTATCCTTCTTTATTTTTCAAAAAGTGTGCGCAAAATATTGTATTTGGCATTTCCATGCATTTAATGCATGCCCAGAATTCGGTAAATTTTTAGATTGCTGGAAACTCTGCTTTATTATGCCTGTTTTTAAATCTGGTGACCGTAGCCAAGTAACTTATTACAGGCCAATAGTGAAACAGAGTACTTTTGCAAAAATTTTCGACAAGATTATTTAAGATAAACTTTTCGAACACGTGGAAAACTTTATTAGCCCTTGCCAATACGGGTTCATCCCTGGCAAATCTACTTCCACGAACTTAATATTAGTAAGTCATGAAAATATAAATGCCATGGAGCTTAAATTCTAGTGTGATATTATTTATACACACTTTGCGAAGGCATTTGACACTGTTAACCAGAATTTATTGTTAAACAAACTTTGCCGAATCGGGTTGTCTAAAAAACTCTTATTATTTTTTTTAAGAACTTTCTGCTTGGGAGAAAATTAAGCGTTCGAATTGGTAACGCTTGCTCTTCACACTTAATTAATGCATACTCTGGCATTCCTCAGGGAACTCATATCGGGCCTTTACTTTTTATAGTTTTTGTTAACGATTTACCACTTACCTTTGGATTTTCTAAATGCCTTTTGTTTTCAGATGACCTAAAGTTATTCGCTAGAATCTCTAGTGTAGATGATTGCGAAAAATTACAAGGTGATTTAACTAAATTGTCCGTTTGGTGTTCAGAAAATGGTATAAAGATTAACGTATCGAAATGCTGTATAGTTTCGTATTGAAAGAGATTATTTTTAATTACAACATTTCCGGTACCCCACTACAGCGTGCTGTGGAAGTTAAGGATTTGGGTGTTACTTTTGATGTAAAAGTGCGATTTTCTACGCAGATCGACCGTGTCACTTCTGAGGCTTATAGTATGCTTGGTTTTATAAAAAGGAATTCTAAAGATTTTAGAGATGCGTATACTCTTAAATCTTTATAGCGGTATTCAGTGTTCGGTGCAAAAGCTCTTGCAAAAGTGAAAATTCAAAATATCGTAGCTTTTTTATGAAATCCAACAAGAAAATACACGAAAAAGCAACGATATTTTGCATTTGCACTTTTGCAATACCATTTGCATTAAACACTGAATACCGCTTATATGTTTCACTAGTGCGTAGTATTTTAGAATATTGTTCAATAGTATGGAATCCATATTATTTGCATTATTCAAATCGTATTGAACGTGTTCAAAACATTTTTACCAAAACTGCTTTGAGATTAAATTGGACCTTTGAATTAGCATCCTATGACGCCTTGAGGAAATTCTTAGGTTTGCAAGCTTTAACCGATAGAAGAACGTACTTTTCTATTATGTTTGCTTATAACGTTTTATCTGGGAGAATAAAATGTGCAGAAATTACAAATTTCTTTACCCTTCATTGTCCTCCCAGAGATTTAAGAAATAATAGAATGTTTGTAGAACTTGTTCACAGAACAAACTATGCGCAAAATCAGCCAATTGCAAGATGCTTGCATTTATGTAACAGCTTTACTCCCCCCTTTAAATTTTAATGTAAATTATGATATTTTTAAGTTAATGATATTTAAATATTATAATCAGGCAAAACTTAGTAGTAATCTGTAAGACTGAAATTAATAAATAAATAAATAAATAAATAAAAAAAATTTCATAACATTTTTACTTTTAAAATGTAACAGTTATGGAATAAGAGTATTCCTATTATTTGGATCTGCTAACTTAACACCGATTTCTTATAATGAATATATCTTACATACTGCAGCTTTAATTAACTTATGAATTTATTTAGGAGTTTAGGAATCAATCAACTATTAACTTGTAACAAGAAGTAAGTGAAACAAAATTGTGTTTTTTGTCAAAAATTTTCAGGTTTCTTTTTCAAACGCGTGCACTTATATTTTTATGAGCACAACTGCACATATGCATATCAGTTTTAATGTCGGTTCCTCTTTTTATTGAGCTCATTTTTTTATATTCTTGTCTTAACAGTTTCATCTTTTTCACCGAATGGAGTCCCAGTTTATCACGCTCCAATCTAGATGGCACAAATCGTACTGTGTTGGTTTCCACTCAAATATATTATCCCAGTCGTTTGACATTGGATTTACCCAATGAACATGTCTATTGGATTGATATCTATAAAGATTTTGTAGAAAGAGTCGATTATGAAGGACGCAATCGTTGGGCGATGAAAAAAACATCAGATGTAAGTACATGAGTATAACAATTCATAAATACAATTTTTCAGATGAAATGTCTCACACACTCACACTTTTGCACTTAAAATTCTACATTGTTGGATGTGGGTTTGTTGGTTATAAAGTGAATGGTTCTTGTGGGAATGATGCATGACTGTCAGTCAGGCTGTCAGTCATTTTCATTATAAATACTTTATGTTTTTTTTTTGCAAATAAATACATGTACTATTTATGTACATACTATGTGTGAATGTGCACGTACATTAATGCGTGAATTTATATATGGGCATATCCACAGAAATATGTACTTTTTGTCAGTTACGTTACCCTTTTTAATACATTGACTGCCACGGCACGTACAACATGCATTGAGGTGTTAGTCATATGTGTCCGACGTGTTAGTCAATGGTACCTTTAAGCAATATTTTTTGCCGCAACTGTCAAATTTAATTGCGTATAACAATTGCGTCGTGTGGACCGCAAATTGCCACGCATGACAATTTATTTTGCAATGATTGCTCAGCTTTTCGCTTGAGCAATTATTGCTAAGCAATCAGCTGCCATTTTTTATTTTTAGTAAAACATAAAATTCCGATAAAGTACCATTATAAAACATACTTTAAAAACAAATAAATACACCTATCCCTCGATTTACACGATAGATACGTTCCTGAGAATGTCGTGTAAATCGAAATTTTAAATTTTTTTATGAAAAATCGTGTAAATCGAAAATAATGACAGAATCGCGTAAAAAATTGATTTTATTAAGAAATTGTATATGTATTTCAACTTAGTTTTTAAAATATCATAAGCGTTTACTCAAAACACTTAAAAATAAACCTTTATTCATTAAACAAAATACATAAATGCTATTCATAAAAACAAAAACAAAATTAATGTAATTCATATCATTTATCGTATATATTTAATTTATTCGTCGTCGCTAGATAATATTTCTGCAGTTTCCTTTTCGGCTTCTGATGAATTAGAGACTAGTTCAGGTCGTTTCGATATGCAAGTGAAGTTTTTAATTAAGAGCTGCGTAGATTTATTGTTTAACTCTTTATAAACCTCCACATATTGTGCTAAGCCTTCGGTAATATGTCTTTGGAATGCGACTGACCTTTCAACATTCGGATCATTTTTTAGAAAATGATTTGCCAATTTTCTACCCATTTCTAAACCTTCAGTTATAATTTCGGTTGTCAGGTCTGTCGTTTCCGCATTTTCCTCTTCTGCATCATTTACAGTTTGGCTTTGTTGGTTTACCATATCAACTAAATCACATGCATCTAATTCTTCATCTTCCATAAGTTGCAAAATATCAGTTTCCGAAAAATCATCAAACCCTTCTCCACCAATACTATTAGCTAAATTAATAATCTCAGACAAAAATATTCAATAAAACACATAAAAAATCGTGTAAATCGAAAAAATCGTGTATTTCATAAATCTCTCAATTTACACGAAAACCAAAATAATCGTGTAAAAGTGAAATCGTGTAAAAAAAGTAGCGTGTAAATCGAGGGATAAGTGTATAGTTTTTAAATTTTCCACTTGCGGACAAGCAATGTTTGATTTTTTCCCCCCTTTTACCTAATGAAGGGCTATTTACATTCTACATACACCAAGGCGAGTTCATTTTACAGGTGGTATTGATTTCACAATAAACACGGCCTGATTGGTTGTCCCACAATGTCAAAAACCGAAAAAGAAAATTGATTTAAAATGTATTTTTAGTAATTTTTATCAAAATTGGAGTTTTGCATGGGAGTCCCGCAGGTTTTCAATCCACAAATCGCTGAAAATAAGTGCAGGAATTCCAGAGAAATTCTTTAATAACTGTTTGTAGTTTTTTTTCGCAAAATCTTTTAAATGAAACATTAAAATCTCCAGCTGTTAACAAATTTTAAAACAAAAATCATGAAAAAAATTATCTATATTATTTATAGAGAAATACATTTTTTAGATCCCTTTTACGGTCGTAATACCGAACTGATCTTGGAAAGTTCTATATGTTTCTAAACGGGTATTTACATATCTTAATTTTATATAAATCGGTTCCATATTTAGGGTACTATAAGCGTTTAAAGTTGCTACTAACACATGCACACTTATTATTACACATGCATGTATGTATCAGCTTCAACTTGAAAAATAAACAAATGAGATAGAGTCTTAAGTTGTTTCATTAGAATGTTTTTTGTTTTTGTATTTTATCATATCGTCGTCCCAAAGTTATCCTCACGTATATCACAAAATCAAAAAAAATGAGACAAGACCCCTTACCGTGATAAATTTTATAGATCTATCGATCTGCGACATCCCCAGGGTCCTATCTCTTATGGGTTTTAAGATATTACGGAGGCGTTTTATTCTATATCCACTTTTGATAAAAACTTAACGCGTTATAATACCGTTTGTACCATTATTATGGATATGCCATAAAAAATATATGAAACTTTTTTAGTAAAAAAATCTTCACGCACGTTTGAGAAAATAAATAATAAGTTATCTTTAATCAATTTTATAATACTGGTATAAATATCCTTTCCTCGACCATTTTATGGAATAGTTACAGTATTTAATTGCAAAGTAGATGCTTAAAGTCAGTTTTGCTTAAATTAAAGTACAATTCTACAACTAAAATCAAAAAAAAATATTAATTTTCAGTACATAAAAATAGATAAGATTAATGTAAAAACAAAGTTAAATAATAAAATAATACTTGTTTGTTTTAATTTTAAAAATTTGTTCTATGTTTCAACTAGATATGGAATCGTGAGTAACGTTTCACTCATCCTCACGATAAACAAAAGTTGCTCATGCACGAGGTGCACGTTCACGTGCTTGGGAAAAAGCTAGTCATAATCACGAAAACTCACTCTCATGAAATAGTTTCGGAAAAAAAAGTAAAATAATTTAAAAAAGTTATAAAATTAAATGAAAAAATTACAATCACGATCACGCTAATCACGTGAGCGGTGCCCATCTCTAGTTCTTATAAATATGATTTTTTAATAAAATTCATTCGCCACGACTATAAAAAAATATGATT
Organism: Gymnocheta viridis; assembly: GCA_956483585.1. Lineage (NCBI taxonomy): Eukaryota > Metazoa > Arthropoda > Insecta > Diptera > Tachinidae > Gymnocheta > Gymnocheta viridis. The sequence continues at coordinate 105,626,206 of OY101441.1, read as the reverse complement.
AACATTTTTATTTATTTGTTCGGAGCGGGAATTTCGAAGGATCTCGGGAAGTTTTAATTTACTTCCCGCTTTCCCGAGAAATTAAAAAGCCTGGGAAAAGGAAACCTCCAATTACAGTCTATAATATTTCAAAAATATTTCTTTCCTTAGTGCAACATATTTCTGTCTATTGCCTAATCATTTGCAAAAATGAGAACACAAGTAAAAAAACGCAAACAACTTCAGCCAGCAAGGCAAAACAGTCACCTGTGCCTTCAACACCATCTGCATACGAAGAGGTAAAAAAAATTAAAATGTTTTTCTGTTTTTCGCCTAATTCGATAGGGTAACGTACTATGCAAAAAACATAATTTTCAATGGAAATGCCCATATGCAAATGTTGCACAAATATGTATGATTCTGTGCGTTATTTGGTTACTTGGCAATACGAGTACATACTTAACTCTGATTTTGGTCATGTTGCCATTCGGTATATCAAAGAATTTGTGGAAGATATTTTGAATGTTCATTTCCCATCAATGCCACCACACAAGCATAAAATCACATGAATTTTAATTAACGTCTTGTGTATTTATAAACATTGAATGTGCTCGTATTAAAGCAGCAAAAGAAATAAATCAATAACCAAAAAAGAGAACTAATTATAATTGATATAATTCCCCTTAAATCGAAAAAGAAATTTAATTTTTCTTTTAGTAGACTAAAAGTTTTAACAATTTAATATTTTATGAGTTCGAATACTTGGTTTCAGGTAAAATAATAGTAAAGCTTTCTCCTTAACTCCACTATGTGTGGGTGTATTATAAGTAATCTTTTCCAGTCCGCCTATTAAAAATATATCTTTGCAAAACGTATTCTGAAGAGAGATGCTATCGTATTGGTCTAATGAATGGCATTGTGCCACTATGTGTAACTTTTGTGAAAAATATCATAGATGAAGGCAAATGAATATCAGTACAGAGGTTGCAAGAACTCGCTTAGCACTCATATCAAATAGATACCTCCGCACCTACTTCGTCGCAGAACGAAATTCATGTAATGAAGGAGAGTTATACCACGTCTCTCTTTCTCCGTCTCTCGCTAAAAACCCTGCTTCCGTTAGACAGATATTTTTTACTGGAAAGGTTTGATAGAAATATATTATGCCCAAAAACCCTGGCCTTAGGATTCTAGAAGAAGGAATACCTCCGCAAGGTGCTGTTGCTAATCAACGTTTCATTCAATGGCGTTGTGTAAATTTTAAATGATCCCAAAAGAAGATATACTCTTTATTTAACTGTTTACAGTGTAAACATTTACATCTTTATTTCGAAAAGCATGCAATGAAATTGCTGAACGTATAAAGTTCACTCGGAGACCGCTGTTCTCAAACCATCAGGATGGATGAGCTCGTCAAGCCAAATGCTTACGTTAACCGTGACCATATTTATCGTTCCTGTAGTTGCCGCTTTCCGCAGTGTTAATGTAAAATGTCGGTCTCCAAGAGGGCTCTTATTTCAGTTGCAGATCCCAGCTCTCGGAGATCGCTTTCCTTGAATCGTCGGGATGGAACAGAAAGAAGTTCATCAAAACTGCGGAAATCACGTTGTGAGAATATTTAGTCGAAGACACTAAAGTTTTTTTTTTGTGTTGGACTTGCACTCAGGAGATGGATGCCCCCTATACATGCAATGGATTCTGCCGGAACTAAGAAAATTGGTTATGAGAAACGGGTTAGAACGAGTAGTATTTGTGGACATTTGAATTGAACCTCTCCATATTGAAAGTAGGAGAAAAGATCCCTGCAGGAAGCTTATTCCACATATGAACTATTCGGCATAACGAAAAAATTCTCTCTGTAATGTGTAGGATATTGACCACAAATGAATGTATCCTTAATAAAGAACGTGTTATTGGCAGAAGAAAACATGTTTCGAGAACAAGTTTCCTCTAATTTCATTAGAGCACGTCCCACTGTAATAATGATAAAATAGCGCAACCGACCCCACATTGCGACGATGCTGCAATGAATCAATAGACCTGCTTCGCCCTCTCCTGTATGCGATCGAGTCACTTCAAAATGTATTTAGAAGCATCGGCCCATTTATATATTAAATTTTCGGTCGGATATATGTATCGCTCAGAATACCTGACCGGACAGAATTCTTGACTCAGTCTGTTTTAGAGGTACTCGACCCTGCTAAACCTATTTTAGGATTATCCTTAAATACCAATGCACTGTGGATAATCCAGAAACTATTCTGCCTCTTAAAGCGATACCTTCGTCGGAAACCTTCTATGAAAATCCGACTTCTAGTTTGACTATGAATTGAATTACTACTTTAATTTGTTTAACTTTTTTTGAAATACGTATTCCTAAAAGATCAACAGCTTTATTCACAAAAAATTGTTATTGAAGGCATTATGCTTACATTAGTTTTAGTCTTATTAGCCAGTAATAAGAAACCTTATTCACAAACGTTTAATAAGGCAAAATTAACTATTAAGCGATTTTTTCAGTTTTGTGATTGTGTGTTAGCTACACTGTGTTATTTGAATTGTCAAGTTAAAATTAATGTTGCATACAATAAAATACTCGATTAGCAAGTATTCTCTAAGGGTTGGAAAAATGTGAAATTAATTCCATATAAAGGTTGTTTAATCAATTTAGATTAATAGCATATTGCTTATAATATCCAAAAATATATATAAATTTATTAAGACGTCTTGAAATGGCATTGCCAACAATATGCTTTGATAAAATATTACAAAAATATTCAAATACTGAGTACGTTACAGTTTTTTATACACCACTAATTTATTTGACTGATTTATTTGGAAAATTTTTGGTGGTTGCAAAGTGCAAAAACATGGAAAAAATCATTAAAAGAAAACGCAGTGACAACTGGGTGGAAGAAGACAGGGCAATTATTATAGTATATATATTTCAAAGATCAGGTAAAATTATGCGTTTGCGTTATAAATATGAAACATACATAGGTATGTTTACTCGGCACATACTTATATACATATCTATGTATGTACATATATGTACGTGTGTATATTTTACTGAATTTTTTTATGTTAACTAGACTTTGCTGAACACACATAGAAAAGAAAAACACAGACACCAATTACTTCATAAAAAATTTACTTATTTTACAGTTATACTTTGCTCAAACCTACCGATTGTCGAAATTACATTTAAAACATTCATATTTTTTTTATTTTCCACACTTTCAAACTTTCACAATTGTTTTTTTTTAATAATACAAATATGAACTTATTAAACAGATAAAGAAGGGTGATATCTACAATAGATTTTTTGAGCTTATTAGTGTCTAATTGCAGCTTCATAGTTCTATTAAACGTTTGTGAATACTACTCTAACGATTTTTGGTTATTAGTCTCTAATATAACGTTTGTGAATAAGTATGAAATTTATATTAATCGAGATTGCCTCGATATCTTTTTTCAAAGATTTAAAAAACTTTTGTTTGTTGAGGGTTTTTAGCTAGTCTATGTACATGCATTTCATTGGTGCTTAAGCCAAATCATCAGTAGACCTTAAACCTAATTTTTAAATGTTTCAAACCTCTTTACTTATACAAACACTTTTAAAAACTCAATGAGAGTTATAAAAATTACAATAGTATAAGCACAGCAGGCTTTGAAACTTATTCAAAAATCCCAACAAACAAATTATTATATTCGATATGAATCTATTTTATTTTCTTTACAACCTTTTTTACAATTAGACGCCCTTTGGGTGACAATAAAAGTATTTAATAAGGCAAAACGGAAAATAAAATGTTAACTAGGTAATTATGAAATTTATATTAATCGAGATTGCCTCGATATCTTTTTTCAAAGATTTAAAAAACTTTGTGAATAAGGTTGCAACTCTTTACACGCATAATAAAACCATTTATGCGGTTTTTTATTCCGCAGTTTTTGAACTATTTGTTCTATTTCCCCAAAAATAATTGACTGCCTTGTGTCTTCTGCTTTCCCAATCAATACTATTTGTCGTTAATCACGAAATTTCCGTTTTAATATTACATTTATTTCATTTCTAATTTTAATTTTTTTTTCAATAACATTAATTCTTTTAGACGCACGAGCCTCTGAAATTCTTGCATGCCATTGAAATCTTTGAAAATACCATCTATTTGGCACCGTGGAGTGATACAGTTGTTGTTTCCATGGAAAAATTCACATTACAGACGTATCGGATCGTAAAGGATGTCAAACGTCCGTTTGACTTTAGAATATTTCATCGTCAAAAGCAGCCCGAGGGTAAGTGACATGCTCTTTTATTATTCATATTTGAGCTGGTAGATTTTAAAGCATATGAAATACTGAATTCATAAACTTTAGAACACAAAGAAAAATTGAAGAGATATTAGAATGTTGAAAATAACAGGATAAAAAAAATTGAAACTAGAACAGCGTGGTCAGGGACAAAGGATAACAAAGGATGTGCTAAAGATTAGTTCTCTATGAAATTCTGTGTACTTTTTACGTGAAATAAAATGTTGAATATGTAAATTTCATTTGTGTTCTGTATCAAGCTAATTTTTAAAAGGCTGAAGAAAACTTCAAAAGTATAGGATTAAAATGGGTACAAATAAAACCGATCACAGAAAACTATGACTACCAACGGCTTCCAATATAAAAAAGTGCACATATCGGTAGGTGTAGCATAATTAAATAGAAAATGCTTTTTATATTGCTAGGAATACTTAAAAATATAGATACGTATCGATGGGTATCTATAAATATGACTACAAGAAACATTGTTGTAGCGTTTGAAAAAAATTGTATGCAGAATATAACAAAAAGAAACAATTAATTTTTAACTTATATTTGTTTTAAGCATAAATTTCAGTTCTTTATTTAGTATTAGCTTTTTGAGTAAAAATTATTTTTGCATAAAAATAAAAGGAGTGAAATTCCTACACATTAGATTAATATTGTGTATACATCTTTTAATAAAATCTTAAAAATTAAATAAAGCAATAAAAGGGCAACTGACTAAATCATATCGCAATAATCGCGAAATTTTCCAAAATTTTTAAAAGCCGAAAAATGTAAAACGAGCTAGAAATACAAGGAATGTGAAAAACTGCAAAAATTACGAAAATTCGCAATAAATTCCAATCGCTGGGAAAATTAAAATGTTTAATATCATTTAAAAGTCGATGAAACACTAAAAAATAGAAAAAGTCACTCAGATTGCAAAGAAACCAAAATTCCGCGAAAAGTTGCAAAGTTATGAAAAACCCGTAAAATCTTCTAAAAAGACTTAAAAATGTAAGGAATGTAAAAAATTTTCAAATTATGCATTTTTTGCTGATTTTCGAAATTTTTGCAAGCAGCTTAGCTTTTTTCGTTTCGTTCGCTTTTTGTTTAAGGATTTTCATCCATTTTTAAGCTTTTCCCATTCTCAAAAATGTTTGCAAAAATTTGCTTCAAAGTAAAATTGTATACTTTTCAAGTTATCGCATTTTGCTTAAGAATGGTTCAAAATAATTACGAAACGAAAACCATAATAATACAACTTTAGACAAAATTTCTGGCAATACTTATCAAACAAAAATTGGAAAATAAATGTGATCATAATACCCAGTGGTATAAGGGACTAGCACCGCTAGCTACTTTGGCACCACCTCTAGCACCGCTACAATTTACCACACATGTATTTGAGTGGCGAATTTAACACGAGCTTGTCATTGGAGGTGGCGATTGACCCGTCTTTGCATAACCTTTAGCCACCCAAAGTTTTGCCTACAAGCTTCTGTAGAAAGCGCCAGTTCTGATGTGCAGGTCTTGTGCTAGTCACAGGTAGCTATCAGAAGAACTAACCCAAAGGAGCTAGCACATTCGCCACCCTTGCTCGCTGATGAATTCTGCCACTCCCATATTCCTATCCTTTTTCTACCCATATTAAAACAGTTGAATTTTGCAAAACAAAAAAAATTATATTTATATTTCTGTATTTAGAATTTTTTAAAGAAAATAATTCATTCTTGAATCTGTTGAGACTTTCTGTTTTGTTAGGACTTCCTTCATTGGGAGATATTTAATTTCTTTTGGGATTATTGTATTAGGAATCATTTAATTTACAAATTATTTAATTTTGCACTTTAGATGTTATTTCTTTTCTTCCCGTTGAACAATTTTTCATTGAGGTTAAGGAACGAAATGAAATAATATTGTTACTTTTCGACCTTTTCGATAACGTTTACTTGTTCGAGTTCTTTTAATTTGTCAAAAATAAAATAAAAACACCACGGAAATTGATTTTTATTTCATTTAATACCACGAAGTAATTTGCTTATCAACGTTAACACTTCAAAAGCTTTTTTCACAACTGATCTATTTACTGAATGCACGAAGCTCACCATGCAAGACTGACTTATTTGAGCCTTGTAGTATCAGCTTTTATACCAGTTGAATGTTTAAGGTTCTCGAACGTAGTAGAAAAATCCTCACCATAACAATAAGTTTGCTTGTGTAAACCTGTATTGTTATTCAGTTATTTTATGGTTGCATTAGGTGGATGGCAGTAGCAAATTTATAATGTGGATGGTGAATCATCTAACCAATTTTATGTCAATTTTAACCGTAAACCAATAGAGGGCGTTAGTTTTTGTTTGCAATTGCTATGAAGATTTTTCATACAGATTTCTTAAACAATATAGTAGATTCTCGTTTCTATTTCTATAACTTTCGTGAATTTTCCATTTCCGTTAGTTTGAATTTGAGTGCTCCCAAATTTGCACACACACAGCTGATTAAACTGTGCTTAATCATCGCTGTATATTTATGTCCGTTAGATTTGAATCTACATTTGAATTTTATAACAATATGAACTGAACATAAATTTTGTTAAAAAGAAAACTATAAATTTTGGAGTACTAAAAATGGAACCTACACATTGTTAGTCATAGGCCGGCCTGTCATACAGAATGTAATACATGAGTTTTATTTTTACATCATATACTAGTAAATTAAAAGTTAAATTGAAGTATACAAAATTTTTTTTTTCAAAAAATTTTTATTTTTTTGATATTGAATTCATAAATACAAAAATAAACGTTGTGTATGATATAAATCCTACTTTTTATTAACAAACACTTATAAAATCATTTCACACTATTATTTATGTTAAATTTTTTTCTCTGTACATACGAGTGCGTACGTACACACGTACGTATGTAGTTCTTAAAATAATTTGTTTGCCATTGATCTCAAAAAATTATTACATTTAATTTTTTTTGCTAAGATTTTATTAATGTATTTGGAAATATACCGCCATGGTCGAAAAAGTACATTTTGTTTTTGTAATTGGTAGGTACAAAATTAAAATCCCATTTTCCAGCCCTGCTGGATGACTCAATAACACAAAGAAACATGATATCCGCGCATTTTATGTCACTCAAGAGAACTCTCAAGTAGGACATCGCGAACAAAAGTCGTGCCTTCTGGAAGCGTATTTTGCAACTGTAGGTACAACAACAAGCAACAATGCTCGATTACAAAACTGCTGCAGGCGAAGCAGTAACTTTCTCGCTGCGATGCTTGTGAAATATTTTGTTTTGAGCCCTAGAAGCACATCCATATTTTAAGTGAACCGTTATTTATGCGTATAGCCTTCATTGCTATTAAGGAAATATCTATGTTTTATTGTCCTTGTTCCTTGCTGTTTTTTTTTCTTTTATTTATTTACTTTATAGTTTATTGTTTTTGTCATATTTTCTGCTCTATTTATTAACAAAAAAATTTCGTTTTGTTTGCATTTTCATTTTATTGTGCAATACAGTTGCTCATCCTTGTCGTGATAACAATGGTCTATGCAATCAGATTTGTATACCAATGTGGACAAAGGGATTTGCTCGTGCCACCTGCATGTGTTCACATGGTTATAAACTGCGCAACAATACCGAATGCGTATTCCAGCACTTTGATAAATTTTTAATATTGGCTCGACAACGTTTGGCCAGTATTGCGGGTATACCACTTAATCAAGCTGACCGCCATTTAAGCCAACAGGATGCTGTTGTAGAAGATGCCATGGTGCCCATTTACAATGTTACTTGGATTATGCCAGCCGACATTAATGTTCATCATAAATTGGTTTATTATGTACAGCAACAAAAGTAGGTTATTGTTTAGAAATAAAACTAAACGAAATAATTAAATTTTGTTCAACTTGTGTCTTTAAATTCGCTTTCAGAACTGGTTATACAATACTAAGTCAGTCAACGGATGGTCTACAACGTAAAATGCTAACAAATGGCACAGACGGTATTTCCGTTTTGGCTTATGACTGGTTATCCGCCAATTTGTATTGGGGTGGCGTGGAAAGCTTTTATGTTGCCCCCATTGCCAATATGACCGAAATTATTACAATGCCCTTAAAAGCAGAGGCCATGTTAGTTTATTGTCTTTTCAAAGTTGTTGCTTTATACCCTTATTTGTTTTCTCTCCTTTGATTTGTGCAGGAGTTTAGCTTTAAATCCTATTGATGGCTACATGTTTTGGTCTCATTGGACGGCTGGTAGTAAAAAGGCCTGTATATATCGCGCCTGGTTGGATGGCTCTCATCGCGATATGTTGATAGAGTCAACGGAGAATAAACCAATGAAATGGCCTTTGAGTTTAGTGGTTGATGTGCAACACAAGAAATTATATTGGTTTGTGTTGAAGCTTAATCATATCCTTTCAAGAGACTTTAACTCTTCTTTTCTTCTCAGGTGCGATGTCAAAGAAAGCACCATCGAACGCATGAACTTCGATGGCTCAGATCGTGAAATCATATTTAAGGACGACCAATATCATCCCATATCAATAACATTTCACAAGGGCACCATTTACTGGGTGGACAACAAGAATGGCACTGTTAAGATGTTTTCGGTGCATCATTTAAATGGCACTATAAAAAATAGTACAAACTCGCAGCTATTTTCACTGGAACGTGGTCGCACTTCCAACTTGAAGATGTTCGATGCCATCAGCCAGCCAACATTTGTCAACTATGCCTGCAGTAAAACAAAATGTCCTGGATTGTGTTTTAATACTCCGGGTAATCCAATATGTCGATGTCCTGATAAGTTTTCCTTAAATGGTACCGGACTACAATGCATACCTTATCCAAAAGATGCTGATATGAAAGCAAAAAACTGTACAACAGGATTTCAATGCTTAAAGTCGCCGCAGTGTGTTGATGTCAAGGATTTGTGCGATGGTTTCGACGATTGCGATGATGGCAGCGATGAGAGTAATGTTGCAGAGGGACCGTGTAACCCTAAGAAATGTGATTTGAATTTGCATTTTGTGTGCAACGAACGTTGCTATCAACGCTCGCTGTTATGTAGCTCAATAAACTATTGTTTGGACGGCACAGATCAGCAGAATTGTGAAACGCATTCGTGTAATATGAATGAGTTTACTTGTGCGAAGAGTGGCAAATGCATACAATTGTCGTGGGTTAATGATGGCATGGTCGATTGTGGACCAGACGATTCATCGGATGAGGAGGGCGAAGAGCTGCTTGATGAAAAATGTGCTGAATTTGAATGTCACAACGGTGTGTGTCGTCCATTCTTGGATGTATGTGATGGTGTCGATCAGTGTGGGTAAGTGACTGCATTTACAAAAAAAAAAATGCTTGTTATTTAGTGTTTCTTTACATGTATCCTGACTTCTTTTAGCGATAATTCCGACGAACTGTCTTGTGAGTTTGAGTGTGGGCCTGGCGAGCGTTATTGCATACCGGTCGGTTGCTACGATGAAACCCACATGTGCGATGGTATAAACGATTGCCTTGATTTCAGCGATGAAGCTAACTGCAATGAAACCAAATCGGATCATCATGTCATTGATTTAGGCGAACCTCATTATTGTGCACCATTTGAATTTGGCTGCTCTGATCCTTTCGAATGTATACCACATTTCTTTAGGTGCGATGGTATTCCACATTGTTTTGATAAATCCGATGAAATCAATTGCACACAAATCAAAACTAATCCTTTGGAGTTTAATGAAACAATGATATGTGAACCACCCGAACGTTTGTGCGCAGTCTCGAATAAATGCATAGCAGTGCACCAGCTTTGTGATGGCAAATTCGATTGTGAGGATGCTACAGATGAAGGATTTCTATGCGATGATAAGTTATGTGAACGTTCCCATGAGTGTTCTCATCACTGTCATAACGCTCCGGAGGGTTTTATCTGCTCTTGTCCACCACACATGTATTTAATGCCCAATGGGAAGCGATGCAGCATGCAACATGCCTGTGATCATTGGGACTCATGTTCGCAAATCTGTGCCACCATGGGCAAGGGTTTCGAATGTAAATGTTTTGAAGGTTTTGACTTGCAATACGATCGTTTTAGTTGCAAAAGTACGGCCGAAGATGATCCTTATGTAATTTTTACCAATCGCCAAGAAATAAGAGGCTTAAACTTGAAGAAGGGTACCATCAGTAATTTTTACACTTCACTTAGAAATACCATAGCTTTAGATTTTATATACAACAATGAATCGAGTCAAATATTTTGGACTGATGTCATAGATGACAAAATCTATAGAGGTCAATTGGTGGGAGAAGCTTTGCATAAAGTTGAAGCGGTAGTACATTCAGGTCTTTCCACCACCGAAGGCTTGGCAGTAGACTGGATTGGTATGAATCTATATTGGATAGACTCGAATCTTGATCAAATAGAGGTGGCTAAATTAAATGGTAGCTTTAGACGTACTTTGATAGCTGGAGACATGGAAAGCCCTCGTGCCATCGCATTAGATCCTCGAGAGGGTCTGCTATTCTGGACTGATTGGGATGATAATTATCCGCGGATAGAAAGATGCTCCATGGCGGGAAAGCATAGACAAGCGATTACCACCACTTCAATGGTATCGGCTGGTTGGCCTAATGGTCTCTCATTGGATTACACACAGAAACGGGTATACTGGGTAGATGCCAAATCTGATTCCATATATACCATTAAATATGATGGCTCTGATATCCATTTGGTGCTTAGAGATCGCGAAATATTGTCACATCCCTTTTCGATAACAGTATTTGAAAACTATGTTTATTGGACCGATTGGAGAACGACCTCCGTTATAAGGGCCAACAAATGGAACGGCACGGATATACAAGTAATACACCGCACACAAACCCAACCATTTGGTATACAAGTCTTGCACTCCAGCCGCCAACCTCAAGCAGAAAACCCCTGTGGCGAAAATAATGGTGGCTGCTCACACTTGTGTTTATTGGAGTAAGTTTTTTATTTTATATTCTATTAATTAGTTATTACTATTCCCAATTTCTTCTAACGACTAGTGTCAGAAAAACATATCAATGCGCCTGTCCTCATGTCATGCGATTAGACCCGGCCGACAATCGTACCTGTGTGGCCAATGAGCAAGTTTTACTTTTCATAATGGGCGACGAAATAAGAGGCATCGATTTAATGCAACCCAATCATCATACCATACCCACTATACGCCAATCTCCTCAGGTTTTAGCTCCTCAGCGTATAGACTTTACGGTGGAGGACAGTAGACTTTATTGGTCTGATGTACAATTGAACGAAATCAAGACAGCGGGCATCTCAAATGGTCTCATAGATACCATTATTAATACGGATATACAAAACCCTTTTGGTTTTGCCATAGATTGGATTGCGAAGAATATGTATTTCTCCACGGGTAAAGTAAAAAGCGATATCTGGGCTAGTAATCTCAAAGGGGAATATGTTACCGAAATTCTAACAGATCTCAATATGGTGGAAAGCATAGCTCTGGATCCGAACAAGTAAGTTATTAGCAAAGCTTAAAGAGTAATTAAATTAAGACACTATTTTCTTTTCTAGTGGCAAAATGTATTGGATATCGTCGGCACGTAATTCCCTTCTGTGGCAAATCGAGCAAAGTAATCTGGATGGCAGTGATCGTCAGAGGATATTTGAGCACAACAAAACCTTAGCCTCTCTGACCATGGACTTTGATTCCTTGCGTTTGTATTATGTCTACGATAATTCTGGTATTTCATATTACGATATCGCTATGAAAACGATGCATGTGGTTTTGGCTTCCAGCGAAGTCATGACCATAAGTTCAGTAACCGTTTACAATGGCACTTTGTATTTTCCGGAAAATATACAAAGTGTTATAATGTCCTGTGATAAAGATTCATGCCAGGAGTACTTTATCTTGCGTAAAAATACCAAGTCTATACAATATTTAAAAATGTTTTATGCCGAGGCTCAGAAGGGCACAAACACTTGCGCTGGTCCTTGGAAAGGTGGATGTTCGCATTTATGTTTAGCTATTTCGTCCAGGGGACATGTTTGTGGTTGTTCTATTGGCTATCGTATAGATCCGAATAATCCTACGCAGTGTATTGGGTTTGAGGAATTCATTTACTACTCCAATCACGAACTGAAGGGAATAATGATTTATGATCCAAGCAAAACTTTGGATGAGCAGGGACAAAAAACGGTTTGTACTTTCAAATAAAATCTTGATGACTGATGTTCTCAATGAAACTATTTTTCAGGCTCTAGCACCAATTTCAAGGATTTCTTTAGCATCTTATATAGACTATCATGCTGTCAAGGACTATCTGTATTGGGGTGATAATGATAGCGGCACAATTTCACGGATAAAGCGGGACGGTACTCAACGCGAAGTCATTATACAATCGCCCGAATGGATGGATAATAAACAATTGGATTGGTTGGGCGGTATAGCTATCGACTGGATAGCAGAAAACATCTACATCAGTGACGTAAAGCGTAATGTTATTGAAGTGGCCCGTCTCAATGGCTCCCATCGTCATGTCATCATATCAAATGTTGTTAAACCCAGTGCTTTGGCTATTGATCCTGTAGAGGGTTACTTATTCTATGTGGCCGATGGCATAATTGGTCGTACAGGACTGGATGGTTCACAGCCCTTTATCTTGGTCAATCATCAGAAAGTTGTTACAAGTTTGGTGTTAGACATTGAGGCTACAAAGGTGTATTGGTGTGAAACTCCAAAGAATACTATTGTGCAGCCGGCCATAATGAAAGTTGACTATGATGGCAATATGAAGGAGGTGTTGTTAAATCATACTTTGGAATATCCCACGGCACTGGCTAAACTCGATGATTTCATTTACTGGGCAGACAATTATTACAACAAGGGCACTTTCAAGGTGGCCGGCATTGGCAATTTGAGTGATTTTAAGGAACTGAAACGTTTTGACGGTTATTCCATTAAAGACATGAAAATCTTTTCGAAAAGACTACAAAAGGGCACTAATTTGTGTGCTGAGAATAATGGTGGCTGTCAAGAATTGTGCTTGTTTAACGGTACCTCCGCTATATGTGCCTGTTCACACAGTCGTGTGGCCAACGATGGCTTATCGTGCGAGCCGTATAATAGTTTCCTGTTATTCTCTCATCGCAGCACAATAGAGAGTGTTCATCTCACTGATCATACGGATAAAAATGGCCCAGTACGCAGCATACGCAATTCCACCATGATGATAAATGTTATAGCTCTGACCTATGACTATGGGAACAGCATGTTGTATTACTCGGATATGGTGTTGAGCACGATAAACGCAGTGAATTTCAATGGCAGCAATAACCGAGTGTTGGTTAGTCATCAAGGACGCGTAGAAGGTTTGGCATTTGATGTTGTCAATGAAATGTTATTTTGGACTTCAAATAATGATGCTTCCATATGCAGCTTGGATTTACATTACACCCATGAAAATCCCGATAATAACACTCAGCTGGTCAGCCGCATAAGAGTACTAAACTCCAAAGATAAGCCTAGAGGCATTGCAGTAGAACCGTGCCTAGGCATGATTTATTGGACAAATTGGAATGAAGAGGCACCCTCAATTCAACGGGCCTATGTAACGGGCTTTGGGTTAGAATCAATAATTAAGAAAGACATTAAAATGCCAAATGCTATTACATTGGATTTGGAAGACCAAAAGCTTTATTGGGCTGATGCACGTATCGACAAAATTGAACGTGCTAATTATGACGGATCGCACAGAGTGGTGCTGGCTCATTCTACACCCAAGCATCCGTTTGCTATAGCCGTTTATGGTGATCTATTGTTTTGGTCTGACTGGGTCTTGGGGGCTCTGGTGAGGGCAAATAAATACACCGGCTCGGATATGGTTTTGTTAAGAGATCGTATTGAACGTCCTATGGGTGTGGTGGCTATACAGAATACCACCGTTAATTGTGATTCCAACCAGTGCAAAATATTAAATGGCGGCTGTGAAGATGTTTGTATTTTGAATAAAAATGGCACCGCCAGTTGCCAGTGCACACGTGGCGTTTTGGCTTCGGATGGTAGAAGATGTATACAACAGTTTAATACCAAATGTGAGAAGAACCAATTCCCCTGCCGTTCTGGAGAATGCATACCCTTGCACCTGACCTGTGATAGTATTTCGCATTGCTTGGATGGTTCCGATGAGTCACGCAGTTATTGTATTATACGCGTTTGTCCTAATGACTTTTTTATGTGCAATAATCATCGCTGTATACCACAAAATGAGACATGTGATGGAGTGCATCAGTGCGGTGATGGTTCTGATGAGTCGGAAATGATTTGTAAATGCGAGCCGGAAAAGTTCCGATGCGGCAGCGGTGAGTGTATAGCACAGCAGTTTGTATGTGATCAGACGCGTGATTGCAAAGATTTCAGTGATGAGAAACACTGCGCCGTTTTAGAATGTCCGGCAGGTGATGCTCTTTATGAGCACTGTCCGAACTCGACAGCCTGCATTATGCCAATGTGGCGCTGTGATGGCGATAACGATTGTCCCGACGGTAGCGATGAGCGAAACTGTGATCATGTCACCAAAGTATCCTGTGGTCCTGGTCAGTTTCAGTGTTTCAATGGTCGCTGCATCAATGAAAAATGGCGTTGCGATGGCGAAGATGATTGTATAGATGGTGTGGCGGGAAATTTCAGTTCCGACGAAGTGGGTTGCAAGTTGCAATGCAAACCGAATGAATTTAGATGCGATAATATGTGTATACCAGCAAGTTGGCAATGCGATGCTAAACCAGATTGTGAAGATGGTTCGGATGAAGGATCCCAGTGCCCTAATCATGTGTGTAGACCCCATTTGTTCCAGTGCAAATCGTCAGGTCGTTGTATACCCCAGAAATGGGTTTGCGATGGTGAACGCGACTGTCCCGATCCTGGTTTTGAAGATGAGGCTGAGCACTGTGCGGTGGCTTCAGTGCCTCATATACCCGATTGTGTTGCTCCTTCATTCTTATGTTCCAATGGCATTTGCTTGGATCGCCATTTGGTATGTGATGGAGACCATGACTGCCCCAATGGAGAAGATGAATATGAGGATTGTGTGCATTTTAACTACACACAAGTGTGCTTGGAAGAATCAGAGTTCCAGTGCCATAATTTGGAGTGCATAGCTAAAAACCTGACATGCAATTCCCGCCCTGATTGCTCAGATGCTTCCGATGAGTCCTTTGATCTGTGTGGTGAATCTGTAATGTCTTGTGGTCATGGACAATACCAGTGTAAAAATGGAGCCTGTGTTTCCGATGACTTTTTGTGTGATGGACGCAACGATTGTGGCGATTTTTCTGATGAATCATTATGCAATGTCAATGAATGTTTGACACCAGATATCTGCGAACATTTATGTATAGACAAGAAAATTGGGTTCGAGTGCCAATGTGATCCCGGGTATAAACTACATGCGAACCATCATTTGTGTGACGATATAGATGAGTGCAATGGTGTACATCATTGTTCGCAAATCTGTGCCAATACTTATGGCTCCTATAAATGTTTGTGTATGAAAGGTTACGATCTCAAAGACGATCAGCATACTTGCAAGGCCACCAGCAATGAAACAGCTAAACTTATTTTCTCCAACCGTTATTACATAAGACAAGTAGATATGCGGGGCAATGGTTCCATACTAATACATCAGCTATCCAATGCTGTGGCTTTGGACTTTGACTGGCACTCAAAGTGTTTATTTTGGTCGGATGTCACCTCAACGGTTGGCATGATAAAACGTTATTGTACAGTTGAAAATAAGACGACAACTTTGCATCAAGCCATGCTGAAAAATCCTGACGGTTTGGCAGTAGACTGGGTGGCAAAAAACCTGTACTGGTGCGACAAGGGTTTGGACACCATAGAAGTTTCAAAATTGGATGGCCGCTTTCGCAGGGTCTTAATAAATGAAAACCTACGTGAACCTCGTGGCGTAGCTTTGGATCCATTTAATCGTAACTTATATTGGTCGGATTGGGGAGATAATCCTCATATTGGCAAAGCCGGTATGGATGGTTCTAATTCTCGGATAATAGTACGTGAAAATATGGGATGGCCTAATGCCTTAACGTTATCGTTCGAAAGTAATCAATTGTTTTGGGGTGATGCCCGCGAAGATACTATTTCCGTATCTGATTTAGATGGCAACAACATAAGGGTGATTATGTCCCGTAAGCTAAATCCTCACCTCAATCTCCACCATATATTCGCCATAGCCGTTTGGGAAGACAAAGTTTTTTGGTCTGACTGGGAAACAAAATCCATAGAATATTGTAATAAATTTACGGGTCAAAACTGTTCTACATTAATCACCACAATACATCGGCCCATGGATTTAAGAATCTATCATCCATATCGTCAGCAGCAGCCACACAGAGGTAATCCTTGTGAAAACGCCAATTGTTCGACATTGTGTTTGCTTTCACCTGAAGCACCCTACTACAAATGTGCCTGTCCCAATAATTTCATTTTGGCTGATGATAACAAATCTTGTATAGCGAACTGTACAGCGGCCCATTTCCAATGCGCTCACACTTACAAGTGCATACCGTTCTACTGGAAATGTGATACCCAGGATGATTGTGGTGACGGTAGTGATGAACCAGATACCTGCCCACATTTCCATTGTGAGCCGGGTCAGTACCAATGCAACAATAAAAAATGTATACATCCTTCGGCTATATGTGATGGCTCCAATCAGTGTGGTGATAATTCGGATGAACAAAATTGTGACAAGTTTACCTGTTTTGAGAATAACATGAAATGTGAAGCCTCCGATAACACCACAGCCTTCTGCATAGACAATGTAAAGAAATGCGACGATGTACGTGATTGTCCTAATGGAGAGGATGAAAGTGGCTGCACTCCACTCAACTGTTCCAAAAATCAATTTCAATGTGGCAACAACCGTTGCATGCCTTTTATATGGGTTTGCGATGGTGATATTGATTGCCCCGACAAATCAGATGAACAAAATTGTGAGAAAGTGTCGTGCGGACCAAGTGATTTTCAATGCGGTTCGGGTCGTTGTATACCCATGTCCTGGAGGTGTGATGGTGAGGATGATTGTCCGAATGGCGAAGATGAGCCACCTTCTTGTCACTCGTCTAAGGAGGAATGTGACCCCACCTATTTTAAGTGCAACAATTCAAAATGTATACCCGGGAGATGGCGTTGCGATTATGAAAATGATTGTGGGGATGGCAGTGATGAATTGAATTGCCAAATGCGCAATTGTTCGGAAAGCGAATTTAGATGTGGCACCGGCAAATGTATCAAACATGATCATCGCTGCGATGGTGAAATACACTGTGACGATAGTAGTGATGAGATAAATTGCAATATCACTTGCAAAGAGCATCAGTTTAAATGTGCTGCTTTTAATACTTGTATCAATAAGTGAGTGTCGAAAAATATTTTATTAAAACTAAATAGTTTAACGTTTTCTATTTTACAACAATTAGACAATACCAATGTGATGGTGATGATGATTGTCCCGATGGCAGCGATGAGGTGAATTGTACTTGTCCTCATGACCATTTCACTTGTGCGAATGGCAAATGCATTATGGCTCGTTGGAAATGTGATGGTTGGGATGATTGTACCGATGGTAGTGATGAGAGTTACGATACTTGCGCCCTAGTTCATTGTCATGCCAATGCCTTTAAGTGTTCCAATCTAAAATGTATACGCAAGTCAGCCTTGTGTGATGGTGTCAATGATTGTGGCAATAATGAAGATGAAGCCGATGAGGTGTGTGCTGCTCTACCCAAATGTCGCCATGATCAATTTCAGTGTGAAAACGAGGACTGCATATCGAAAATATTCCGCTGTGATGGTCAATACAACTGTATTGATGGTTCGGATGAAATGAATTGTCAACCGCCAGTTTGTGGTTTTGGCACATGCTCACAGATTTGTATAGAGAAAAAAGCTGGTCATTTCAATTGTAAATGTACGGAGGGTTATTTCAAAGGTTCTTTGAAAAATGATACTTGTTTGTCATCGGGTAAGTGAGCGAAGAAGTTTATATAAATTTTCATATATTCTTTTTTTAATGCGTTAATATATTTCCAGGTCCTGAGCAGGTTTTGCTTTTAGCTTCGGAACAAGAATTTCGCTTTATATTACCCGCCAAACAAGAAGGCACCACCGTGGTTGGTTTTTTCCAAACTGACAGCTTAAAAATCGATGTGTTTGATATACTAATAAGACCCAAAGATACTTTGCTATTTTGGATAGATTCTCATCATGGCAAAGTGCATACCATGAAAATTGCCACACCCAATACGGAGGCAACAGCCGTTAGAGTAAGAAGAGATCTGAAGGAATTGAAAGCATTTAATGTAGGTTATTCAAAATTTGGAAAACACATTGTATGATATTATGTTTTGTTTACAGATCCCCGCCCTGGATGATCCCAAATCACTGGCTGTAGAATGGGTTACCCAGTTGGTATATATAATTGACTCGCGTCATAACGAAATCATTGTCACTGACATAGATGGCAAGAAATATGCTTCTTTGGTATCAACTGGCCTCAATCCCACCGATATTGTAGTAGAACCAGAGTCTCGTATTATGATTTGGTCAACTTTGGAAAATGGTATTTTAATGGCTTCGCTGGATGGTCAAAATAAAAGAAGCCTGATCGAAAGAGATGTGGGTTGGCCTATCAGTTTGGCCATTGACTATCCAACAGGCCGCTTATATTGGGCTGATTATCGTAAAGGCACTGTAGAAACATGTCGTTTGAATGGAAAAGAACGTAACGTCGTCAGACGATTTTCCAATAAAGGTATAATTTTCTAATTTAATTATGAACAACACGTTATGAAAGCATCAAATGCTATAATTATTTTTGTAGAAAAACCCCAAAAGATTGATGTATTTGAGGATTATTTGTATATCAAACTATACGATCAAAGTATTATTAAAATGAATAAATTTGGCAATGACAATGGCACTTATTTGCTTAAGGGATATCGTTCATCGGATATTGGTATTCTGCATCCATTAAAACAAAATCGTAATAGTAAGTTTTGGAATAATGGAAATTGTTTTCAATATGTTTAATTCCTATTATGTTTGTCTTTATTTTTCAGTTACAAATCCCTGCTCTAAAGAACCCTGTAAGCAAATGGGTTCTCTGTGTATACTCAGTACCGAAACCGACAGCGGCTATCGCTGCAAATGTCCCAAGGATTATCATGTTGCTAATGGCAAATGTGTAGCAGATCATGCAACGATACCGGATTATTGCCCACTCAAGTGCAATCTGGGTACTTGCAGACTCATTAATCATATACCGAAATGTATCTGCCAGCCACAATTTGAAGGAGAATTTTGTGAACACTATCGCTGCTCGAACTATTGTAAAAACTATGGCCTTTGCATTATAGATGTACAAATTCCGGGCTCTTTAGAACCATCACCATTAAAATGCAGCTGTACGCCTGGCTGGTCCGGACCACGTTGTGAAACATCGGTTCCTGAGTGCCAGTCGCGTTGCCATAACGGTGGATCATGTCTCATCACTGACGATCACATGAAATGTACCTGTCCGCCCATGTATATTGGACAGCAATGTGAGCATTGTGTTAATCTGACGTGTGCCAATGGTGGCATATGTCGGGAGACATTGACGGGTACAACACAATGTGAATGCCCTGATGGGTAAGTTTTTACTTATAATACTAGAACTCAAAATGTTTTTTTTATTTATTCGCTGTTAGACATGTAGTCGATGCTATAACTTTAAATAATTCTTGATTTGATATGACAATCAAAAATCCTTCAGCTTTTTTCGATAGTCGGAAGTCAAATTAGAATTTTCGAATATACTGTTAACATGATTTTGGAATTTTTATGTTTATTTGACCAATAAATTAACCATTTAACGTCCGATAATCTTGCGCTATTAAATTGCATATTTTTTTGTAGATATGAATTGTTAGTTTTAAACGAAAGTTTAAAATTAATTAATAATTAGTTTCTGCTATGCAACGAAAATTTAATATTAAACAATCCACAATATCATGTTTACTTAAGCATCCACTTTTTAATGACTTCTCGTTTTATGTGATCCTAAATATTCATTATTTTGCATAAAAGTTACATTTCTTGCCAAGCTCGAATTTTAGACTTTTAAAATTACGATAGAATGTTATTTTCTCCCTGCGTGTTTGAAAAACTACTATTTTGACAATTCTGCCAAATAACATTTATGTAGTATATCATACTGTCACGTTTCGACCTTTTTGTAAACGTTTGCTTGACTGGGTTCTTTTAATTTGTCAAAAATAAAATTAATACTCAAGATTATTCTCAGTATTGTGTATTTACTTTATAACATTTTCAGAATAAATTCACAATGCTTTTGACCTGTTACGTTTAAGGTTCTCGAACGTAGTAGAAAATTCTTTACCATAGCAATAAGCTTGCTTGGGTTAGCCTTTATTGTTATTCAGCTATGTGATTTTCTGCTGGTTTTAGTTTGCATGTGAATCAGAGAAAGGCAATAATCACTTTTTTCCTGATTTAATCATACATTGAGTAAAAGACAGTCGAGTGATCGGACATGTTTTACTCAGACCATTCATCATACTACATTAAAATGCGTACTCACATCTAATCATGCAACAAAACTGAATGTTAAATAAAATCAGTATCATTTAAAAATTCCTCTCTAAAAATGGTTTAGATGGTTTTTGTTAAATTTTTCAATATTTTGTTTTTATAATTAGTACAAAATCTAAACCCCTTTTCTATCGCTGATATGTAACATGAAAATTAATACATACCTACATAATATTGGTGAATACATAATCTTCAATATTATAAATAGGCAAACACGTTTTCTTAGATCGCTTTTGAGGCCGTAATATTAAACCGATTGGAAAGATTTATATGTTTTTAGATGGGTTTTTACATAGATGTGCACAATCTTAACTTTATTTAAATCTGTTCAATATTTAGGGAGCTGTAAGCGTTTAAAGTTGTAACTAACACACGCACATTTACGAGTATTGCACATGCAGGTTTCAGCTTCAACTTGAAAAATAAAAAAAGTGTGCATGTGTTTGTTCAATTTGCTTTTGCATATAAACGGCACAGACTTTTAAGTTGTTTATTTAGAATGTTTTTGTATTTTATCGTATGTATTTACGTAAATATTTAATAGAAATTTCTAGAATGCGGTCGATTGAGTCGACCGCTGGATATACTAGTAATAACATAATTTGCATACACGTTCATACGCGTTCATTTGTTGCCTTTTGTACTTTATTCTTAATCGAAATAATCATTATTGAGCCAAACGACCAAACACCCGAACTGATTGGTATGATGCGATACATGATTAAAATCACAGATCCAACAACAATCGAATGATTGGAAGGGTTAAATAGCAGCACCGATTATATGTGTTTGAACAAGTTTGTGTTGTTTGAACAAGTTTGTGTTGTTTGAACAAGTTTGTGTTGTTTGAACACAAATGCATGTTTTAGGATGTTGATTACTTATGAATATTTTTGCAATCAGATTTTGTCGTTCTCTGCAGAGTGGGAAAACAAACAAAACTTTTCGCAAACATTTCCTACGAAAACACAAACTTTTAGAATTTTTTCAATTGTTTTGTACATGAGCAAAACCAAAACAAATACTTTTTAAATGACAAAGAGCGCAAACATAATAATTGGCTTTTCGCTCATCTGCTTGCTTTAATATTCCGCTACAATCGTACAATTGAGAACAAAACAAATGCTCAAACGTTTTTTTAGTGTTTCATTTCGTTCGTCATTGTATAGTGGGCAAATCAATCAGCAAATGTTTGAAAAGATTTCTTCCTAAAACTTTTAAATTTTGCTCCCATTATTTTCTTTTCTAGCTGCGTACGTTTAAATTAATGTACAGTTCGTGCTCATAAACGAAAACAGTGCAAAACTAAATGGGGCAATCGTTATTAGAGTTTTTGTTTTTGTTTTACACATTGGAAAGAGCAAAACAAAACGAAAGCAAATGTTTCGTTTTGTTTATTTTCCTACTCTGGTTCTCTGATGATGAATTAACTATAACAACATTTTGTAATTCTTACTCGCTTCAATCGATGGCGCTACAGTAGCTATCAATATTTGTCTCATACATATTTCTCGAACAATCTTGCAAATTTTTATTGCTGTTTATACAACTCTCTTGAATATTCTATTTCCGTTATTTTCAATTTCATTCAATTGTTGCTGTATAATTTAGTGCTGCCAATCTTGCAAATACGGTTGATTAAACTGTACTTAACCATCGACTAGTAATTATATTTTATTTCATAATCCAAAAAAATTTTTAATTAAATTAAATTTTTACGAGTTGTAATATTTGGGTTGCAAAATGAACTTTTTTTAAAGTAACATGAAAAAAGTTTGACTGTAAAAAATTCTGTTTTCTGAACTGAGCTGAAATTTAGGTTTTAAATTTGGAACTTTGATATGATTTCTTCGTGCTATTTTTCTAATTAACAAATTCATTTTCTTCTATTTTCGAAAAATTCTAAAATTAATTCGACTTTTCAATAAAAAAAATAGTTTGTTATTATTAAAAAAAATATATTTTTAAATATCATGTACATATGTATGTTAATTTTTGTCATTAAAATTATTGCTATTTTTGACCAACTCTATTAATTTCATTGCAATCAACAGTTTTACCGGCAAACGTTGTGAGGTGGATGTATGTTCTGGCTTTTGTAAAAATGGCGGCGTATGCAAAGTGGGCACTAAGGGAGGACCATTATGTCAATGCCTGCTAGGTTTCTATGGTGAGCAATGTGAGTCGGATTCTTGTGCCAATTATTGCCTTAATGGAGGTCGTTGTGCCGAGAAGCAACAAAGCTTATTGTGTACATGTTCGGAGCGTTATGTAGGAGATCGTTGTGAAACTGATTTGTGCAAAACTACTAGTCCACCACCATGTAAGTATTGAAAAATTAAAATTAATAAAGACTGAGTTCCTTAGAGATGGTTCTTACAATGAAGATCAACTATATTTGTCACAGTGACTTAAAGTTAAAAAACTGTTTTCAAAATTATGTTTATCTAGCCAATAACTTAAAGTAAGAATTGATTTCTTTTTACATATTTCTAACTTTAACCAATTCAATTAATTAGGCAATTACTAGCCCCTTAATTAACAATAATATTCACTAGAATCCTTCTCTTCTCTCACATCCACCCGTTTAGTCTGCGATGCTTCAGAGATTCCCTTACGCAATCCTTGCACCGGTATTATTTGCCAAAATAGTGGCACTTGTCACGTCATCAAGGGTGTGGCCATGTGCAATTGCACCGATCAATGGAATGGTGAATTTTGCGAGCGACCCGTTGCGGAAGACAATCCCTGTATAAATTATTGCCAAAATAGTGGTGTTTGTCATTTGGATGCCTATGCGATACCACATTGTTCGTGTATAGGTGAATGGCAGGGTGATGCTTGTGATACACCGCCCTCATGCGTGGGCGAATGTGGCGTTTGTCAGACGGGTAGTTCGATAAATGAGTGCAAGTAAGTTAACAGAAACTTGGAAAAGTGAAATATATGTGTATGTACTTAAAATTTTAACTTGTTGCTTATTTTCTTTTTATAGATGTGATGACGGCAGAGTAACCACTTGTTTGGCTGACAGTGCTAATGCCTTAAGGAGTGAAACTGAGCATTCTGCCAATATTTTGTCAATTATAGCCATTATTTTAGCAATTGCCATTTTAGTGCTGGCACTGTTCGGCGGAGGATTATATTTTTTGAAGTAAGTATTAAAAATATGGCAAATTTGAACGAAGGAAAAAAGCAAAGTGAAGTTGGTACAAAGAAGGGCTAAAATATTAAACTTTAAAAAAGATATAGTATAAAGCGTATTTGACCCACATATGTACATACGAGTACGTATACCAACTAAGAGTCAAGATTAATTTTCTCGTGAGATAATTTTAAAAGTAGTTTTATCGGACATTAATTCAATTCGATATTTTTTAGTGGTAGCTTGAATATGTAGTACCGCCATACCACAAGTTAGACGCAGGGCTGCCAGTAAAATTTTGTAAATAAAATCGTCGAAATCGTCAGTATTTAAAAAAAAAAAATTGTAAACAATCGTCACTCAAAAATCATTTGTTTTATACAACAATATTTTATTTAAAAATTAACAATTCAACAGATTTCTTAAAAACAACAAAAACTTTAAACATTTTATTCAATTCAAAGCAAGATTTAAAGAGATTTTGTGTCGAAACAGGTTATTGACTTTCTAAAATAAGCGTTAATTTTTAATACATATAATATGTTTTATATTTTAATTTAAATAGAATTTCATAGAATATACAGTTTTTCATAAACTTACAATTCATGTGTAGATTCGAATTAATTTTTTTATTTATTCGATTTTATACGAGTACAAACATATCTACATATAAAGTACGAAAAAAGTACATATGATATTGATTTAAATTGGGTAATTACAAATATACTATACATACTCGTATGTATGCACATATCATAGTATTTTTTTATATTTTTTGCAATGCTAACATAATAACGTTCAAAGGAATTATTTTTTAAATATTCTTAAAAAAAAAGAATCCCCTCAAGGATTCCTGTTTGCAATGAGTATCTTATCTTGGTTTTATTAAGATTAATTTGGCTAAATCTTTTTTCAACATTAGCTGAAGAGCTTGGCAAAGTCATTAAGTTATTTAGAAATTCACATTAATTTGGAAAAACAGGTTTATTATTTGGTAGATTAATTGACTTTCCTCTTTTCCAAAATATATCTACAGTTAATGCGCTGTCTCCAAAATTCAAAAATCCTAGTTCTCTTATTTCATACTCAATATCTTGATATTTTTCTTTAGAGAGTAGGAAAACATTTTATTAAATGAAGAATTTCGGAGTTTTCTTTCAAAATCACAGATGTTGTAGTTAAATTTAATTTTGTATAACTTTGTCATTGAAATCAAATATTTTTTTTATTTGATAACACAATTCAACGTCTTAACATTTCATTTACATACAAACACTAGGAGCAGCGATACTATTAAAGCCATCCAAGATCTTTCTGCTACACAAAACAGATACCTATGGCAGCAGATACCTATGGCAGTACCATTCGACTGCTTTACTGAAACAACTTTTGTTTTTTTACTGATTCAAGCAATTGATCTTCCATGACATAATGCTACCAAACCCAATTATAATAACAATAAGATTAGATACTCTAAAAAACTTTAAAATATGTCTAAATTTTCCAAAATAAGATGAATGATTATATCACTTTACTGTTATATAAATCAATTTGATCTTCTCTCATCTTATACAAAAACTTTTAAAAAACCAATGAGAATTTCAAAAATTACAAAAGTATAAATAAGTATAGTAAGTTTTGAAACTTATTCAAAAATCCCAACAAACACCTTTGGGTGACAATAAAAGTATTTAAAAAGGCAAAGTATTTTTTGTTTAATTTATTAATCGAGATTGCCTCGATATCTTCTTTCAAAGATTTTCAAAAACTTTTATGCTTATTTATACTTTTGTAATTTTTGAAATTCTCATTGGTTTTTTAAAAGTTTTTGTATAAGATGAGAGGTTTGAAACATTTCAAAAATATGGTCAAAAATATGGTTTAAGGTCTACTGATGATTTGGCATTAGCACCAATGAAATGCATGTATATAGACTAGCTAAAAAACCCTCAACAAACAAAAGTTTTTGAAAATCTTTAAAATAATGTTTAATACATTATTTTTTCGCCTCAAATGTTTTTGACAATGTACTCTGATTTTACAGTAAAATGCAGTAAATGAGTAATTACTAGCGTTTTTTTTTTCCGGGAGTTCTCGCCTCGGGATTTGCCGGGAATTTCAATCTAAAAATTTCCCGCGTTCCCGGGTTTTTTCATACAGGATCCCAGAAAATAATAAAAAAAAAATAAATGAGAAGGTCGTTTTCGGTAGCAGGGCAATTTGTTAATAAAATTAGAAATAGGCTCTCTGACGAGTCCATAAACGCTTTATGCGTTTTAATGAATTATTTCCTAAACCAAAAAATATGAATTATATTATTAAAGTATTTTCATATTTTAAGAATTTAATATTTTTGTTTTGGAATTTAAACCTGGAGTACTTTTGTATTATTTTTTCTATATTATTTTATGTTTCCTTTTATTAATTGAATTGTTATTTATTATATTATTGTTATTGTTTATGTTCACCTATATTTGTAAGTTTACTTTGATCTCATATTAAAAAAATACACGTTTTCCGTGTTGGAAATAAATAACCTTTAAGGAATTTAAAAACTAAAAGTTAAAAAAATAAAGTTCCTATGGTAATACCCAGTTAACTATCCTACTTGGTCGTGCGATCTGCCAAAAAAGTCGTGTGTGTGACCATTATTTATGAGGCAGATTTTTTGACAAGTCTGTCCGACTTGCATATAATTATGAAAATTTCCATAAAATGATAGATTTCATGCGATCAGAGATGCATCTTTTTAAGAAATTCAGTTGCAACGAAAGCAAAATTAAATTAAAACTATTTGTTTTATAAATCTGCAACTATTTCGGCGCAAAATATTAATAAAATCTAAAATAACTTGAGTGAAAAATACACATGTATGTATGTATGTGTTTGCGTCTATTTTGTGTGATAGTGTGGCAAATTCAATGCGATTTTTAAAAGTAGGACAGAATTCCGATTTTCCAGTGAATGAATCGACCGACTGTGCATCACGGGCTTAAGTGTTTCAAACTTTCTAATACAATTTTTGTTAATGCCTAGCAAATTGAATTTTTATTATTTCATGGAGCGGGATTCCGCCATCCCGGGAAATTTAAAAAAATTTCACGGTTTCCCTGGAAATGAAAAATTGCGGGAAAAAACTAGTAATTACTGATTAAACTAAAAAATTTACTCTCATAAAAAGCTGTTGCCCAAGGTGTATTTAACGCCTTGCTGTTGCCCAAAAAAGTACGTGAACGACAAAATTGTAAAAATTAGCAAGATTAAGGAAACAGCTGCTTGCAAATAAATTTAGTGTTTGAAGAATATCTCCAATAATAAATTTATAAAATTATTTTATTTATATTTTTTTCTATAAATGGCGAACTGAGCCTTTCGCCTTGTAGGAAAAATTATTAAATTATTTTATTACACTTTTTCAAATATTCTAATGTATTTTTCTAGAAAACATCGTATATCACAACCTTTCTCACATGCCCGCCTTACGGAGAATGTAGAAATAATGCTAACAAATCCCATGTACCGAGGAGATGCTGATGAAACTCCCGCTTTTGTGCATGAAGATGATAAGGTATATTTAGTTTTTATAATTAAAATATAAACAGAACAGCTTCTAATTGTCTGCGTTTTTAGGGCAATTTTGCTAATCCAGTATATGAATCCATGTATGCTGATGCGATTGCGGAACCTGCTATTGTGCCGGAAAATAATTTAAGTACAGCACCAGATGAAAGAAAAGGTTTACTACAACACTCACATGATGACAATAATACACCCGATATTCTCTGATGATTAACATCTCACGAAATTTTTTAAAATATTAAAAACAAAACAATTGCATTCAAACACATGATCAGAACAGAAAGAAAAGAATTTATGCCATTTATTTATAGTCAATATATAAGTCTTAGCTTAAGAACAAAACCAACCAAGAAAACATCACTCTCTGCCTTCCTTTTTCCTTAAATCCTGTCCAGTCCGTTTATCCTTAAAAAAACATGTACATTTTTAAACGAATGACCCTTTTTATTTAACCCCCCCACCATTGAATAAAACGAACAAAATCTGTATGATAAAAAAAAACTCAATTATCAAAGAAAACTAAGCATTTCTTGAAAACAAACAAATTGTTTGTTGAAAAAATAAAACGCAACAAACAAACATGGACTGATAGTTTAGTCATTATGAAAAACACAAGAAATTAATTATACATCTTAAGTAAAAGAGAACAAAAAAAACAAATAAAATTAAATTATGTGTAATATTTAACTTTTGTAATATTTAACATTTTTTTATATTTAACATTTTTTTATATTTTTTAAAAACGATCAAAATGAAAACACGAAAATTTAAGTTTATCCAGGGAAAGTTGTAAAACTTTGCCACAAAGTATTTTTAATTTTGTTTTTAAGAAAATTAAAGAAAAAAATCGTAATAATTTTGTCAATATATTTGTTTAAATTTTGTTTTTACAAAAGCCTTACTTATGTTAACGAAATTTGAATTATTATAAATATTTATAAATATTTAAATTGAATGGTAAAAAAATTGTAATTAAAAGCAGCTAAATCACAATATTTTTTTTTTACTATTAAAAACTTTGAGCTTATGTTTTTATATAATTTTGAGAATATCCTTTGTATTTATATATACATTTATAGATAATGTAGTTATATATATAAAAAAAATTATCTATATATATATATATAAAAAATTATATATATATATATATATAAACAATGTATGTATATTGTATTCTAATAGTGTAGTATAAAGAAAACAAATTTAAATAAATTTAATATTAAGAAATTTTTATTTAAATTTAACTTTATAAAACACATTCACACATTTAAATAACAACAAACGATTTAAAAAATTATACAAACTAATGCAAAACATTTAAATGATAATAAAATATTAACAAATATAATAAAAATTGTACACACCATTAACAAAAAATGAGTTTGATTAAAAAGAACATTAAAGTATGTATTAGTGCAGCGCCATCTAGCAGTTGTAGATGGCAACAAGTACTTAGCAGATTCCCAAACCACTTAGATACTGACTAAATATTAATATATCACACTAGGGGGCGCTGATAGCTGCAATTTTCTGTAGCATGCTCTAAGGCGTCGTTATGAGAAATCGAGTTTGTGTCTTAAGTCTTCACGGTTGTACATTTTAAATTCAACTTGAAGACTTAAGACACATACTCGTTTTTAAAATTTTTTTTAGCATTTTACGATTTTCGCAATTTTTTCATTAATTACCGAACGGATATGGACAAAAACACCGTAGTTAATTAGCAGGATACCACCCACCTCCCGAGACCATCATCAATCAAGACTTTTTAGTCTTTTCAAATTTTTCTCAATTTGTTTGTGAGTCGAAATTATTTATATTTTGTTTAGCTCAATATCAAGTTATTTCTTAAATTAGGTAATTTTGAGAATGACCCGTTTATTTATGTATATGTACATATATACATTTATAGTTTTTAAAAAATATAGCTGACAAATTACATATGTATGTATGTATATATTCTTATTTTTCAAAATAGATATTTTTCGTCACTTATAGTATGTTTCTTTATGTTTTCTGTAAACAATTTATATACAAATAAATTCTTATTTTTCTTTTCGGTAATAAAAGTTAATTATATATATGTACATTTGTTGCGATTAAAATTTTATTTTAACTGTAGTCCGGACGATCCACTAATCCGGACAATCGCTGAAACTATATCTGTATGGACTATGGAGGTTGTACTGTATGTATTAGTACAGCGCCTTCTAGCTGCAGGAATTGGCAACAAGTACTTAGCAGATTCCCAGACCACTTAGATACTGACTAAATATTAATATATCACACTAGGGGGCGTTGAGAGCTGCAATTTTCTGTAGCATGCTCTAAGGCGTCGCTATGCGAAATCGAGTTTGTGTCTTAAGTCTTCACGGTTGTACATTTTAAATTCAACTTAAAGACTTAAGACACATACTCGTTTTTAGAATTTTTTTTAGCATTTTACGATTTTCGCAATTTTTTCATTAATTACCGAACGGATATGGACAAAAACACCGTAGTTAATTAGCAGGATACCACCCACCTCCCGAGACCATCATCAATCAAGACTTTTTAGTCTTTTCAGATTTTTCTCAATTTGTTTGTGAGTCGAAATTATTTATATTTTGTTTAGCTCAATATCAAGTTATTTCTTAAATTAGGTAATTTTGAGAATGACCCGTTTATTTATGTATATGTACATATATACATTTATAGTTTTTAAAAAATATAGCTGACAAATTACATATGTATGTATGTATATATTCTTATTTTTCAAAATAGATATTTTTCGTCACTTATAGTATGTTTCTTTATGTTTTCTGTAAACAATTTATATACAAATAAATTCTTATTTTTCTTTTAGGTAATATAAGTTAATTATATATATGTACATTTGTTTCGATTAAAATTTTATTTTAACTGTAGTCCGGACGATCCACTAATCCGGACAGTAACTGAAACTATATCTGTATGGACTATGGAGGTTGTACTGTATGTATTAGTACAGCGCCTTCTAGCTGCAGGAATTGGCAACAAGTACTTAGCAGATTCCCAAACCACTTAGATACTGACTAAATATTAATATATCACACTAGGGGGCGTTGAGAGCTGCAATTTTCTGTAGCATGCTCTAAGGCGTCGTTATGAGAAATCGAGTTTGTGTCTTAAGTCTTCACGGTTGTACATTTTAAATTCAACTTGAAGACTTAAGACACATACTCGTTTTTAGAATTTTTTTTTAGCATTTTACGATTTTCGCAATTTTTTCATTAATTACCGAGCGGATATGGACAAAAACACCATAGTTAATTAGCAGAATACCACCCAGCTCCAATCAAGACTTTTTAGTCTTTTCAGATTTTTCTCAATTTGTTTGTGAGTCGAAATTATTTATATTTTGTTTAGCTCAATATCAAGTTATTTCTTAAATTAGGTAATTTTGAGAATGACCCGTTTATTTATGTATATGTACATATATACATTTATAGTTTTTAAAAAATATAGCTGACAAATTACATATGTATGTATGTATATATTCTTATTTTTCAAAATAAATATTTTTGGTCACTTATAGTATGTTTCTTTATGTTTTCTGTAAACAATTTATATACAAATAAATTCTTATTTTTCTTTTAGGTAATAAAAGTTAATTATATATATGTACATTTGTTGCGATTAAAATTTTATTTTAACTGTAGTCCGGACGATCCATTAATCCGGACAGTAGCTGAAACTATATCTGTCTGGACTATGGAGGTTGTACTGTATGTATTAGTACAGCGCCTTCTAGCTGCAGGAATTGGCAACAAGTACTTAGCAGATTCCCAAACTACATAGCCTCGATGACTAATTATTACTATATTCCGATAGGTGGCGCATACGTTGAAATTTTTTATAGCATACAGTAAGGCGTCGCTAGGAGAAATCGAGTTTGTGTCTTAAGTTTTCACGGTTGCAGATTTAAAATGTATGCCTAAGGACTTAAGACACAAACTCGTTTTTGAAAGAATTTTTCAGCATTTTAAGATTTTTGTTATTTTCTCGTTATTTACCGAGCGGATATGGTCAAAAACACCATACTTACTCACAGAATCCCACCCAGCTCCTGAGATCGAAGACTTTTTTAAGATTTTTTTCAATTTAAGTAGTTACTTGAACTTATTTATTAAATAAATTGCTTGTTTGTTTAGCTCAAGTTCAAATTATTTCTTAAATTAAAATCAAATCAATCCTTTCACAATACTTTTTTAATTAATTAACAACCTGACTGACTGACTGACTGTTCGGGTTAGAAATAAAAAATCTATATTTTATATTTGTTTTAAATTTTTCATTCAATTTATTTTTTCATATACTTAAAATAATTTTAATTTCTTTTGTTGTTTGTTTCTTTTTATTTTTTCCGGTTTTTTTCTTTTCAAATATTTTAATTAAATATTTTGTAATACTACACAAAATGAGCAAAAAATGTTTTGTGTTTTTTTGTTGTAGGTTTGTTTGTTGTTCTTTTCATATTTTTGTAAAGGGGTGTTGTTCTTGGTTGTTTGGTTTTCTTGTTATTTTATTACTTAATTAATTATTAGAAATGTTAACAACACATTTATTTATCTTACTAGATTTTCAATCGTATATTTTCTTTATTTTTATTTTTTCATCTTGCTTCCTAAGTTCTAATTAAATTTTTTGTTTGGAGGTGATGATAGTGATTTATTTTTTTGTTTTTCATATAAATAATTTTAAATATTTGCAACAATTTCATAAAATGTGCATTTTTCTGTTCCAGCTAAATTACAGTTATTATTTTGATTCCATATTTATTGGAGTACTGTGTGTTAATTTAAATATTTTGAAAATCATTGATATATTTTTTTATAATAACGGCTTTATAAAGGATTTAATTAATTTGTTTGATTTATTCTTCTTTTATTATAACAATTTTTTAAAATTTTCAATAATTTTTGTTGCAGGATTTGGAAATTTCTGTCGTTTTCAATTTTCTTTTAAAGGTGGTGTAAGTGATTTTATATTTTGTTGACTTCTTAAGTCTTTTTTAAGGTTTTTTTTATTTATATTAAAAAAAATATATGTAATTTTTAATGGTTTTGTTACTAGTTTGTTGTAATAAAACAATAATAGTGCAATTATACCTGCACGAAATCTAGTGAGCTTCAATTGAAATCTCTAATCAAAATCAGCAGATTTTCTTTTACATTTTACATACCAAAAATAGTTGATACAGAATATTTTTAGTACAATTTCAAAAAAAAAACAGATGCATCATTAGTACACTTTGGGTAGATTTTATCAAAGTCTAGCAAAGAATTGAATTTTGTTTTGTATGGAAAATCCAGTAAAAATCAGTTAGATTTTGCTCGAAATCTCATAAGTACTAGATTTCGGTGTAATGTAAATGTAATATAATATAATTGTCACGTTTAATAAAAAAATTTATGTTCTTAAAAAAAATAATAATAATACAAACTATTAAAATAATTTATTTACTTAAAAGGAATCTTCTAAAATGTGAAAAACTATTTTAAACGTGATAGAAATAAGTATAAGGAAGGACAGCTAGAAAACATTTATGTAGACTTAAGGTACGGTCACATCTGACAAACATTTGCCGAAAAAAAGTGAACAACAGACAAGCTAAATTTGCATTTTCTTTAATTCCAAAATTTTTTTAAATGTGGGTTCGCATTCATTAAAAATAATATAAAAATAGCATTTTGCGGCATAATTAACTTCATTTTGTGATATAAGAACCAAGTTAAATCACACTAACCCAAAGCAAAAGTGGTTACGTTTTTGTGGCAGAATATGAGCATTTTTTTAAAAAATTGTATCGTGGTTGGCAAAAACACAAATAAAACTTTATTTCTGTTTTCGCCAATCACAACAATTTTTTAAAAATGTTCGTTTTTCGCCACAAAACACCCCAACCGCAATAAGGGTGATTGAAAAAAATACAAATGCATTGATATTCTTCTCCTTTTTTAAGTAGTTTGCTATTTAAATTTTTGTGTTATTTTTAATTTTAATGCAACCGTTTAATTAACCGATTATTCGACAAACGGATTTTTCAAAATACAAGTAGACCTCGCATTAGACGACCGTCTTACAAAACGACCGACAACGACATATTCTCATTTCATCAACTGCTTAACGAATGGGATTGATATAAAGGGCGGTGTCAGTAAGAATGCACTTTTTAAAATAAGTGATATTTTTTGTGCAAACGGCAACTTAGAAATTTGGCAGCTGTGACATGTTTATTTCGATTACTAAAAATTCTTACCAAAGAACAAAAAGAATTTCGAAAACTTATTACAAAAATTTGGCAAGTTAGGTCTCAGCATAACTCGCAAGCTTCAAAGAAATGTGTCAACCATTCGAACTGGTAAAAATAATTTAAAAATTGGGTCGGTTGTGGACAATAAGACTCTTGTGTGTCAACGTATCGGTCGGTCTCTTGGGAACATTGCTGCTGTAACCGATGTTCGAAGTTGCAGTAAGACTGCGCCAAATGAAACAATCGATTTATTGTAGCAACGATTTCCAAAACAAATTATCTCAAAAAATTCTGTTTTTAGCTGGTCACCAAGATCAGGTGATTTTTTTTCTTTTCGGTTTTGTGAAATCTCGGGTTTATGTGAATACATCAGAAATAATTCCAGAGCTGAAATCCGAGATCCAACGCCTAATCGGTGAGAAACAGCCACAACTCTGTGAGAAAGTCATGAACAATTTGCAAAGATTAGTGGACTGCCATCAGAGCCTTGGGGACCATTTGACGGATATTTTATTTCAAAATTAATCGGAACATGTCTTCTTTACAATCCGATAAAAAAAACGCAATTACCTTAAAGTGAAAAAGTGCATTCTTACTTTACTTTTGCATACTATACGAATTTTTGAACGTTTATCAGAAAACAAGTTACCATCGCAAGTTTAAAGTTAAATGGAGCCTTGGTAATGGCAACAAAGAAAAATGAATGAAAAATTTATGTCTGACTCAACACCCATATCTGAAAAGACACTTAATTTTGGATTAAAGAACGTTGCCAAAAACGAATTACATCGAGCAATCAGACAAAAAATGCTAATAGTTTCTTTTGAGATCATAGAACGCATCCCCTCTTTTTGCACTGTTTCGTTTAACACTATTTTGCTTAAGCGACATTTCGAAGAAACGTAGATGAGCGTGTTAGGCGAGGTCTACTCTAAATCGGGTTTTTAAAAACTCAATTTCAATACATAAAAACTAAATTTCATTATTATCAATTTCTTTACCAAAATTCCTTCTGCAAACTTTTCGAATGCGATAAAAAAAATAGATTGTTGACTTTTTTTAAATACATAACAATTACAATTAAATATGACAATTACATATTTTTCTCACACTTGTGTTTTTGTTATCTTTTCTGTTTATAATTAATTTTAAAAAATTGCTTATTTAAATACTAAATTAATTTACATACAACATTACAATCTAAAATGTGATCCTTTTTTTATAATTAATTGTTGTTGTTGTTTTTTATGTATAAAGTTTATTTTATAACTGTGAGTTATTAATTATGTGGGGGTGAGTGTGTTTGTGTGTGTGTGAATTATGTTTAGTGAGTGTATTTTTAATTTTTTTTAATTATAACTTTTATAAAGTGTTGATTTTTTCATAATTATTATTGGTTATTAAAATTTAATCAATAAATCACTTTCCTTTAATGCTAAAAACTAATTAATCAATTAACTTAAATGCTAAAAAAAGAAAAAACTAAATTACTATTTTAAATGGTATTAAAAATTTGCATTAAAAAATCATATTAATTTATTAATAATAAAAAAGTTATTGTTTTAAAGTTTCTTAATACAAACTAATTTACAAACAGTTAATCATATTTAATGGTTGGCTGCTTTATTAAATTTTATTTTTTGATTTGAATTTTTATATTTTTAGAGCTAAAAGCTGTTAAAAAAGAAGGAATTGGGGTTATTGATTTAAAGTCTTACATCCTGTCTCAGGATGACGAATGTTATCGTTCGCTAGAGTTCTAAACGGGAAACTACTGATTTGCGTCGCACTAGCATTCTGTTTTATTTAATATTTATTTAGTTTATAAATGGATAAATAAATGAATAAATAAAAATTGTTTTTAGTGGAATGTAAAGCAGTTAATTTTTGTTTAGAAATACAGCGAACGCTCGACATCATGGGATGGGCTGTTTTGTTCCACTTTCTTAATGAGTGTTATCACTTGAAAAATGTGCTTTAGAAAGAAATTAAATTCCTCATTATGTAAAATGAAATGTGTCCAAACGTTTGAAATTTGTGTGGAGGAACAAATTTTTTTGTATTTTTCATGAAAATTTGAAACGTTTATAAAAGTTTCATTTTACAAAATGAGGCGACAAGACAATAAAATCTGGAAGTATACAAATTTTTTTTTATAATTTACATAAATTTATTTTATTTTTAATTTTTGTTTTGTTCTTTAAATTTAATATGAAGTTTTTTTTCTTTTTGTGTTTGTTGCTTTCTTTATAAATAAACTTGCCTCTCTAAGTTTTAAATTCTAAATTATTTTTTACAATCTCTGTTTGACTTTAAGTTTAAAATATATGTATGTATATATTTTTTTTATAATAATAATTTTTTGACTTTTGTTTTGTATAATCAAATATAGTTATTTGTATTTTTTGTGTAATACTAATTTAAGCATTTCAACTTCTTGTTTGTTAAAATTAAAATTACAGTTTTAATAGCTGGCCTCGTGACCAGCTAATATGTAAAGATCATGACCTTCTTCACTACCTAAGGAACCAGTACGTAACAATTGACTTTCTAGTGCCACCACTCTGCGAAAGAAAATTAATATTTTGATTATTCTACAGTAAACTTAAGCCACCACATTTACACTGTCTGAGTTTTCCTATTTAATGCGCGAGAGAGGCTCGTTTTGAGCGCATAATTAAATTTCGGCCGAGGAAGCAGCAGGTTTTGCTTTGTTCCTGCATTTCAGTCAAAACATTTTCAAACAAGTTCTTTGAAAGAAAATATATTTTAAAGAAAAACGTCTGCTTGCTGATTCGCTCGAAGCGAGTTGTTATTTTTTTGTGGTTGGGGTCTCTTTAAATTGTCTTATAAGCTTTTTTTTTATTCGAATATAATGAATTAATTTTTTTTAAGATCTACATATCTAAATAATAATTTTTCGCATCACTTATCGATATTTGCTCTTTAGTTTCTTATACGATACTAAGGCTTAAGAACAATATTAATCGACCTTATTCCATAACTATTTGTCAATGTCACATAAAGGCAACAGCACAAAATAAGCTCTTCTCCACTCGCTGTCACAACAGTGGAAATACATAGTTGCCTACAGCGAGTGGAGCAGAGCTTATTTTGTGCTGTTGCCTTTCTGTGACATTGACAAATAGTTACGGAATAAATGATTAAACAGAACAAGTCTGCAACTTCAGGAACAATCGCTTGGTGGCCCATAACAAAATCGACGGCAGTAACTTCAAATACTCTCTTATTATTGTTTGATTTTCTTTTGTTTGAATTTTTCGTATGAAAAATTTATCTGATTTCATGAAAACACGGTAACATTGTTGAGAGAATGAGTGTCTAAAATTGAGAGTATAAGAAAAAACGTTGTAAAAATAAAATAGATTCTATTTCATGACCACATTCTCTGGCATAATTTTATGTCAAATTGTATGGAAAACAATCGTCAGCCCCAGTTCTGTTGCATCACTAAGGGCAAGTGCCAAACGGTACCAAAGTACTATTGTATGTAAATTTTGGACACTTCTGAATTGAATAAAATTTCGTTAGCCCTGCGGGGTAGTAGAATTTTTGACACAGTTGATAAATTTTTGACAAGCAGCAAATTAGAAGCATGGTATCATAAAACACGTAAAACCATCGACGTCGTTTTTGAAAATTCGAGCCGTCACTCAATGCATCGAAATGTAGTTAAGACTGAAGAATGCATTGTTTATTTTTATTTGTGATGGTAATTGTATCACACTATACAATTTTTCGTAACAGCAGAGAATTTTATTTTATGTGTATAAAAATTTTATTTTAAAAATTTTTTGGTAGCCGATGGCTAGTAGTCAAATGTTTTACCTCGCCGCCGCAGCAATTTCTTCATCAGCTTGTTTCTCTGCTAAAGCGAATTTTTTCACACACAACAAAATTTTATATTGTCAAAAAAGATATCATTTGGCACAGCAGAAACATGAAATTTTTCCCCACAAGCAAATACCTTGCTACCGTTTAGCATTCGCCCTAAGGGTTAAAAATTAGTAAGCACGGATCCAGGAGAAGGGACAAAATTTATATTTCCACCACCAAAATGATTGAAATAACCAATATTTCTATGGAGTTGCTTTAACAATGTTTGGTATCATATAAAACTTTCCGTTCTCAAATTAAAGTTCAGTCTGGATAGGCGTCTTATAGTTATCATGATCATTTCTTTTGTGCTAAAAATTTTCACACGTGGTAGTGACTACCGTTATAATGAAACGTGATATCAAAGTTGCCAAGTAAACCATTGAACATAATAAGGCAGACCAGGCAGACCTACACCTATTATTCAAACTAGTAGCGTGACGAACGTAGACAACTTTAAAGTAATATTTACATTAATCTCGGAAAAGAACCCAGATAGTGTTATGTTAGCTTTATAAAGACAGATAAAAGGAAGAGAGACAGATAAAAGAAAGTGAGAAACATACTTATCACTGCCCAGTAAACGATATGTGCGACTCATATCTTTAATTTCTTGTGTTATTTCACCATTACGCAGCGACTTGCCCTGCATGCCGTGCTTGTGGAATGTTAAAACACTGTCTGGCAGGCAAACTGAAAAGAAAAATAATAAAAAATTCATCATTTCAATTTAAACAGAATAACGGCGATCAATAAGTAGCAGGAACCGCAAATAATGAGTGTCTTGCAAATTTCAAACAGAAAAAATAAAATGGCGGTATTCAGAAAATGCTCTAGCGAAAGTGCAAATGCAAAATATCGTAGCTTTTTTGTAAAATCCAACAAAAAAATACACAGAGTTGCCGTTAAATTTCACAAAAAAGCTACGATATTTTACATTTCCTCTTTCGCAAGACCATTTGCACCAAACACTGAACACCGCCAATGACAGAAAAATGCTACAAGATTAAGAAGTACACAAATATAATTCTTGTTAAGCGGACTGCCTGTGTTTGGCAGCACTAATTTTCTTCTTTTGAGTTTTATGAAAAAAAATTATCTTTGAAAATGATTTTTTTCGGTTATATTTTTTGCTTGGGAAATAAAGTTGTTCAAAAGTTTTTTCTCTAAAAGATCTTTTCAAATTCTATTCAATAATAAATTATCCATTCAAGGCGATATTAAATATGGAGTTACATAAGGTTCTATTTTGGCTCCACATCTTTTCAATATTTTTATGAATGAATTTCCGCACGTAATGGGGGAGTCAAAGGGTCTGTTATATGCTGATGATTCTTCAATATATG
This sequence comes from Gymnocheta viridis, assembly GCA_956483585.1. NCBI lineage: Eukaryota > Metazoa > Arthropoda > Insecta > Diptera > Tachinidae > Gymnocheta > Gymnocheta viridis. Next base: position 105,586,992 of record OY101441.1, on the reverse strand, counting down.
CATACGATGAGCCCCCAAATAGAGCTTTGCATAAAGGTTTTAGTCATTTGCTAGTTGTTAAGGCTTTTCACGATAACTGGGGAATAAAAATTAACACATCAAAGAGTGAAGCGATTTGTATCCGAAATGCCTCTGGGAAATGCAGACGTTTTGTACTTCCGGAAAGCGAATTGCTTCGTATTTATTTTGATGGGGTAGAAATTCCAATGAAAAACCAAATTAAATACCTTAATTTTATTAATTTTAGTTATCTTTTGAAATTTAATAAACATGCCCGTATCGCACTTGGGAAAGCATATAAAATAATGGGAATTTTCACAAGAATTTTTAAAAATAAAAGTTTACCAATGAAAACGAAACTTCTTTTGTATAAAACAAGTATCAGAGCAGTCTTTTTATATGCTTTTTCCCATTTTAGTTTAGCATTTCTCCTACTATATTAAAGGAATTTGAGATTTTTGACAGAAAAGTTTTGAGGTGTTGCATCGGATAATAAACCAATCACGAAATAAAAGATATTCAAATGTCTTTCTTTATTCAAAATTAAAATTCATTCATTCCCGTCAGTTTATATGTTTGTAACAAGATAAAAAGATTTGTACTTAGAGTTTTGGACCATGATAGTGTTTTGATGAAAAGAATTTACGACTCTCAGTCTTTTCAATTGGTCAAACGTAAATTAATTATCGGCTATATCCTGGTACTCAGAGGAAATAAGGATGTACGAGGGCGGATTGGTATTGAAGCTACCTAAGGAAAACATTTTTTTTTTCAAAAACCATTTATTTCTCAACATAGTCTCCTTTTAGCTCAATACACTTAGTTCAACGTTTCTCCAGTTTTTGTATCCCTTCCAAAAAATAGAATTTTCGAGGTCCTTAAAATAGGCATTTGTTTGGTCAATAATTTCATCGTTAGAGCTAAATCTCTTTCCACAGAGCCATTTCTTTAGGTTTGGAAATAGGAAGTAGTCACTAGGAGCTTAATCCGGAGAATATGGCGGATGAGGTACCAATTCGTAACCCAATTCATAGAGCTTTGCCACTGAGACTGCACACGTCACACGTTTACGTTTATGGTCAATTGAGAGCAAATGCGGAATCCATCTTGCCGATAGCTTTTTCATATGTAAATGTTCATGCAAAATGTTGAACACACGTTCATATGATATGTTTACCATTTCAACAATCTCACGTAACTTGACTCGGCGATCATTGATAACGATATCGAAGATTTTCTTGATATTTTCTTCAGTAACAACATCTGTTGGCCTTCCTGTTGATGGTATTGTTGCAGTGCTTGTTCGGCCGCGTTTAAATTCAGCAATCCAATATTTTACCATGTACATAATCTGACGAATCAGACTCACCGTAATGTTTATCGAGCTTTTGTTTTGTCTCTTTCGCCGTTTTCCTTTTCAAATAATAGTGTTTAATCACTGCACGAAATTCACTTTTTTCCATTTTTCAAGAAACACAAAAGTTGCTTACTACAAACGACTACAACAAATAAACTAATCGATGAATTTTGGTGAAATTTTAACAGCCGACGTTTGACAGATCGCAATTCCTAAAAAAATATTGTGTTTGTGCTACCATCTAGCGTTAGGTAGCTTCAATATCAATCCGCTCTCGTACCACAAGTGTTTAGATAAATATATATACATATATCCTACTGACTTTAATTATTATTATTCGTTTATCCAAAAAATTGTTATAGTGGAATTGTTGACCTCCTCAATTTGAATTTATCAAAAGAAATTTCTTAAATTAAAAAAGAAATGGGTTAACTCAGATTTGAACTCAAGCCAAACAATTCCTTTTAATATAAACGTAAAACAGTTCAACTAATTACGCACAAACACTAATTAATAAAAATCATTTGAATTTATAAAAAAATTTTAATTTAAAATATAAATGAGTTAATTCCGATTTGAATGTGAGCCAAACAATTCCTTTGAACTTATTTTTTTTAAATCATATTATTTATTATAATGTTCTATTAGCCTGACAAAAAAAGTACGATTCGTACTATTTATGAAAAAATCGCTGTATATCACAGTACAACACATGATTTTGCGACTCAACTCTGAGAATTCCACGTGAAAATATCCCCAAAAAATAAGAACTTCTGCATCATTCGTTTTTTCAAGTTGGCTGTAATAATAATTTAATGGTCATACGAATTTTTTTTGTTTAAGGTTCAAAATTTTTATCACTTTTTCTATATTTTAACGCGGTTATATCTCGGTATACCGTACGTTTAATTGTTATTTTCTATATTGAAATATTCAATGTTCTTCTTGTTTTAAAATGCAATTAATAATTAATAATGCAGGCAACCTGACAAAACGAATGATGCAGAAGTTCTTATTTTTGGGGCTATTTTCACGTGCAATTCTCAGAATTGAGCCTTAAATCAATGAGCTGAAATATGTTGTACTGTGTATGTACGAGTACATATTTGTACGGCTCTGCGTATGTATGTACGTACGATATATTTAATGAATTGAAGTTGTAAATGAAAATCAAAATCACTTTACCTATACTATCCACATTGAAATCGAAATTAAGTTGTGACACCAGTTTTTTGTGTTGCTTTGGATTGCCCTGCAGCGTAACCACTTGAATAATGTTGCCGTAACATACAATAATTGCATCCTTTTCAACTTGATGAACTTTGACAACTTTTAGTAAATCTCGTCTTGGCACCATAGTGGCCATAGCATCATATTCCAAATCATCCGAATGGAACCAACTTGCACCTGTTATGTTGGAGTGGCGGTTGAGCGTGCATGGTTGTTGAATAGTAATTAAACAATAGAAAAGGAGGAGGGAACAGTAAGATGTAGGAAAAAAACAACATAGTAAACATAGAAAATTAATCGTAAAAGGAAATCAATTGACAATTAAATTAAGATTAGGGATAGTTTTAAAGCAGGTAGGTACACAAACACGCAGGCGCAGCACGCACAAATCATCAAGAATGTTAGCACACACAAAAAAAAATTGAAAAATAGAAGGAAGAGAGAAATAGAGAACAAAGAAACTTATTAAATAAAAGTTCCAAGACATAAAATGAAATCTATACCACTGTTCATATTGATGAGCTCCAGCTTTAGACAGTTATTGGCAGCTTTGCGCACACCCGTACACACAATTGGATACTCCAGTTCCGGCGTTATAATCATCTCAAAGACCGGAGTGTGACCATTTTGTACACAACCATGACCACCGCCCAGTATGCTTGAAGCGGGCCACTCGCATTGTTTCAACAGCATAAATTTATTCAATGGATCATACCATTGCATTAGGAAAATACCATTCGGTGTGGCACCGCACAAATACTTGTAGCCATTGTAGGGATTGCGCGTAACGCAACACTGTGTACAACCTTTGGTGTCGGGCACTTTTGTGGTCAGTGCGAATTTTCGTGGCACCAAGCGTTCCGGTATCTTATTCATGTGCAACGAAAATCGATGTGTTTGCTTCGAGTGTAATGCTATCAAATCGTGCCTATACAGCTGGCAAGATTTACCCGACAGACTCATTAGGACATCTTTAATGACATACAACCATGTTGTACGGCGTGGAAACAATTGATCTATGGCAGCGTCATGTAGTTCGTTCATATTTAAATTAAAAATTCCCTCTTCGGCACCGATCAACAAGTGTTGATCCCTTGTTTCGGGATGTATCCACGAAGCAGTGCAGTGTACGCGCAGAGGACAGCCATTGAAGATTTTGGAAAAACATGCACCCATATGGACTTTTGGTGTTGGTGGCAGGCCATTCGATATGGGTCGTGGTGGTGTGTGGCGTCGTCTATGGGAACGTTTGGGAGGCACAGGAGGTGTATTGTTTAATAAATCAGGTTGGGCTTCTTTGTCAACTGTGGAAAAAAGATAAAAGAAATTTATTAAATAGTGAAACTAAATTGCCCTCATGGCGAATAAAAGTTCATGTGAAATGTTAATGGGAAATATTTTACGAGAACAAAATGATCGCCTCTTATTCACGAGAGGGATGAATATTTCAAAACTATACTTTTTAGTGGGAAAACCAAAATCAAAGTAGGTCTTTCCTTAAAAAAATATTAGACTACAAATCTGTAAATGCTTTCGAGTTAAAGGTTTTTATAAAATGTGTAACAAAATTTACGTACGAAGTGATTCTGATAGAAAGCACAGGATTTTAATAACAAGTAGAGAATTTTTAAGTTGACAACTCAAGAACTGTCGACAATAATTTTAGACACAATTTGTATGCAACGCAGACTTCTAAGCACAATGTTGACGTTGGCGCATAGCAACCATACGTGAGGTGACGGCTGCAGCATTGAACGAGGCAATAAAAACAATCTCCGAGAGAGAAAGAGAGAGATAGAGGGCATTTCAAAGAGAAATATTGCAACCTTTATTACTTTATTTAGGGAAAACATATTTTTTATGTTTTATTTTCCTTTCGACACTTGACACTCGCTTAATTTTAATTCAAGCGACAGCGGTTCCAACTATAATTGGGCCGTGAGTCAATAAGTGTTTCTTTTAGTGCTACGATCAATTGCAATACCAACTTATTTGCCCGCACTATTTTATTAAAATGTCCGTTAAAGTTTTGCATAAATGCGAACTGTGAGACTAAGTAAAATTTGCGCAAAGGTAGCAGCTTATGCTTTTGATTCTTATCAAAAGCAAATTGGAAATAATGATAAATCCACACTCAGCAAACTACTTGATTGCGTTCAGGAAAACGGCCTGGGGTTCAATATCACGAAGACCGATACATAATCCCGGAATTCAGGACACAATGCTAGAAGGGCAAGACAAGAGGAGATTAGCGGACTACACGACAACTGTTACACCGAAATGGGACGACTAAAAGAACAACTGCGTAGTCCGAGTCGGTTTTGCCCTTTACGAAAGTCAGCAAAATTTATACTGGCCGTGGATCAGAGAAAATGCTCTGAAGATCTGAAGCGTTCAGTCTCACCCGTGCATTTTTCCAGGAGGATATTTATATCAAAATGTAATAGGCGCGAAAAGAAATGAGGGAAACTAGTATTATCCACATTTTTGTGAATAGTCTGGTTCCAATTAAGAGTCCTAATGCAAACGAGTTGAAGTCCAAATATGGGCGGGACAATGTTCAATCTGTGGCCCTGCATAAGCGACATCATGCCATGATAATCTTGGTTCCAGGACAAGATAGCATGCAGGAAGAGGATAGTAGCAATGAATGCTCTAGAGCGGCTTCATTCTTAGTAGACCCAGATAGGGTTGGGTTCCCAAATCAAATTAAGCATTTTTAAGCAAAATTTACGCTACTCAATTGGTTCGCAATTGCAAATTGTAGGACATTCAGAACTCTTTGGCCATCACTAAGAAAATGTAGCAGAAAGCAGTTCCAAGCTTTTGGAAAAAGATGGTTTGCACATGTGGTTGACCTTTGATAAGAGATAATCGTGAATTGAAAGTTGTGAAATGTTATCAAAACTTATGAAAGGCTTATAAATAGTAGGTGAGCTTCAATTGTGTTGCAGCTAAAAATTTGGGATTGGCAGAAAAGCACTAAATATGCTTAATGACGGCTGTCATACGCAACATCTTTTTCAGAGACTGACAACTCAATTCATGTTCGGTTGACATACATAACCGACCTTTTATTGTTTTTAGTGTCGATGACGATTGCTCTCGATTTATAACCAGCTTTCTCAGAGATCACAATATGAGAGTTTTTATAGATGGCATTTCATCAAATGAGGGCAATATTAATTCAAAGTTAACGCATTCTCATTTTCTTAATACACTGCAATTTCAAACTTCCAACCATTTCTATTCTTTCGGGATGACAGCAGTATAATAATACAAGCAAATTAGACTTTTAGTGCGTCGACTTTTGAAGAGGTCGTAAGAGATAATTTTCTCTATATGACATTGTACAATTTATACCCCTTCAATCGAACGAGTATTGAAGACAACTCCCTCTTTCTCTCTCTCTCTAAAATCAACCGCGTACAAGAGAGGGCGGGAAGCTCATCGGTGATAGTAAGATATCCACTCTATTGACTCATTGCTTTGTCGCTACTAGAATGTGCTCCAATGAAATTAGGGAACTCGTTCGCGAAACGTTTTTTCACGTTTTTGCAAACATGTTTTTTATTAGATGTCTAAGATTGAGTCAATAGAGTGGACTTTTTTCCAACATAAGGGAAACCTAGACGTTTCGATATGTTTACGATCATGCTCTGTCACGTAATACTGCCAACCAGGAGTGCATGTGACGTTCTTCCAAAGCTTGGGACTTGCTTTAAGCTATCTCTGCTTCCTAAAAGCCAAAGACTCGTGAATATACTAAAAGTAATAGTTACCGACCATCCATTTGTCAGTCTAAATGCCAAGTCAAATCTTGCTCAACTGAACACGATCATTCCCCTTTTATCATTAGCAAATCTTTACTTGCATGAGTTTCGAGGAGGTGGTTATTAAAATCTTCTATATAGCGATTTAATTTTGAATGGTGAAAGACCTAAAACAAAATTTGTCAAGTACCAATATACTCAAAACAAATGAAGACTTTTGGGAAAAAAGTCCAAACTATTCAAAGAATTTGACGAGGAAAGTTTAAAGTCGGGCAATCAGAAGTTATCAAGGATAGCATGGATACAATTTGCGAAGGATACACTTCATCTACTTACGTTCATCGTCATCTTCTTGTGTACCACCATCACTGAGACTTCGAGTACGTGATGATTTACCCATTTCATTGAGTAAACCCAATAATTGATCCATTGAACTATGTCGTCGTGGCGAGTCCTCTAAACCATTCTGAAATAAATGAAAAACTTCAAATATTAACAAAATCAAAATAAAATATAGCCTTTAGGCAGTTTCGATTCAGCATTATATTTGATCGCCGAAAACGCTGAGCGAGTCTGTGCCTGATGGCCACAGTGTTTGCGAAAGAATGACAAAAAAAAAAAACAATAATTTGGAAAGACAATTATTATCGCTACTAACCTGATTGCTTTCATGACGATAATCACAGTTATGATGGCTGTTATTTGTTAAATTATTGGTGGTTGTATTTGTTGTTAATACCGCAGTTGTTGACGCTTGTGAATCATTCGTTGACGCAGAGGCAGAGGAATAATTGGAGGAGGAGTTGGCAGAAGTTGAGGCCACGACATCACTGGTCGTATTGCTGTTTAAATAATTGGAACCATTATTACGTAGTAAATTATTATAAAAATGCGATGTTGTTGCAGAATTGTAGGATGAAGGGGAGGCAGAATTAGAACAAATGGACGCAGACACAATGCTTGACATGACATGATTGCTATGATTATTAGTATAAGTGTAGAAAGATGAGGAAGAAGGAGAGTGTGGAGAAGAATAGGAAATTGAATTTGAATTAATATTTGTGGAATGGCAAGTATTTGTAGACGCTGAAGAGGTGTTAGCATTTGTCAAAGAGGATAAGAGCGAGGACGAGGAGTTGGAGGAGGAATGCAAATGACCACCAATACCAACACCACCACCACCAACAACACTACTACTACTACTACTACCACTAGTTATGTTAGTATGCAGATACGATGATAATGCTGATGTAGAAGAGGGTGAAGCTGATGTATAACTATCTTGACTATGATTACGATGGTGGTGATGATGGTGATGATGATAGCGGCTGCCACCACCACCCCCACCAACGCCAACCACCGCATTCGAACCATGATGATGGCCCCCAACACCAATACTGCCAGAGTTTGCTGTACCGCTACTATTGTTAATACTACTACTACCAACGATACCACCACCACTACCACCACCATGGTATATATCAACCCCACCACCACCCCTTAGATCTGAACATGAATTATCCAATAAATGATGACTGTACATTGACAATGATGTTGAGATTTGGCCATTCGTTGTTGCACCAACTGATAAATTCGCATTGCTGATCAATCCCGAGGCCGGTGTTGATGTCGGACGATTGTAACTAGTATTGTTGTAGTTGTTGTGATGTCCACCATGTCTCAGCATATCAAAGTGTGCAAACAATGATGAATGATTATCCACATGATCCAATGCCGTTGTTCGAATATTCGATAAGCCATTGTTGCCACCATAAGCCGCCGCTGATGATGAAGAGCCGCCACCATTCGTGGCTGCATGTCCGCCACAACTACTACTGCCTTGTATTGAACTGTTTGCAGTTGTTGCTGCGGTGGCATCAGTTGCACAACCATTGTTACTCGTCGACAACAACGACAGCAAGGATGATGATGATGTTGTTGTTGTTATTGCTGCTGTTGATACGACGGCTGATGTTGATGATGATGATGATGTGTTGTTATGGTTACTATTTCCTCCACCATTATGGCTACAATTGCATTCAGTGCTTAGTAAATCTTTGGTATCAGTTAATGGCAAAGTGGCCCTGCAAAAGCAACGAAAAGAAAAAGAGAGAGAGAAAAAAAAACGTTGCAACAAAAAACTTATGTAATGATTAGAGAAGGTACGTTGCAGGGATTCTCAATCTGTTTCGTATATATTGCAAAATAGTTTACGAATTTTTGATGTTAGAAATGATAAACCGTTGATGCTTGCTGTTTGAGGGGAAAGTCTTTGTTAGTAACTACCCGTAAATATATGGATCCAATGTTTTGTCATTAAGAAAAAAGAGCTCATTTTGTAAAATGAAACGTTTCTAAATGTTGGAAATTTGCATAGAAAAAATTTAAATCAAAAATCATTCAATTTTGAAAGGTTTAGAAATGAGTTCTTAAATATTATAGAAATTATTAACGTCAACATATGAGGCTATAAGCTATATATCACTATGGTTGCTGGTTTAGGGGGGTTCCCTCTAAAGTGAGAGGATTTTATTTCATTGAGGGATGAAAACTCTTAGGGGGAAAACTTAGTAGACAGATATTAATATTTAATGGATTTACATATTTTCTTGTCTGTACAATAACTAAATATTAACACATTTTACAACCGATCAAAACGTAGATAATAGCTGCGTTCGAGTACACTCACCTTTTTACTCTTTCTTGCCGGAGTTTACGGGGTTTTACTGAATCCACTAAATAAGGAATGCGTTTGTTTACAAAATAAGAACACAATTTGAAATAAATTTCTTGCTTGAGGTATTTCATTTTGAGGATATTTAAGTGAAATGTTCAAGACTTGGGGGATTCTTGGCGCTGTCCACATATAACCTAACGCGCTCAGGTAGGGCATTGGGCCTAAGAATAACGAAAATGGCTTTACGTTGATATTATGTAATGATATCAACACGAAAATCCAAATCTAGTCAAGTTACTTTACTAGACACTAAATTAACATATTTTTTGAACTTTTACATTCAAAAGAATCAAATTTAGGGAGTTTAAATTTTTTTTGGAGGAAAAAAATGTAACTGGCAACACTGCTATAAACTTCTGACAATCAGATGTGAGAGGATTGCCACAGTAAAGCACAGCGGTGGAAATATATTTGTGAAAGGTTACACATTTTCCTTGACATAAAATTGGTAGAATTTTCTGCATTAATTCTGGAAAGGCAAACGGATTGCATCTTCTGCTTCTGTAAAGAATTTCTATAAACTCTTCTTACCGAATAGCAGAGACTGGAAGGAAATTTTTTTGGTCGTGACAGGGCTGGTTTTGGATTGGAGATAATCTTCCAAAAACTCGATCTTTTCTTATCAGTCATGTTACCTGTTTACACTACAGCTGATATTGCGAATCGGACTAACAGGGAGCATCTTACAGATCAGGAGTATTGAAATTTAAGTAGATAATTTTGCATAATTGCGGCGCAAATCCATCTTTGAAAAGACTTTAACGCGATCGTGTCTGCTTGGTTTGAGTTACAGGACATGCAAACAACTGTGGGATGAGATGGACGAAGAATGCGCAAAAAAACGATCTGTCTTCGGCATAGCAGACACTAATATTTCGCTCATTGAGTTGGGAAAGGAAATCGATAGTGTTTGGACAAATAATACACCGGGTCAATTAACACCTTCTCTGCTCGCTTGTACAAGCACACAGACACTTTTTTAGAATCAGGAGGATTATTATGTTTTCAACTCGCAACGAAAATCATTCAAATTTGTATAGCTTTTTCACTGTGTTTCGGAAATGTTTTTTTTCGAATAGAAATACATAATAACCCTCCCGGATGGACTGTCTTAGGGATACTTTACATAACGCCTGTCGCAAACTTCTGGATGATACTCTGGAGCCAGAATTTCCAGAACTACAAAAGAGAGAGTGAATGTTAACAGTTTCCAGGGCATCACCATGAGCTTAAAGGTTTCCGCGCAGTATGCAGGCTGTCTTCTCAACTTAAGCTTATATCTGCAATGTTGCCCAAAATCAAAATTAGTACAATGTTTAATTATTATTGCATTTAGGCAGGTATAGACAATTTCTGAAATTTCCCGCAGAGGCAAAAATAGTGCGAAGAGTGTAAAAGTATAGTTAGAGAAAAGTTAGCTCTTTATATAATTCGATCAAAGGAAATTCCAATTTTATTCTAATAATGAATGGGTTCATGAAAACCTCACGAATTTTTTTTTTGCTTAAAAAATGGCTTAATTTTATTCGAAATTAAAATTAAGACTTAAAAAGTTTTATTTTAGTGAATTGCAGTATGGGGAGAAAATATTATAGGTGTCAGAAGGATAAATTAAAAATTCCTGAAATCGAATTAGTAAATCTGTAATTTCGCTTTCGAATGGAAATTTTCTTTCGTTTCAAGCACACAAAATGAATTTAATGAACGCAATCAACCCGTTTTGCTCAGCAATTGCTGCCAAACCAATTCCTATTGGAACCTTCTAAATATTATTATTTTAGCTCTTAAAATTTTACAATTGTGAAAGTGATTTATTGCAAATTGAAATATCGGTTATAAAAGATTTCGAAATTAATAATAAAAAAATTGCGATTGATGAATTTACGATATCCGTTGCAAATGTTTCTCGACCATCATATTTTTGTTTGTGTTAAATTTGCTTTTCCAGGCACATCCTTTTCAAAAAAATACAGATTGAGAATTCCTGTTTAAATATTTATAAATGCATGTGAATGACATTTTAAAAACCAAAGTATCAGTGAAAGAATACATTTATTTAGTAGGCACAACAAGAAAAAAAACAAGAAACTATAAAAGCAAAATAAACAGAAACACACCCACTCACACTCGCACTCGCACACATACATAACACTGACCCATGCATGCAGGAAAAGGAACAAAAAAATACAAATATATTGTATTGGATGGTTTGTTGGGTTGAAAGAGTTTAAGGTTATTTGCTTGTGTTTGTGATGAATTCGTTTGTGTGTGAATGCCTGTGTACAAAGAATATTCATGCACTTCGTTAACATGTGTTGGTTACAATTTTAAAGATTTACACGAAAGACCACAAGGACAATTAAGGCCACAAAAAAATGAATGAATGTATATATTTTTACAATATGCTACTATTTACGTATGTGTATGTGTACGTGTTTGCGAGAGCTTACTAAAGAACTGTTTTTTAAAAGAATGCTTCCATGAAGGCGGCTGTGCTGGCAACCAACCACACATTCACATACACAAATATATACGCACATAAACAAATACATATCGCTCCTTTATTGCAACATAGTCTTATCTCAAAAAAAAAACTCGATCATCAGAAAAATAAAAAAGTATTCTCACCTCAAGAGGTGACTAAAATAGAAATTTGTATAAATTTTCTACACAAAATGGAGTGCGAACCGACGAATATTTCTGCATTCTTAAGTCGAAAATCACGTTTTTTGACATATGACTACATTTCAATAAAGCAGCGATATATTTTAAAGATGAATGCTAAAAATATGATGTGTGAATTTGTGTTGTTAACACATACAAGTCCAGAATATGTCAATTGTTTATGAGCTCGTTACTTATAAAGACTTTGTTAGTGTTAATTATTCATCTTTTATTCTTGTTTTATAGTTGTTAAATGTAATTTGATATTTATTATAATGACATTGCAAATAATGATAATGATGATGATGATGATAATGACGAGACACATTCTCTATGTAATCATTAGTAGACTACAAGTTGTATGATTTTATGCAAATTATGTTGTTAGTAATTTCTTGCTTTTTTTAAATGTACATATACATATTTGATCCATTTATTTTAAAATGTAAAACGAGGTGTTAGTAAAATAAATAAATAAAAATATATCAAAAACATATACATATTTAAGTATGTATGTATGTATATATAAAATTATACAATAATTTCTTGACTTATTAAAAATTAATCAAAAATTATTATGAATTGAATTCATTAACTCAAACTATTAATTCAAACCGCCCATGACGAGCAGAAGAGTATTTGTGCCAAAAAACTGCTCAAAAAGGCAAAAATGAATTTCAAGAATTCCTAAAAACTACACAGATCGATACTCAACAAAATTTTACATCATATTGTAAATTTTTAAAACTTTATGTTGCGATTTGTAGCTCTGAGACACTGCAGAAGTCAGGACAGTGAAGAAAATTAATTACAGAGTTTTTATTAAAGTTTTTTTCGGTTTCTAGATGTTTATATGATATTTTTTGTGGCTAAATAAAGGTATAACATTGATTATTTTCGCTGAAAGATCTGATCAAAAGCTATTTTTGATATTTAAAAAAGAAATTATCTTGAATATTAATGTTGAAAAAATTCGTTATAAAATAAAAGAAAAATTAAATTTATACACTTTTTTTTGCAAAACAAAAACAAAGGTTTTTAAAAGTGAAGGTAGCAAATTTATAAATTATACCACAATAAAATTTAGAATCTCTAATGTTGTAAAAACAACAAAAAATCGGCCACTAAATTTTTTATATCAAATTACACTTAAAACTATCAAAAATCTCAATCTTTCAATTAAAAAAAAAATATTTTGGCCAGCTTTTGGCTCAAATACTCCTCTGTGTGCCGGTTCTAATCTCTGATGAGAAAGGAGGAGGGAACGTCGCAGTGCATTACTATAGAACTTCCCATGCCATCAACATCATGCAAGTTTCTATGAATGGTTCATCCTGGGGAACCTCAATTGGGGGCACCATTTTCAAGCAGGATAGGGGAAAGTGTGCCAATTCCTCATTTCTTCGAATTCAAACAACAAATTATTCAAAAAACGCAAAGAAAGAGCTCCGAAATAAGTAAATAACTATTAATTCAAAATTATTTTTATTAGAACATGTATTCTAACAGCAACAGTAGAGTAGAACGAACCTACATGCTGTTTTTGGAGGCTGCCAGTTGATGGGAATATCAACCATCTGAACGAATCGATGAATGAATGAGTGGCAAGGAATACCAGAATTATCACCGCTTCATATTAATTTATATAACGCTAACAAACTTCTTTATTGCGAAATTCCTTGATATACACGGCTTTATCAGCCTTTTTGGGCAAGAATAATTCGATATACCGATTAATCTACAGACCAAAAACAATAAAACTGCGAACTCAGTTTTTAATTTTTGTATCTATTGTCCTTTTTAAAGGACTTTACATTTTTTAAAGTATTTTAAGACAGAGTTTAACAGTTCATATACAAAATCATCTAATTTACTATCTGTCAGCTAACAAAAGTTATGGGCTTTTTAACGAAATCCGAAACCACTTTTTAAGCTATTGGGTTGCTACAATTTTCAAAATTGAAATGATTAATATTCTTTTTCGAGATTGTATATTCTCCTTCAAGTATTGGCCAATTTGTACACAAATTAGCGACCATGGGGAAAATTCTTTAAAGTTTAAAGCGAAAATGCTCATGTATTTATGACAGTTACTTTTGGCTCTTTCACTTCCTTAAGGGATTAACAGTTTCTATTGTTAATTGATCATCCTATTTTTTGTGGTTGCGCCGTAAGCTGTTAAGATGCAATTTTATAACCAACAAATAAATTAAATTTTGGAAGCAATAAATTTTTAATAGAAAATTATAAGAAAAAATCTCAAAATGGTGGCCGCCAATTTTCACATATTTGTCGTGAAAAAAATTAAAAAAATTGTTGTATGTACATGTATCAGTGCAGGGCTAAGCAATTTATAGAAAACCGAATAAATGAAAACAAGTTTCGTACTCTTCAAAGAGTAAAATTTATCTTTTGAAATTCTCAAGCAAAAAATATATATTGAAGGCTTGAATATTGAGTAACACTAACAGTTTAGTTGCCATTAATACTCGACGCTTTTAATCGTTATAAGATAATTTCTGAACACATTGTGATCATGTATGACAATATTATATTCAATATTATGGTCCTATAATATAGTAAAATAAGTTAGAAATCGGTTTGCTAAAATTATTTGCCTGCAATCATATATTTCAATCATATAATGCTTTTAGATTATGGTTACCTCAACCATGTTTGCATTTTTGAGAAATTGCAAAAACGTTTTTTTAAATATTAAATATCATTATTATTTTGTATTTTTCTTTACTGTAAGTTTTCAGGTTCCCAAACCTTTCGTTTTTTTTATTACCCTTTCCTTATGAATCTCGCCATTACATTCCACAAATATAAAGTTATTTTCATAACCTCAGCAAAAAAAAATAAAACTTAATTTAAGACTCTTAAGTACAAATTGAATTTTTAGACTATCAAAATAAGAAAACTTTATCATATTTTATTCTTATATATTTTATTATTATAATGGCATTTTCTTTTACAATTTACAATCGTAATTTATGGTTACAAAAACGAGGAAGGGAAAGAAATATAAACAAAAACTTAAAAATTCTTAGAAAATAAAACAAACAACTGAACGAAAATTAATTGTGTGAAAAATAGAAAGAGGAAAATTTTTGTTGCAAACAGAATGTAGAACAACTGAAAAAATACATTATTTAATGTAACATACAAATAAAAATGTAAAAAAGAGAGAAAACGAAATAAAAAACAAATTAAAAAAAAATAAAACGAATGAATCCTTTGTTGCATGCAAATGGACTTTAAATAATGTTTGATAAAAAAAAATGTACTCGAGAGCGTTGAAGGAGAGTGGGTTGGAATGAATGGTTGCAAACGAAAGCAAAATTATGAAAATATATTTTAAAATCCATTCTTACGAGCAGAAATGTTTCCAATGTAAAAGTCTTGTTAGACTGTACTTGTTATTTCATTATTAGATTTTATGAAATTGCAAATTAATGTTGAAGAACGTCTAAGAGGATTGGTTCAGAAAAGGAAAACATGATTTTAAGTAGAGAACAGAAATTTAACTTTGTTGCCGACAAATTAGTATGTTACAGCAATTAACTGCTATACCTTTTGATACGAGGGCTGCTCAATAAGTCTATGCTGAAACTACTTATCACAGTCAACTGTGAACTCATCAAATATCTTGATTTGAAATATTAAAAAAAATCGTGTTCTTTCTCCTTAGATACAGTGTAGCAATAAAGTTTAGGCACAGCATAATTTTCTAGAGTGATCTGTTGTCAATCACTTTATTTCTCCTCAACCCAAAAGAAACATTATTTTTTTAACGATCCACCTGATCGTTTTATTAAACATTCAACACAAAAACCTTTTCATATTATATAATTATGAATTAAAAAACGTAACTTCTAGTAAAAAAGTTTAGGCACACATTTGAAAAGTTTTTTAGATAGCAGTGGTTTTTATACATCTAATTTGGTTGAACCTCCTTTGTAAGTGTGTGTAATGAAATTTATTTGAGAGTTAAATTTTTTAAATAAAAAGCTAGAATGATGAAGTTTCGTCAAGTGTTAAAAGTGACTTAAGGCACTCGATAATTCGATAATTCGGACTCCACTAATCCGGAATATTCAGTAATCCGGACAGAATTTTGCAGCTCATTGCGTACTCTATAATCGGAATTGATTGCAACTCTATAGTCCGGATTGAAATCGTGGTTTGAAAAACACCTACCTATTTCTAAAGAAATTATTTGTGAAAATGCAAAGGCTTTATTTGAACAAAATTATGGTACACAAAAACAATTTCTTGCTAGTGGTGGCTGGTTTCAAAAATTTTTAAATCGATACTCAATACGCGGTCTGAAAATTTGTGGCGAAAAACTATCAAGCCGCCCAAAATTTCAGTTAAAAATAAATAAAATAATTCGATCGGAAGAATTACTTGATTCACAAAATTATAATGCGGACGAATCAGCACTATTTTACAAAATGCTTCTAGACAAAACATTGATTCATGAGAAGGAAAAAATGCTCCTGGGCGAAAAATGTGTAAAGAAAGGATTACATTGCTATGTGGCTCCAATAAATCCGGAGATCACAAATTAGACATCGTTGTTATTGTTAAATATCGAAACCCAAAGTTTTTCAAAAAGAACCCTCCAGTAGAATACTACTCCTCCAAAAATGGTTGGATGACAACAAATTTATTCAGGGAATGGTTCCATAATTCATTTGTTGCTAAAGAACGAGAGATCTAGATGAAATAAACAGTTTCCGGATAAATGGGACTCTGAAGATGATTTGCCTTTGTCCGTTTTGAAGGAAAGGCTAGAAACGATGAAAATAATATTACATTTTTATCAGACATGCTTCAAAATTCTCTTCAAATAAATTTCAATACCGAAGAAGTAGAAGAATGGATTAACGATAATAATTCAACGGTATCAGATATCCTCAGAAGGTGAAGGATGAAAAATTACCCCTTTTACAAGTCGTAAAAGCCAAGGATGCTGTACAAAGTTTGGATGTCTCAATGAAGTGGGCCGAAGAAAATGATGTAGGAGAAGAAAAACTCTTAATTCTTCATGAATTACATGATCCAGCCATAGAAAGAAGTTTAACAAGTTCGCGACAAACAACCGTATTAGATTACTTTCTCAAACGAAATTAATATTATTTATTGTTAAGTATGTACTCGTATGTATGTAAATGTGTATTTTATTTATTTTAACTGAACTGTACAAATTAATATTTATTTTTTTATGTTTAATTTTGCTATGAATTATTATAATTTTTAATAAATATATACATGCGAAGTAATCCGGATAATTCGCTACTCCGGATTGTGGTCTGCAATCAATTATCCGGATTATCGAATTTTTACTGGTTTAGTATTAAATAACCTTTTTTTACAGTTGCTAAAAGTTGTAGCAAAATATTTGTAAAAGCTTCGAAAGGTCTTAAAACATATTTTTTATCTCTTTAATGCCTATTTTTGACGAGCACGAGCATTTGCAAGCAAAAAATTGTGCAATTGAATATTGTGTTTGCAAAAATAAAATTTTTTTTTGAGTTCTTCGAACGTATCGGTAATTTTTCTTCTGACAGATAATACTTGTTTTTTATGATTTGGAAGTTTGGTTTTTGTTAATACGGTGGTTTTATCACTAAATGTCCAAGGGTGCCTCAAGGAACTCAATTATATTTTCTCACCTGAAAGTTAAATGACTCATTGTACGGGCTTACAAATATTTTTTTTTAATCAGAGGCCGAAAATACCCTACAAAAAAATTATTTGCATATTTTCCAATTTTTTCTTAAGCTGGACATTAGAGGGATAATTTTATAAATATATTTTTTAGTTTCAAAGGATATAAAAATATATGCTCAAAGAAACATAAAATAAAAGAAAGAAAAAAATTAAGGTTACAAGATAGATGTATGTTTTATAAAATATTTAAATAAAAATTTCATGAATTTTTTTAAAGTTTTTTTGTTAAGCAAAACCGCATCAATTTATTTTGTTTTAGAAATTATTTCCTTTCAATTTGGTAGCAAGATATTACATATTCATATTAAAGAATATATTTTAAATTGAGCATATTTAAAAAATGTAAAGTTTTTATAAAAATACAAAAGATGGGAGCTGAGTACACAATTTGGTTACGTTTGGTTTCTAGATTGATGTGTACAAGGGATTATTCATGCTAAAAGGATGTGCAAAAATCTTAAACGTCTAAAATATAAAAGACAATTTAAAGACAGTAATAAGTCAGGTTTTTGGTAGAATTTGTTCCTCAAAAACCAGGCATTTTGAAATCTCTCAATGTAAGATGGAACTTATTTATTGCAACTAAAGTTGAAAATAATTTACAACAGTTGAAATATGTTTCCCACGACCATATAATATTGCCAAAAATCACAAAGGAATACATTTTTTCTAACCGCGTTATAATTTTTCTTATTTATCGTGACTAAAATTAATAATTAAAATATATTAAGCCAAGGAAAAATTTGTGAGTCAAATAGAGACGACAATATAAAAAAAAATTAGCACAATAATATTATTTGAGCACAACCATATAAATCAGCTATAATAATTTTGCTCTTAGATTATGGTAACATCAGTTGAAGTTTTATTATTACATTCGCTCTAATTCCATAGGTTGGTACAAAATTAATCATCCTTCCTTTAAAATATCCATTGTGGCTTAAGTTAAGTGTGGATTGCACCGTGTTGTTGAAAACACATGTTCACCAAGCTCCGGTTATTCAGTTCCGGCAGTAAGCAGTCGTTTATTATGACCTTTTAGCGATACTCTCGACATAACGACCAGGCCATTGGCGGCTACGCCTTGCAAGGTCTTTTGTGGTTCTAGTCTATTCGAGTCTGGCAGCTAACCGCCGGAATTCTATTAGGAAATCGGCGTCGAAATCACTGGTGCGCTAATACCACCGACCGATGATTGATAAAAACAACGCAAAAACTATGCCCTGCTTACGGAGTATAGCGCTCTATTGATCTTCTGTTTGTATACTGTTTGCAGCTGTCTAGTTCACAAATATCAAATATGATTGACGTACGACGTCATTTGCAAAAATTATAACATTTTCCGATGTTATAATTAAATTTGCGCCACCCTGTATATCTATTTGCCGACGTCACGTCAACCAAATAACGACAGATTCTGGTAGAGAGCAACAAAACAAGAAACATATACGTATGAGCATCGGCGTTTCGAAATTTTACATCTGGGAATCATTTTAGGAGGAGTTAAAGTTCCTCCCTTTTTGCACATTGCTATAGTGATTTGGCATAAAAAATCTTATAATCCTTATGGTTAAATAATAAGAATTCACCGCTTCTATTGCTAATACCACCAGGAACTTTTTTGTGAAACATTTTAATCCTCTAACTCTTCACTGTATAGGTCTTGTTTGCCTCTTTCTTGAAAAATGGCCAACAACTCCTGAAATGTCCTGCGCCTGAAATGTCCTAAAAAAATTTAATTCTTCAAAGACACCAATAGCTCTAAGCTGAACTGGAACGTCAGAAATAAGTCAACACTTAAATGTTGGAATAAGTACGAAATTGGTCCTTAAACAAATTTCAAAATTTTACTTTTTTTTGGGCGTTCAAGCTGAAATTTTAAATTTGGTCTTTTGCGAGACTTATAGTAGAGTTTTAAGACAAATAAATACTTTTGTACAACATTTCATTCCTCTAACTCACTCTTCGCTGTATGTGTATTTTTTGCCCCTTTCCTGAAATAGTCTTTTTTGGTTTTTGTTTGCAATTCTGCTTGCAAAACATGAAATTCACTGCTGATTGGTAAAAAAAATATATAATTGTTTTCCACCAAAGCCTCTTGGAGATAATTTTATATTTTTGTTATGCCCTCATCGGTGCACTTTTTGTTGAGTTTATTTTATTTTACACGATTTTCCATATTTAAATTTTCTCGTTTTCTCTTATTACCAGTTGTCAGCCAGGAAAACAAGCCAAATCAAAAGTCTCGCCTACGGCGGTACCAAAATTTAATTTAAAAAACATACATGGCCGGCGGTTAATTTTGAGTGAGGCGACACACGCACTGTCCGGTTTGTTTCTTTGCTTTCAGTTTGCAATTGGGTGCATAGCACACAATGTCCAGTGACAATTACATTTAAATCAAAAACAAATTATAAAACTTTCTTTTTGTTTTAAAAGTACTAAAGAAAGAATTCGTTCGACATCGTTAGTGTTGCCTACGTAGAATAAATATCAACTACAGGTTTTAAGTGTAGCATATTTACAAAAGCGCTGCAAGTGCATTTCTGTATATTTTGTAAAAAAATATATACTCTACCGTTATACAAATGATATGAGGCAAAACCATGTTTACAAGATTGTCATTAGGGTTAATATTCTTGTTTAAGCTACATACTCGTACATACAATTTAATGTGCTGTTCATAGAATCCAAGCAATCGACTAGAGTAGAAAATATGCATGGAAACCACTCGAATAACTGAGTGGTTTTCATACAAATTGTTCACTCAATTCGATTGCTTGGATTCTATGAACAGCACATAAATCCCCCAAGTAGTTAATTCCATAACATTTATAAATTTCGTCATATAAAACGTAAAAGAGCCCAATGACATTTTCAAAAATTTTACAGGAAAGATAAAAAAACGTTTAAAATGCTAAACATTGTGGTTATGAATATTTTTTTTAGACTTTATTAGAAATACTCTCCTGAAAAATCATTTTTATTATAAAAATAGTTCGCATTTATTTATTTTAACTTCCCTGTAAAATTATGAAAATTATGATGTTGGGTGCTTTTGCATTTTATATGACGATATGTCTTTTACACTTTCAACCGCATTAGTGTCATCAAGAGTTTTAGCAAGAAATACTAATTATGGACATCAAAATATGCACACTCATTAAAATATCAAGCATATTATTTAAGCAAATACATTTTTAAACAAACATAAAGAGAAAGAAAAAAACACCACGGTTATTGATGACTGATGGTTGACATGACGGACAATTTGAAACGTTAGACTGGGGAATTAATATGTGAATGAGCAATGCCAAAATGTATTTACAAATGAGTTAAATGATGATACAATAAATAAGAAATAAATGAGAGAGTTTTAATGATGAAGTATTATTTAAATAATATTAGTGTATTGGGGCGGGTGGTGGCGGGAAGAGTAAAATTTATTTTTAGGATATAAAATAACAAACATGCCAGGCCATATTTTTCATTAAATTAATGCTACTAATGTATTTTGGAAAATAAATAAAAAAACGGAAACAGGGGGTAAAAAATTGTGGTTTGTTTGAGTTTTTAACAATTTAGTAACATGTTGTTGTTTGTAGTAAGTAGTATGATGTATATTTTGGTAGTAGTATTTTTTTTTTTGGTATTTGCTGGCTTTGGTTTTTATATTGTTTTAATATTTTGTTTTTTTGGATTTTGGTATGTAGTATGTGGTACTAGTAGTAAGTAGGAAGTAGTTGTTTTAGTTACCTTAATTTTAGTTCCTCATCAATATATTGTAAGAGACTCCTACAAAATAATATAAATAGTAAAAAATATATAATCTGTAGAAACGAAATTTTATAAGAAAAAAAACAACAAACAATTTATAGAAAAATAAACAATATTATTAGGAAAGAAGATTAAAACAAAACCAACAGGAAAAAAATTTAATCAAGAAAATTGTTTAGCTAAAACAAAGCCATAGAGTGTAAGTAAGAGGGTTCAAGAATTTTTTTGATTTGACTAAGAATAAAAAAAGTAATTGTGAATAGACATAGTTTTTTTTGTTATAAAATTTTTTTTTGTATTTTTTGCAAATACTATTTAAACAAGTATTGTGAAAGCTTTAAGAAAATTACTAACAACAAAAGCAATATAGTTTTAGAAAATTAGTTTTAAACAATTTAAAGTTTTTAATATTAACATTATAAGCAACATAGTCGTTATATAATAGACTCTATAAACTCTATAACATATCAACTTTAAGCTGTAAGAATAGCATCATTATTACCATTTACTATCATACAACTTTTTTATTTAAAATAAAAAAACTAACGAAGAAAGAAAATAAAGAACCTTTTAGCAAATAGTATGGCATTATATCATTATAATAACCAATATCAAGTCATAAAATATAAATAGACACAACAAAAAATAAAAGAGGGTCATCTATTGTTTCGACTGAATCCCACAAAAGAAAAGTTACAACAATTCTGATCGTAAAATCTGCATGTATTTATAATTCTTTGTATTGGAACTTTATGGTGATTAAACACACAAAGGAACAAATTGTGAAATAGACTAAACATAAGTCGCAGTAGATAAATATTGTTTATAAATATTATAATTGATATTTGTTACAATTTTTTGCTGTTTTCCGTCTTGTAACTTAAAATCATTATCTGTTGTAAGATACAGAGTAACTATCTAGGAGTGCTTTATTATTATTATTATTATTATTATTATTATAGATACAAAATAACTTAAGAATCATTAACATCCGCTAGTGTAGTCGACGGTCCTTGGTCAAACAACAAATTAAATGCTTACAAAATGAAGAAAAAAATTATGATACTTTGTTTTACACAACAAAAAATTCGTTATGCATTCCTGCTTTAAGCTTATATATGTCCAGTTAAAAAAATATTACTATTAAGAAATGTGCACGCTTTCCAAATGCGCTGTTTTGAAGCCCTTCTGAAGATGCGCAAAAAAAAGAAATAAATTGATCATTCACTTAATGAATGAAAAGAGAGAGACAGCTTCAAGGTAGATAATGCACAGTCTGCGATTTTTCTTCTTTGAACTTTCATTGTTGTTCACGCAAGTCATGTCATGTTGACGACATTTACCTGCAAATACCTTTCACGCTTAAAATTACGAATGAGAAAACAAAAAGTAATGACAGTACATGCATCAGAGTACTCGTTTCTTTTCCCTTCGTCTATCTCTCTCGCCAATAAAGTAGCAATAATATCAATAACCCAGCAATCCCCAAGTTGTTATAAATTGAAATACATCCGATTGTTATACTATTATGTCTATAGGATTCGGATTAGTATTTTCCTATCGACACTAGAAGAAAAAAATAAAACAAACGAATAAAATAAGATTTAGCCTTTGCACTGGCATCTGATTTGGATGGCTCCCGTATAGTATCATATTATTATTTTAGTTTCAATTATGAATTTCGTTTGTTTTCTGCTGTCTTTTTTACGGTTATTTTTCCCCATTTTTTATTTTTAATTCAAGGCCTTGTTGATCAGCTTTTTTTATTCTTCCAAAGTAAAATGTCAGAATTTAGATTTAAATTAGAAATTATTTCAAAATTCATTAGGCACTTCCGCAAGCTCTCCTATAATAAAAAAAAACTGGAAGAAACTAATCAATTATATTATTTTACCAATTAATATGATAAATAAATATAATAATAATAATAATAAACCCATCTGAAGAAAAATGCAATTGGATTTCTTGTTTATTTAAATATTTGATAATTCAAACCCATCCTATGATCGATCTTAATTTGATCCATCTAATATTAATATAATGTCTGCTACTAAAGACTAGTAATGCCCTTCGAATCACCATAGTAATTGGACCCATCTTTGCTTGCAATGTCGATAGTGTTGGATCTATCTGACAGCCTAGGCCAACGCTGTGTAAATGTAACTAGAAATTAGATACAGACTTTGGACGGGTCGCACTTACATTGTCATTGGTCTCAGAGCGAAGATGTATGTGAGTGGCAAGACATGATGTCAAAATAAGCCGTTAAAGGAGTATTTAAGACAGGAAAAATATACAGAAAAATACTTTTTGATAATGAAAATTTATAAAATACACAATTAGTCAGATGAGCTGCCGAATTCACCTTGTATGAATTCGTCTGGCTTTGCACGAAAAATATATTAAAGAAATTTATGATTTTTTTAATTTATACTGAACTATAAAGTATAGCGCGGTAATGTGTTGGTCTTTTGTTTTACTTAACTCAAAATATTTACATACTTCTCAAATGTAAGCGAAAAATAAAACCAAAAAGAATGCATAACAAAAGTTTTTAATTCTCTTTGTTGCCACTGCGTATTGAATGAACCGCAGACAAAGCATATTACAGTGCTTCCTTTCTGACACCTCTATATATTTTGTGCATAAACTTTGCACGATGCTATGAGTGACATTGGCGTACACCACAAACTAATAACAGACATGTAAAATTTGGCAGTTGCAAATGGTTCAAATCAAATGGACAACGTAGAATAAGACAACTATAAAATACAAGATGATACGAATATGATTTAAGCAAAACATTAACTGCGACAATAAAAAACGTTTACTGAAAATAAATTTAATTTCAAGCGCACACGTTTATTTGAAACTCTGTTAGTAATAATTTTTTCCTGTGCATAAATTTTTAAAGCGCTGTAGCTGCTTAGGAATACCGCCCAGCGAAAAAATTATTGAGACTATTTAAATTCCAAAACCTTTAAGGATTAGGAAAATTAAAAATATTTTTCGAAAAGAATGCGAAAGGCCCTTTTCTTGACACTAAAAAATTAATTAATAATAAGTAATTAGCGGCGCCTTTGTTGTAAAGGTCTTGCTGTCCCTCGTAAAGGATAATGCCGGTTCCTCAGTTCAGACTCTTTCAAATAATTACCAAATATTTACTGACCCGGTCGATACAGCTAAATTTCCAACTGAATTATTTGCAATTAGTTTTCTATTCCCGGAAAGCAGTCAACCACTGCCCGTGTTTGAAAAAGTATTTGTAATTATTGCAAAAATGTTTTCGGGCGCGTGCTGTTAAAGAGATTTAGCAAAAAAAATTAGCCCCGGCTGGATGTGGTCTTGAAGCAATTCTTTTCGACGATAAGGCGACGATTGCATCATAAATACTTATAAATATATTTTAGTTAAACCCAAAAAAAATTGAAAAAGATTTATACCTATTTGTATTTAGTGGTTAAGTTTCTTTCGTCAAATATTTGCTTAGTCTGAACTGATTTAAAAAACCGAATCACTTGGAAGTTTCTTTTGAGGATTGAGAAATTTGTTGACATAAAAATGTATCCTGTCGATCTGCATAATTCTAATTCATTGATATCTCTATCTCTCTCTCTTTCTCTTGCGTTGTGGTTTATTGACAAATTTTTCATAAGTAATTGGACTGTTAAGGCAGAATTAGCGGAGCGTACCCGTACCGTACTGTATCAGCTGTTCGTCTATGTTATGGGAAAAGCAATACAAAAGCTTACTGAATTTAAATGTACCGTAGTTGCAACGTACCAATCTGTGTAAAACAGAAATTTCTAACGTTGTTACGTGACATTTGTAAGCCAGTGATGGGCTGTTTCTTTGGTACAAGTTAAGGGGGTATTTCCGCTCTTATTTTTTGTAACTTTTTGATAATAATATTTGTGTACTGTTGACAAAACAACTTAAAATAATGTATATTTGCATATATATGTACATACATATCCTCATATAAAATGCAAAACGGCCTATCTATTTTTTTAATTTTCCAGGAGAGACAAAAAGCTTAATAAAAAGTGATCAAAAAAACTATTTTTGTAGGTAGTATAATTAGTAAATTCGGAATTAATGATACTATGCTGAAAAAGATAATATTTGTTATCACAATAGTATGCTTTTTATTAAGTATTTTATCTCTAGTGAAAATTTTGTTATAATGTAGATAGGCCCTTTTGCATTTGATAAGACGATATACATGTTTAGATGTGCATAATAAACAAATACATATGTTATATAAATGTAATATGTACGTATATACATATAAAATAATTTAAATGGTATAAATTTTTTTTTGTATGCACATATAAACACTAACTTGTTGTTTATATTTTATATTATAATTTTATAATATAAATGTGAAATAATAAATAATTTTTATATACATACATACACAAAATAAAGTTCTGATATCATTTAAATATCTTAGGTACTTTTTCTGCACAAGTCACCAATTGAAAATTTTTAATACCCATCACTGTGTTTTAAACAGCTGTTCCTTTTTCCTGGCAATAAAACAAACAATAGAAAACAAACGTACGTTTTTAAATTATCTTTAAGTGGACCAAAGTGCTAACAGTACGGTGCGCTACGATACGGCTACAGCAACGCTCGGCTAACGAGGCCTTTAGTTTTTAGATTTTGCTCTCAACGTATTTTTTCCCGTTTCCAGATTTAAAGTAATGATTAGATGATTCGAAACGAATGGTGTCAGCTCTGCTAAAGAAGCCTATTTTGCATTCATTTTAAACTCACTTTTATAAAGGTCAAACATAAAATCCAACACAAAATTTTCACCCCAGAAAAAACCTTTAAAAATGGTTTCTAGCTGAATGTATGTATGACACTTTGGGAAAACTAAATGAAAAACTTACAAACATTAATTCTAAATGAAAAACTTAAGAGCAGTAATTCACCATTTTTTAAAATTTTTCAGTTTACATAAGAGAAGCTCTTAACATGAAATTAGAAAAATAAAATAAAAAGCAAAGACCAGCAGAAATTCTTTGGCATTTTGCCATAAGAAATATTTAGTTACTTTTCCTTGATACTTGGCATTTGATAACACACACACACATTCTTAAAGGCATTTTAATGCTTGTGTGTGTGTTTTCTAAGGACAAAACGTAAGAAACGCCTGAAATAGTTATAAAAAGAGTGACTAAAAGAGATTTTTCATAACTAAAATTATCATTTGACGCCTTCAAATAAAATGTTTTCCTTTAAGTCGTCTGTCTGCAAAGTTTTTTCCCACTACTTTGCTGGTTTGCTTGCTGCTAATTTTTTTTTTACATTTTCAGAAATTTTAAGTTGTATTTTTAGTTGCATGACATGAATGACACATTTGCTGACATTGAGATTGTGTTTTCATCATCATATTCAAACCCAAAAGAAACAAACAGAAAAAAATATGTCTCGACTTGAGTCGACAGTAAGAAAATTATCATCAATTGATTTATGATTGTGCTTTTCTATTAAAAAAACAGACAGAGGCTTTTAAATAATAGTGAAAAAGAAAAACACATTTGATAATGTATTTAAAACAAATTGAATTTTTAAGCACAGAAATAATTATTACATAAATTTTTTTTAATCAAACGCTTATTTATATTTTTTAATAATGGAATTCACAACTATTTTATCGGTTGTACTCGGTTGTTTGTGCTGGGGTTTTTTAAAACTTATAAAACTGCAGGACAAAATTATATGAAATAGAGATAACAATTTTATAAAACTTAACAGCACATAAAACCACCGGTACTGTAATTATTACCGATGCTGATTAAATATTGTTTAAATTGGCTACAGGTTTCTATACTGACAACGAAATTGATTTCGGTTGCAAAATACCGATCCTTACAATATCGGTGTCACAAATCTTTTAATACGGTAACAATTAAGAAAATATGTAGTTCAAATAATATGATCTAAGCAATTTTCATCACTACCTTTGTGTGGAAGGGGTAAGTCAGCCTAAATCAGATGCTAGCGACTGCGCGATGAGAACATAAATTGTGGCCACTGAAAAAAATACTTTGCCATTATACTCCGAATTTTTGCAAGTTTTAGGAACGAAATTAACATTTTAAAGATAAAATGCTTGCTGTCAAGTTCATGTGCTTGTTGGCTTGATGTTACCACGCTTGATGAACCACCAAGCATTAATTTTTGCGTTGATTTTGTGCTGTTCGTTTGATTAAAATAATATAAAAATGACTCGAAATAAAGAAATGTTAATAAAAAAATGTTATTTACTAAGTTCTAACACTTCTTATTTTATAAGTAATTTCTTTGTTGTTCTTTTCATTCTAACCCTCCTTTGATCGAGTAAATTTTCTGGTTTTCTTTCAATTCAAATTTTTTTGACAATGAAAATATAATTCTAATGCAAATTAGTGTTTGAGACCCTTTATGGTTTGCTATGAAATTACAACACAGCATGAATTTAAGCAACTAAAAAATTTTAAACGGATTGTTCTGGAGCAGCATTGTACAGAAGATTGGAGAAGTTTCCAAAAGCTTTGTAAGCTGTAAAAGTACTGTAAGTTTAAAGTTCTAGCACTTAGAAAACACAAATAAAAACAAATGAAATTAAAAAATTGTCGGGAAATTTTTCACTTTTACGACTACCTGAGCGCTACCTAAGCGGTATTAAGAATCATTCCTAGGAAGTTCATTTGCTCTAGAAAGTTGTTTATTGAGGTCTTAGGTACATTTTTATAGTTGATTGTTTTCTTGAATTTTTAATGGTTTGGTACCTATGGACCTGAACAGTGGCAAAAAGGTAAAAAAATAGAATTTTTTTTAATTTTTTGCGATTTTCATCTTGATGATGAAGATTTTTTTATTTTATATGTTCACAATTTTTGTTCTTTATGACAAGATCTACAACTTTGCTTCAGAGAGTAAGTCGAAATTCCGAACGATTTGCAAGATATGAGCCTGAGAAAATGATTAGTATTTTGCAAAAAGGACACCGAGGACCCAAATCTTAGGGGGCTCATAAAAAAGTGTGACTTTGGGCAAAACTGGGAGACACGGGTTTATTTTTTTGGTCTTTTATCACGTAGTGGTGTCCGTATATGGTTATATTTTTAGTGTTGCACTGTGTAATCATATTTCGGCAGGAACTGTGCGGCGACGAATAGCTTGTAAAGTTCCGTTGTTAAAAAACTCAATCCTCTGAAGAATAAGTTTACAAATTGGTATAGAACTTGGAGTGGGACACAGGGATTTAAAAGATGGCATAAATAAATTCTATTTCAAAACAGCTAAACTAGACGTATTTAAAATATCAATGTGCATGGAAAATTACTTTACACTCATGTTCGATTTCATGATTATGTTTTCCTAATCAAAAAAAATATACATTTTTTCAATTAAATATTTACAAATTGTGTGTAGTATTTGATTTTAATATTTCTGTGATGAGTTCTATATCACCAGAAAATATATATGAGTTTATATACAGGGTGTCCGCCGGGAAGGTATAATACTTTTTTTGTCGCCATTTTGGTAAACATTAGTCCTGACAGTTCATATTTTGCAGTCGTGAAGTAGACACGTGGCAAATTTATTATGGCATGGACCACAACGTACTGCAAGATCGGCTGTAAACATCACTGGTGCTCAAGAAAGTGTTCTAAACAATCCATTAACCTCAAGCCGACGCCGTGCTCAGGATCTTGGTCTTCAAAGAACAACTTTGGCCACAATTTTGAGCAAGGATTTGCATTTGTTTCCATTTAAGATTCAGTTAACACAAGATCTTCTTCCACATGACCATTTACGCCGCCGTACATATGCCAATAGGATGTCACTAGAGTTTTTCCCGATCCCGATGCGGGAATTCCCGGGGATTTCAATCTAAAAATTTCCTGCTTTCCCGGGATTTTTCATACGCGATCCCGGGAAATAATAAAAAAAAAATAATTGACAACTTAAAGGTAGAAAGTGAGCGGTCGTTTTCGGTAGCAGGGCAATTTGTTAATTCAATTAGAAATAGGCTTGCTTATAATTATGAAAATTTCAATAAAATGATAGATTTCATGCGATCAGAGATTTTTAAGAAATTAAGTTGCAACGAAAGCAAAATTAAATTAAAACTATTTATTTTATAAATCTGCAACTATTTAGGCGCAAAAAATCAATAAAATCTAAAATTACTCGAGTGAAAAATACACATGTATGTATGTATGTGTTTGCGTCTATTTTGTGTGATAGTGTGGCAAATTCAATGCGATTTTTATAAAAGGGACAGAATTCTGTCAGATTTTCCAGTGAATGAATCGTACGACTGTGTATGATAGTTTATCACGGACTTAAAAGTTTCAAACTTTCTAATGCCTAGCAAATTTAATTTTTATTATTTCATGGAGCGGGATTCCGATATCCCCGGAATTTTAAAAAAATTTTCCCGCTTTCCCGCGAAATGAAAAATTGCGGGAAAAAACTCTAGATGTCACAGCTCGCCCATGACAACCCCGATTTTCATGAAAAAATCATAATGAGTGATTGTTGGTGTTGGGCAATGGAAAACCCTCAAATTATTCATCAGTCACCTTTGTATCCATTAAAAATGACAGTCTGATGTGCAATTTGGTCAGGAGGAACCATTGGACTTTACTTCTTTGAAAATGAAAACGGCGTAACGGTAACTGTGAATGGGCAACGATATCGTGATATGATTGACAACTTTTTAATGACACAAGTGCATGCTTTGGGCTTGATTAACATGTGGTATCAACAAGACGGTGCCACATCGCATACAAGCCAGGATTACACTGGAATTACTGCGAGACATCTTTCCACAACAAGTTATTCAAGAAATGGCGATGTTGATTGGCCTCCACGGTCGCCTTTGACTGCTCCGGACTCCTTTTTGTGGGGATGTCTGAAAAGCAAGGTTTATGCAAACAAACGAGAAACGCTGAGCAGCTCAAACAAAATATTCGTGATGAAATTAATGAAATACCGCGTGGAAATGTGTGAGAATGTAATGAAAAATGTGCTCAAAAGGGCTCGCATTTGTGAGGCTAACAGAGGCGGACATTTATCTGATATTGTATTCCATACATAATTGCCTACATTAAACAAAACATTTATCAATATAAGGTCCATTCTCTTTCATTTAATCAAAAATTATAAACAAACAAAGTAGTATACCATCCCGGCGGACACCGTTTACTTAGTAATTGAATACGAGCTTTTATTTTTTTCTATTCCGTGAATATAATTATTACAAGCACTTTTAATTTAATTTTTTGAAATGAAAATTCTTGGTTAAAACGTGCAATTAATATGTATATTCTGATTCAAAGACAAACTACCTAAATAGTTTTTTTTGGGTTATCAGCTAAAAGAATCCATAATTTAGACCCTTAAAATACCAGTCCGTAGTGGACTGTATTTCCAACTCTTTTTTTTTTGCTATATACTAGATTCTAGAAACCAGAATATGGAGATTGAAAACTTGTTTGAAACAAAAAAAATCTACTTTTGCAACACAAAAAAAAAAAAATAAGGACAAAGCCAAATAGCAAATCCTTTGGCCAGGATGCACAGAAGTTATGACAAGTTAAACTAAGTCATGTCTCCAAGTGCCACATTCTTTTGTTTTCATTTGTCTAGTTATTGTTGTTGCGCGAATAGTAAAACTTGAGTACGTGTGTTCCATTCGTATTCTATATTTACACTACGCAACTTTGTTGCATGCAGTTTTCATTTTAAGAGAGAGCGTGTTAAAATAAAGATGTATAGATTTCATTTTCCGTCTTTCTCACTTTTAAATAAATATCACATATAACAAAGTAGCGTAGTGTAAATATGAAAATAGTTTATGCATGTTGCACAGTTGCACGTAGCCGGAAAGATGAAGACAAAACTTTTTTTTGTTCTTTAGCTGCTTGGCCAACAACATCTTGTCGGTATATGTTTCATTTGTTTAGTTTAGTTTTACTAGCTTTTCTTAGAAAACTACATAAAAGTAATTAAAATATAAGGAATGGAAACTCAAAGAATCCCAGTAAGTAATTTTTTTCATCTTTATAATTTTAACACTATGTAGTGTGTGTTTCATAACAGTACGAAAATAAGAAACGAAATTAATTAATTAATTCATGGTCTGTATCTTTGAGATCAAAGTAAACATTTTGTGCAACTACTGCGTACAATATAGTCTGACTAAATCGAAATTTACGAGCATGAACCTGGCCTCTGAAAGTGCAGTCTACTCTCGATAATTTGACACTTGTTAATTTGAATCTCTCTCGATAATTTTAAGCTTTTATTCCAGGTCCATTATAAAATACTCAATAAAGTGTGCACCATAGTCGAAAATTTAAAGTTTTAGATATGACATCTTATTCGCCGACATTCTTTAATAAGAGGTTGAGCTTTTCTAAGCAAAAAAATAAAATAAAATAAACAGCCCAATTATAAACAGAAATTCCTCATGAAATTTTTCCGTTTTTGCTTTTCTCCCATTATGAATAAAAATTCCCTCATTTTACTTTTCACTACGTTTTTATAAACCGTTTAAAAGGGAGAAGCAAATAAAAAGCTAAAAAGTAGCTATTCTAAATATATTTAAGTCTTCGGTTTTCCTTAAAAAAATTCCCTCACAAAACAGAAGGGAGTTTGAATAAATTGGAGAAATTTTTTCTCGAGAAAAACATTTCCTCATGAAGCAAATTGACTATATTTATAATTGGCCTGAAAGAGACTGAAGTATTTTGCTCCAAAGATAATAACGCACTTTAGTTTTGATAATAAACACACGTGGCCAATAAAATAGATAACATCGAGATAATTATAGGAAAACGTACATTTCTCGATTGGATGCAAACAAAAAGTAATTTCTGGTGAAGTTTTCATTACAGGATACGTAAAAATAAATATAAATGACAATTAAAAGTTGAAAAATTTAAATAAACTTAAATGCTTTAAACAAAAATGCGAAATTCACCTGGCCCACAAAATCGATACGGCGGAAAAGAAATTCAGGTTGGCGCAAAATTAACGGTTTGGTGTAAATGCTCTATAACTTTTTAATTTAAACTTTCTTCTTTTCTTTTTTTAAGATTTGTACATAGAAGACTTGGAATATTTAAAATACAACAGTATAGAAATTTCACATGGAACAGATGCACAAATTATGCAGAACGTCTCCTGGTTGATGTTTCCCGATTTTCTTCCACAGTCTCGGGTAGACGTTGAAAATTTACGACGGTGAGCACTGTACGTACGTTGTCTGCAAGCACCAGGGAGACTCCTTACCGAGCCGTGTTGACGAAAAGTGGCAATCAGCCAAATTAATTGTGAATACGAAAGATCCACTCAGCACATTAAAATGTTCACGATAATCACGCAGCGTTAAAAAAATAAATAAACAAAATAATATAAAAACGAAATTTAATGAGTTTTGTTCGTGGTTTTATTGTGTACCGTTCTATTTTAAATCTCCCAAGTCGTCTTTGCACAAACCTTAAAGAAAAGAAACAAACAAATTTTAAATAAATAAGTTATAAAACATTTACACAGCAAGGTTAATTTTGGGCCACCTTGTACATATAACAAAAGAATTTTTATTTGAAGACTAAAAAATAATTATTACTGCATCAGTTACCACTATGTCCACCATTATGTTAAATAACTATATTTATTCCGTTCGGGATAAATGAAATAATTCTACGGCAAGTTTTAAAATGAGTATCACACCATACTTCCCGAAATTACCACAGTTCCTTTCTGAATGCTTTTTCCCAGCCTCCTTTTTAAATGTCCTGAAACATTTTCTTTGGGGTTGAGGTCGGGTGATTGACTTGGCCATAACACTTACTTTATCTGCTCGAAACCAACCACTTACTTACTTACAGGATGAATGTTTGGGGTCGTTATCTTGTTGGAAACACTTCCATAATAGCATTTTCTTTTAAGCATGACTTCTTGAAGAATATTTTTATAAATGTTTTTGGTCCCAAATGAGGTGGATGGAAGCTACTTCACAACAAGAAAAACAACACCAAACCATTAGGTTACCACCATCTCATTGTTTTATGGTTTTTTGGCGAAACGTAGGTTAAATCTTTGACCCTTGAATCTCCCGACATTTCGATCATTTCCAAGCAAATTTATTTCCCTGGGAATCACTCCAAGTTCTAGGTCAATTTGCAACTTCTGTAGATTGATGTTTTTTAACATGGAAACTTTACGATCGGAATTTTAACCTGACATACAATGGCCTCAGAAGATATAATAGCAACATGTATAAATTTTTTTATAATTCCCGAAACGAAATACATGGTTGTCAGTTAAGAAAAAAAATAATAGATGAAAATATGTAAAAAAAAAATTTTGGAAGCAAAGTTGCGGTAACTATTTTTTTTGGGATGCGTTAACTTGGTCAACAATGTAAACGATTTGTGAGTTATAATAATGGACGGGTTGAGTTGATCCAGTTGCACTATGATTTTATGGGTTATAATTTTGGCTGTACAACTTTTTTGATAAAGTTCATAAGAAACTTTAAAAATTTTATATATTGAAAACGATTAATTTTGGCTCAAGTTCAAACCCGAGTTTACCCATTTATTTATTCTAATTCTTTTATTTTTAATTTTTATTAGAAAATTTTTTGGATAAATTCATTATTTTTATTAAGAGAGTACAATAGAACAATTTTTATTATTCATCATACTAGCAGAACGGATCAGTACTGATTTCGAGGTCGCTACACCATCTCATCAGCGTTCTCTGTTCAATTTTACCACTTTTGACGGTGGATACTAGTGATCAGGAATATCAACTATTTAACCGTATTAATTAACAAATTAGAATACGAAAAGTGCAAACTTATTCATTTTCACATGTCAATTCAATTTCGGTTAGTACGAAATCCCATCTATGATGAATAACTACTCTATATATTCCAGTCTCTCTTGCTTATTCAGCGCCATTGGCTGCTGAGAATAAACGGTACTTAATCATGTTGTTTGGTTTCTGTCATTTGTAGTTGAATTTCTTTTTTAGTATTCAACCAACTATGACCACGTAAATATGTAGATTTTTTGACGCGTGCCATCGTTATTTATAATTAATGTTTTATAAGTAATTAGTCGAACTTTTTTTTTAATATTTTATATATTGAAACGATTAATTTTGGCTCAAGTTCAAACCCAAAAATTAATCGTTTCAATATATAAAATATTAATAAAAAAGTTCGACTAATTACTTATAAAAGATTAATTAAACTTTAAAAATGTTAGAAAATTGTTTCTTACATGAAATATTATTATAAGAAAGTTATATATGTGGATATAAGAAACTTTTTTCTTATAACATACATCTGTACATATTTCTTTTCTTATTTGAGTCCATCTTTTACACGCAAACTAAAATCTATGGTTCAACAAACGCATCGTTGAATATTATTTGTATATTCAGTATTGCCCGAAAAAAAATTCTGATATCTCTTTTCATATCATTTATCTTCTTTGGTGTTTCGGAAAAATTTTAAATTTTTATATATTCAGTGTTGCCGAAAAAAAATTTCTAATATAAAATATCATTCATCATCTTTGGTGTTTGAAAAAAGTTTTTTATATCAGGTTTTTTCTTATATACGATTTTCTTTTATAGAAAATTATTTATATGGAAAGTATAGAAAAAGACACGGCGTTTTTGATCCTCTTTCTTATAAGCAGTTTTTTCTTATATGCGATGTGCTTTTATACGGTATTTACTGTATCGCGTGTCATTTAACAGAAAAATATAAATAACGAATATCTTTAGTCTTTGACTAACTTTATTTTTTATCAGATATGAGATCGATCGAGGCTTCTAATATTTTAGTTGTAATAGACTCACCTAATTAAGCCGGCTTTAAGTTAACATTAAAAATATTAACATAATTTAAAAATCATTGTTAAAAACGCCCAACTTAAAGCTTTGCTGGGTTCTGATTAACACCTTCTTTAAACAAAATTATTTAAAAGCAAACGCAACTCAGCTCTTAAAAAATTTAACGTAATTAAAGTCATCTTAAGCCATTAAACTAGCAAAAGAATATTTTTCATTCACCAACATAAAGCAAAGAAGATAGTAAAAAGCAAAACCAACTTAAGCCATAAAATTCCAGAAGCGAATAATAAGAGAATTTTCTTAAAATTGTTCTTTTTTTCAAAAAAAAAAAAAAAACGCTAAAAAGCATTAAAGCAACAATAATTCAATTAAAAAACAAGTAACATAAGAAACATAAAGCATTTAAATAATATTAAAAATAAAAAAATTAAATACAAAAAACAGTAGCAGAACTGAACTGAACCAAACGGAGCAGAACAAAGTTGCCAGTGTTCTGACCTTAAGGACATGTTCATAATTAAAGTTCCAGTAAGTTTTTGTTTTCTTTGTTGTAATTGCTGATGTTGTTTTAAAAAAGGACTAGAAGTATATAAAACGAAAGAAAAAAATAAAAATAAAAGACAAATTTAAATCAAAGAATTATAATTCTGTAGCAACATTTCTTTAATATTTAAATATTTATGTACGAGTAAATGAAAGTATGAATTCAGCGAAAAATCGAACAAAGAAGATAATTGGTAACGTAAGAATTGTTGTAGGAAATGTTAGTCAAAAATGTAAATGAAAATGAATAATTTGATTACCAGCCAGAGAAGAAGATGAAGACAATAAGGAAGAAAATAATATATCGCTACCAAAAGCGCAAATCGCCCTAACTACGACTTCGGTATGTAGAAGCATAATATGCACACATGCGGCCAATAAAATAGGTACAATCTACATAATTATTAAAAGCGCACGTTTTTCGGTTGGCCACGCCGAAGTTGAACAAATTGCTACAAAAAGTTTTTTTTTTAATCATATTTCTTGAAAAGATCGGACGTTTCAAAATCTTGTAAATCTCTTAAGGCAGCCTAACTTCTTTCCTCTTCAACACTTGTTAAAACTTTGAAATGGGTGCTCAAGTTAATTAGTTGAATTTTTTTACACTACATCATAAAAAATTTTACTAAATAGAATTTCTAAAAATGACAAAATTATCTACTTTAAAATAGCCAAATTTATTCCTCGATTTATCCAACATTTATTCCTCGAACTCG
This sequence comes from Gymnocheta viridis, assembly GCA_956483585.1. Lineage (NCBI taxonomy): Eukaryota > Metazoa > Arthropoda > Insecta > Diptera > Tachinidae > Gymnocheta > Gymnocheta viridis. The sequence goes on along the minus strand of OY101441.1, from coordinate 105,550,566 downwards.
AGTCAGATTAATAACATTCAAGTAAACCATTATAGTTAAAAAAATATATATTTTATATATATTTAAACGAATTGTTTGAAACAAGTTCAAATCCGAGTTTAACCATTTGTGTTCCTAGTTTTTAGAAATTTGTGGGTAAATTTATTATTTTTTATTAATAGAATACTAGAAACATTACTTAAAAATATATTTTTAATCCTGTACTAATCCCTAATTTTATTTAAAAAAACAATATTTTTTTCAATTAATTCATGGTGAAATAAACAGGTGGCATTACGAAGCCGTATAATTTTTTGCTCTAGCACTGTTTTTCTAATCTTATGTCAGTTTTATTTATATTTGAGATGGGCCCCGCTCACGCGATTAACTTGAGTCATCGTAATTAATTTGTTGTTTCAATTACGTGAGCGTGCATGAACGCGAGTACAAAGAAATTGAGCTTGCATAAGTAGATTTTTGACGTAATTGCTTCGTGATTTTTTTGCTATATTGTTATTTGTTCGTATACTTTTGTTATTAATATTTCTACGTAATTACTTAAATTGTTTTAAATTTATGTCGAAAGGAATTGTTTGGCTCAAGTTCAAATCTTACTTTACTCATTTCTTTATTAATTTTATAATAAACTAAAATTATTTTTATTAAGAAAATATTATTGGAGCAGTCTATTCATCAGACTAGCAAAATGTATCAGTGATAATATTAATATTTTTTAATTATTTATATTTTTTCTTCGTGACTATTTCGTGAGTGTGAGTTTTCGTGATTGTCCGTAACTTTTTTCCAACTCACGTGAGCATGCATGAACGGGAGCCAAAAATATAAGGACGTGCATGAGCAAAACTTTTTATCGTGAGCGCGAGTGAGAAATCACTCACTATCCAATCTTTAGTTTATATTTACAAAATATCCAAGCTTTTGTTTGTTCAATTTGTGTTTATTTTTTTATTAAAATTTTCAATAAATTTCTAAAGGTACTTATACATTTGTGCTTGTTTTGAATACTTTCAAAGTAATCCACACTTCCGTGTCTTGCTCATTTGTAGCGTCCAAAAAATTCAATGGTTTCTGTTAACTTATTTTATTTAATTTTTGTTTCCAATAATTTTTGACAAGGGCTCAGACTTTACACAATAAAAAATTCTTTTTTTTTGTTGTATTGTTGTAGTTGTAGCCCTAATAATGCCTCCTGTTTATTTCATCATGATTCAATTATCATAAAAATTTGCTAGAGTCATACTTAAAGGCCTCTTTAGCCGACTGTTGAGATCATAAATGTTTCGTAAATGTAAATGTACCGTATATGTAAATGTTTGTGTACTTATAGAATACTTAAAATCGTGTCATGCGTTTTTGACATATAAAAAAATAAATTCATTTACACATATGAAAAATCGAAACTGTGATGGGAGTTCAATTTGTCCAAAGTATTTCTGATTGCGTGAAAAAAAACGAAAACTATTTGAAAAGTAACAAAACATTATTTAACACTTATTAGATGAAATTTTTGCTTTATTTTTGTTATTATAGTTCTTGGTATTATAATGGCCGTATCCGTAAAAAAATAATTTAGGTTTGAAATGTATTTTATAGAAAATTTTTATGAAAAATATGTCTTAAAATACATTTCAAATACAAATTATTTTTTATGAATACGACACATATTATCTAAAAATTGTTTTTTGTACCCATGTTTGTATGTATAAATATATGCGTACATATGCTCAATATTGACACTTGAATTGTACAAAATACATGCGTTTGGCAGTCTCTTGCCAAATTTCATAAAGAAAAATAAATAGATAAATGAAACTAAATTTATTCAATATATACCATGTATGTATTTAACAACCATAAAAGGGATACTGTGCCGCATTCATAATCAACATACATCCATGCATTCCGTCACTGTCTAAATTTTTTGCGTAAAATCGTAATGAAATTCTATTTTCTTCAGGATGGTACGTCACGGCCAAGTGTCATTTCGGTCAGGTATTTTAATTGCTTTTTCATGTAACAGATACGATCAGCTGGCACGACTATATTTACGATTCTACATTTACGGTCGGCTAAAGAGGCATTAACATATTAAAAAAAATTTTTGAAAATTTTTAAGCTCAAATAATTTTTCGTTTTGAAAAAAAAAACGAATTTTAAGACAGCAACAAGAAAAAACACTTAACTGAACAAACGTACAAACAAAGTGTGGTAAGATAGGGAACCAATCTCGAGAAAGGTGATTGAAATCCATGGAATTACTTATTTATACTGCAATTCGAAAGCATTTTGTTTTGATACAAATTACAGAGTTACGGTCTAAACAAAACTTGCACCACAACAGCTGCAATTAGCCTGCAGCTTCCAACTCTAATGTAGTAGCAATAAATATGCTAAAATATTTATGGGGAGACAATGTTTTTTTATTTGTTTTTTTTTTAATTAAAATTGGATTTTGTCCTTTTTTTATTACTATCATTTTTAATTATTGAACTACAATTTAGTTTCCGAAACTAAAATTTTACTGATGCTCTACTTAACGAGCTAATACCCTACAATAATCTACTTAAAAGTACTTCTATGAAACAATTTAATATTTAAAATTTGGTCATATATGTACAAGACATAATTAAACTTTTTTATTTGTATTTCTTACATCAAACGATTTAGCTTTCCAGATCCTATTTCTTTATAAGTATAAATTAAAAAAGGACAAATACATAAGTAATGCCTTTTTCCTTACAACGAAAAAACCTTTTTGTAATTAACAATTCAACACTGAGTTATGTAAATGAGCTGAAGAAACAATTACGATAGTTAATTCAATAAATATTTAAATTTAAATAGAAGTAAATGAAGAAAAATGAACGCACATTGCCAGGCGAAAGCATTCAAATTAGAATGATTAAAAGCTTTTATGTAATAATATTTTTCTTTTTTTTTTTTTGCTCAAGCACAATTTTATTTACAACATGAACAAGTACAACAAGAGCGTCTGAAGCAAGTTGCATGTAGTACTTCACCAAAGAAAGCAGGTTGCAGCAAATAGGCATATAATGTACGAGTATATAAAAAGTATATTAAGTGTTTTCAATGTATTATTTTTTGTTTGTTTTTTGTTCTTCATAGTTTTATACTTAAAAAAGAATAGAGTATAAAAGGAAAAAAGTCTATATAATACATTACAAACAACCCAAGAGGAGTATATAAAAAAAACAAATAAAAGAAGTATTCTATGTAATTTTTAACAACTTAACTTTAAAACTACTTACATGTCACTTGGTAAAGTTTCAGGACTAGAAGAACGTTCATTATTCCACTGTGAACTAGATGATGTCATGCCTATAAGAAAAGCAGAGAAAATAGTAAAGGGATTTTTCTTTCACAATTTATACAATTAAAATTAACATGTTTCTTCTATGTAGTACTCGTATGTATGCACGTTCTAACAAAAGAAAGTAATTTTAATCACAAGAAGTTAGTAATAAATTGTAAATTGGAAACACATAAAAGAAGAATATATTTAAACAAAGTTAGAAAAATTTAAATCTAAATATAGTTTTTAGACTACTACAAAATAAATCTTTGGTTTTGGTATTAACAATGTACTCGTATGTGAAAAATCCATTAAGAGAGATTTATGTAGTTCAACATACACACAAAGATACTTGGTAGGATGCACATACGTATACACACTCCTACACATAATGATGCTTGGCTGGCAGAACTCATTGCAAACTAGTAAAACCGTAACGAGGACAATATGAACAAATTTATTTAAATCGAAATTGTTGTCTCTTCAAAATTTAATACTAATAAGTCTGTATCGGCTAAGCTGTCTATTCGATTACAAAATGGTGCATATAAAAGTCATAGAGGTGAACCGATGTTTGAAGAAAGTTAAGCTCTTCAGCACCCAGCAGGAGTACCAGATTGATGACATACAAATTGTCAATCTCGATCGACCGTTATTGAGATCGGTAATATTGACGTGCTCTAAAATGTTTCTCGAGGTGGTAAAGATGAATTTTCTGAAAGCTTAGTTCTTCTTAGTTGACATTTTTGTACTCTATTTCACAATCGGTTCAGTAGTTAAAAGAACAAATATTTATTTTCATTACTTTTGTGGTCAGCCACCAGTGTGCGTTAGTAAGTGCCAAAAAATCTATATATTGTGGGCTCAAAAATTATTGATTATTATTCCAAAGTAATTGGTGCTAGGCTAAGTTCGTAATAAGATGTAACTTTCCAAGAAACCAAGTAAAAGCATAAAAGAAGGAAGAAAAACTTGAGAAATCAAAATGAAAGAGTATTCAATCGGTAAGCCGTAAGCCAGTTCACCGATTAATTACTAGCCGATTAACTCTTCGATAAAATTAAAATTTTCTTATTTCGTTGAACGATTAAATCGTTATATTTGGGTCGATCAAACCGATCAAACAAAATTATATACAGGGTGGCCCAAAATTAACGAAGGGGTTTGAATTGCTTATAACTTTTTTATTATAATTTTTTTTTCTTTTCTTTTCAGTATTTTGTAAAGAAGACTTGGGGCAGTACTCAATTGAACAACATGCCCAAATTGTTGAGCTTTATTTTTTAAATCAACGATCCATTGTTTTGACTCAGCGTACATATCGTCGTTATTTTAATGTGCGGGTTGGACCCTCAGAGTCAACAATAAACCGTCTCGTTGTAAATTTTCGCCAACAAAGGGCAGTAAGGAACCTTCCTGGTGCTGGCACTGTACGGTTTGGTGCGGTGTTTCATCGGAAAGGATAATTGGTCCTTATTTTTTTTTTGAAAATGAACACGGGGTCGCCGCTTCCGTTAATGGTGTCAGATATCGGACAATGTTGGAAAATTTTTTAAGGCCAGCCGTGGAAAACCATCCGCAAGTATGGTTCCAACAAGATGGAGCCACAGCGCACACTGCAAGGGACACAATGGCTCTTTTACGAGATATCTTTGGTGAACGAATTATTTCGCGTACAAATGATTTTAATTGGCCTCCGCGTTCACCGGATTTAACCGCTCCAGACTGTTTTCTTTGGGGTTATTTGAAAGGAAAAGTCTACATTAAGAACCATCCAGCAATTAAAAAGCAATATACGCGACGAAATAAACAACATAACACCTGAAGTTTTGCAAAAGGTGATGGAAAATGTGTTGGAAAGAGCACGAATATGCGAAGCAGCAAATGGCCACCACTTGCGAGATATTATTTTTCATAACTAAACTTAAAATATTCACTATTTATATTCTGTATAAATTTTTTTTTATAATTATGTCTTAAATAAAAAAGTTACAAGCAATTCAAACCCCTTCGTTCATTTTGGGCCACCCTGTATTAACTTGATGTGATTATTTTCCGAACTCAATTGGTGTTTAGTGGTTGTAATCGAAAGTTATTATTATTATTTTGGCTAACATTCGTGACATTTTTGTAGAAAGAACTGGATATGAGACAATATTCCAAAGGAACAGAGGAAAAATTAACATCAATTGATTTCAACTTACACGGCAGAACAGAATATATATTTTTTGTATTATTTTAACATATTTTTTATGTGTCAAATTTAATTTAACAAAATCAAGCCAAACTAATAAAAATTGTTATGAACTTGAAGAAAAATCAAACAGCATAATGGAAGATGTAGTATGGCTAGCGAAACCCAGAAAAGGCCTGGATATTCTCTATTGTGGGCTGTTTTAAATTTCTCAAACATCTTTGATAATATAAAGGATTTTTAAAGTTGCATTAAAACTGAGAGAAAAACTCATTTCAAACAGTTGAACCAAATTATTATTCGAGCAGATTATTTTAAGAGATATCCTTAATTTACCAAATAAAAGGATATATTACTTGTTTTCTTTTCTCTCTCAATAATACATATTTATGAATTTTTCTGCCGAAATTATTTAAAGAATTGTTGCTTTTGTAGTTCTATTGTTTTTTTTTTTTTTTCAATAAAATTTTAAAATATTTAATAATATTGAAATGAATTTTTTGGCTTGAGTTTAAATCTGAGTTTACCCATTTCTACTTATTTGTTAAGAAATTGTTTTTGGATAAATTCATTATTTTATTAAGAGAGTACTTTTTATTTGAATCAATTTATTCATCAGACTAGCAGAACGGATCAGTACTGATTTCGAGATCGCTACATCATCTCATCAGCGTTCTTTGTTCGATTTTGTTCGAAAAAAAGTACCCTCTTAATAAAAATAATGAATTTATCCACAACCATCCTCTTAAACATGAAGATGAAATGGGTAAACAAACTCAGCTTTGAGCTCAAGCAAAAAAAAATCATTTCAATATAAACCTTAAACATTCCAACAATTACGAATAATTATTAAATATTTAATAATTTCTATATTTTTGTTTATTGCAATTAGCAAATTTGTAGAAAAATATTGTTAACCGATTAAAGCAATCCCTCGATTGATTAATCGAGCGTGTAACAGAAATGTGATTAATGAAATAACCTACATAAAACAAATGGATAAGCAAGGGTTAAGTTCACGGCAATTAGTAATGAGACTTTAAAATAATATGGGAGCTCTTGCATACCGCTGGAATCATAATAATTCTCATATTCTATTTGCTCAAAAGATTTCTGAGAAAGTCGTGATATATGTACATGAAGCACACATGAACACTGACGATGGAGCTCGTGGCGTTCTTCGAAAACAAATTTATTTGGTTATGCCTGTCTAAGTTGGAATTGACTGACGTTGATTTTTTCTTTTTTCCCGGAACGTTGTCTCATGTTCAATTCTTTCTCTCTAAAAACGTTTGCCTACTACCAATTACTTTGGATAAAAAAATCAAATAGAATTCGAAATAAAAATCATAATTTATTCGTGTGTTTTTTCTATCTGCTGAGTATAAAAATGTCAATGGGATGACCAATCGTCACTGCTTTTCGAACTGATTTTTTAATAAATTAAACTAAAAAAAAAGAGTTATAAAACAATTACATCGAAGTCTACTTTTCTCAGCTCAATATTGCATTGCCAAACAGCCTTTTCTGCTTTTCTTTCTCAATAAAATAATTTGGATTAACAAACTCACATCTCAATAGAAAATATTATTTCATGCAAACTCATACATAAATTTAATTCAAAATGGGTCCAATCCTTCACTGATTACAATGCACTGTGCTTAAGTAAAAGGCAGTCAAGTAAAATTAGACAAAAATGAAATTTAAGTTTTGAAAATGTAAGCAATTTGGTATATTAGACAAACATAAAAGCTGCCTATTTCTGCTAACTAATATTTTTAATGAACGATTTTTAGATTGACAGGTAAAAAATCATTAAAGGAATTTTTTGGCAATACGTTTTTCTCACTAAAATTTTTATTTATCTTTTATAATTTGTATTATAATTGTCTTGTTCAATATTGCTAATCCTGTACTCCAATGTTGTATGGGATTACGAATAAATTAAAAATAAAATTAAAAAAGGCAATAAGTGAATCTAATATACTTTTCTTTCTGAGTTCGGCGCTATACGCCACCTATTAATTTTGTTTTATATAATTTTTAAGTAAAGCATATGCTATTGTCAACCATTAAAAAAACATTAAATATACTGTGTCGTCTGTGTTTATAAATCCAAGTTTAACTGCCGAGTTCACAAATAAACTGATTCGTGTTTTATGTGTATTTTAAAATGAATATTATTCAAATATTTTTTTAATTACATTTCAAGTCTAAGTTTGAATAAAGCAAGTAAATCTTCATTTTAGCTCAACTTAAAACAGAACTCTTTTCCTTCTCTTAATCATTATTTGTACTTACCTGTTTTCAAAGTATGATTCTGTGGTGAAATACCATTTGGCCTTGATGTCATTTTACTGGCAATACGTTGCGGTACGCTGGCAACAGTCTAAATTTGCATCAATTTTTTGTATATATATATTTTTAAATATTTCATTATGTAGCCGGAAGTTGAAGCAAAATATAGCACAGACACAAGAGGATCAAGACACATGAAAATTCATTCCAAATGTTGCATATACAGTGTAAACATTTAACATGGTTGATACACACAAGTTGTAGGTAAAACATGGAGGGTAAAAAAGAAGAATACATAATTTACAAAATTTAACAATTAATCGGGAAATCTTTTACTTAGTTAAGTTTTTTAAAAGTAACACAAACAAATTTTTAAAAATGTTTACACATACATAAAAATAAGACTAGATGCTGCAAACAAATACATAGTGTTCTTAATGAATAAATTTTTTTTATCAATTATATAAAAGGGAATTTTATCCAATAAATTGATATAAGAAAGTTTTAAATAAATAAAAAATTAAATTTATTTAAGCAGTTAAACTACAAAATCTGCTATTAAGAAAATTTTATAAATTTGATATTTACTTATTTCTTCAAATAAATATTAGCTGTGAAATAATTAATTTGCCTGGATTTCCTTCATGACGTATGAGTAATTTAATGCATTAGAAATATTAATCATACGCCACGCATAATTTTTAATGAATTTTTAGACAAGAATAACCCGTTGTTGTTGTTTTTTTTTAATTTAAATAAAATGAATTATTTGCTTTTGGTATATTCAAATTTAGCCAAATTCAAAAAATAACATAAAAAGTACGCAAACGCGGCGCTGCATTGCTTACCGTTGACTATAAGGCATTTTCAGCAATATTTTCGGAAAAAATGTGTAAATTAAGATGTCACTTTCAAAACTGTGGATACTTTGGTTTCTCGACAATGACGTGCGGGTTTTTCCATGCCTCGTCAGAAAAGTGGATCTTTTAGGCAAATTCGATGTCCAATTGCAGCTCCTGCAAGGCCCAAACTTAGAACTGGATGTTCTTTTGCCTTCAATTGCGAAGTCAATTGGAACTAGAAAGCGAATAATACGAGATCTTTCAGAAAAATGCTGGTGCGTGAAAACCGATTGGTTGATATCATTGGCGGGTCGACATTCTTGGATTGAGGTGCACACTTTCGTCGGTGCGCACCGCACGCACCAGTCTCATGAACTTTTTGTATAAACTTGCATACACAATTCGCGGTGGGCGCTTCATTTCGACCAAAATAAATTTTTAACAAATAATCAGTTTGCGCAACACAGCACTTACTTTTGACAATAGTTTGTAAGATTTATCAACGTTATTTAAGCGTAAAGCGACTCCACGGGAGTATCAACTACCTGATAGTAAAAATCTATGAAAGTCAAACCAAAACATAATTTAAGACAAGAAAATGCTTGTATTTGGACCATCCGGTATAAAGACAGGAGTTTATATTTTAGGATTATTTTTCAACTTTTTCGAACACTCAGCAAAGTACGAACTTGAAAGATCTTCAAAAATTGCTTCTATTGCTTGCTTTCTAATTTGACACAAATCTTGGACGGCAGATTATTACTTCTTTAATTTTGGATATTGGAAAAAAATCGTCAATAGTAGAAAATAAGGAGGATGAGAATACATTTCCAAATTTGATTCGTGTATTTTTGCAATCAAAACACCATAAATATGCATTCCAGCATTATCCTGGAGGAAATTCGTGTTTTTGTTTTTCTATAAATAGGAGGGATTTTTCTCGCTCGCAACGGTCTTGGGAGTAAAAATTTGTCAAAGAAAAAACATTTTACTTAATTAAATGAATTTGTTAAAATTTTATGTTTGAACAAAATATGGCACAAAATTCAAAAAAAATTATGCATTTTCAAATATGCCAAAATATGCACAAAAACATAATTCCTTGATTCGGTCTTGAAATTTTAAAACGTAAAGGGAAAAATATATTTCTGCATGAATTTTTTTTCCTGTCCCTGCTCATTACACTTTGAAAATATGGGCTGAAGGCCAACTCTTTAAACATTAAATGAATAATTCAATTCAAAATCAATTTCAATTATTCTGGATTAAGTTCGTTTAATTTAATTTTGCAATTAAATTACTTTGTTTAGAAAGCAACTATTAAAATTTTTTTTGGATTAAATATCCTAGAGTTCGACTAAAACTTATAGCTTAGTTGTTAAATAGTTTTATCTTACCTCTTCATCGCCATCCCAATTATAATAGAATTGTTGATTTGGATTCATATATTTCTTAAGCAATTCTTTGGCCACACGCACCGACATCTCACCCTGTACGAAGGGATGCTGCAGCAGCCTTTCGGCTGTGGGACGTTTTTTAGGGTTTTTTGTTAAAGCTGTTTTTACAAAATTATGAAATGTAGGACTCCATTTGTCTTTATTACTAAGAGTTGGAGGTTTGAAACCACTTTTTGACATCAGGAACAAAGCACGCATGGGATGTAAATCAAACATAGGAGGTTGTAGTTCAGCCAATTCTAAAATAAGTTAAGAAATAAAATAGTTACTGCTAAAAGCTTTAAATTTGAGGTTTTCTTTTTCAATTGTTTTAAGTTTTTTTCTCCCTTTTTTCCAATTATGCGAGGCAACAACAAAATGTCTCAATTGACCCCCATCCAATTAAGATAAAATCAATAAATTTTTCGTAACCACTACAATGAGTGAGTGTCCTTCTTAACAAATAAAAATATTTTTATTTTTTATTGCTCAATTTTTGTCCACTGCTCATGTGCTGGCATTTAAAATAATATTGATCTAAGCTTCGAAACTTATATTTATGGCGAATACGTAAAGGCATCAATAATCAGGATAAAAGTGGCCATAAAATAGTCTAAAATTATATGACGCATAAAAAGAAAATAACTGTCTGAATATGTGTGATACGTTTTAGTTTGATAGACACAAAGGAAATTGTTTTAAGTTATTGCCAGCGAAGGGGAATTTGTTAAGTCATAAACGTTTGAATCATTTTGTTTATTTCTTCCTGTCTTATCTTAATTTGAGGGGTTTATAAGACTACTTTTATACATCTTTTATTACTGAAGACTTGGCAAAATATGGAATATAAAAGATGATAAAGATTAAAGCGATTCGAATCAAAAATATTATAAATAATTCTTTGGTGTTGTTAATAAATTACTAAAAAGCGTGAAAATATTCAGCAGCATGTATGGCTTGTCAAATGGTGGAAAAACGGCAGGGCATTTTCTTTTTTAATATAGAACTCTCAGCTCAGATAATAAGAGTGAATAAAATGTTAATTAAAAAATTTTCAATTATTTTACGAGCCCTTTCATGTGGTTTTCATGTTAACGTTGCAAATTTTGAAATGCTTTTAAGAGAAACTGCACTCTTACATATAAAATTGTATCCTTGGTATTATATGCCAGCAACAGTGAATAAAATTTTCATTCTTGGCATTGATTACATTAAATATTCTACTATTCCCATTGGAATGTTTTCCGAAGAGGCCATAGAATTAAGTCACAAAATTATAAGAAATGCCAGGTTGAACCATACGAGAAAAATAAGTAGGATTCAATCTAATAAGGGCCTAATAGTTTATTTGATTCTGCGGTCAGATCTAGAGATTTCGATGCAGAGTCAAAACAGATTTAAAGGTATATTTATATAAATTTAATAGAAGACAGTATAGGAGTAATCTTTATTAATGAATTAATGGAACGAAACGAAATAATATTAGTGAGTAAAATATTTTCCTAAGTGTGCTATTTCCTAAAATAAACTAACTAAAAAATTATAATTATAAAATTATACTGATGCAATACAATTTTGATATTATTACAATTTTTTGAATTCAATTAATAAATTAAATATATAAAGTAAAAAAACTTATTTCAAATAGAGGTTAAGCCGTTTATTTAAGTAAATAAGTAAGGGTATGTCCTTACTCCCATTCGGAAACTCTTTTTTACTGACATATTGGGAATGTTATAAATGTTTCATTTACAAAACTAAATTATGAAAATTTTAGTTTTTGAAAAATTTTTTTTTGTAATTTTTGAAAAAGGACATTTTTGGTCTTGTAGTGTTCTTGCTCCGAGTTCATACAAATTTGGTCAGAACATTAAAGATGTGCCAGAAAGTTATTGTACAAAATTTCATAAATTTTTATTTATTTTTTTTTTTTAATTTTTTAGTATTTTTAATTTTCAGGATATATGGAAAGGACACGAGTCCTTGCTTCAAATTTTTTCAAACTTTGGATTTGACTATGTTTTAGCAGTTCAAATAAGTGTGTTTGTACGACAACTTCTTCTATTTTTGGCCAATCGTTATATGAAATCAAACCACTGGCGTCGTTTGTTCGGTGAATCGGCCTTACCATAGTTGGATTAAGATCCATTTTTCGATCGAGAAACTGTCTTCAGTATAAAAGTTAATTTGTTTGTGGACCGGCAGCATCATTAGACCGTGCTTCTTCAAGAACGATTAAAATCGCAACGTTACAGTCAATGGAGCAAGGTACCGCGCGATGATTACCGACTTTTTTCTTGCCCAAAATGAAACAATTGGACATGGTTGACATGCGATTTCAACAAGACGGGGCCACATGCCAAAATACTCGTAGTTATATTGGTACGATATGGCAAATACTTGCGTTAAAAAGGAAAGCCCACGCCACCTGGTAAGATTCCAACCTGTTTTCTTCCACGACTACGTTTACTGATAGTAATTAGTTACACAAATTTTTAATCTGCTCTACACAAACTATTTATATTTTATTTTGTGTGAGAGTAGGCACGCCTACTATTTCCATTCCGTCCATTTTTTGTTTCGAGTTAGAGATGGACACCCGCCAATTGATACGCGCGCGAAACATGTGTGAGCAGGTATGATCGTTTTGTTTCCATTACGGGAGCGTGCATAAACGTGAGCCAAAAATATACAGTCGTGCATGGGGAAAAAAATTTTATCATCGACTGTGAATTTTCATGAGTGTTCCATGCTTAACCACGGTGGGTACGAGAAGTGCCCCGCCCATTGTTCCGGTCGTATGTATGGATGACACATTTTGCCGCACAAAATTTAAAAAAAAAATTTTATTTCCGCCCAGTTTCTCGATTCGAATACCAAATATTAATAATGTTCGATATTCAAAAGTTTCGGATACTTTTTATTTATATTTTATATAATTAATTTTTTTTTTTAAGAACAAACACAAACCGCGAAGCCATTTTGGATTGTCTGCAGAAACACCCAGGGTCTAGGCAGGAATCGAACCTGCGACCCCTCGACTAATAGTCTAGCACGCTATCTACTAATCTATGGGGCTCCCCCAAATTAATATACAATTGGTTTGGAAAGTGCCACGCCCGCTATTCAGAAAGCACCAACCTTTGCCCCGACTACGTTTACTGACAACCACAAAGTTTGAATTTACTCACTTACCAATTGCCGTTATACCACAAGCCCAAATATCACATAATTGATTATAACCACCCTTTCGTTCAACAGCAGCCACTTCGGGAGCCATCCAATATGGTGTGCCTGCAATTAAACATACAAAACACTCAGTTAATAAAAAATATTACTACAACAACTAAATTGAATAAAATATTTACAAACAAAAACAAAAACCTTGAGTATAATTCAACCAATTTGAAAACAGAAGTTGAACAGGTAAATAAAAAATATTAAAAAAAACATAAAATTAAAATAACAATTAAGCTGAATATAATATATATGAAAAAACCTTGAATAAAACTCAACAAATTTGAAACCGAATGTAATGCAGTTAATTCAATTTAATTATATTTTTCATAAAAAAAAACATTTAATTAAATTTTTAACAATAAAAAAAATACTTTTACATTAGGCGTAAATAATAGTCAAATTATAATATATGTAATTAAAGTTAATTGAATCTGTGATTTAAAATAACAAAAAGATATAATATTTGTCTAAAACTAAATATACAAAAACCACAGACTATTGATCATATCATTCCATTTAATTGCACATGAACACCTGTGATTCCTTAAAGTCCTTGTCAAATGCAATAGACACCTTTGTTATTTACAGTTAAGTGATAAATTACACTTGCACACACACTAAGTTCCGGCATTGGCTTGATTATGAATTTGCTTGTGTGGCTGTGTTTCTAACTGCAAACAGTCTTCCCTTTGTTTGTCGCCTTTGTGTGATTATAGTGTTTTAAATTATATCGTATTTTTTTTAATCCAAATTTATGCATAAATTATGCAAAACAAATGTCTTTATCATTATCGAAGCAATTTGCATATCCCTTATTTGCTGCAACAGCATCATAACTATAAAAAACTGATTTTTGAGTTAATAATGCAAAAATGAATTACCATACCATACCGTTCTTAATATTGTGTGAAAATTTCATCCAAATTCTTGTATACTCACATTTTGAGAGGCGAATATTTTTGCATTTTCCTTTTCAATTGTGAGTATTTTTTTCTATCACACTATTTTTTTTGATTTATGACGTTCTTGCAGCAAATGAGGGATATGCATTAATTTATATTTAAGGATTTCGGATGTTGTGTGCATTAAGTTTGATTATTGAACATTTTAAATATATTATTTTACTAAACTTGTGGCAAACACAAAATAAGTTATAAATTTTTTAATTTAAAATTTAAATTAAATTATCACTTGGTTTTTTTACATTTCGCAGACCTTAAGAATTTAAAATTGAAATAATATTTTGTGTGAGCTTTTATGGAGTATGATTAATACAAGTTGTTAATAAGTATCTCACATACGATTAGTATATCTGCCTTGAGAGTTTTAATTACTGTGGCAAACTATCTGTTTTTGGGGTGATATTATTTATTTCGAATGAATAATATGAATCCATCTCCACTTTTCTGATGAATATCTCAAATTTATTATCCTTTACACCCAGCGGGACAAGGTAATGAATAGTAAACGAGAAAGTAATGTACAGCATGTATAATTTTTCATTCCAGAATTCATTATTGTTAACACAGAACATGTCCTAGAAAAGTAATGAATTCGCAATGAACAAGCAAAAACAATACAATCCTTCTTCGTAAGAAGTGGTAATATACGTGGCAAGCAATGTGTAATTTTTGTGTGTGTTGAAATTACCATCTCGTTTCCGAAGGATTGCATTGTTTTGCTTTGGAAAATAATACATTATATCTTCCATTACATATGTAATCAATGACCAGTTTTCTCGCTGGGTATGAATTTAATTCAATTTAATTCAAAGATTCAAACTTGTCTTATACTCGTATCTTCTTCAAATCTATTGTTGTACTGAAAGTCCTAATATTCAGAATGCCTTAATGTGAAAGTATGATAATGGCAATTATAATATAGGGTGTCCGCCGGGAAGGTATACTATTTTGTTTGTTTATAATTTGTTATTAAATGAAAGAGAATGGATCTTATATTGATAAATGTTTTATTTAATGTCGGAAATTATGTATGAAATACGATATCAGATAAATGTCTGCCTCTGTTAGCCTTACAAATGCGATCCCTATTGAACACATTTTTCATTACATTCTCACACATTCCACGTGGTATTTCATGAATTTCATCACGAATATTTTGTTTGAGTTGCTCAAGCGTTTCCAGTTTGTTCGCATAGACCTTGCTTTTCAGATATGCCCACAAAAAAAAGTCCGGAGTAGTCTAATCAGGCTACCGTGGAGGCCAATCAACATCACCATTTCTTGAATAACTTGTGGAAAGATGTCTCGCAGTAATTCCAGTGTAATCCTGCCTTGTATGCGATGTGGCACCGTCTTGTTGATACCACATGTTAATCAAGCCCAAAGCATGCAGTTGTGCCGTTAAAAAGTTTTCAATCATATCACGATATCGCTCCCCATTCACAGATACCGTTACACCGTTTTCATTTTCAAAGAAGTAAAGTCCATGATTCTTCCTGATCAAATTGCACACCAGACTGTCACTTTAATGAATGCAAAGGTGACTGATGAATAATTTGAGGGTTTTCCATTGCCCAGAACCGACTATTCTGTTTATTCACATATTCATTCAAATGAAAATGTGCCTTGTCAATCATTATGATTTTGTCATTGAAATTGGGATTGTATTGGGCGAGCTGTAACATCCTATTGGCATATGAATTCGTACGGCGGCGTAAATGGTCTTGTGTCAATTGAATCTTAAATGAAAACAAATGCAAATTCTTTTGCAAAATTGTGGCCAAAGTTCTTTGAAGACCAAGCTCCTGAGCACGGCGTTAAGTTGAGGTTGATGGATTGTTTTGAACACTTTCTTGAGCAGCAGTAATGTTGTCAGCCGATCTTGCAGTGCGTTGTGGTCCATGCTTGGGCCTTTCATCTACAGACCCTCTTTCTTCGAAATCATTTACTACACGATAAATAGTGCGTTTTGTTGGCACGTTGTTTCTCCCAAAAATTTCACGTAACTTTCTCATCGTCACAGTAATCAATGATTCATTTTGATAAAATGTTTTAACGATTAAAATACGTTGGTTTATCCAATATTTTTCCATAATAAATTTGCCACGTGTCTACTTCACGAATGCCAAATATGAATTGTCAAGACTAATGTTTACCAAAATGGCGGCAAAACAAACTAGTATACCTTCCCGGCGGACACCCTGTATATAGAGAAGGCTTTGACAGAGTATACAAATTGCTTCTATAACTAAAAATATTCTGAATGAAAGAAGACAAGTTGAGGGTCACATACCCCTTCTTTATTGAATGTTTAAATAGTAATGATGTTTGAGTAAATTCTGCTCAAGTCGATTATGAGGTGTGTTGCCGCACTAAAATTTCTAGCTCAAATTTGTTCCTTCTTCTGTCTATTCTAATCATTAAATAAAACACTAATAAATGTCTTCTCCGATGGAATTTGAGCCTCAAGGGCATGTTCTTCATGTTTTTAATTTATTCACACCTCACCGCTCCAAAAGGACGAAGAATAACACGACGAATAATTATGCGTTCTCAACTCAAAAAGCATGTATTTTTTAGGGATATTACTATGTTGCATTAAATGAGCGATTTGAATAAACACTATCTTGGCGCTATCAGTTTATGTACATTAGAGAGCGCCGATTTGTAAGGACAATATGATTTTTTGATATGTCATTGTGGAACTTTTTCTTTCTCATGACAAAATCTATTGAAAAATCGATGGCACAGGATCGGTTGCTAAATCGACCCATTCTAATGTACATATCAGTTTTTTATGCCAATTATACTGAGTAAGTTGAAAAACACGACAAGCAAAGTACGCATTGGGGAAACACAATTAAAAAATGGTGATTTCAGTGCTGCTAGGTTGGCTTTCAATATTGATATCCTTTAAATTGTAGTTTTTCGGACCCTCTTCAGAGAACTGAAGCCGCAATATCTAATATAATGGAACGAAATTCGGTACACACATGCGTTTGGGATTTAACTTCAAGTTGAAACAAAAAATCTGTCATTGTTTAAATCCCGTCTACAAAGAAAGATTCAACCAAAATACCACCTAAATGCAAATATTTTATTTATAATTCAAAACAAAATATAATCAAAATTAAATTTTAAATCATATTAAAAATGAAATGAATATACAAATTCCCTTCTCTGTTTACTTAACAAATTATTTTCTTTTCCATTATTTACATCTTGAAGCAATCTGTAGCAAATCTATATTACAATTTCAATTGCCAACATCAATACTAACTTTTAAATGAATGATAGAAAAACCAAAACATTATGTGTTCTTAGTAAATAATATTGCAAAAGAAAAAGCTTATAGAAATTCCCACAGTACGTTTACATAAAAAGACAACTCCCTGATGTACTTACTCATGGTTACATTAACAACCATTTACTTAACAAATCACTGTATAATGATACATTTTTCTATTTATTGCATGCTTTTTGTTGAACTCACAGCACTAAGGGTATGTTTATGCTTTTGCCATTACAAATTTCGTCGCACCAACCTCTTTTTACTAAATTAAGATTCTTATCACACGAATATACACTTACAACCATAGTTTGGTTTAGGAAAATAGAGAAAAGATTTTTTTTTAAATTATTTAAAGCAAAAGAGGACGCTCCCTATTTAACTTTTCGATTTCCTTATTGCGTTTCTTGTTGTCAAACACGTTATCATTTATGTATACAAAAAGCGGGAGAAACTTAAAAGTGATTTTAAAAACTACATGACTTTATGGGACATTTAAATGTGCAGGTCTTTTTACTCCCTTGAAAAAACAATGCACAAAAATATCCTTAAATAGGAATATAGCGGGTGAAAATGCATTTTGAACGTCATATTTTTCTTTTTTGACAATAAATTCCTACCAACCAGTAGATGTGCTACCTTCCGTAAGAACCTTGCAAAGAACCCGACTAGTCCATACTTACGTGTTTGGATATAACATAGCATTTACACATAAAAGTAATTGCATGAAAGTCGCTATACACTCACACTTTTTCACTAACACACTTAAAGTTTTTTTACTTTCCATCCAGCTTTCAACGTTATTTTCAAGAAAGTAATTATAAAATTATAAAATTTTTGACGTTTTCAGAAAATAAAATGACAAAGAGTCAAATACTGTTGCCCTCCTATAAGACTTATACCAATCAACAGGATGGTGGGAAAATTTAAATTGCTAATTTAACCTATTTTGTAACTATGTTTAAAAAATTGTTATATCTTTTCTTCAAATATATATAAATAAGACGATTCATGCCTTTCTATAGCAGTAATTTCATTAAAATATTAAACATAATAATTATTTCCAACTATTGCTTCACAAATTTATTTACACTGTAATATTGGTAACTCTAACGAGGTAGTAAGAAAAACAATAAAAATATGGCAAAATTAACTGATCGAAGTAAAAGTATAACAATTTTGCAACTCTTCGCTTTGACGACATTTTTAAAATGAACTTTCACTTTCTTATGAAAACGAACAAGAAATTTTCATGCAAGTCATTTATTTTGCTAACATTTTTATTTATAATAAATATACAAAAATTTCAAGAAAGTACTTTCATGTGTAAAGGCAACTAAGCTAAGCTCCCATTTTCGCCTTCGCACCATAATAAAATCATAATCAAATAGGATACGGGGCCTTATTTCTCAACTAATTGGGAAATAACGTCATAATTGTACTGCATTGCTCTGGTAATAAAGCCATATGGCCTTATTTCGAAATTAAATGATAACTAAAGCCATTGAACTTTATTATCAATGACTTTATTGCATTGCGCCGGCGAAAATTGATACATTGCGCCGATAATGAGAACTTATTTATTCGGCTCTGTTATAGAAAAAGAAAAAAAACTGTTTACAATCGTTTGTGGTCCAAAGCTCAATCTTTTTTGGCTGAACTTTCTTTATTTTAAGAAGCATCTTCAAACAAATTATTTAAAACATTGCACTAACTAATTTCCAGACTCTCCTCGTACTTTCTCTTACCATAACAACTTATTATTGCTTTCTGTTTTGTTTTTTTTCTGTTCTGTTCTGTTTCAGTTTTCGTTTCAATTGTCTATTTATTTTGTCATATCATGTCATATTGTTGTTGTTTGATATTGCTTTTGCTGTCGTTGTAGATTGTTTGTTAAATCCCAACAAACAAATTCAAACGTTTGTCATGACCGAGAGAAATAATATAATATTTCAAACCTAATAATCAAGTGTTTTCAAATATAGACAAACAGAAAGTATTTTTTATTAAGAAATGAATCCAAAAAAATTTAATTAATTCTGACGGCATTAGAGCTGAACGCTGAGATGGCTTCAGAGGCTGAAGCAGGACCTAATCAACGTTCATAAGCATGTTCTTAGCCCACTTTTTAAAAGACTGCCAGATGACTACTGTTAACAGCTGTTCGCCATATTCTAGTCATTAGAGAAAACGAAGAGACTGGCAATGACAACAAGTGCCAATTTTTCTATGGAAATAGTTATGAAAAAGAGATTATTGGTATTTCGACCCAATCCCAAAGCATGGCCAGAAGAATTACTAGAAAACTATTTAACTTATCGTCATAGGAGATTTTTATATAGCTCTCAGCCTATTAAGCCCGGGGATAACAAAGACTCTATTTGAGAACACGAATTCCAATAATACTTAAATTTTTAACGTGTTCTTTGTAATTTGTTATGCTTTAGAGCTTAAAATACAATATCTGAAATTAATTAATTTACCATATATAATTAAAACAAAACATGAATGGGGAAATTGTTTATTTCCGAAATATTCTATTTTTAAATTGAAGCAATTTACAAAGCAGACGCGAGTATCTTGGGCCCGTTTTTTTTTTGATATACTCTTTCGAGAAGCGAGTAATCAAATGTACTAGAGACAAGCGATCCCGTGATTTTTAAAGAATGTCGTTAACAGTGGAAGTGATTTGTGAATCATGGTTCTTTTAAAAAGTGACCGTGATCACGGTTTCTCCGTTCTTTTTAATAAAATATAAAAAACCATGCATTCATATATGTGTACATATTATAATATTTTTTAACTTTGTTTGCTTGCAGGAACAACATAAATACCAAAATATCACTAATTTCTATTCTAATTGTAGCTGCATTTTAACATGAGAGAGTTAATAAAAGCACAAAACTGTTACTGCAAAATTATCATTTTGTTATTGAATTTATTTGCGCATTGCGCATGTCCGTTATTTTGTTGTGTGTGGTTGTGTTGTGACGTAGACATAGAATTTGTGTTGTAAACAACAAAAGTACATTTGTGTGTGGAAAGTAAGCCGAAATGTAAAACTTTGGTAGCCCAAAGAAGCTCTTCCTCAAATAGCTTCAAGCCCAAAATCAAAAGCCTTACTCGTCTGTATCTCTTTTCTGTCCATTTAAAATTTTATTCAAATCGATGCACCCGTTTAGAAGTTATTTAGTTATTTCCAGTTTTTTGCAAAAATCTCTTACACTTTTTACAACAAAACACAGTTGCAAAAGTAACAGTGCAATGTAGTTTTATGTACGAGGGCAAATTGATATTGAAGTTACCTAAGTAGGAAAAAAATATTTTTTTTCAAAAACCATTTATTTCTCAACATAGTCTCCTTTTAGCTCAATACACTTAGTAAGACGATATTCCAAATTTGTTATACCATCTGAATAATACGATTTTGGGAAACCCTCAAAATACGCGTTAGTTTCGGTAATCACTTCTTAGTTTGAGATGAATCTTTTTCCTGCGAGCCATTTTTTCAAGTTTAGAAACAGGAAAAAGTCACTAGGAGCTAAATATGTACTATAAGGTAAGGATGATCAACCAATTCGAAGTGTATTTCACGTAATTTTAGCATCGTACTTAATGCTGAGTGATTCGGTGCGTTGTCTTGCAGATGTGGTCGTTTTTTCTTGATTGCATCAAGCAATTGATCCAATAATGCACGATAATCCTTTTTCAAGATAATCGATGAGCAATATTCCGTGTGCATCCCAAAATACAGTGACCATAACCTTGCCAGTCGATCACTGTCTTCGCCTTCTTTGGAGCACTTCCACCAGCTTCCATCAATTGTTTCGATTGATTTTTGGTTTCAGGTGTGTAGTGGTGTGGACCCACGCGTCATCAACAGTTATTAATCGACGCCAAAAATCAACAGGATTACGCTTTATCATGTCCAAACACCGCTGTGAAGTGGTCTGTCGAACTCGTTATTGTTCGACACTTAGCAAACGCGGCACCCATCTTGCCGATAGCTTTTTCATATGCAAATGTTCATGCAAAATGTTGAACACACGTTCATATGATATGTTTACCATTTCAACAATCTCACGTAACTTGACTCGGCGATCATTCATAACGATATTTTGGATTTTCTCGATATTTTCTTCAGTAACTACCTGTTTTGGCCTTCCTGTTGATGGTATTGTTGCAGTGCTTGTTCGGACGCGTTTAAATTCAGCAATCCAATATTTAACCATGTAATATGACGGAGCAGAGCTTTTCTTTTGTCTCTTTCGCCGTTATCCCTTTAAAATAATAGTGTTTAATCACAGCACGAAATTCACTTTTTTCCATTTTTCAAGAAACACAAAACTTGCTTACTTCAAACGACTACAACAAATAAACTAATCGATGAATTTGGGTGAAATTTTAACACCTGACGTTTGACAGATCGCAATATCTAAAAAAAGAAAAGTTTTTGTGATTGTGCTGCCATCTAGCGCTAGGTAGCTTCAATATCAATTCGCCCTCATATGTTAGCAAAATTTCTGCAACTGTGGTTTAAACGCTGTTACTCAAAATTAAGAATATTTAAAATATTAAAAAAAAAATAATAATTACTGTTGGTTGATGCATTTAGTAGCAGCAGTGATCAGTATTTTTTCAGTAACAGTAATTAAAGCAAAGGTACTGAAATATCGTCCATCTCGAATATGTACACATACCCGTTCACCGATAGAACTGCTGTTCTAGGCACTCCCGAAAATTCAATTTTTCTTCAAATATTCTCGAACGCCGAAAGTTATGGTAAAGTTTTATTTTTAATTCATTCAAAATTTAAGCTCAGACATGTATGTTTGCTGGGATATATGTGTCTCTGCGTGTGTAGGTGAGCAATACACTTCATGTTGTCATGTCAATAAATGTAAAAATTAAATGTCTTGTTGTTGTATGTGGGATTTACAACTGCAATGACAGCAACAAAACAACTTGGAGAATTACTGTAGAAAATAACCTGACGCAAAGACTGTTTGTTTCATTTTATGCTCAGTTTTTTTTTTTGATTTTTTCATTTGTTTGCATTACAAATGAAATGGAGAAAGAAAGCAGGAGAGAAAACGAAAAGAAAACTAAAGTTTTTTTGTTAATAAGTTCAACCTTTAACATAGTTTTTTCACCCCTTTTGTTGCCGTTGTTGAAAATGTACAATTTGAAATTGTGTTTTTCTTACCTTGAGGCATGTTTTCTTGAACAAGAAAGAAACAACACAAACAACAAAATAAAAAATAAATAAATAAAAAACTAAAGGACAAGGAAGAAATTTGAAATGTTCAAAGATTAGAAATAAGGTAAATCGACTACAAGAATGCATGGACAGGGTATATTAAAATGTTATCACAAATAAATAAATTTAAATAGAAGATTAAGGTTATAAAGGTCAAGGAATTGCCAAAGGTCAATCGAAAAGTTGGTTTGTATGTGAAATTTTAGTTAAAAGAACCCTCTTCCAAAACATATTAAAAGAGATTTTGCATATTAGTTTATGTTTAAAAGGAATTGCAAAAATAAGAATATCTAATGTAAAAAAAAAGATTGGGATTCTTTAGTTTTAAAACTAATGAAAGTTAGAAAAATATTGAAGTACAAGTTTTTGTATAAAATAAACACAATTTTAAAGTAAATGAATGAAATTTCTTTTGAAAAGAATAATTAAAGGAAAAGTATAAAGGATAGCTTAGACCTAAAGAAATCCATGACGGATGCACTAAACCGACAATCATGAATGTTCGATGATGTTTATAAATAAACTATACATGAAAACTGACGAACATTATATAATTTATTTATTTTTTTAAACCTTTTTAACCGCTTTAAAACAATTTGGTTGTAATTTTTAAAAAAACAACCAAAGAAAGGGACGTGATTATTTCCTTACACCACAGGAAATGTGTGATCAAACAAAAATATATTAAACAATTTTAATTTTTGTACAAAATATGTGATCATACAACAAATGAAATCTACCTGTTCAAAATGTGCTATAATGTCATGAAAATCTGTCAGTCTGACACGCTTGACTGATTTTGTAATGAAAATTTTAAATCAGAAATAAAAAAAAAATAATGCTTAAAATGTTTAAAATATATTTTCAATACTCAGACTTCAGTTCGTTAGTTTATTATTTCAATTAAATTATTATAGAATTAGAAAGCAGAAGAACTCCGATGAGAGATCGGGCAATTGAGCTCGAAAACGTCATGGTGTTAAATTAGTATCCTTAAAAAATTTATTCTTGTCATTTCAATTGTTACATGTAGTAAATTTCTTTTTACATGAATATAATTTAATGTATCAACTATTAAGTTAACGAACTTAAGACTGAATAAGTAAAATATCTCTGATTAAAAACCACATAGTTCGACTTATATTCATAACATAAAATGTTTAAAACTATTATGTTTGAAAATTCGAGAGGTTGCAAAAACTTAGCATAAATATGACAATATTTGAGTATTTAGAAGAAGAAAAAAACAGCAATATATTAATATTAGATTAGAGCATATTCAAAATTATATTTTGATATGGAAATCCCCCGAAAAAGATAAAAAAAATTACATTTGCTAATAAAATGAATTTGAATTCTAACTTAATTCGCTACAAAATACTTGAATTCGCTATAAAATAAAATTGGCCAAAGCAATGCAATTAATGCAAAAAATATCCGTTGCCAAAACAGAGTGGCAGACAAATATTTAATTCGAAATCAAAAACCAAGAAAATACCATTCTGAAAGTAATTTGTTACAAATGCAGAAAATAATCGGTTCATAAACAACGGAGTTGCGAGAAAACAAGCAGTAAGAAAAAATTGCAACAAGAGAATGTTATCAAGTAAATTTTATTGCAAATGTCGAGGAAAGAAAATCCAAGCAAAATTTATGCTTTAGAATATTTTTCCTCACCTTTTTTTCATACACATAAATGACTGTTTAAATATGTGCATAAATTGTTGAAATAATTGTATGTTTAAAAATGTATAAAATGCATTGTCCTACATGTCAACAAATAAACTCTCTTACGAGACGTTATTCTATATGTTCGCGTAGTTAGTTGTGATCCACATTATGCAACTTTGTTGCAGAAACCCTTATTTTGTGTAAGACTGATGAAATAGAACAACATACTCGTACTGCGTGCATTCCGCTCTCGTTCTTTATTTGTTCTTTTATGCAGCAGGGTTTGCTTTAGATAAATGGAAAATGTTTATGTCTTTAAAAGACACAACATTTTTGGCGCTGTCTACTTATGATTTTTTTTTATTTTACGGTCCGATTGCCTTCTTTTCTTTCTGTGCGTCTGTCTATACATCAAATCTGCTTGTTCATGTTCATTCATGTTATTCAAGCGAAATTCTAATTTAGTATATCGTTGCTACTAATGCGAGAAGACATGGTTTGTTATTTTTTTTACAAAGAAACATGACAAGCACGTGAAACCAACACTTTTACATAAATTTGTTTTTAAGTGCACGGGCAAACTGATAACGTCGAGGCACATAGAATCCGTCGTACGTTATACGTCGCTTTTTTCAACTGACAACTAAGTTGAAATACAGGTATTCTTATGAGCTTTGTCACATTCCGAACGTCTCCGTCAACGCAAAGTACTAAATTTGGGCAACTTTTAACGTACGTTGAATACTTTGACAACTATCAGTTTTTTTGCTTCGTTTTTATTTTAGCGTTTTGTGTTGTGTGGTGACAAAACTAAATTAAATACAATTAAATAAAAATTACAATTAAAAGAAACTTCAGAATATCCCCGAATTCCATGGAAAATGTGTACTTTAACGAAATCAAACTGATTTAATATCCGTCAACAAAGTACTCATTGTCGATACTTAAATGTCAGTTAAAAAAAGCAACGTATAACGTACAACAGATTCTATGTGCTTCGGCCTCTATGATTTCGAAATAAATAATATAAGATTTTGTTTACGAAAAAAACTGACAGTTATTATGGCAGTTCTATCAATCACTGTATCCGAGTACTTAGATACGGTTCCACATAGTTTGACACCGACGAGTGTAGTGGTCCTTTCAAAAAGGAATCATATAGATTCTACTTGAATGCCTACGTGTAGTGGGCAGCCACGTAAACCAACCAACCAACCATGGCAGTTCTAAAGTAGATGCATTTCTACAACAACAAAACCTTAAAACCATGTGATTGTCAAACAAATGCAAACAAAAGTTTTGAGAAAATATTTTGTTTATGAGTTTTTTTTAAGTGAAGTTTGACAAACATGCGATGTATCACAAAAGTTTTGTTGTGGAGTTACATGTGCATGAATAAAATTGCTTGTTCAATGATGATTTTTAGTTTTAGGGTTCGAATTCGAATACATCAGACTAAATCAGGATAACTAAAATAAGCTTTGGTAGAATAAACAAACTTCGTTTATAGCTAAACACATAAATTATGAAACGGAAATGTCTATTAAAAAGTCGCCGTAGAAAACAGTCGTGAGTTAGAATATATTTTATTTTTAAAACTTTTTTTCTTATACTCTTAATTTTAGACATGCGTTTTCATCGTGTTTTCATAAATTTTTTACACGAAAAATAAAAACAAACATTACACTGTACAACAGCCAATCTGGGGGGTGAGAAATTCCAAGTCAGGGGGATGAAGACGCGAAAGTATGCCATTCGGTATCCCAATAACTTGGACTAATCCTGGCGAAGGTCACAATCCATTGAATTGCTATGAATTAGAGAAATTGTAATTCTTAATTTTTCTAAATTTGTTTCATCAAAATCGGACAAGTGGTTCTCGAGTTATGTTAAACTACGTTTTTGCCAAAATGTTACAACTAAGCGAAAAAACATCAAGATAACGAAAAAATTTAAAAGGTCATAAAAAAAACTGACACATACGAACGCCAAACCCTTTGAGGGTTTTACTATACTGACCTAGTACCATCACCCTGACTTGGAATTTCTCACCCCCCAGACAATAATCCCAAAAATGTTCCATAGTGTTATTAAACAGTAATAAGAGAGCATTTGAAGCTACTCAGGTATCTAATGGAAATCGATTTTAAAAAACAAAACGATTTAGAAACGAAAAAATCTGTGATGATCTCATTATTTTCATTTTGTGAACATTTCAAAAAAATGTCTTTAATACATTTCTCAATAAATTTCGATAAATTTGTATTTTAAATACAAACAATATTTTGTATTTTAGCTTTTGCTCAGCTTCCCTCAAGTCAATAATTTTTATATTCGCTCAAAATTCGTCACATCCTTTTAAGACGAACTTTTTGAAGTCGTTCGATTTTCGTCATATGCGTAAATGCATATGATTAAATTATGGGCCCGAAGCTGCACTCTTCATTCTGTTTCATCGTTAATGGAAGTAGAGACGAACATGCATCTCGTATTCTTTCTTCAGAAAACGTTAGTCTCTAAGTTCGAATGAGTTTCCTTTTGAATCGAAATACAAAATCATCCTCTCAGGAAAACCAAAAACTTGTGCTTCAAAAATTTAAAAAATTATGCCCTCAAAAATACATTCGAGCATGCAATGGATATCGATCGATTTGAAGTTGCGCGATTTTACAATACAAATCACTAATACAATACTACGTGTGCTGTAAATCGGACGATGTAGCACGATGGCCTTTAATTTCTAATTATATATTTTAAACATCAAAAACAATAAAAAGCAGCCGTTAATTAGAATTTAGAGCATTTGATTTTTGAAATCGAATGATTTGAAATCGATCGATTTCCAATCACATTCGTGATTAATTTACTTTAAAAACATGTTCAGTTTTATTTAAAGTGATTATTTTTGCATTTAATCCAAAGTGATTATTATTTTCGGTAATGTTCGTAACATTTTTAGTTGGAAAGATTTGAAAATGAGACAGTATTCCAAAGGAACAAAGGAACGTTTTAACATCAATGAATTACAACTTACAAAACAGAACAGAAACAACGATGTTTTTCGGGAGCCGCTACACTCCCATCATCAGTATTCATGTGTGTATCCATGTATCCACTATTGTTTAGGTGTCTCGGTTGAATGTGATTTCAAATTTGTATTTATACAAATTATCACTCGAAAAATGATACGAGAGTTATTCGTATTGTGGAAGGTATTATTCGTTGTTTTTACAGCAAACACAACTTCACCACTATCAATATTCTAATTTTACCATCACTAATGAACGTTAAATTAACCCATTGTTACACGTTGGTTTATCTCATGTGCCATTTTCCTTTTAATTTTTTGTTATTACTTAAGACAAACTTTTTTGGTTTAATTAATACTTAAGTACTATTACTTTGTTTTTTTTTGTCATCTAGTTGAGTTTTTGATTTATTTGAGTTATGTGACATTGCAACGTTCAAGCCAGCAGCTAATTGTTTTAGTTTTTTTCTGGTTGCTGCGTTTGGAGCTTTGATGTTTTCAAGGACATAAAGTAAAGTTTTATGACAGATATTTGTGCAGGACATTTCAGCCGCCAGCTATATCACTGTTTAAGGTGAGTTTTTCCTTTTCTTTTTTTTTAAAGCGACAAACAAGTTTAACTTTGTTATACAGTGTTACTAACAATTACAATTAAGCAATTAATCATGATATTTGAATAATCCAAATCATTTATATGAATAATCAAAATTTTTGGATTAATCAAAAAATTGTTTTATCTAGTCTTGATTAGTCCAAATGTTCGATTAATTTACAAGTCGCACTTGTCTAATGTCAATGTTTTCTTCGAGTTAAGAAGATAAACTCAAAATATGTGTAGTTTAATTTAAATAACTTAAATAAACTGTAGCTTACATTATTTAATGGTTACATCCCTAAGAAAAGAAAAGCTCATTAGATCTGCCCAAAATATAACAGAATGGAATAATAATGCTTTTTCCACATTCTTGTGCTTCTTTCCATTCCACTTTTTAGATGACGTCCGTCATACATTTGAAATGCACTGATTAGAATGAGAAGCAACAAATATTTTTTTTATCATAATGAACGTATTTTTGGATCCAAAATGGACAACTTCTAACAATGACATGTGTATTTTAAATTCGTTGGTTATAATCCGGATCACAAGCTCTAGATCTTATTAACATTTTTAGAATTTATTTTACTTTCTGATATTTTTTACAATGTATCGTTTTAATAGAATAAAACCTCATTAAATAGTTTCACGATGAGAAGTGCATCCGGCCTACAGAAATTGTAATCGAAAATCACACCGGAAAAAAACTAATGTACGATTTCAATTACGAAAATTGTTTATTGAAATAATTGTGTGTTAACATTCAATCACAACAATTTCGGGAAGTCATTTATATATTTCAATACGGGAGAAAACATTTTCAAAACACAATAACAGTAGTTTTCCGATTTAACGAACCTAATGGTTGTCAGGCCTGTTCGTTAAAGCGAATTGTTCGTTATATGTAGTATTTAATTAAAAATTAATAAAGCCGCCTACTTTATTCATATCTATAAATATATATAGTGTTCTTTTTAAATATTTTATTAAAATTATAGTCATTTAATATAAATATTTCATCAAAGGGAAAATTCATAAAAACACGGAAATACAAAATAATTTATTTAAAAAATTGGATAAACACAGTCTGTTTATTGGCATCTTCTTGAAGCTCTCCCAAATAAATTAACTTTCTGCTACTAATATTGTTTTGCTGTGTCCATTTAATACAAATTTCGGAGTGTTTAATGACATGTTCGTGTTTTATTTTGGTCTCTAGAATTTTAGTTTCATTAAGCTCTTCCTAATTTTCGTTTTGTACATCATTTTGCTTTAGATGTGTTTGTTAAGCCAAGTACAATATAAAATTACTTATTAGAAATTAAAATTCAAGTGTTCGTTAAATGCGATGTTCATTAAATCGAATGTTCGTTAAACCGGAAAACTACTGTATACATAGCAATATAAATTTGTGTCGAAATATCTCCCGATTTTTAATTGCTAGACTCGTACATTTAAAAAAATGTTTTTTTTGATCACATGCTCAATTGGATCAATTACGAAATTAGTTGAAACTAATTACAGTTTTTGATAAACTATTTTTATTGGGAGTTTTTTTAGGAATAATTTTTGCTGTAAATGTATACAGAAAAAACTAAAATACGGCCTCAATTACGAAAACTGCATGTTAAATTTATTGTATTGTTACGCGAAAATTGTATATTCAAGAACTGAGATTCAAATTCTCAAGTACTCAAGATTTGAAAAATATAGTATTTATTATATTTATTATTCGAGACAGGTCTCGATATATTTTTTTGAAGAATTCAAAAAGTTTTGCTAAAGACTAATTAAAAACCCTCAACAAACCTTTTTGAAAAGAAATAGTTTTCGATCATTAATTTTCATTCTTAATTATTAATTTTTTTTTTTGAAAATTTGCTAGGAATAAATTTTTCTGTATTCCTGTACAATTTCAGCTATTCCGTTCACCTTAAAAAATGAGTAAACCAAACTATCGCATTCATAGAATTGTTGTCTTTAAAAGTTATTTTTCCTTTAACCGCCATCGTATGTTTTTGAAATGCTTCGTACGTGTGTGTTACAGCACAAAAAAAAGAATTAAATGAAATGAAAGTTCACTGGTTTATTAAGTAGTACTTTTAGCCACTTGCCTAGCTTGCTGTTTGTTTTGTTATTGTAGCAATTGTCTATGTTTATTTGACAACATTCTCCTCAACAGAGGTTTTTAAAAATTACACTGTACAGCACAAACAAAAAAAAACTACATTTTAATGACCCGCTAAAAATATGCATTCTGAAAGTTTATATTTGATTCTTATTTAAGGGATATTAAAGGTTCCCCTAACATTATATTCTGCAATGTAAAAAGCAACGAGGACCTATTTTTTTTTTATATTTCAACACTATATAACGGGCTGAACTTTTCTGCAAAAATATTTGTCATACAATAATTTTCTAACAGCTTTCGGATTTTATAAAAAAATACACATAAAATTCAGAGATATATATGGAATCTTTATTTGAGTCGATATAACGATCTATATAATTCAATGTTTAAAGGTGATTTCATGTAAATGTTGAACGGGGCTGCGACTAATTGTGGAATACTCTCTCCACCATATCGGCCGGTATCTCACGAAAAAATTCTTTAATTTTGGCTCCATTGCGCCAACTGTTGCGAGCATGAGGCTTAACATAGCCCCTTAAAAAAAGTCTAAATTCGTTAAATCGGACGATGTAGGCGTTCAATTTACCGGCCCCAAACATGAAATAAACTGTTCACCGAACTCGCCTCTCAATTCGTCAATTGTTTCGCGTGCTGTGTGGCATGTGGCACGGTCTTCTTGAAATCATATGTCAGCCAAGTCCAGCTCTTCAATTTTGGGCAAAAAAAAAGCTGCGAACGGCGTCGAATCTATAATTCACGATAGTCAAAAACACTGGTGGCAATCAGCTGTGCTGTTTCATCTGTCCGCATGTCCAATAATGCAAATTTGGTGCAAAATTTAGTCACAAGACTCCAAATAGCCGCCTCAGAAGGTCGTCCAAACTGACTACAAAATAGAAAAAGTGCATGATGGATGCACTTTCTTTACCCATTTCACAAAATTTTTCACGTAGTGGTTTTACAGAGCCCCAGCCGCATCAGAAGGTCGCCCAAACTGACCACAAAATGAAAGAAAGCACTTTCTTAGAAGAACATGAATTTTGATAATAAAATTCAATAATCTGCAAACGTTGTTCGTTTGTAACTCGATTCATGGTTAAATTGTAGACCAAACCAAACATGTTTAACATGTTAAGCTTAGTACTCTGTTTAAAATTTCACGCGAAATGTTGACATAATCCATATAAAAAAAGTTTACATGAAATATTAATGAAAAAAAGTTGCAAAAGTTGTACTCAACTCGTGAAAAATTTTATGAAATGTATCTGGCAACATTTTCTTGCCATCTGTGAAATAGTGTGACTAGCATTTATTTCGCGTGAAATATTGACAGCTGATACATTTTTTTTGTAGTTTTTTTACTTTTAATTTTCTGTGCCAAAAATTTCTTTAATATAATTGTTTTCTTTTGCACACTATAGAAGGAACTATCTCAGTGTTTATAATTTTAATAATGGCACACACAAGCAAAATTAAACTTTGTTATTGTTTACCAAAGTCGATCAATGTTGCATACTTCTAACCAATGAAAACGAAAATTTTTTCCGAAAAAGTAATATGAGCATCACTCGTTATGTGTCAAATTTTTCACGCGAAATAATCAATGTTGCTGAAAATTTTTTAACAACTTCGAACAGAGTACCAAGCTTTGCACGAAAACAGCTGAGCTGCCAAAAAAAGTGTTGACAAAAAGAAAGTTGATAAAAAATGCCCATTTATAAGTCTTCACAGATACTAAAGTTTAGAATTCTAGATAACACCAAAAATAAATGAAAACTAAGTGTCCGAAGAAGTACAAAATTTTAAGGGTCAATTTTGTACACATTTTATGTTCTGACTTATTTATTTATTATTTGAAATTGTATTTTTAGCTTTGGTGAATTCAGAGACTTTGTGAAAATTTTATGGCAAATATTTTTGTAGAACTCTCTATATCCCTGAATAAGACAATTTTATGCCTAATTGAAATATGAACGAAAAACCCCATACGTTCAAGAGATAGAAGGTTATCCAAAATTCAATATCCAAATTATACTGCTGTATATGCTGTACTGACCACGTTGCTGGCAAATGTGAACTTCGACTGCCTATAAATCAGCTGATATTTGTTTTTTACAAAAACCAAATTTGCAGTTTTTTGCTTTGATATATTTTTTATCGAACGTCGTTAACAAAAACATTGTTATTGTTATTGCAAAAACATTATTTTTGGCCAAGGTTTTTGGGTTGAATTACTTAATGTGCATTGAAGAGGCAGATGGTTAAAATATATAAAAAAAATATTTGTCTTAAAATTATACACATATCTTGAAGGACACCAGAACTAAATATTCAACTTGAACGCAACCAATTATTAAAAATTTAGGTGTCGATGGCAACCAACCACAGTTGCGTTCGGCTACTATTTCATGTTTTTCTGGCAACCACAGATTTTTAGTTGCCGACTAGCAACGCAATTGAAGTTTGATTGGTATCCATAATCGACCTATTAAAGTGTGCTTAAGAGTAAATTTTCGTAATTCGTAATCAACTATAAGTTTTCAAAGGCAGCAAAGCTAAAAATGCATCTTGAAAACAAGAAAACTTTAACTTTGAGCTTTGGTGCGTCTTAGAAAATTCATATTAGAAATTTATGCCAAATATTTTTGTGGAACAGTTCAAAATGATGTATTGCTGTTAAGGAGGATTTTCCGTTGATTTTTCAAGAAAGGAGCGAAAAAGACCTTCACAGTAAAGAAGTTAAATGTTTTAGAAAAATGTTGCACGTAGTAGATTACATTACATTAATCTGCTGACCACACCTTTTACCTTAAATATAAGGATTAAAAGATTTTCTAGGGCGACTCACTATAGCATTGTACAAAAAGTGGGAAATTTTAGCTCTCGCTAGAATAAGACTTACAACAAAACGACAAGTTGCGTTGCCCCTTCCACCCGAAAGAATCACTCGTTAGAGACTTATTAGTTTAAATCATTTTTATGTTTTTGGTAATTTTTATGGGAATAACTAAAGTATAGTTTTTTAAATTTACAAGTGAATGTACGTGTGTATTTTTAGCATTTGTAGTGGTGTTAACTTTAGGGAGCTTTTATTCCTTTAATACTGCACCGATTGAAATAATATTTAGTCGGGTCACTAAAGCTCAACAATGTCTACCATTTGGTAAAGTAATAAAGGTTCGCAAGCAAAGGAGAAAAAGAGATCCAAAAATTGTCTTTGTCTATTTATTTAAATTTATAATCGTATTTTTTCCCAAAACATATTTAGTAAAATATTAATTTTGTTATTAACTGCCAGACCCACTATGTCGATCGAATTATTTTTTTCTTACAATTACATTTAAAGGAAAAACAAATTCTAAAATTTTTTTTTTGTTTTAAAATTAATTGTACGAAAGAACGAATACGTGTGACATCGTGGGACTGGCAGTAAAAATAAATCATTAATCAATTTCAATTTATCTTTGGTAACACAATTAAATATTTTAATGATTAAGTAAGACATGAATTTTTTGGGAACAACTTCAAGTTTTGTTGTACACTGTACAACACTACGTATGCAACACACTCTCACTCAGGTGTATAGAAAGTACATAAAACAGAAAATATCCTATTAGATTAATAGTGTGAGTGTAGGATTGTTTGTTGTGTACTTTACACATTTGTTCTTATTCTAGTTTTTCTTTTTGAATTTTTCTTTTGTTAAAAGAATGAGTGGCTTCAGGTGTATGAGTGTATAATTTACTTCATGTAGCTCTTTAATTTTGATTTATACTTTTTTTGTGTATTTTCTTTTTGTCTATTTCTGTACCAGAGTACAATAAAAATGTTGATGTCTCAATTTAACTAAACGCTTTTAATTGTATTTGCCCCTTTTATCTTGTAACATTAAACTTACATATTTTTTTTATTTTTCGTGTGAAGGTGGTTTTATGTTTCGCTTGATTGAGTGCATGCGTGAGCATGCAAGGATTTATGTAAATGTTTCGCATAATATTTGTGTCACAAGCTCTGACAAAGAGATTTTGTTTATATTAATATTTATGCATTAGATTTCTCTAACTGCGATATGTAAGTAAAAGTCAGAGATATGCACTCGAATTCGATTTTTCGTGTTGGAGCAAGATGGTGGAACACAAAAACCGAATACCTCATAACCTATTAATTGTACACTGGAATCAGCGTTTTGAAAATTTACACAAAAGTCTTCCTTCGAGGAGAGTTAAAGATCTCCTCTTTTTGCGCTTTGTTAAAGTGAATCGCAATAGGAAATCATGTAATCCTTACATTTTATTTATTAAATTTTATTCAGCGGATTAATGTAAAACATTTTAAATTGGGTTTGTCGATATATCGATATCGGCGATACTTTATTATCGATACGACAATAGTTTTAAAATTTTTGGGCTTTCTTTCTTTTAACAAACAATTAAATTTTCAACGTCTTTTTTGCATAACAACTAAAAGAAATAATATATTAAGAGCAGACATAAAATCAAAACAGAATAATGAAAGTGTTATTATAGGACCTTTTGGCCATTCCACAAGCAGCACTAAAATTTTTAAAGAAATGCAAGATGCACAAAATATTCTTAATCATGTCCTTATACAGGACATGTCTACACGTTGGTATTCAACAGCTTAAGGCGTTTGGTACAGCAAAGGATTGCGGTACAAGTTTATTTATCTCGTATAAAATACAAGGTAGAACTTACAACCAGCAGAAATTTAACTAAATCCCTATATTTCACGAAAAAATTCCCCCTTTTTCCTTACACACAAAAAAGTTCCCTACATTTTTCCCTACTCTAAAAATTCATTGATTTTTGGAAAAAAGAATATTAGGTTCTTGAAATTTCGTACATTTATATCGCCAGACAAAAAATTAAATAATCCTAAAAAATTTCATAAATTTTTAATTTTAACAAGCTTTAATATCTGCCATCATAGTTCACAAGCGAATGTACTAATTGCATTTCTTAAAAAATTATTTAATTTTCAAGGAAAGAATTTAGATTAACTTAAGAGCAGTTGTACCATTTTTTTTCGTTGTCTTCATATATTATTTACCAAAAGATGTTTTCTGTCTATATAAAATATCTCGCGTAGTGCTGTAACAAAATTTGTTTTACGCAATTACACCGCAATATAAAGTTAAGAAGAACAAAGTTTTAAAAATTCCCAACATTTTCAAATCTGTCCTTTTTCCCTTCCCTTGAAATTTTCCAATGACTTCCCTACAAAAAGGGAATATTTCCTGCTCTTGGCATCACTGCTTACAATAGATAATGGTGGAAGAGGTGGAGAAAAATTTGGCTTACTTCGAAGAGGCTACCCGATCCATAAACGAAGCCACTGCTTTATCGTCCGACGCTATTCCGCTAGTTAAGAGTCCTCGAACATTAATAGAAAACATAACAGACGAATCAATGAAAATGGAGAGTACTTTAGAGTCCCAACAATTTACGACTAACTTAGAGAATAATGAAACCTATTATTTGTCTTCAATTCTTGACCCTCGATATAAAGCTCGAATATTTCAGAGACAATCGACTTCAATCCTATCGAAAAAAACGTCTTATTTAGCTACTTAACATGACTCTCCATTCCGAAAGTGTCCAGGCCACAGTCCAACCTATACCTCGAAAAAGTTCTGATAAGTCTACGAGATATATTCGCCTTTGAAGCGTTTGTGAAAAATTTTAAGAGAATCAGAAGAAGATGAGTCTCTATTCATCCTAAGCTGTGGTTCTACTACTCGTAAAGAAGAAGTCGATAGCTACCTTAGATCTCCTAATACTTCTAGAAACGCAGATTCTCTTCTTTACTGGAGCAATGACATGTGCTACGCAAACTTGAAGAAAATGGCACAAAAATACTTAAGTTTTCAAATGATTTCTGTCGCATCTGAGAGACTATTTTCCACTGAAGATCTGGTTCAAACGGATTTGCGAAATCATCTATCTTCAGTAAAGCTGAGAACACTTTGAAGAAAAGAACACAAAAATTTTATTAATATCGAGTTTGAATATTAATATCTCACAATTTTTTTTTATAAAAATTTTTTTATTTTTCTAATTTTACTATGATCTCAAACTCAATTAGTTTTTTTTTAAATAGTATTAATATAAATTTTAAATATTGAGCCGTTTTAAACTGAATGTCATTTTGTTGTTAGAAATTGAAATGTATTGAAAATTTCTTGGTTTTAGAAAATATACAGAATGACATAAAGTTTAAGTGGCTCATCAATAATCTCGTACACTGTAATTTTGTATAATAAAAGTATTACTCTACTTGAGTTTTGTAAATTTTAAATTGAGTTCAAATTCAATATCGGGTATCTTTAAATCCCTATTTTAAACAGGTTGAAAAATACATTTCAACAGCAATATATCCGATTAAAATGTTCCACAAATATATTTTGCATTACATTTCGATATAATTCTCTTATTACACCAAAGGTTAAAATGGAACTTGAACACCAGAAATAAGTAAAAAAATTTAAATGTGCTGGAGGGTTAATTTCGTACTTATTTAGTCAGACCTTTTAAATTTTGATTCTGGCGTTCAACTTGAAATTGGATTTATTTGTTGTCTTTGGATATTTATAGAAGGACATTTCAGCCCGCTACAATGCTGTCAACGGGAATTTTCTGTTCCTGTTTCAAGAAAGGGACCAGAGTTAGAAAATCAAAATGTTTCTCAAAAATGTTCCTCGTAGCGTTTTACGTTAATCTGCAGGCACACCTTATAAAGGATATCCCCAAATTAACGCATGATTTGAATTTGTCGCCATTTGTGAAGTTACACGATAGAATAAGATGTCTTCATTATTGAACAATATTTTAAAAATATTGAAAGCTTGGAGGACGCAGTTCGAAAATTTCATACAAAATATGGTCGGAATGGTGTTTTAACTTAGTCAACTGTAAAGAGATTAATTGAAAAATTCAGAGAGATGAAAAAACGCTGGTCGTCCAAAAACAAGCCGTCTAAATGTCAATATCGAAGCAGTGGTGAGAGTGTCGTTGACTATTTAGGAACCTCAATTCGACGTCGTGGACAAGAATTGCAAATTTCAAGAAGCTCTGTACAGCGTACAATCACTGAAGATCTGGATTTGTATCTTCATGCTAACAAAATTCAATTAACACAAAGACTTCATCGATTGGATTATTGAACATCAACAAATGGATACTGATTTTTCGAGCAAATTCATCCTAAGCGATGAAGCAAAGTTTCACCTTGATGTCTCTGTTAAACGCCAAAATTGACACTTTTGGGGTTCTGAGAACCCACATATGATTGTCGAAAAACAAATGCATCCATAACGTGTCACTGGTTAGTGTGGATTTTGGGCTGGAGGCAAAATTGGTCCACACTTTTTTGAAAATGAGCCTGGTGAAACAGTGATTGTTACTCGTGCTCGATATCTCGACATGATAACACAGTTCTTACTGCCGAAATTGGATGACATTGATGTGGCCAATGATGTAATTTAAATATTGCATGACATGACATATCAAGGTCGTGTACTCTCTCGTTTTGGTGATCAGAATTGGCCCACACGATTGTGTGATTCAACACCATTAGATTTCATTTTATGGTGTTATTTGAAATCCCAGGTCAATGTCAACAAGTCCACTATCAACCGTGCATTTAAGGAAGAGAT
Organism: Gymnocheta viridis; assembly: GCA_956483585.1. NCBI lineage: Eukaryota > Metazoa > Arthropoda > Insecta > Diptera > Tachinidae > Gymnocheta > Gymnocheta viridis. Next base: position 105,512,632 of record OY101441.1, on the reverse strand, counting down.
TCAACGCTGCATCAACGACATTAAGCTACATTTATGCAAAATGGTCAATTGCCGATCTGTTATTCCATAAATAACTCTATTTCATGTACTTTATGATTCAATAAAAATATAATAATTAAAAGACTAAAAACTGTGTTTTCTATTTAATTTAAATCTTGCGTTAATGTTGGGACACCTTTTGCATAAAATGTAAGTAAAATAAGATTTCTTATAGCGATTCACTATAACAATGCGAAAAATTGGGTGTATGTTTTTGTTTTGTTGGTCCCCATTACCAGAATCGATCGGTAGAATCTTGTCTGTTTTTGTTAAACACTGTTGTTGTGTTTTTCAATAGGAAAAACATGAGCTGGATGATGTTTTAATTAAATTTTTTTGTATCCGACCTAGAATTAAGGAAGGGATCTGTTAAATATCTGTTCCAGGTGTCTCTTACACGCATCTTAAAATGAAATACCTTTCTACATTATTATTTGCAAATTGGCATTTGAACGCTGTCATCTGCATTTGTATTTTCTGTTTAAAATTTCAAGGACTGTCATGTACTTTTTTCTATTATGTGCCATGGTAACTTTATACTACAATGACTGTATTATTTAAGTATGTATGAGTGTATACTATTGCAAGTTATATTTTCAATTGCAATTTATTTACACTCAATTAAGTGTCATTACAAATGAGAATGTTATAATTGAAAAATTATGTTACAGCATTTATTTTTCTCTCTACATTTCATGTCATTTCGAAATAAATTAAAACCGTAGCATTTACTATCAAATTACTAATGACAAATGAAATTAAGAACTTAAAAGGTTGAATTTGTACGATATCCCAGCAAAAACTTTGATGGAAAATGAACGAGTTAATATGCTAAAAAAAGCATATGAAGTTCATACTTTTCACAACATTTGAAGTCATCTCTTTAATATGACAATGTCAGTGGAGGCAAGTACTTACCACCGCGGATTATAAATAACGAATTAAAAATCTCAATACTTGGAATACACAAAACACACTAAAAACTACATGTCTGCTGTAGGTATTGAATTCGGGCTGTTGATGGAATTGTTGTGTTTGATGTCAATTGTTATAGTCACTGGTCTATTGCTCAACTATTTTATTACGCGTTAAAAGCTTGTTTTCACGAGCACACACACACATGAAAAAAACACATATCATGGGCTGAACAGCCGATCATTTATAGGACAATCGCCCGCTCTACTACTGCGGAACTCAGAGAACAATTTACTTTTGTATTTACTAGTAAGTAGTTATATAACCACTGCAAAGTAATGCTGATGGTATGTAGTTTGTGTGGAACATTATGTTGTTCTTAATAGAAGTCACTACATCATTTACCAAACTTCTTGTTGGGTATGTAGCGCATAATAAATATATGTAACTGAGTAATTTTAAGCAGCACTTTAGGGACTGCATTTAAATCAAAATTATGAAGATTTCAATTAATGGAGAACTACGGTTTATACTTTTAATTTAGAGTAACGACATGGTAAAGGTTGAGTGGTGATTATGAAATATTTTGCTTGTGAAGGAAATGTTGGGGAGCCCCAAGATTTATATAGCATATAAAGGGTTTTTCAACAAGAACTTTATTTTTCAATTTTGGCAACACCAACAACATGATAGTTTTGACATTTAGTTTTTTGACGTATTCGTAGTAGATGCATTGGCAATTGTTACAATTAATTCAATTTCGCTCGAAAGTCGCATTAAAATAATTAAAATCCACTATCAAAATGGTGGTTCTGTTTAAGTTACATTTTCTAAAATTCTTGATATTTTCGGACAACATTATTGTCCTTCTGAGACCGCTATTAAGAATTTGGTCGTTAAATTTGAGTCGACGGGCTCGATACAAAATGTGCCAACACCAAAGCGTGTTCGACCAGGTCGTTCAACTGAAAACATTGCAGTCGTAAGCCACAGTGTTAAAGAAGATCCAAATTTGTCAATTCCTCGACGTTCTCAACAATTGGGGTTATCTTTTACGTAAGGATTTGGCTTTGAAGCCTTTCAAGGTTCAACTGATCGTGTGATTTAACACAACTGGATTATTTTTTGTGAGGCTATGTTAAGGACAGAGTCTATTCGAAGCCAATCGAATCGATTGCAGCCTTAAAACTCAAAATCCGTGACGTGATTAACGAAATAGTGCCGCCATTTTGCCAAAAAGTTATTAAAAACTTTGATGAATGAATCGACATCTGTCAGCGTGTTTGCCAGTTATCATTATTCATTCATAATTGGCGAACTTTTCTCTTCGTAATACAATAAAATTCATCTAAATTTGTTGTTTTAGAAAAGTTCTTGCTGAAAAAACCTTACATTTAAAACATCAAACGGATATTCAGAGTTGTAACAGAATCCAATGAAATCGGAATTGGATTTGAAAAGACGACAAAAAAAAATACTTTTAAAAAATTCTTAACAATTGTATGCTTCATTTGTTCGACATAGAAATATCTTCCACCTTTAATCATAATGATATATACGAGTACATAGAAAAATGTTAAATATATAACAAATTCTGAACTCAGTAAAACCAAATAAATGAAAATTATTCATCTATAAAAATTTACACTTCTTTTGCTTTTTATTTTTGTTGTAAACTGGTGTAACAGAACGGCTTTAATTTGATACATGAAACCTGCGAGTACCAGTTCATTAAACAAAGTAATATATCTTTGTCCTCCGTTCCGTTTCAGTTTATGTCATTTTTTATGATTAAATAAAAAACGCAAGTGGTACAAAGTCATTAACAAAAACATCCCCATCTCCAACTCTGAAATGTTTCCCAAAACCAACTTAATAGAGTAACAAAAAAATTTATTACCCAACACACACACATTTTTTAAATCACATACAAACGCTCCCACACCCAAAAAAGAAATACACACATGTGAAAGTATTTTTAAATGTTGCGTTGTTTATGGAAAATGCAGAAAGAGATGTTGATAAGGAAAAAAACAGTGAAAAACGTGGAAGCTAAGTAAACAATAGCATGGCTCAGCAACTGGTTGAATCGAAGAAAATTTTGAAATTTTTTTCTAAAAAATAAGACTTCTTTTACAAAATGACATTAGAAAAAAATTCGATTTTCTTGTTGAGCACGCGCAGAAGAAAAAATGGTTAGAATATTAAATTTTGGGGCGTTGTTTTTTTTAAATTTATATTTAACAGCTTACTCTTCTAGATATTTAATCAATATAAAATATGTCATGCAATATATTTCATGAAAACTTCGACGTGTCACAGGTAAGAGGGATAAGAAACGTAAATATAAATAATTTAACTTAGAGTTTAAGTTAGCAGCATCTATAAGTTTTAAGCTCACGAAAAACGGTTCACCCTAATATTTATAAATACATAATTATGATATCATTTTTGTTTATGTTGCCGCATTAAAAAAGTTTCTGTTAACTGGCGCTGATTCAAGATTGCCGCAGTCATTTACGAGGGTAACTAATGAAGGTGTAGAATTAAAAAAAGAATGAGAACCCTTTTTAAAAACCGTAAACCATAATTTCAATAAAATTAAACACAACTACAGTGAAAATCAGTCGTGTTATTTCATGCTTTTGAACTTTTATTATTGTTTTCTGTTGATAATATTTATTATTTTATTTATTTAGCACAAATAACAATAATATAATAAAATGTTAATTATGTACATTCATTCGATGAATTGTTTGTGGATTATTTTTTGTTTTACAGAGGATTCAAACAGTCATTGAATGCCATAATTTTTCATGTTGTCGTCGTTAATTTTTAACAAACTAAAAACCATAAAAATGTGGTAAACCACTATGAATGAATGAATGAATGATGGGAAATGTGTACATAAAATTTTGTATACCAAAAATTAAATATCACTCATACGCACAAGGTGACATGATTGATATTAATTAATTGAATTGGAAAAATGGTTTACACTTGATTCTGTGTGGTGTGCAAGGTGATTTAATTTTGAAATAAAGCGAGTTAAATTTAAATAGAACATATTACAAAAACACACTGAATGTGAAACAAGGACTTAAAAACTAAATTTGTTAAAGTACAACAAGCATTTATGAGAAACGTAGAGACTAATAAAAAATATAAAAATATTTGTAAATGTAGAAAGTTTCAAGTAGGAACGCTCCACAGAACGTTTGGAAGGAAGAAGATATTAACACAAAATGAGTTTTCTAATGTTTTTCAAAAGACCTTCGCGATTATATTTTTTTTATATAAGGCAAAATTTTTACCAAAGAGCACTTGAATACGACTTATTGCAGTAAATTGGATTTTCCAAACACTGATAAAAAATTGGTAACGACTATTTTTTTCCAAGCGTTCTCTTTGTATGACAACGGCTGTACGTTTTATTATCAAGGGACAGTATAATTTTTATATAAATCTAATTCAACTCTGCTTGGCACTCATTTATTAAGTTTCATTAATTTCCATTGTAGTTTAACAGCAGTTAATAGGATTAATTTTAAATAAATTTATTTATTTTTTTGTTCAATTACATAATCTCAAATCTTTTTAATACCATAACAAAACCCTTAAAAATGTTCAACATTTTATCGTTAATGTTAATAAATGTGACCCTAATTTAATGCTAATTTGTTTACGGTCTAATGTATCCTCTGCATTTACATTTTTTAAGCAGATTTGTTTTTATTTATGCTTCTAACAAATTATTTTCTTTATTTTAACTTTTTTTTCTATATAAGTTACACTTTAATACGATTAACACAGAAACACACACACACACAAATGTTGTTGCTGACCGGCCTAAATGAATTTAATTGCCTTCCAAAAGTCCTTAAAATCCGAAAACAAATAAGACCAATGTTGTACTTTAATAATATTGTTAACGCTTAAAACATTTTTTTAAGAGATAAGCAATTAAAATACATATTACCAAAAAAAAAACAAATTAGCTAATAAAGGATTCATACAATTTTATTATTATTTTTTGCTTAAAGATCTCGAAAAACTAGTCTTATTAGCCTGCTTGCTTTGACCTCTTACAAGAGCCCCTACTTAGTATCACAAGTAGAAAATTCAAAAACCGGAATAGAAAATCGGTTTAAAAAAACCGGTTTCGAATAATTTGGCAGACGGGTGTTATTTTACCGAACATTACTTTTAAGTTAAAAAAATATATTTTTACAGGTTCAGGGGCGAAATTACGGTATTCGCTTCCACACAAATTCAATAAAATTTTGTATGAGATTGCTTTCGATATCGAATGCCGTAATTTGCCCCACTGTATCTCAAACGATTTAGTGCGCTGATATGAAAAGCGGAAGTGACAAAATAAGTAGAGGAAGTTTCTACTAAAAATCTTTGTTGAAAAAAGAGATGTAAGTAGTTTTTGTTAAAACCATCATGAATCACGTTTGAATAAAATCTGCCCAAGTGGATGACTCGGGTGCTGCTGGAGTGTGTTGGGGCACTGGAAATGATTGAGTGTCCTCCCATTAAGTAACCAAATTTGGATTTCCTATCTATTCTAATCATAAAAAATTATTTTCATTCTCTGATGAAGTTTGATTGCGCACCTCAAGCCCACCAAAACCTTAACATTCAAATATTAAGTACCCAGCAAAAACCTTGCTGTCAAAGTAATGAATTAATATGTAAATACACATAAGAAGTAGATACTTTCTTATTTGATATTGTAACGCATTACTTCAACGTGGAGTTGTCATTGCAGTCAAGGATTACCATTTTGGCTTAGAGTCTTAACTCTTCTTTTTTATTATTATTTTTATTGTGTTTGAATTCAAGTGTTTTAAGGCTGAGCCACATAGACCGTCGTACGTTATACGTTCCTTTTTTCGACTGACATTAAAGTAACGGTGGAGGAAGTTGACACAATGAGTACTTTGTTGACGGATACTGATTTGATTAAAGTACACATTTTTAATGGAATTCGAGGATATTCTGGAGTTTCTGTAATTGTAATTTTTATTTAATTTAATTTTGTTACCACACAACACAAAAAGTTAAATAAAAACAAAAAAAAAAAACTGATAGATGTCAAACTACTCAACTTACGTTAAAAGGTGATCAACTTTAGTACTTTGCGTTGACGGAGACGTACGGAATGGGGCAAAGATCATAAGAATACCTGTGTTTCAACTTAGTTGTCAGTTGAAAAAAGCAACGTATAACATGCGTCGGATTCTATATTCCTCGGCCTTTACTCACTGGCACGTCAAGTGTTTTACCTAGTGGTTGTACTTACGAACACGCATCCAATTTAAACGAAATCCATTTTGCTTCGCGGGGAATTAAACCGTTTATCCAATGCATGATAAGCGCATGCTCGACTGCCGCGCCACTCAGATAATAAAGAATATGTTTGTTTAAAAATTGTTTAGTAATTGAATAACCACTGTAAAATGCTGCAGACGGTAGATAAGTAGTTTTGTTTTTCTTTATTATTCAAATTCAAGTTACAATAAAATATATACCGGTATGTTCTACATTCCATTTTGAAGTGGAATTCATTTGAAATGACTTCAGTTTAAATTTTGTATGTTCTGCATTCTTTTTCTTACTTTTGAATTTCAATATTCCATACAAAATATACTCTACTTTTCCAGAACATGGAAAATGAAAAGTTTACTTTTTATATTTCACTTTCACTACTTTTGTAGAATGTGGCTGATAATTTCATTTTAGTAACAGCTTAGAGGGATTATTGGGTCAAGTTGACACTCTTATAAGCTTTTATGTACAAAATTTACATGTAATTATATTACCACAATATTAAATAGAATGTTTAGTATAATAGTCCATTTACACTGCACCGAAATCTAGTATTTACAAGATTTCGAGCAAAATCTAGTTGTTTTTGACTAGATTTCCCATAAAAAACAAAATCTATTTTATTACTAGATTTTAACAAAATCAACTCGAAATCTAGTAGTACTTAGTAATGCAACTATGTTTTTTATTTTTAATTGTGCCAAAAAATACTACGCTGTGCAAGAATAATAACTGACATTTTAAATAAAAAGAAATCCATTAAAAAAATATTAAGTGCGTTAGAGTACCCAAAAGTTTTTACAACTTTTAATGAACTTTACTGCATTTTACTAAATTGCGTTCGTTTACACAAAATACAATAAATGAGATCACAAATTGAGAGCATAAAGTGACAGTTTATAACGGAGTATTTGTAAATTTTGACTACAGAAATTTTTGCTAGTAAAATTTAGTAGAACAAAAAAACATGATTCAAAAGTTAAACAAACAAAAAGTATACAATTTGTGAAAAAATATATAAAAAAGAAAAATTTAAATAATAATAATATTAATAAAACAAAATGTAAATTATATATATGCCTTTTAAAAGGAAATAAATGTTCATAACTTTTGAACTTTCTTTTCTTTCTGTTATTTTAATTCTTTGGAGTTGTGAAAGTGCTAAATATATGGTTACTTAGTACCGCACTAGTTTTTAAGGTAATCAATAGCATAAACAAGTAATGACATACTTTTGAATAGATGTAATCAGACACAAATTAGAAAAATTAAATAAAATAAAAATAAACATATAAAAAAGGTTAATATTTTTTTATGTTTTCTTAAAATGATCGTGATATAATACGTCTAAATATTGCATCGAGTACCAACAAGAAAAAGAGTTGAGTAGTCAAAAGTGTAAATATATTTCATCCTACATTGATTTGCAATAAGCTGTTTCTTTAATCTTACTAATTTTAAAAATTTTTCGGTCACGTACTTTTTTGGGCAACAGCTTCTTTTGGAAGTCAATTTTTCAGTTTACTCAGTGTTCAAAAGAACATGGGAAAATTGATAATTAAAAAACGATTTAAAATAGACACAATTATTTGCTTAAATTAGACAGCAGTACATGTGAAAATCGTTAAGCAAAACGGTCCTAAATAAACACAAGTGTTTTCTTATATTTTTTGTAGATAAAATATAGGAATGCCGGCGACTAGTTAATGACAATTAATACATTTATCTGTAGCCGTTATCTCCTGTGTGTTCGATAACAAAGAAGTGGTAACACATGCAGACAGTGGTGTGTTTATTTAGGATCCGTTCAGAATAGATAATAAGTGATAAAGAACACTATTAGATGCAAAACCTGAATTCGTTTAGTTTTAACGTAGTATTTAAATACCTCAGTATGCTATTTAGAATTTAGTATTAAAGTTGTACTCAAAAAGAAAACTAATGCATTTTTCTTTACATTGGTCAATCGAGCCATTAAAAAATATATAATAATTATTAATTAATAAAAGCGTTGTCGTGGCTAAACAGCGGCAAATTGTGAAAATTTTCTAAAAATAATAAAAGCGTTGTCGTGGCTAAACAGCGGCAAATTGTGAAATTTTTCTAAAAATAATAAAAGCGTTGTCGTAACTAACAGCGACATATTAAAAAAAAAAAAAATCATGTCGACCAGCAGAATCAAATATTACACAAAGCAGAGTGATTTAAAATCTGCGATTGAAAGTATTGAGGCTGGTATTGAAACCACTAGACACTGTCAACTAAAACCAAATTTGGAAAGGTTGGAGAGCTTATGGAAAGATTTCGACAGCAATCACCAAAAAATTTTAAAGGAGCATGGGGTGAAAGATGACGAATATTTCAAATACAAAACATATGAAAATATACAAGTCATGGTAGATGATATATCAAAAAAAATAAAGTGGTTGTTAAGTTCAGAAGCGATGGACTCGGATGCTATTGCTAAACAGCAGTTAGAAACAACACAACCACTTAAATTTCCAGAGTCAATAATATTAAATGATGTAAGTAAGCAGACAAGATCGCTGATGTCAGAATTTTTCAGATGTGTGCAAGAACTGAAAACTAATTTAGAAGAAGCTGATTTCATTAGCACAAAATTATTGCTGGAAGAAGTTTTGGTATCCTGGAAAGAAGAACTGGATCACGTTAGTGACATGTATATGAAACTTCTCGTTGATCATACTGTCTCAAATAAAGAAGTAATCGATGCCTATAGAAATATAAAAAGCCAGTACAGATCAGCTAAACTTAAAGTACTGCAAAAGTTGAACATAGTGTCTGCAGAGAAGAAGGTGGTAAAATTAAATGATATTAAAATTCCACATTTTAATGGAAATATTGAGGAATGGTCTTGTTTTCATGACATGTATACAAAATTGATACATGAAGACGAGACAATCTCGAACGTGGAAAAGATGTGTCACCTCAAATCTTTAGTTAAAAATGAGGCATTTAAAATTATTAAACATTTAGCAGTATCTGAAACAAATTACGATGCAGCATGGGAAATATTGAACCAAAGATTTAATAACAAACGAGTATTATTCCAATCTTTTATGTACAAAATATTGGATCAACCAAATATAAACAGTAACAGCGCATCGATGATTAAATCATTACACGACATCACCAATGAGTGTGTTCAAGGATTAAAAGCAATGGGCTACAATATAGAAGATGCAGATGCAGTTATTGCTTGTATAGTAACTCGAAAATTAGATAAAGAAGGGTTAATGCTGTACGAACAACATACAAGAAAATCAAAAGAGATACAAGCGCTTACTGATGTGCTCGAATTTTTAGAACAACAGTACCAGAGCCTAGAAGCGTCGAAAAACAAAAAATCGTACAGTTTCAACTATAACCACAATCATATCGAAAGAAAACAACAATCAAAAGCTATAAATTTTTTAACGGAAAAAAATGTTTGCTTGTATTGTAAGAAATCAGGACATACTACAGATATTTGTAGGCAATTTCTAGCACTTGAAGTAAAAGAACGACATGCCTGGGCTAGAACTGAAAAGGTATGCTTCAAATGTCTTAAACACACATTTGCTTCAAAATGTGAAAGCAAACTAAGATGTACCACTTGCGGAATGGCTCATCACACAACATTACATTTAACATCATCAACAAAATCATGTGTTACAAGAGCAACTAAAAATGTGTTATTAGCAACAGCACAAGTGCAAGTAAAAAGTGCAAATGGAGAAAGGGTCGTATTAAAAGCACTTATTGATCAAGGTTCACAAACAACCTTCATTAGTGAAGAAGCTGCACAAACTTTGCAGCTAAAAAGAATGAAGATAAATACTGAGCTACACGGAATTGGAAACATTTTACTTGGCGTAGCTAAAACCAAAATGGAAATAGAAATATGTCCTAGATTTAAAAGTAATGAGAAATTTAAAGTTGAAGCATTGATTTTACCAACTCTGTCGTATGTTAATCCAGATCCTTCACTAAATTTCCAAATTAAGGAATGGTCTAAATATAAGTTAGCTGATCCAAATTTCGATAAAGCAGAAAGAATAGACATCGTAATAGGTGGAGATTTGTTTGCTGAAATTCTACAAGGTGGCGTTTACAAAAAGAATGGAATACTTGGACAAAAAACTAAGCTCGGTTTAATCTTATCAGGCCAGTTGCAATTTAAGAAACCAAAAAATAAAACAATTGTGAATATGGCAACTAGTATTGAGCGTTTTTGGGAAATTGAAGAAGTTCCATATAACGACGACACTTTACTTCACGAAGACGAGATATGCATGAAAAATTTTAAGAATACTACAACAAAAGATGATGAGAACAGATTTGTCGTTAGACTGCCATTTAAAAATGAAAAAGCGCTTGGAGATTCCTACAAAAAGGCGATGGCGCGTTTTATGGGGTTGGAAAAAAGACTTGATGCAAACCAGGGTCTGAAAGAAGAATATGTGAAGTTTATGAATGAATATATATCCCTCGGACACATGATTAAGGTGCCGAATAATAAAAACGCTAAATACTATCTTCCACATCAGCCAGTAATAAGAGAGTCAAGCACCACAACTAAATTAAGAGTTGTATTCGATGCTTCATCGAAAACATCAAACAGCAAAAGCCTAAATGATATTCTATATGTAGGACCGAGACTTCAAAAGGATGTTTTCGATATATTGATTAAATTCAGGTTCCATAAATTTACAATAATAGCTGACGTAGAAAAAATGTATCGGCAAATTAAGTTACATGAGGAAGACCAAGAATATCAACATATTATATGGAGAAAATCAAAGAAAGAACCTATCGAAGAATATAAATTAACTACAGTTACTTATGGGACTGCTGCAGCCCCATTCTTAGCGGTTCGATCATTATTTGAAATTGCCAATGAATGTACCAACGAAAATTTGAGCAATATTATAAGACAAGATTTTTATATGGACGATTTACTAACAGGAGCAGACACAATACAAGAGTGCCGAAACATAAAAGAAGGTATTTCAAAACAATTGAAAAAATATGGTTTCCATCTTCGTAAATGGGGCTCCAATAGCAAACAAATTGTAGAACAGCAACAATGTACAGGAGAGAATGAAATAATCAAGAATCAAGAAAGTGACAAAATAAAAACACTCGGCATGTATTGGAATCCCTCAAAGGATGCATTTTCTTTCAAAATCAACTCCAAAAATATGGTAAAAGTAACGAAGAGAATGGCGTTATCATATTTAGCAAAAATATTTGACCCGATTGGAATTTTAACACCTATAACAGTCACTGCTAAATTATTCATTCAGCAATTATGGATGATGAAGATAAATTGGGACGAGGAACTTAATAATAATTTACAAACAGAATGGAACAAGCTCATCGACAATCTGTATGCGGTGGAAGAAATAAAAATTTCGAGATGGGTTAATACAATATCTCTGAATAAAGTTCAACTTCTGGGATTCGCAGATGCATCAGAAAAAGCGTATGCAGCGGTGATTTATATAAAATCTTCCGATAAAGTATCACTTTTAACTGCTAAATCGAAAGTGAACCCAATAAAAAACAGAAAAACACTTCCAAAATTAGAACTATGTGCTGCTCAACTTTTAGTAAGGCTTTGCAGGAAGGTTAAAGAAATAATCAACACCGACGCAGAAGTTAATCTATGGAGCGACTCAATGACAGTGCTTGCTTGGATAAAAAATAACAAAAACAAAGATAAATTCGTCCGAACAAGAGTGACTGAAATAACAGCAACAATTCCAAATGCAGAATGGCGATACGTTACATCAAAAGAAAATCCAGCTGATTTGGGCTCTAGAGGTATTCCAGTAGAAAAACTTTGCAAAACGACTCTTTGGTGGAATGGTCCAGTATGGCTACGAAACCCAAAGGATCAATGGCCAAAAGAGCCAAGTGTAATGGTTACGACAGCGACTGTAGATACAATACAGAAAAACCAGATGCTGGAAATTCTGAAAAAATATTCATCGTTTAGAAAGCTAAGAAGAGTATTGGCTTATGTTCTCCGGTTTATCACAAAACTCAAAGGTATAAAAAATCTTCCAGAATATTTGACAACAGAAGAAATCCAAAATGCAGAAATATTAATAATAAAAATGCATCAAACAGAAGAATGGCTTATGGAGTTAACAGAACTACAACATAAAAAACAACTTAATCATCGCCATAAATTAGCACCGTTGCATCCATATATTGATGAAGATGGTATTATGAGAGTGGGAGGAAGACTTCATTTTTCGAATTTAACCCAAAATCAAAAACATCCTGTATTGATACAAAAGTCATCATTGGCATACCAAATCATTAACGATGCTCATAAAGAAACTCTTCATGGTGGGAACCGTCTTGTCGAAAGTACGATCAAGAGAAAGTTCTGGATAGTAAATGCTAAAGTTTGTATAAAGAAGTTCATCAGAAGCTGCGCGATCTGTATTCGATATAAACAAAAAACAAGACAACAATTGATGGGTAGTTTTCCAGAATGTCGTGTAAATCTTTCTGCTCCTTTTGATCACTGTGGAGTTGATTACGCAGGACCCATACAGATAAAGTTTTCAAACGGAAAAGGACAGAGGGCGTACAAAGGTTACGTAGCAGTATTTATTTGTATGACAAAAGCTGTGCATTTAGAAGCAGTTAGCAGTCTAACATCAGAATCGTTTCTGGCCGCGTTGAAAAGATTTTTTGCCAGAAGAGGTAAAAGCAGTCATATGTACTCCGATAATGGCACTAATTTTATCGGAGCTTCAAGACTGTTAGATAAAGACTTCGTAAAAGCCATACAACAAAATTCAACTCTGGCACCAATCCTGGAGGAACAGAAAATTAAATGGCATTTTACTCCGGCGGCAAGCCCTCACTTTGGAGGGATATGGGAAGCGGCAGTAAAATCAATGAAGCATCATTTAAGACGAGTAATTGGTGACACAAAGCTAACCTTTGAAGAGCTAAGTACTTTGCTAGCTCAGATTGAAGCAATATTGAACTCAAGGCCGTTACAAGCATTGGGTGAAAACGACATTGATCATCTCACTCCTGGTCATTTTTTGATCGGTCGTCCTTTGATAGAATGTCCAGAACCATGTGATGATAGCAGAGTCGGATGTTTAGATAGATGGAAGCTGATTCAAAAACTAAAACGTCACTTCTGGAAGCAGTGGACGGCGGATTATTTAACATCTTTGCAACAAAGGTATAAATGGAAGACAGTTCAAGAAAATTTAAAGGAGGGCCAAATTGTCATCGTAAAAAATGAAGACACATGCCCTGCAAGATGGCCGCTTGGTAGAATTACAGAGGTGCACCCCGGTAAAGATGGTCTAGTAAGAACAGTAACGCTAAAAACAGAAAATAACATAATAAAAAGGCCAATTACAAAAATATGTCCTCATGAAAACGCCAATAGAGAAGAAAGTCAGCCAAATGCTACAGCAGTAAATGTTGTGAGAAATAAGCCGAAAGCAGCCTATAATATGGTATATATGTTGACAGTTATACTAGCTATAATAGCAGCAGTTTCAACACAACCGACGAAAACTGGATGCACAATAAACGAGCTCAAGCCCAGTACTGTATATTTGGACAACATAGGTTTTGTCCATGTTACGTCTTCGTATTGGAATTTAGTCGTATATTTCAATATGGAATCTTTTTTCAAGGTTATAAGAGGTTTTGAAGATCAATGTAATCACTTCCTTGATGCAATGAAACGTCAATTACATAGTATGAAGACCACCAATCAATATATGTTCCCCTCCGGAAGCAAAAGAAGGAAGAGAGCACCCTTTGAATTTATTGGATCAATGCAGCATGTACTTTTTGGTACAATGGATGCAGAGGACCGAAGAGAGTTAGAGAATAATATGAAAAATATATTGGACAATCAATACGACTTAAAGTTTCTAATAAAAAAACAAACTTCTGTCATTGATTCTACATTAAATATACTTCGACGAACGACAGAAGAGATTAGTAGTAAATTCAGTAGCATTGCTGACCGCGTGAATAACATCTCAGAGACAATGAAAGAAGTATACTTTGTTTATCGAGAATCAATAAAGTTTTTCATGGTTACTAAAGAGCTGCAGATGGTTATTGAAGAAAACGATAAAGTGCAAACCACAATGATAGAAATGCTGATAGACATTAATCATGGAAAATTGAATCCAGCGCTCATAACTCCAGTACAACTGCAAGAAGAAGTTATGAAAATAAAAGATCGAGTTCCTGAAGATCTGAAGTTACCCGGAGATAAGCATAATCAATTGCAGACAATTTATAAGCTGATGACAGCTAAAGCAACAATCATAGAGAACCAGCTAGTGATATCTGCTACAATACCTCTATTTAGTGATCATGTTTCCCAAATTCATCGCATTGTACCTATACCAATCGATATAATGGGAAGCAAAATGATTATACAACCTAGGGGGCACTATCTGATATATAATTTTAATATGGATACATATTATATAATGATGCAATCAGAACTTAACAATTGTCAAAAAATCCTCAAAGACGAGTTCGTGTGCGACGGAGGTTGGCCATGGATTGATGCAAACGACCAATCATGCGAAGTTTCAGCACTAAAGCCACAAATAAAACCACACTGCCAGTTTCAGGAAATAAAGATAGAATATTTTTGGAAAAAATTGCATCAAGCTAATAAGTGGTTATTTAAACTATTTAATAAAACCTCAGCTCATATTCTCTGTCAGCCTGGTCGGCAGGAAGTGTTCGAATTACCATTGCAGGGTACAGTGCTTCTGGATCCTGGATGTACTATCAGAGTGCTGGGAGCTACAATGAACGCTCCATACATGATGGAATCGAAAAGAAATGAAGAGGTAGTATCAATGCTAACAACTGACGTCACTCAGATGTCAGAGTTAAACATAATGCCCTTGGGTACGATGATGATGAATCATTCCAACCAGATTGAGGAACTGATGAACCAGCTAGAAGACCTTAAGAAGGAAAATATAGAACTTCGCGGCTTAAACTTTCATCATACCAGCGGACATTTATCCTTAATCATAGTTTTAATTATTTGTGTTGTACTTATTATTTTATCATTAAGAAAATTAATAGAAACAAGAAGATTGAGAGCATTAAATTTTGCACCTTAAAATGTTAAGAATTATCATGAATTAATAATATTTCATATAACACTGATACAGTCCACTAATCTAAAATTAATGCCCCCTGGAGAATGTTCAAAAGAACATGGGAAAATTGATAATTAAAAAACGATTTAAAATAGACACAATTATTTGCTTAAATTAGACAGCAGTACATGTGAAAATCGTTAAGCAAAACGGTCCTAAATAAACACAAGTGTTTTCTTATATTTTTTGTAGATAAAATATAGGAATGCCGGCGACTAGTTAATGACAATTAATACATTTATCTGTAGCCGTTATCTCCTGTGTGTTCGATAACAAAGAAGTGGTAACACATGCAGACAGTGGTGTGTTTATTTAGGATCCGTTCAGAATAGATAATAAGTGATAAAGAACACTATTAGATGCAAAACCTGAATTCGTTTAGTTTTAACGTAGTATTTAAATACCTCAGTATGCTATTTAGAATTTAGTATTAAAGTTGTACTCAAAAAGAAAACTAATGCATTTTTCTTTACACTCAGTAATTATTCATTTACTGCATACTGAAAATATAAATGAAGTGCAAATGGTAAATAAAAGATAATGTAATTTACTAAATGCCTATTTCCTTATAATGGCCTATTTTACATTTGTGTTACACAAAAAAAAAATTAAAAAAATACTAATAAATGTCCTACATTTTCCGATATTCTTCGGTATCAAACGCAATTTTCAATTATGTGTGCATATTTTTTTTCTTTTTTCAAATATTGGTCAGCGGGTTTTGTTATTCAAATAAAATCTTGCTAAAGTCAAGAAAAAAAATTCAAACTTACTTACAAGCATTAATTATAAAAAAATGTAATGTAAACGATCTCGATTTTGAGAAAGGTTTTTAATCAAATCTACTAGATTTGGAGGCAATGTAAGCGCACTATAAGATATATTTAAATATTTGCAACAATTTCATTAGCAATAAGATTTTAGATATTATATTAAACTTACAGAAGCGTTTCAACTTTATTAAGGAAATATTCCATACAAGAAGATTTAAATAATAATTAAATTTTATACAACTTGTACAGTCCGCATGTTGCTTTCTTTTGTCTAGTCTACATCTTGGAATTCTTAAATTATTTGCATTCCTCGTGTTGAAATGTGATTGATTATGAGCAAAATATATGGTTCGATGGCCAACATCATGTAATAACTTGAAAACATATTACAAAACCTGGTATTCGTGAAGCCCATAAATTGGTAAAATTGTTTTACAAACTTTATTTTGCATACGTTGAAGAGATTTCAACACGACATTATTTTTATTATAAGCATATATGGGTCCCATATAACTTATCGTAGATGCGACTGTGTTAGGGACTGGTATACATATCATCAATTTAGCATCTATACTTAGTTTGTCTTTGAACTTATATAAAATCTCAACTCCAGGAGCAATCTTCCTTTTAAGGTCTGCTATGTGCAAGTACCATGAAAGGTTACTTTGCAGTGTGTCTCAAAGATACCTGACTGAAAATACTTCCTTTAGAGGTGTACCATCAATTTGTAAAGTAAAGTTTTTTGGACGAAAAGAGTTCGGACAGAAGAGAATTAGTTTTGTTTCGCCTGGTTTGAGTATAAGACGATTTAAGGGCGAAAATTCAAAAACCAAAGTCATATCTCGTTCAATGTGTGTTCGTAAAAGTGAATCATATTTAAATGGATAAAATAGACAGACATCATCAGCAAATGTAATAATTTTCCCAGTTAAATTGAGATTTTTTTATTTCATTTACATATATATGAGTCGTTCAGTGGATAAAGGGAATGAGTCCATTTTTTGCGTTTTTGAGATTTAGCCTGGATACACTTCCTTTTATGACTAACAATGTATAGTAAAAATTTTGTTTTAAAATTTTAACGGAAAACCCCTTTTAAAGACAAAACATTTTTTTGTACGAAACACAAAATTTTTATTTTCAGTGGAAAAAAAGAATAAGTCCACGCTTACATTTATATTGCATTAATTCATTCATCGTCGTTGTTAAATTTGCTTTTAATCACTCTTATTTGTTTCTATTTCTTGCCTCTCTTCGAGCTTTCGCTACCTGTAAATTTTTTGTGTTCTTTAAATTGTATTGGACAAAATAGAAATATCAAGACTGTCTTAAGTTTACACAAATTAGTTCAAAGTACTGATTGAAATTAAATTTTTAGTAAGCGGACATACCTATTTACCAAATGACGTGGATCAAACTTGAGAGATCGAAGCCATGACTAATACAATATAAAAATAATTTCGATGAAAATTTTGGATTTGAAAATATAAACATAAGAAAGAAAGGTAAAGTAATGTTATTGAATAGCATGAGTCAAAGTCTATTGTACCCTGAAACTAGAGTTATAACAAAAGAAAAGAAACAGGATATGATTCATTTATTAAAGTATATCCATCCCGTGTACCATACTTTCTATAAAAACTTGAAAACAGTATCAAGTCAGAAAGATTATTCTGAAGAAGACATAATATTTTGTTAAATTTTTTTAGTTATTTGTTGTTTTAAATAGAAGAAATGTTTTATGTTATTTTTTTTTTAAAGAAGAAATTTTTTATGTTATTTTTTTAAGTTCATTAAAAATAAAACTGTGCAAATGCCCTGAACTAAAAAACAAATTATCTGCAGCCTTTTTTTGCAAAATTATAAAAAATGTACTCTTTCCAAAATATACTAATTCAATTAAAACACTACGCGAGGTAAGCCAATATTTAGATGGATATTTTTTCTTTTTATTTCCGAACGAATGTTAAAAGTCAAAACATAAATAATTTGCATTTTTACGCTATCGATTTTAACAACAAAAAATTTGGTGGACTTGTTTCCTTTTTCCACTGAAACTCTTATCAATAAAAACGTATTTGCATCATATTAACAGGTTTTGTGAACACATACACTTACATACTAACATTATATATTTACAAATTGTAAAAGAAACAAAATTTTGCAATTTTAATTTTGAGTTTTGTTGTAACAACTAGTTTTAAAGTCAACGTCAACTGTTCTTTCGTTTTTCTCCATTTCAAATTTTTGGACTCATTCCCTTTATCCACTGAACGACTCATATGTGGCAGCGCATAGAGAAAGGGACCTAAGGGTAAAAAAATCAATTTTCTCTTTTTTTTTTTGATGTGGACAACATCCGAGCATCGAATGAGACCGATCCCATGCCTCAAAAGTGTTCCCTCCCAGAGATATGCGCGTTTTATGATGTGATGGTACACCAAAAATACACGTATTTAAATCTTTAAAATGGCTCTCCTGAACAAAACCGGGTTTTACCCTTAGGTCCCTTTCTATTTTGCGCGTCACATATAATGATAATAATAGTGGCCATAGTAAATTTCCCTGAGGCGCTCCATAATTCAAAGCACAAATAAAACTTGTATCTTCATTCACCTGAACATATTGTTTTCTATTTGAAAAAAAAAAACTTTTTTTTTAACAGTAACAACTCGTTTCCTTTAACAGCATAAATATGCTATTTATGTTGCAAAACGGTTGAGCCGGCGAGGACTCCAACTAGCTCTGATATCATATTTTCCTGCCCGCCAAAAACTTCAAAACACAAAAATTAACTCAAACGACAATTTGTCAAGCAATATTTGATGGTCGACAAGATCGAAGGCTTTAGAAAAATCTGAGAAGATACCTGCAACACCACTATGACCATCATCCACGCCTTTACAAA
Source organism: Gymnocheta viridis (assembly GCA_956483585.1). Lineage (NCBI taxonomy): Eukaryota > Metazoa > Arthropoda > Insecta > Diptera > Tachinidae > Gymnocheta > Gymnocheta viridis. The sequence goes on along the minus strand of OY101441.1, from coordinate 105,493,463 downwards.
TATATTGAAATACATTTCAAACTGCATCCTCATGTCGTTCTTAAAAGAAGGAGGCACTATGAAGCTTACGCTGGGTAATTTTTATTTAAAAATCGGTTAAGCGGTTTTTAGCGGGTTGTATTCGAAACCTGTTTTTAAAATAAAAATTATTTTTCGAATAATTCGAAAACAGGGTTTTCAAAAAATCGGTGCTTCCGAATACTCTAATTGCAAAAAAAACAGATTAATATGGAATAAAACCAAAAGCAAAATTTCAAGCTTTAAATTGAATTTTATGTGACAATTAAACTTTTATATTTTTTTCTTACCAATATTTCGCTTTCTCTATGGAGAGCTTCTTTTTTTATTATTTATTTTTTTAACCAAACAATTGTTGTTGTTAATTTTATTGATATCTCTGAAGAAGCTTTCCATAGAGAAAGCGAAATATTGAAAAGAAAAAATTAAATTTTTATTTTGTTATCGTTAATCAAGCTTAAGACAAATTTTTTAATACAAAGTGATCATTGTTAAGCTAAAGTTTGTAAAGTTTTTAGTGAAAAAGAACTGGGTATGAATTGAACATAATATTCCAAAGGAACAAAAAAATGTATAATAATTAATTTCACAGCGGAACAGAAAAAAACGTTGTTTTGCGGGGGACGCTACACCCCCATCGTTAATGAGCATATGTATTACCATCTGTTCACTATTTTCTATGTGACTTGGCTGAATGTGAAACAAACCAAAAAAGTTGATCTTAAGTAAAAAACAAAGAGTACAATGAAAAATGGTACATAAGGTAAAACCAATGTGTTACAATGGGTTAATTAAACTTTAATTTAGGAATTAGATATTCAAAACGTAAGCCGCATCGCAACTTCTTAACTGTTTTAATTACATTATGTAGTCTAAGTAGTCTCTTAAGGGTTAATAAAATTCACACATTCTATAAAACCATCGAGCGCAAAAAGCATCACAGAAATGTTTCTTTAGATTTTTTTCATTTTCTTTATTTTTATTTTATAATACTAATGGCGGGCGCACTAGACTGTCAAAGTACAAAAGGGACAGCCGCCTGAGTGCAAAGAGCCCAAAATGTCTGGCACAACAAAAAACACTTTGCATGAAATAAACATGCCTAAAAGCATCAAAAACAATTGTTAAGCAAATAACCTTGAAAATGGGTCAATAGAGCAAAATAAAAGCCAAAGAACACAAAGAAAACTAAGCAGAACGAATTAAAAAGCCAAACAAAACAAAAAGAATGACAGAGATTTCCCGAAGGCTCAAAAGAATGGAATACAAAAATATTTACAACACAGAAAACAAAATAGTCTTTCTACACATTTATTTAGCCTGAATTGTAAAAATTTGCATTTATGTAAAGAAAAGGAAACGGAAATGAAGACAAAAAGTTTACATACTCTCTCATACAAGCAAACAAACAAACAAATATACTTTAAAATTTACAAAGCTAAAGCAAAGAGAAAGTCAAATAAGTTGGAAAACCGACATACGTCGAAAACAAGTGAAGTAAGTAATTTGATTTAATTTAAGCCAACAAAACATTAAAAATAATCTCTAACAATAAATGTGTAGTTATTAATAATGACAACAAGCAGCGACACTCAAGATGAAAAAGTGATTATTTTTATCGTTTACATGAGTAAAACAGATGTTAGCAAATGTACTAATCGGAAATTTTGAAATTTTTTATTGAAAAAGTCAAGAAAAATAACAACCATAATAATACAAATAAATGTTTTCAGGGTAATTTCAACATAATGGGTTGAAGTAAAACAATAATTCAAAAGAATGTTAAAATTGTATGAAACAAACGATTATGGAGGATAGAAAATTGTTTGTATATTTTATAGTGGGTTGAATCAGTCACCCTTTAGAATGGCAGATATTTCAACAAAGTTTCTGAAAGTGCAAAATTAATTTAACTTTCATCTAAAATACAGGATATACATATACTAAATTCATTGTTAATCCTTTCACTACATCTTCATATCTATTTCTGGTAGTTCTTTTGATCTACACATCAAATTGTGGATGACACTTCTCATATCCGATATAACAGTTTTTTATGCATGAAAAAAAGAGACAATCTTTTGAGCAGAGCAATTCTCTTTATATCTAAAGGAACAAAATTCTTAGCCAAACTGAAGCATAAAAAATGAGATGTAAAAGTAAATGTCATATACAAACTGTTATACTGCGCTTACTTTTGACATTTCTGATCAGTATACTCTTGCAAATCATCATGAATAAATTCACGCTTAAACAATCTGGCATCAAATCGTGCTTTTTATGGCGCACATAATCATCCATCTGAGCCAGCCATCCATCGAACTAGGTATAGATTTCATACCACTCTCTAAATGAAGTGATAACGCAAACGCGTTGAACGAATAATCAGAGTGAAGAGAATATCGCCGCTGTAAACGAGAGTGTGAAGAAGATCGGTCGCAGGAATTGGGGATCTGTCCGCTTTTATCGATTCGTCGCCGGTTGCTGGAACAGGGGCTCTGTCCATCCACTACGTGGACAATTACGACAAAGATCTTGGCCTACACCCGTTTAAGATCCAGCTGGTGCGGGAATTGCCGCATATGAAGTGAAACCAATTCACAACAGACCCTACAGACTCCATTAAATCCAGATAAATGCACCGTTTGGTGCGATTTACACTGTCAGTGTGGAGATCACTACCGCATTACGATTAGTGATTTTTGTTGGAAAATATAAATGACATTGTTGCGGGCGATATGTGATTTCGCTCCATGCCATACGGTGACCGCAACCATTGACTTACTGAAATCAAAATTTAACAATTTGTTAATTTCGAGAAATGGGTCTGTCAATTGGCCACTAAGATCATGCAATTTATTTTATTTCCATTTTTTATTTATTTTGATAATAAAACTTAATTAAAAATAATAAACATATTTATTTGCATGGTTTCATCTCCAATTAAAAATCAAAACTACAGATTTTTTAAAAATATCGTTCAATCGGTCTCCTAAATACAAAAGCAAACTTTTTTATGTCATATAGTTTTTTTTCTCGATTAATTACGACCTAAATATAGAAATTTTATGCTTTACAGTCAAAGTCAAATTTTATGTTGACCCGTGAAATAAATTTACTAAATACTTGCAGCCACATGCATAAAAATTTATTGTAGGTTTATAAAGCACTTTTAAGCCAAATTCAATATCGTTAAATTCATAAACGATTAATAGGCTTTCAAACGTTTAATAAAGCATCTATAAAATCTAAAATTTTATTATTGGTTTTACCCTTCTTTAAACCAAAAACAAAATGACACTTTGGCAATTTGACATTTGGTTAAAAGACATGTTTAGATTTTATAAAAACATTTTTCGGCAAAATTATTGAAAATTTGTGACGAAAAAATGATTTAATTAACATTATGAATTCGATAAACACAATTCGCCCAATAGAACTGTTATTGATACAAAAGATAGAATATTGACTAACAAATTCATATATATTCGCAGATTATCGGCAACCAAAAGTGTACAAGGAAAGCGCAAATCATAGATGAGCATTTTAAAGTTTAATATCGCTTTAAAAAATCGACTGCTCGCAAATTTGTGGATTTACTAAAAGAAAACATCGCGTTGGATGGCAGAGGTCGTGGAAACAATCAGTAAGTTCTAAAAATTTACATGCGTTTGATATTGAAGTTAACATTGCATATTCGCATTAAAAAAAACGAAAATTTTGAGGCAAGATTTCGTGATTCCGGGCCATCAACTTAAAGAAGTATATTGAAATATATGTATAACAAAACCAAAGGAATATCCCTACGGGAAATGTTGCAGCAATTATCCTGAACGTACCTGTACTATGACTGGTGAAAATGGGAATGGTACAAAAGGTCCTGAGTCGTGACTGGTGAAACGGGGACGTTTCAAAAAACTAGAACAAAAGTTCTTTCCAAATTTCTCCAGCCAAAAAAAAATTTTATTTATGGTGATAGATTACATTATTTAAGTTTATTATAATCTGATTAAAATAATAATGGATTTGTTTATTTGGACCAAACAAATTTTTAGAAATTTATCTTAAGCTAAACCGAAGTTATAACCACTGCAAAGCTAATATCAGCCATATAGGGTGCATTCTGCTCTAGGATAGTTTTATTGCCGGTTTTTAAGAAACCATAACAGGTACTAAGGATACTACCACAGGACATGTACGTAAAGCTTAGGTCTAGAACCTGTTACCGATTATCCTAATTATGTCAATTGACCCCCTCCAATGTCAACGCCGTGCAAAAGTTACCGGTACCTCTCATATAAAGTTCTGGAACTCGAACCGGTTGCTAGTCCCTGAGAACCAATCACGTGAAGTATCCTGTGACAGGTTCTTTTCCCTATAGGGATATTAAAATCTTCTGGAACTTCTGCAGGGGAGCCCCGTAGACTAGTAGCTAGCGTACTATACTATTTCGGGGGTCGCAGGTTCGATTCCTACCTAGACCCTCGGTGTTTCTGCAGACAAGCCAAATTAGCTTCGCGCTTTGTGTTTGTTCTTAATAAAAAAAAAGTTGCACCTAATAAAAATAATTGTTAAGAAAAAAATTTATTGTTTGACTTCAGTTCTGTTTCATTTTCGATAGAAACCGTTACAAGTTCAAGCAAACACAACAAAAATAATAAATGAAGACAATTTAAGTAGCTGTAATAATTGTGAGTACCTTAAGGCGCTACAATAAAATTTGTTAACACACAAAGCTGGTGAAGCAAGTATTTATATTTTAGCTGCTAAAAATATACTTCAAACTTGTGACTATAAAACTAATACAACGTCTAATAGTTAATTTAGTTTTATTGAACATTTATGAATAATCTTTCTTATTATTGGTTTACAAAACAAAAAGTGTTTAATAACTAATGCGAATTTAAAACCTAAAATATCGCCCAAGTTCTGAAAAACGCATAACGCTTAAAATTGGCGTTTTAGATTTGAAAACGCCTAAGAGGTATTCTGACAAACGAAAACGCTAGCGTATGCTGAAGCGATCTGGCTTATTTTATTGAAACCGCACTTTAAACACAAAATGAAATTATGCACAATTTAATTTTAATATGTTTCCTTTTTATTTATAATAAAAATATGCAATTTAAAAATTTTCTTTGAGCTTGTAAATTGTCTGTTTCAATTATTTACTTTTGAAGAATTCCTTAGTGTTTTTCTTTTTATTAAAACTTCTTTTGATTGTAGCTTTTTTAAAGCTAATATAGAAAGTAAGAACGCTGTCGGCATTTTAATTTGAAATTTATTTATTTGTTTACGTTGTTTTATGACAAAACATCTGTTTTTATTGTTCGAACATAGCTTCAAAAAATAGCAAAACGCTAGCAAATCTTAGCGATTTCAGAACAGGTCAAAATGCGTTTTGCGTTTTTAAAATTGTATGCGATTTGAAAACGCTGCGTTTTTCAGAACATGGGCGTATGTAAGTAATTTTTATGAATAAGGCCGTAAAATTATCTTAATAAGTACGAAATCAACACTTAAACACAGTTTTGACTTATTTGTAATGCTAAAGTTGCATTTTGAGCTTTGCTGTCTGATGAAATCTGGTGAAAAATATTTTTGTGGAACATTCTATGCCGCTATAACCCTGTTTACGGTTATGTTTTACCTATTTTCAATCATACATCTGTAGTTATGCCTGAAATACCAGTATAGTTTTTCGCATATTAGTGTAAGTAACATCTTTCCTGACATTCTATTTATCATTGTTTATAACTTCTAGTCCCTTCTTACAATTGCAATCACACTTAATGCTCTGGAGCATAAAATATATAAAAGTGAACAGAAACATATTGTTAAGTGTTTTTAGTATTTTTATTTTTCTAATTTTAAAGAAAAGTGTGCAATTACAATAAAATAATACCATTTGTTACAGAAACACTAATGCAGGCAAATATGTATGTATGAAAAAGAAAAGTGTCTGCAAAACACTCGCGCCAACACAATAATACAATAGAATAAATATATAATAATGTTACAAGTTTTTCTTTTATTGCTATCGCTTTTGTTTTAAGGACATTTGCCATATTTTTTTATATATATATAATCAAGGTATTTTCTATAAAAACATAAAAGCATAAAACAAGGAAACATAGAATTGAAAACAAAAGGAAATCTTCAAAATCCACTTAACTGAATACCACAGAAAACCACGTTGAGGTGTATTATTTCTAAGAAAGTTACATTTAAAGTTACTTGAATATGCCAAGTTGTTATAGTTTATGTACTCGTATGTATGGATGCATTTATGTATGAACATTTATATATCTATTTTCTTTTTTGTTTAGTAAAATGGGTACTTCGAGAAATACTTGTGGAAATTATGAAAACATTTTTTATTTAGTGAAGGGAACAGTAGAGTATACAGATATAAGAGGATCAATACAAGTATTTCTATGCACATATTTGTTTTAGTTGGACCATCGCTCGGGGCATTAAGTCTGTTCGTAGAAAGTATTTAGTTCAAAACCCAGACACATGTTTATTTGAAGGACTGAAGGGGGAATATTGTGATTTTATAACATAAAAAAATTATCAATTAATTTTATTTGTTAACATTTTTATTTTAATTTTTTATAAAAGTTAATTGATCTGAAAGAGCCAAAAAAATTTAAATGTCTGGAAATTAGTGGCAGTATGCATTTTGCCTGGCATTAAGCCGTATATAGGGTCTTGCAATAAGAGTTGTAAGTTTTTTTTAAAGAACAAACACAAGCAGCCAAGAAATTTTGGCTAGTCTGCAGAAACACCCAGGGTCTATGCAGGAATCGAACCTGCGACCCCCAGACTAATAATCTAGTGCGCTATCTATTAGTCAACATCCTCGGATGCTTCTTTGATTGTAATGGGAAGCGTATACCATTAATAATGGAAAATAACAACAGCCAGACGGCCGCTTCGGATACGCTTGCAGCATCATATTCTTTTCATGAAATTTTCAATCACCAATTCGCACATTTGCGGCTGTATGTCCTCGATAACTTCACGAATTTCATCATTGAGGCATTGAATACATTGCGGGTCATTGACGGCCCAATTCCACAAATCAACGAGAAATGATCAAATTTGGGTTTTCCTCAGCACTATGGGCTACAAGAGCAATATCTAAGTTGTTCTTGAGCGACATGCACGAGTTCGATTCCGCACTTCAGTAACTTGTCCCAACAGCTGAAATTTTTCTACCAGTTCCGCAATTATTGGTCGAAAAAAGCTTCACGTCGACCCAAAAACTGCGATAGTTTTGTGAACTGTAACTGCGAAATTTCCAACATTTTTTGTAGTGAATTTTAACAATTTCAATTCGTTTGTTGAAGCGTATATCTTTCCGTTTCTATTACTGGTGTGGTTTTCGTCGTCATCTGTCAAATAGTCACAGGTCGAGTCATGACAACTGTTAAAATGGTGGACTATTGAAAATGAAACTTCTTCTTGGAACACCCTGTAGTTGCTTCACTATGAAACTTTTGTGTGGTTTCCATAACAAAAGTAAACTTTTTATTTTAATCTAAAAGCATAAACATTATCGGTTATCAAAACATAATTAGCAAAATACTAATTAACATTATAAATATTTAATGTGTTTAACAACTAATGAAAAAAATACCAACAAATTTACAATTTAAGCTGACACTCTACAGAAGTGGTGAAGGGCATATCTTCTAATGCATTTATGCAAAAGTTTAGGTAAAAATTAAATTTTTGTTATTAATTAATTTTAACAACAGCATAATTTCATCCAGCATTTATGTATTTTAAGCTTTGCTAAGAATTGATAACAAAAGATAATTAAGTTTAAATAAAACGACAGCAATAACTCAATGAGAGGAGCACTTGTCTTCAAATCTGAAGAAACAGGGGTTCGAGTGACAGTAGTGTAGCCAACTCGACGTAATTTGGAATGTATTTCACTGTTTCATCGTTACTACAATGGAATGTGCTGTAATGAAATCAAGCAACTTGTTCCCGAAACCTGCTCATTTTTGCGAAACACAAGTTCTTCGGTAAGATCGCATCCATTTGTGGTTGATATGCCAGTGGATCACACTACGCATTACAGAGAAAATTCGCTCTTCAGCCAAACAGTTCGTATGTGGAATTTACTCAATGCAGAGGTATTTCTTGTTAATTTCATGTAGGAAGGTTCAAGTCGACCGTCCACAAACACTACTCTCTTGATCCTGCTTCCCATAACCAATTTTCCTAATTCCGGCACAATGCATTGCATATGTAGGGGTCATACCCTGAGTGCTGGTCCAAGTTTAAAAAATTATAATATTTGTTAAGTTTTAGTAGAATAGAAGTATCGAATAATATGAAGCAATCAAATGAAAATAATTAAATACACAGAAAAAAAACGCCGTACTAAATTCAAGTATTTTCTAATTATTTATGGTGATTATTTTTTCGGACAAATTGGTTGTTAGTGGTTTTTAATTCAAAGTGATTATTATTTGACTAAAGTTCGTAACATTTTTAGTCAGAAAGCTTTGGACATGAGACAATATTCCAAAGGAACAAGGGAACGTTTTAACATCAATGAATTACAACTTACGCAACAGAACAGAAACAACGTTGTTTTCCGGGAGCCGCTACACTCCCATCATCAGTATTCATGTGTGTATCCATGTATCCACTATTGTTTAGGTGTCTCGGTTGAATGTGATTTCAAAACTTGCATTTATACAAATTAGCAATCGAAAAAGTATACGAGAGTTGTTTGTATTGTGGAAGGTATTAGCGGTTATTTTTACAGCAAACACAACTTCACGATTATCAACATTCAAATTTCACCATGACCAATTAACGTTAAATTAACCCACTGTTACACGTTGGTTTATCTCATGTGCCATTTTCTTCTAATTTTTTGGTTTTACTTAAGACAGACTTTTTTGGATTCATTAATATTATCTACTAAAAGGTAGCATCAAACTAGGTACCTATAGGTCAATCGTCCGTGGATTTCAAATTTCAATATGACACGAGTATTTACAATTAATTAATTAAAAATCTACAAATCTTTTGCGAAAATAAGGTAGTCAAATTACTTTATTTTTTAAAAAGAACAAACACAAACAGCGCAGCCATTTCGGCTTGTCAGCAGAAACACCCAGGCTCTAGGAGGAAACGAAGCTGCGACCCCCACACTAATACGCTATCTACTAGTCTACGGGCGCTTCTCTCTACTAGTCTACGGAGCCATTACCAAACAACGCTACATGTGATATGACACAACTTCAAATGCATTCCAGTCGTCTCTAAAGCCTAGACAAAAAGGTCTGGATTAAATCATATTTAATATAATAAAATTAAATCGGCTTATTTTTTGTTTTGTTAAAACTTCTATGATTTTGAAAAATGCACATAAAAAACAAGAGTTGTATATTTATCCAGTCAAAAAAAGAACAAAAAAATTAGAATAATCCGTTGGTTATTAAAGTTGTACATAAAACCAAGTAAACAATAAACATTTTAGCATGATTATCATAAGCTTAGTACATAATAAAATGGGGGGAGAATGCGAATATTAAAGTTTTAATTTTAAGCAAAAAAAAAAAACACACACAAAATAAGATAAAACAAATACTTTTTTTTCATACTAAACTGTGCAGCATTATTTTTATGTTCTACAGCATGAGGTAATTTTTTGATGGCAATATCTTTTCTGGTTAGATTTAAGTTCTAAAATACTCAGTCAAGTGAAATAAACTAAGGACGAAATTCTGATACTTGGAGAGCTCTAAATATCTCCAAGTATTATCACATTAAATTAATGCAGCACAGTTTAGTACGACAAAAATATATATTTGTTTAATTATTTTGCTTAAAATTAAAACTTTAGTTTTCATATTTTCCCCAAGAAAAAAACACTGTTTAATCTGCTTTATGAGCAGATGTAATCATTCATCCCCGTCCCCACTTCTTCAACACATCCAAAAAATTTGCAACTTTAGAACAGAACCTTTGCGAGTACCGAACCATGGCCTAAGATTGCTTACAGGCCAAACAGCACTGTCAGGCGTACGTGATTGCTGAAATCCTTTAACGTCCTCCGGCACATATCTATCATTCCGTAAAACTTTCGCTACGCTATGCGGACCCTTATATTTGGGAATTAATTTTTTCGAGTCAAAGTTCCTTACCATAACCTAATCATCCTTTCGAGTAGTTAGTCAGTGGTTTTCTTTTCTGCTCGATATATTATTTGTTATACGTCTGTCAACGTTCCTGTGCTTCACTGGCGTCTCTCCTATTCTTCGATAAATCTACGTTACAGTCATTTTCCTGCTCCGCATTAATTATATTTCCTTCAAAGTATCCAGAACACCACCCCTTTGTTTAACACCAAACAACATTCTACTTGGATATTCGTCAATCGATCTGTGTTTAGTGTTATTAATGCAGAGTTTAACAGTCTCTACGACATTATCTCAGTGTAGGCCGGCCCCTTTATGAGTCTGACAGCTTTGCTATCATTGGCCTCAAGCTCCTATTTACCCTTTCGACCTGTCCATTGGCTTGAGATGAGGCCGTTGCAATTTTTATATGCAGAATCTTATTACCCTCGAGAAAAATTCTAAAATCCTCGGATGTAAAAGAACTTTCCCTATCCGATATTGTGCACCTGCGTCGACTGTAAGATCTAAAGTAGTCTCGTAGCGCATTAATAACCTCCCTAGTATTTGTAGTATTGGTCGGATATAGCTGAACAAACTTAGTGGTAGCGTTTATTACAACTAACAAATGTTTCTTTGACCTACTTTTATCTATGAGGGTGGCTCTTTACATAAACAACGACATTGAAAAAGAGCTGAGCTAACTTTTGATTCCAGCTTATAACTTACTTCTGTGTAAAAAAAATTAAATCTGAACTCATTTCGTTTTTCGTTTCAAAATAATGAGAAAAAAAAGTTTATTAGAATAATTGTTTTGTTAATCTTCGGTGTGGAAAAATTGGCATCTATTTCTCAGACATATTTCTTTTATATTGATAAAGTAAGAATTCTTGTTATTTTTATCTATAGTTCTATTATTTAGTTTTTGCACAAATTATTTTCTGGCAGAAATTTAACAAAACTGCTAGAATTTTACTTGACCAAAATGCCTAATTTAAAAAAATATATATTTAAAAAACTTTCGCTTTTTTATTTAAAAAATGTGCCATTAAAAAAATCACCTTTTGTTTAGACTTCCCCTATTTACACGAACAAATTGAAATAATTTTTGGTATAATAATTTATGATGCTGCAGAAAGAAATAAATAAAAATGACTCGGCAAAAAATAGTTTATCCTACTTTTTGTTACGATGCATAGTTTATCCTGCAGCTAAACTTTTTTCTATTTTGCGGTCATTTGTTTGAGTTTTAGCAGTTAAAATAAATATAATTGTTTAAAAACATTTCTGTGGGAATATTTTTAAAGAAGAGAGGGAAATATTTATATGTAAACGTGTTAAATAAATTAAAATGTTTTTTTTTTCTTTCAATTGTCTTTGCTGTCATCATATCATTATCAAATATTTCATAAAATACCAACAACAAGGTGGCGTGCTTCGATAAGTTTATAACGGGTGGTCCAAAGACAAATACATTTTAAAATCGCATGTTTTTAGTGCTACTGATAGATTTTTCTACGACCGAAATATTGACTATCAGTCAGCATCGCACCTCCACGGACTAAAAGAAGTCGCCTTATGGTTGAACAATATTGGGAAATATTGCAAACTCATTATCTGACGTCGAATTCACCTTAAAGAAGAGTTGAAAAGCAATCGATAGTATCAATAGTTCTGTTTTTAACTGACAATCGATTGTCGATACTATCGGATAATTTTATAAGTATCCTACAAGAAATGGATGACCGAAACTAGTACATTCACAATTTTCATACTAATACATTTATAGGATTTAATATTCGAACAAACATATGACTGTCATTGGTGATAGAAAAATCCGTCAACGTTGACCAATTGTGTTGCATTTTTCACATATTTTGGGATTACGGCAGTAAAAGTTAAATATACTCAAAACTTTTATTAAATGTGTCGATGCTACAATTTTGTGGCATATTTATTTCCAGCAAAAAAATAAGGTCATATTTAATTAAATTATTATTAAATAATTAAAGTGTTCTTTCACACCGCAGCAGTTATTATTAATTTTTCAGTTCAAGATGGCGACATGCTGGAGGATAATATAAGCCATGATCAGCCGGACGAAAGTGAAGATAGCTCTGATCGCAACGATATCAATATCAATGCTGATTCAGATGACATCATGGTAAGAAAATTATAGTGCATCTTCAATATCTGCTGTCGCTACTTACTTCAACTACACAAATGTGCTTATTAAACTATAAGCAAAATTAACGTCATCCAAAATTTAATACACTTTTAGTCCCTTCCCTCTTGCCCTCGACGCGTGTGACGAAATTTTGGACCTTTTAACAAAACCCACTGAAATTTAAATCGTATGGTGGTGCTCAAATCATGGGGTTTTGTCCTTATGGCACTAAATTGGAATGCATTTTTTTTTATTTTCACATTTAAATTAAAAACACCTATTGCGAATGTCAACTGCGACATAAGTGATGTTGACGGCTCTCTAATGGCATTGCCGTTGGCAATATTGCCAAATTTCGATAACAACCGATAATATTTTGGCATTATCAAAGGCAACAAAACGGCGATATTGTTTAGATTGGCTTCGGTTTTGTCGACAAAATTTTTCGAAAAAAAAAAATCTGCGAGGATTTTGTGGAAGTGTGGAAAATTTTAAAAGTTGTTATTGTTCCAAATGTAATAATTCGAAAGAAATTTTTCTTTCGGTATCGACGAACAGGCAGTTAATTGTACTTGCTTTATGTGAAGTAAAATTAAATCAATATAAATAAAGAGTGTTTACCTTACTTAACTGAGGAGGTCCATAACAAAACGCAACAATTCCACTATAAAAATTTTTTTTTGATAAACGAATAATACTCACTAAAGTCAGTAGGATCTTTATATATTGTTGTGATACAATAGTTTTTTACCATTAATAGAAATCATAAATAAATTTATATGTCTGCCTGTTGGTTTTTAAGTTATTTAGAAAACAAATTTGGAATTGTTGCGTTTTGATCCGATTCATAGTAATAAATTCGTTTTGATATGAACCCAATGGAAATGTTGCGTTTCCACCGGAACTTGAATTAGAATGACTTTTCATTTCAATAATATTGTAATTTTATCTTTTTGTTTTAATTTTCATGTTTTATAGAAAAATTTATATCGTTCCAATGTTCTCCTCCAAGCAATTGCTTAAAATTCCATCTATTTTATAGGCACTATACCGTTGCTAGTCTAAAATTATATTTTTATAGTAGTCGAACTTCCCTATAATGAATATGTATGCGAGCAGAAAATCACTTCAATATATAGAAACTTCATTAGACAAAAATTATATTTTTTGCACTTTTATATGTCCTGTTTATTTTTTAAATATTTGATAAAATGCTGCTTAGCTATATCTTTTTTTCCTCCATCTTCAACTTTATTACTTAATAATGATTTTTTTTCAATAGAAATTCTTCTTCGCTTAATCATTTTTGTTGACTGACCAACGGACAACTACTGTGTAAATTGTTAATGATGGGACTTTGTTTCTTTTCGCTGTTATGTTTTTTCATCTTCTGGGAATCCCCTATTTATATATTACTTTATAATCGTCACATAGTACTGTTAGTATATTTAGCGGAATCTTTTCTGAATTAGTTCATTATATTACATCTGAAAAATTACTTGATTGTAAAAAAAAATTCATTATATGGAAATTCACTGTATAGAAATTCACTGTATGGAAATTCACTGTAAGGAGATGAAAATGCACTAACATTGGAGCGAGAAAGCTGTGTTTTTGAAATGAATTTATAGAAAGGAATCATCTAGATTCTACTTGAATGCCTACGTGTAGAGGGCAGCCACTAAAACCAAGCGAGAGCTTCATTGTATAGAATCTCACTATAGAGAGTTAGACTGTATTAACAAGTTTTAAGAAATTCTTACCGCTTCACAGTTATTTCAGAGCTGTCATATCATTAAATTACTTTTTACCTAAATTTTTTACTATTATTTCGAATATATTTATTGTATAGATGCGGCATTGTTTCATTTTGATCTTAACCATTATATGTGTTATTGAATAACACCATAATTATTGACATTTGTTAACTATTATAGCAAAGACTATATAGATATTAATATGTAGAATAGTTTACAGTAAAAAAAAATCAAATAACTTAATACGTGGAATTGTTGCGTTTTGTTATGGACCTCTTCAACTGATTTATTCGGGTAATAATTATTAGTTAAAATTAGCTACCTAAATCCACCTAATAGTCTTGATTTTCCTTACAAACTGCAGGTGACGTCCTAAATTTAAAGTAAGTAAATCTCATAAACACTGATTATGGGGTTACAGCGGCCTCCGAAAAAAACATTGTTTCCGTTCTGCTGTGTAGGCTGATATTAATTGATATTAAATTTGCCCTTGTCTCTTTGGAATTCTGGCTTTCTAACTAAAAACATTACGAAGATTTTGTACTCCGCTATAACATGTTTAAACTTTGTTTCTTTTTGTTGAATTTTATTCTTCTGTTCACGCATCTGTTATTATAAAATGTGTGTCAAATATAAAAATCAATAATTCTTCTGATTGATCACGAAAAGCTCATTATTTACTTATATTCAAATTATTATAACCAGCGTGTTTGCCAACTTATTATTAACAAACAATTATTATGCGAAAACTGATGATTTACTCATTAAATTTTACTTATGCAACACTTTCGCAAAACTATGCTGGACTACAGCATTATGTATTCCTTAACATTGTGTCTGACCATTAAAGTATCCTTAGCAATTTCATTATACAATTTTCAAAGAAAAGAGAATTATAATAGAATAAAAAAAAACAATAGCAACAAAGTATTCGTACATTTCAAAATTTAATTCTGTTTGGCAACGTTCAAGTGTGTGGCAGCTACAAGACTCGCATACACACACACAAGCAGGCACACAAACACAAAACTGTTTACTCTGTTGTCATGCCTCACTTTTGCTTTAACGTACTTTACTGCTGGCTACTTGTTTTAAACACAAAAACAAATTATGTATAACGAAATGATGACTATGATGAATTTTCACTTACCAATAAAACTTTTTCGCTTATTAATGGTGGCCGTAATTTGTGCCGACACGCCAAAATCCGCCAATTTAACATCACCATACTCTGTTAACAGTATGTTGGCTCCTTTAATATCACGATGCATTTTACCCATGGAATGCAGGTACTCAAGTCCTTTTAATGTTTCACGGCACATGTAGGCGATTTGTTGTTCTGTCAGTGGTCCAGTTACTTGATAAATATCCTGCAAACTACCACCGCCACAATACTCCATGCAAATCCACAATTTGTCACGACGCAAATATGAGCCATAGTAGGCAATTATGTTGGGATGACGACAATCACGCATCATAATTATCTCCTGTTGAATGATTTGTATGTCATCTGTTGGTTCTAGTTTAATCACTTTTATGGCCGCCAATTCATTGCTCTGTATACGTTTCGCCTAAAAGAGAGTGAGAGAAAAAAACAAGAGAAAATTAATAAAAACTTGCTGCAAGGACTTAACATTTGTGATAGAAATTAATGGATTTTCAACAACTTATTTACACGAAAAAGAACACATGATTAATAAGACCTTAGGCCTAGAGCAACATACTGTTGGCTTAGTCAGCAATTGTGCTAAGTTCGTTTTGTATACAAAATCAAAAATACCTTTATGTTCTATTTTCTTGTTGTTATTCAAAGCGAGTTTGCTAAACAAAAAATTCAATTCAATTCTGGTTACTGTCCTTACTGAATTTATTGGTGCAGTAGAATCTCACAAATTCGAAACGTCCAGAAATTAGAACCTGCCATTTCATTGTATTGGACGCTCTGCAATTAGAACCTGTGTTTCTAGTTTCTGGAAGTGTTTTTAGTTTCGGTTTTTATTTTCACTAGAATATATATATATATATATATTTATGATTTTGAACTAAATAGGCAAAAATCCACATTAAACGATTTAAAATTAGAACGGGGGCTTTAATTTCTGAAAGTTTCTATTTACTTTTTTTCGTATTTGCACAAATTATTATTTTTTCGCTTATTAAAGTAAAAATAAAACTGGCAATCACCGAATTATTCGTGACGTGTACAATTCAGTCGTATGCGTGTGAAATTTATTATACTTGCACAAATTTCGGTCAGTTGATGACTGAAGGTCAAAGTGAATTGTTCAACCATGTGAAGGCATTAATAATATTATAAAATGGTGCAACACCAGTGAAATATTTTCCACTAAACACATGTCTAACATTTTGGACGTCCGTAAGGATATCGTTGTATACAGTTTAAATATATAATAATAAAAAACAAACAAGTATTACTGAATTAAATACGTAATAATTCAAAAACTTTTTAAAAGTTTTTTTTTATGAATTTAATTTGTTCAATTAATTATCACGCCTGTTCTGTAAATCATGAGATCTCAAATCACGTGGTTTCTAAAAATTCAACGCAGTTATATTAGTGCTTTGTAAATCGTACGATTCATGATACTCGAAGCTCGAATAAAATATTCCATTGTGAACACCAAAAACGTTAAAAACAGTAATAAAAACAGCAATTATAATAATTTATTTTTGGAAATCACATGGTTTAAAATCACCGTGATTTCAGAACAGGCCTGTATAATTAATTTTATAATTTTATGTAAATAAAATGTCCAGAAACTCGAACTATTCCGAAATTCGAACAGCCAGGTGCACAAAGTGGTTCTAATTTGTAAAATTCTACTGCATATGCAAAACAGCTCGAAAAAAAAGCCTGAACTCTATGACTTCAAATATTGGGATTTTTTTTTAATTTTCAATTACGTTCAATTTTATAAAAGCATTCGATCTGCACGGGGTAAAGGCGACGCCAACGTATCTGATATTCACGCCGTTAATAATTTCGCATTTTCCAAACGTTAAAGTCGAACTAAACATATTTGTGTTTGTTATATAATTAAAATACAATAATAATCTATAATAAATATCAACATTAATGGGAAATGAATCGAGCGCAGCATTGTATTGTGGAAGAACGGTGGGATGTCCTGAGGCTTCGGGAACGCATCAAGTCCTACAAATTTACAGAGAATTAATTTATACGATCAAAATTTTAGCTTGTTGAAACCCTTAAGCCACGAAAGACAACAAAAAAGATGTGGTGCTGTGAAAAAATAAACTCAAGTATAGATGGATATAAAGCCATGCTGACGAAACGAAACCCTTTTAAATCATCTACGCTGATTTCAACTGAAACTAATAATCAAATTTAGGCAAAAACTGAGCAGCGTCGGATATTTGATATTAATTTACCGGGACAAAAATAGGTCGAAAAGTTCCATTGTCAAAAAAGTGAATTTGCAGAAGAGGAAAGAATTTGTTAATCACCATAGGAAAAGGGCAGCTAGCACTTGGCATTATATACCCTGAAGCGATGAATCCAAAATCAATTTGTTTGCAATTTAATGACCACTTATGTATGCACATATACAGTAATGGCCACAACTAAAGCACCCATAAGTATACATTCTAGAAATCAGCATATTTTTATTAGAACAATCTTTTTCGAAGGTATTATAAATAGTTTTTGTAATTAATATCGTTATTTTAAAATTAACATTAGACAAATAAATAATGATTCCCTAAAAATGTTTTTAAAATTAAAAAAAAAAGTATAAAACAACAAAGCAGGTCGGCCAAACAATGGCACCCGCTTATGCAAATTTTGAAAATATTGCTACGCTGCTGTAGATTGGGAATGTATCAGAAAAACAGTATAACGAAATTATTTTCTTGCTGGGGTGACGCTCGCCGATGTCCAGCACTCATCACAAAAATTTATTGAATATCGGAGACCTCGAGAGAAACAAGCACTCACCACGTTCGCTTATAAATAGTAATTCACTTTTTATTAATTTATTATCCGGTATGTTCTACATTCCACTTGGAAGTGGAATTCAGTTGAAATCACTTCGGCTTAAATTTTTTATGTTCTGCATTCTTCTTTTTACATTTGAATTTCAATATTCAATACAAAATATACTGTACTTTTCCAGAACATAAAAAATGAAAAGTTTACTTTTCATATTTCACTTTCACAACTTTTTTGTAGAACATGCGTGTATGTTATTATTACACTACTGTAGTGAGAGGAGTAAGAATGTAGTTGAATTAGTAAAATAGATTACAAAAACAAATCTCGTTCAAGGCTGGCAGGAGCAACTTGTCCGTTCCTAGATTCTCGTAAAGTTTGTCGCCTGCGGTCAGTCCGGTCGCTATGTGCGTCTTAGAAGGAACAACTTGACGTGCAAAGAGGGTCGTAAAGTTGGTCGTCTGCGCCCAATTACTGGCTAAGCCGTCTCAAGGCTATAGTTGAAAGCAGAAGCCTTTGCTATTGGTAATTGTCAGAATGTTTGTTTGTACCCAGAGGCTCGTTCAACCACTCTGTCTCACCTTATCGATAGTCAAGCGAAGACTCGCACACAGAGTCATGCACACACACATATGTTTATTGGTATGAGGCGATCACACACGGTCATGGCCGTAGTTGAATTTATTGATCATGCAGTTCACTCGTAATCGGCCGTTATTTAACTAATGTTTCAAATGATAATTAATTCATGGGTAGTGTTTCTAGTTTGATATTAATGATACAAAAATAAATAAAACAAATAAGAATAAACGCCAGGCTAGTGTTGGTAAAAACGAGTGCTGACTTTTGCCTTTACAACAGAAGAGAGCTGCATAAGAATAAAATTGTTACAAATTAATTTTTAAATAATTTCAATTGCAAGAAAGAAGTACTCAAATCAATTTAAAAATTAAATTATTAAGAATTGGAGGTCTGCCCTATCAAGGCTTGATATAAACAAAAATTATTCAATCAATCGATCAGTGATTTCCCGGCTCATTTCAAAGTTTTTGCGGACAGGTCGCTTCCGTCAGTCCATTGCGGAGAACGTCCTCGCAAAACATCACGTCATGAAGATTAATTGATCAAGAGAGCGATACAAAAAGATCCTACAACGTCCTCTAGTCAATTGTGCATTTAGCGAGAGAACTATCTGCAGAAGAGATGTAGAAGGAGGATTATTCAGTCGATGTAAAGCAAAACATCCTTTCATATCACCCAAAACCAGAAAAGCTAGACTTGAATTTGTCAAAGACTACATCAACTGGACTGTGCAGAAATGTAAAACCGTACTGTTCTCTGCTGAATTTAAATATAATTTAAAAAATTCAGATGGAATAAAGCATGTACGCCGATCGAAGGCAGAAAGACTAAATTCAAAGAACTGTCAAACGTGGTGGTGGTGGTATCATGGTCTGGGGATGTTTCTCTGGTCATGAATTTGGACCAATTCATCACATTGATGGAATTATGGATCGTAGGGCAACCCCTATGCAGAGGAAGAAATGCCGCTTCAGTGGAGATTCCAACGCGATAACGATACTAAGAATGACTGCAGAGTAATGGCATTGAAGTTCTTAACTGACCTGCCCGATCCACCGATCTCAATCCTATTGAGAACCTTTGGGAAATTGTTAAAATAAAAATAAATCGGGATAGTTTAAATAAAATAAAACTGATATGTTTCAAACAGTCAAAACAACTTCGGAAGCAGTATCACAAGATACTATTAATAATTTATTATCATCCATGCCTAGAAGATGTGCGTGTGTTATTATTACAAACAAAGGTTTTTGCTACAAAATGTTAGTTTTACAAGTTTGTTTTTCTCGGTTGCACAAGGGGTTGCTTTAGTTTTGTCCTTTGCTTTTCCTATTTGAAATGATTTAAACAAATTTAGTTTTTTGTTTTCCTAAAAAGTAAAATTAAAATCGTTTATTTATATGAATAATAAACACACCAACAAATAAAATTGTAACTTGATATAGATTAACAAAGTTTTTTAAGGAAAAAAAAATTGGATTTTTTTAAACGTATTTTGGGGGTGCTTTAGTTATGAACAATACTGTAAATAATATAAAACTCATTTCAAAAAACGCCACAACAACAACATAAAAAACGTGACTTAAGAATGTTCTTTATCTTGTGTACAAAATCCATACGAATATCTCGTTTACTCACTCAGCTCTTGAAATTAGACTGCTTTATTTTAACACTGAGGTGGGAGTAAATCAAAAACTTTAAGATTGTTTTCTGAAGAACGTTGCTTGATCAAAGGAGATGTATGGCCACAAGTACGTGAAAAGTTAAAATGTCTTTTTAGGGGTTAATTTTGTACATATTCTTACTTATTTCAATTAAATATTATGCTTCAGTGTCTTTGAAGAGTTTAGCATTATTTGAAAACAAATATTTTTGTGGGACATTTTAACCCTCCTCTATCACTTTAATAAATGGGTTTTTATAGTCCCTTTTTAAAAGAAGAGCAATATATATCCTTGAACAGGAATATAGCAGGATAAAAAGGTTAAAAAATATATTCACTACGAGTCTCAGAATACACCAACTTGAACGCCAGAAATAAGTCAAAACTTAATATGTATTTCAGGATTGATTTCATACAAAAATTTTGAACATTTTAATATTCTTTAATAACAAAAATATATTAGCACGTATGTTTTTAACTTTTTTCAATCAAAATTTTGCAATAATTCTTGTTTATTCTCTATTATTATTAAATTGATTTTGTGGTTGAAGAAAAAATAATCAATTTGTTTATTTTGGCATCAATTTTCAATACAAGTGAATGCAATTACAACAATTTTACGCATTTTTGAATAAATATTGATAAATCTCAGGCACACTCTAATTGAATTCAAATGAGTTGTAAAAATCCACAAATAACAAAAAAATAATAATGAAATCTACACACAAATACACATTTTGAGTGTGTTTGTGTATTGAATGAGTAGTAGTTAAGAAGTGTATTTGCTACATAGTAGTTTCATGCAACATGAAACGTCACACACAAAATAAAATGCATTTAACTTAAATTGTCTAAATCATTGACCTGTGAAGGTTTACAGAAACAGGATTGATTTCATTATAAAATATTTGTGGAAAAATAAATGAAGGAAAACATCAATAAATTTTGTAGGTAAACAGATGAATTGAATTGAAAAAGGAATAATTCACTTAAATTTAAGCATTTGGGAGAAATTATTCAGTCAGCAAGAATTTGAAAAACTGAAATGTCTATGTTTTTATGCAACTAATATCATACGTATGAGTGTTGAAAAATTACTTATTCGCCATGGCTTCGCCAGTAACTCTCTTTATAAACAAAAAAGTATGCAATAGTTTTTGTGTTTATATTTCAGCAAATAAATAAATAATTTTAAATACCAAAGTATAGGAAATTCACTAAGCAGAATTTTCAAACAATATTGGAATTTTAGTATTGGAAATGGTAATGAGTTGAAAACATTTTTATAGCTCTCCACTTCTTCTTGTGTAAGCATACTATTTTCTAACTCAAGTCCGAAAGATTTTTTTAAAAGCATAATAAAAGTAATTGTGCACAGAAATTGTTCAATTATTAAGATTTTTAATAAAACGCAAGTAATGAATAGTAAACAAAAATAGTTAAATGAATATAAATCCCACAACTCCTAAAGAATGAAATGAAAATTCAAATATTGTAATTTGTATAGTTTTACTCATACACAGCTCACAATTGGTCCAGAGCCACTAAGATCCTTTCAGGAGTAAATTTCAAACCTGGTATTTGTTTTTAAAACAACCTTTAAGTCATTAAGTTTCTCAAATAAATGCCAGTAACTACATTCTAGGACACCCAAGTGGAAATGGACTATTGTACATTTTGCTATATTCAATTTCTTGCTTTGGAAACTTTGATACCACCGATACAAAGTTTAAAAAAAATCTCATGATAACTCTTACGGTAGTATTTCAAGCAAGGAATTTCAATATTTTCCTCAGCAGCATTGATAAAAATAATAGGTGTGTTACAAGTTTTAAAGAAATTACTAAACTTAAGACATACAATTGCAGTGTAAATATCAATGAGTGATTCCTGGAGCTCTTAAAGAGTTCTGTTCGAACAAAGAACGCTGATGATATGGTGTAGCGATCTCGAAATTAGAACTAATACCTTCCGCTAGTCAGCTGAATAAATTAATTCACTATTACTTTCTTAATAAGATAATTAATTTATTGAAAAATTTCTTTAATTAATACTCCGTGTGTTAATTCTCTTGACTATAATTTTTACACTGTAACATTATTTCCAAAAGCTGAAACAACATTTGTATTTATCTTAGCAATATTTCTCATTTTAATTGACTATAATAGTAGCGTTGCTCCAAGGTATATAATCTGTAGCTATTATGACACCACTAAATATTAGTGGTTTCAGTTCGAAAGACGTAACGCCAAATATGGTGAAAATTTTTTCCAAACAGCGTAATGGCCTTAAAATATGTTATATCAATGATCAAAATCTTAATAATAAACTAGAGGAGTTTAGTTTGATCTTCGAAGATTCTGGTGTTGATATTGTGTCGATTGCTGAAACTTTGTTTGATGCTACAACTCCAAGCGCTTTCTACAACTCCAAAGGCTTCGCAGAGCTGATCAAGTGAACTTTGCCGGAGGTGTTGCCATGTATTGAAAAAACACTTTACAAGACTTTGTGAATTGGATAATTGTTTGTTTTTTACTCATAAAATCTGAAAATATTAAATAATTTATGTATGTATTTTTTTTATTGAAATTAATTTGTAGAACTTTTTTATTAATTCGTTAACCGAAATGAACCGATTACTTCCCGATTAAATCAAACCTCGATTATTTAATCAAGTGATTAACCGATTCAAACAAAATCCCGAATATTCTTATCACATTCTTATATTGAAATTTCAAAAAGGCAAAGGCTGTTTTCCTAAACGTATAATTATAATATTTTGAAACCGCATGACACCCTTTTGACACTTTTGGTATAAACATTTTTGATTTCCTGCATTATATTTTGCCAACATCATTTTTTTGACAGCGTGGCGTCTTTTAATTGCAAAATGGGTGCCTTTGAGAAGAAAAGACTTTGTAAAAATGTTCTGGAATGTTTAGGAAAATTTAAAAATTCTTTTCAACGCTTAGCACAATAAATTAAAATTTACGATCGAAAAAGAATCAGAACAGCAAATCCATAAATACTTAGGCATGCTTATCAACAGGAATGAAAACAAAATCATATACAGAAACCGAGAGCATCAGGAAGAATAAATTATAATTCAATGCAACTTATAAAAATTAAGATCAAGGCTGCAACTAATTTGGTAAAGAAAGTTATTTATATAAATGACAAAAAATTTAGAAATGAAAATATAAATAAATTTACATCACAAACAACATAAATAACAAAACATTGAGTAACAAACAAATTTTAAACAATACCGAATCAAGGGAAAAACCAACAAATTTTTACAGTGTACCATTTATCCCCAGACTAACAGATAACAAAACATTAAAAAATATGATCAAAACAACGAAGACATAACGATAGCACACACATCGAACACAACACTAAGGTATTTAATACAAAGAGACAAAACTAGACAAATTAAAAAAAGATAATGTTGTATACGAACTAAAATGCGCCGGCAATGAAAAGGAAAACTGCAAAAAGGATGCTACCTACATGAGGCAGATATCAAGAAGAGAAAGGAGTCTATCGATTTATCACAGAGTGGATTTTAAGATCGTAAACATTTTAGACAAAGAAAAATCCGATAATAAATGATACACATTAGAGAGCTTAAGGATACAACAACGTTTATCGAAAGATCAGACAAAACTTCACTATTCAGTTGCAATAAACCAAAAATAAAAGTTCGTTCTGTTATATACTTTTCAGTTCAATTCTGTGACTTAATTTAATTATTTTATTTATTTATTATAGTAATTTTTGTGCAAATTTTTATACAAATATTTTAATAACAAATTTATATTTTTTAAAAATTTATACATGTACATATATAAGAATATATATTAGAGAAAAAGTTCTTGAACAGAATTTAATAGAAATCATCTGATGAAGTCGACAAACCATATCGACGAAAAGTTGAGATAAAGATTAAATAATTTGTTTTATGTCGACGAAAAATTAACATTGATCAAAAATAGCCCAAAGATATTTATGTATATGGAGATATAAAAATGTTGTCAACGCTTGTCACTGTCAATTGAAATTTCGAATGTGAGTATTATTTTTGATCTGTGTTTATATTCTTTAACTATTTCTTTAAATGTATTTTTTAGATTTATATACAATTATTATATTTTTCTTATGTAAAAATGTTTCCCCTTTTTCGTTCTGAAAGGAAAACATTTTTTGCCAACTTTTCTAAAACGCCTTTAAGCTCTGTTATTTATGTTAGCTTGGAATAATCTGTTGAGTAGCATACGCCAACACCTTTTTGCAATCTCAAAGGATACAATATATATTTTTTTTATTGGATGAGAAACAAACAAAAATTGCAAGAGTTACAAAATTGTACTTGACCAAAGTGCATTGAACAGAGAGAGATTTTATTGCGTTGCTTCTGAGCAATATGGGAAGTTCATCTCCGCAAGTGAAAGTGATCTGTTCGTGTGAAATTTTATCTAGATCGAACCAGCCGCTAGTTATTACTGGTGGCAAATTACGGCATTCGATATCGAACAAAATTTCATACAAAATTTTTTTAATTTGTATGGAAACTTCGTTCGATATCGAATGCCGTAATTTGCCCCCTGATTTATTTTTAAGCATTGCAATGCAAAGAAAACCTAAAAATCTCCCGTATCTAAGATTTCGACAAAAGTAATTTAGTAATATTAGCTTTTAACAATTAATTATAATTACAACTTTGGTTTAATACTTTGATTTCATCAAATCAAAATAAATTAAGTATTTACTTGCAAAAATATATACATATATAAAACAAAAAAATGTTATACAGTTATGAGATTTTATTTTTCTAATAATGCTTTCATGTATTCGAATGTGATTGTTTCACAATTCATTTAATAAATTTTTTTTGTCTTGTAAGCAACTTAAGTCTTACACAACACAAACCGAGAAAAATATATTAGCCGTATTCACAATCTTGTGCAAGTGGTTTTGCATAATCGCATTTGCAAACTGGTGGATAAAACAAAATATACAGCGTCAAATATGCATGAGTCAAAAACTCTAGTTTATACTTACTCTACGTATGCAACATTTAGGCCCTTATTATGATTGCATTCGATCATCGAGTATGGAATATCATCATATGATATCGAATATTACGAGCTGGCAGTAATGTCGAAAATTTTCAATCGAGCACAGTCTCGCTTGCGATGCTGTATGACAGTTTATAAACTTATTGGAAATAAAAGTATTTCTCAATTGTAATTTTTTACAAATATACATAATTTGTAAATTGGTTTATTTTAATTTTATTGGTTTATTTTAATGGAAAAGCTTGTTATTCAAATGGATTGAAACCCTCAGCTGGTAAAAGGAATTTGCACAAAATTTCAGTAGGCAAAGATCGGGGAAATCAGTCAGGAGCTAATTAGTAGGAGAATCATCAAACTGTAATTCCGTCACGGTCATGCTAATTAATAATTAAATTAAAATTGTTATAAATTTGCAAACAATATATATTTATAGTACCAGCTGATAAATATGTACTATTGTGAACAACCCAATTGAGTGAAATTCACAATAGCGTTATTATAATCGAATGTGCGCAATAATACCAGAAGATAATTCGTTCCATCAGTCAATTCGACCACAGTCAAAATGAAAAGTCCTTCATAATGGGCACCAAAAAGTTCTCTAGCCTTTCTCTATCTATCTCTCTTATGCATGCATATGTATGTATAAATGTAAATAAATTATAAATTCTTTTTTCACAGCTGAGTGTAAATTTCGTGTTTTGCAAACTGTTAACGAAAAATTCGTTGCCATTAATTTAAGTTTTGAAAATAATTTTTATTCATTGAGTTTTCAGTTTTAAATATGTTTTTTTAATATTGTATAGCTTTGTATTAATTCCTATCTTGTAAACTTTTATTCAATAAACGCATATTGTTTTATAAAAAAAAAAGAAAATAAATTTTTGAGATTGTATAAATAAAAATAGACAGTTTATGATTGGTGGAAAATATGCACAATTGCAAAAATATGCAATCTTAAATGCAAAAGATTGTGAATGGGGTTATTGTATTCTTGAAAATTATAAAGAAAACAAGCTGAGTGTAAGAGAAAATGAAAATAGAAAATATCAATACGATACCAAGTGCATTTGCCAGCTTAATACAACGCAAAAAAAATCACACACAGAGACAAGAACATACACAAAAATCAGTGCATCTACACGCTTGTGGTGGTGCTCAGAATTTCTAATTACTGTATATAAATATTTAATGTTACTTTAAAAAAACTTGAAGTACGTTTCAATGTGAAAATATGCAGAAGAAAATCAAAAATTCAAATATTAAAAATTTCCAGCAAAAAAAAAAATTTGAAATATTGAAAATTGTCAGGAAAAATATTATTTTTAGTAACATTTTTTTTTTAAATAATTCCAAATTGATTTTGAAAATAATTAAATTTTTTTTAAGTAACGATATTGTACGGAACCAGCATTGAAATATTTCATTTCTTTACACAATTGCTAAATACTTTCGTGCTGCTGTATGTGTGTTATTGTTAAAATCAACGTGTGTGTGTGTGTGTGTTTTCTTATTTGTTGCAAACGTTTGTTATGCTTTCATTGAATCAATGTGGTTTAAAATAGTATACACAACCACTTTCAAAGCAGAATATAAAGGAGTGACTTCGGCTAAAGAAGCAAAACTAGATGACAAAAATAATGCTGATAAAAAGTATTGCAAGTGCAGAAAATAAATTTTCCATCAGCTGGAGTAAGGTGAAATTAATTTGTCTTCCTGTGTAAAATATACAAAAACTTTCAAATTTATTTAAATTTATCTTGATTTATATTATTATTTATCAAATTATTTAATTAATGTGTTCATATTTAAAAATGTATGAGGTTTGCTCCCTTGGAACTAGTTTGCGTGATGTCAGCCCTTGTTGCAAGCAGCACAAACAATAGTGTATGATTAACGAACGATACACTGCCGTTGTTGTTGCAATTACAGAACAGCTCCTTTTGCTCCAAATCCTATACCACAATTTTATAGCAAGATTTTGTGCATGATACTCACATTTCGAACACTATGTATTGTTGTAATCGTGTAATGACTTCAAATTTATTTAGTCGCTGTGTTTACAAGTTTCTTCTCTTTCAAACTTGTTTTCTCAAGTGTTATTAAAGGGATCCACTTGATTTTATAAGGATTACAAAAAGCATACATTCTTCCGTTGCACATTTAATCAATTAAATTTCAAATTTATCCAAGGAATTCATTCGGGGGTGAGTAAAAATAATATTTCCCCACAAAATCAATGCAATTTTACTCATTTCTGATCTATACTTTGTTTAAAGCAATTTCTTTTTAAATTGCATGTGTTATTGAAAATTTGCCGATTATTAATTAATAGGGGATTGGAATTATAAAGCTTCATACTCTGATGTAAGACTACAATAGTTTTTAAAAGATATTTATTAGAGTCCGATCGAACCTTTGTGTCCGACGTCGGAGTTCGGCAAAAAGGTATGTTCAGCTAATATCCGGCGTACGTTAAAATTTTGTCCCCGAACACCGAACTTTGTACAAATTTTCAAATTGTCATTGTCAAATTGTTTTTATTAGATTAATAAATCACAAAAAATTTTATTGTTTCCATTCCATACATAAAAATATCGGTTTCGAGTTCCGGTGGCGAAGTTGCGGTTCGAGTTCGATCGGTTACTAATATTTAGTTTATAGAAACTAATAAAAACTAATAAAAACTAATAAAAAAAACACAGCACCAATCACGTTAAACGCTATCCACGTTTCAAAAACATTTCATAACAAAACTTGTTACGTTGCAGCACTATCGTTTGCAATTGCAAGCCACACATCATTAAAAGGGAGGAAGTTAAAAAAAGTGAAAAAAATTCAACATTTTACACACACCGCCACAAAATCCAATGGCAATTATGCCAACGAAATTAAACTGTTTTCTTTTTTTCATATATTTCTTATTTTTTATAAAATAAATTACTTTTAGTTGTTGTATTTATAGAATAGAAGTACATTTAGCTTGTTCTCTTATTAAAGCAAGTAAAACAAAAGAATAGCAGCAGCAAAAGCAATTAATTTATTTTGCAACTTTAAAATGCTTGAATGATTTGTATTAATTTGTGTGTGTGTGTTACATGTGTTTTTTAACTTTAAATTTATGATTATAAATTGTTGTTCCGTTTTTCCACTCATGGTGAAATAAATTCGTTATATGTCAACACTATCATAAATATTCATGTTCAGTTAGTTTATATAACTGAAAAATAATTCAGGAGCATTTGCAGTAGTATCAAATGTTGCCTCAAATACACTCAGAAAGAAGACACGAGCAAATAAAATAAATTTTAATTAAAACGATAATAAAGTTTCAGCGTAAAAAAAATATATACTTTACAAAAATATTAGTTTAAGATAAAAGGGAGCTTCTCGAATGCAGTGGAAAGCATCAATATCTTGACAAAATAAATTGGCAAAGAATAATTTTTGGATCCCTAAAAATACATACGTACATTCACTTATTTAAGTAATGGGTCAAGTAAAAACATAAGCAAAGCAATGAGAGTGCTTAAGAGTTCCTACAATATGTGTATGAATAATAAGATTTTTTTCTTCTTCAAATTACTGAAGTTGAAAAGAAAAATAGATCACAATTGAAAGAGATGAGAATTAAATTAAGCAAAAAGTTAACGAAATATATCTGTGTGTTTTTATGCAATTTTATTTTGTTTATTTTTTTTTGGGGAGAGAATGAGGTGAAGCTAAAGTAGGTGTACGTTTAAGCTGGTGGTCGAATTTAGACCATTAGGCGAACTCTGGTTTTTGCATTCCATTTTGTTTAGCCATTTTTTAATTTTTTTTTCAATATTTAGTCAGTTTTGTCTATGGATTTCTGTCAACATTGCTCAACACACATTGACAACACTGTTCTTTGCTTTTGTGTGTATTGACACCATATCTTGTTAGACACTTCAATAACTTAGGGGTTACATGATCAAGTTTTCAATATACTCACACTATTTTACTAATACACTCATAGTTTTAAAACTTGATACGAACTTGCTTTTGGAATTCTCTTTCCATCGAGTGTTTCAATTTACTTTGTTTTTACAAATATTCTGCCGCAATTCAAAACTAGTAATTAAAATCAAATGATCAATGATATGTTTGTGAATAAAATTAATAAGTGTAATCATGTTTTGTGATGTATAGAGAATCCATTTGAAGCTATTTTCTTGACGATGACATCTAGAAAAATGAAATTCCTTTAAAATTGCGTGCAGCCTACGTCACATCTATCAATTTAAATTAATTTTTAGAAGCAGTACGTGTGAAAATTTGACGGAAAAACTTGAACGTGTGGCTGAAGAGTAAGACAAAATCAAAACTTTGATTAAAAAAATTATTTTTTAAAATAATTTTTTATAATTATTTTTTTTAAATAATTTTTTTCTTGTACGAAAACCGTATCAATGAGTTGTATTTAATATTAAACTTTTAGCCAAAAACTTGAAATTCGATGACACATATTCATACTAAGTAGCGTTTACTTCTAACTTAAGTCTGATCTATTTACAGTTTCTACCAGAGATATTCATAGTCTACTTAGTTTCGACTTATCGAATTGGTTGCAACTTAAGTTAGTTTCAGCTAAAACTAAAATTAAGTTTCAAGTTGCAACATACGTCACTTAAAAAATAACAATAAAAAATACATTTATTATAACAAGAACAAAATTATGAAGATATTGAAATAATAAAAAAGTTCTTAGATTTGCAAGTGCAAAAGCTACTCATTTTAAGTGGTTGACAATCAATTTTGTAGACGGTACAGATTTGATAAGCATACAGAATTGATACAATTTCAAAGATTCTTATAAAAGAAAAAAATATTTTTTTACAATAATGATAATAATAGTAAATAATGTTTTAAAAAATCTTATTGAAAACCAAAAGAGGAAGACGACAAATTTCTTTTGCATTTTACATTCCATTTTAAACACAAAATTTATATTAATTGTAAATGTCTAACAGTTTGGTTTTCTTTTATCTTAAAGCTAACTCGAAAATATTTAACAACTGTTAAGAGAGAAATCGACTATGAATAGAAGTGTATTATAAGTTGGTAGCTAAATGTAAGTTGCATCTCAACTATTTTCATATTAAAAGTGTTACTGTGAGTATGCAACAATTATGAAAACTCGAAATTTGTAATAATTAAATATGTGGAAAACTAAATTTACTAAAACAAACTACAAACAACAAAATTTAAGAAATTAATTTTTTGTTTTTTACAAAAAATTATTTCAACGCAAAAGCAGGCATTGCTTTCTTTCCGTTTATAATATTTAAAAATTGTATGAAAAACATTGTTGTTTATAAATTGCACTTTCCCGGTCTGGGTGTTTGGGCAACTATTAGCTTAATTTTTGGTCACATGAGTTATCCATTCAATTAAGAAATTAATCGAAATCAATTTTAAGTTTTGTTAAAATGGTTTTATTGAACGTTTTCGGTCATCATTTTTAATTAATTATGAAATTCTGTAAAGCAAACTTTACAATTCTGAAATTATTTTTTTTAAGTGTACAATTTAAAAGCACAATCTTAGAAAACCATTTGTATACAGATGCATCCTCAAGCTTTTTCATATGCCAGTAATGTATACTCTTGCATATTTCATAAACGTGTGGCTTTGATAAAATTAAAAATTGTATATTTCTTCAGGTTTTATAATTTAAAATTCTCATTTATGATACATGTACTCTCATGCATGGCTGCAAAAAGAAAACATACTCTTGCATATTTTTATACAGTAAATGGAAAGACAAATTTCTCCGCAGTGAAATTCAAAAGGCCTTCAAATTTCTGTCCTTCTTTAAGGCTATTAAGACCTTGTTTTTTATCCAACTAAAATGTTTTTCTTGCCTTCCAATAGATCTGTTACACATTTCCACTCCCCTTTTGTTGGAAAGCAAGTGGAAAGAAACAAAATCTTTTATAAAAACAGGAGGGAATTAAAAAATTAAGAGCAAATAAAATAAAATTATTTAGTTGTGCTGGAAGCTTTAATGCGATCGGTTGAATTTTTAACTAGTAAAAGGTTAAATATTATATCGTTTTTGCTAAAAAAAATAGAAAATCTTTTAGTAACCTTTAGCTCGAAGCTTTTTAGTAAACCTTCATTAGGCTTTTATTATAATGATATTTATTTTGTTTGGCGAATTTTGAAGTTTTCTTGGACATTTTGTACTAGATTAAAGATTGCAAGTAATATTTTCTTTTAATCTATTACGAAATGTTGCAGTCGAAGGCGAAATTCGACAAACAAAATAACATTTTATATTAAAGCTTCTAAAAGACTTTGTTTAAAAAACTTGTTGAAATCTTTTCAAGTGGAAGCGAGGGTAGAAGGCTTGTTGCGCAATGACATCGTGGGAAAACCGATATACATCTGCAATGGTACGTGGTGTCCTTGTGTCTGCTTAATAAGGCCTTCTAAAAGACATCTATACGCCTGCATTTTATCCCTGGGTTGTATTGCAACCTTAAGGTTTGCTATGAAAATTTATTTATTTATTTTTCCGAGTTCGTGCATGTGTTTGAATAGTTTTTACAGTCATAAATTTGTTTTTTATTATTATTATTATTACATTTTTAAGAATTTTTACGTGCTTAAATATATCAGAGATACAAGTTTATCAACTTTTTTGGCCACAATAAGGAATGTGCCATTCTTTTATTTACACTGTCGATTTCCTAAAATGTATAAATCCGCTTGAATTATTTATTATTTAATTTTCTAAGATTTTGCTGTTCAATTTAATAAAAAAAAACAAATAGAATCTCTGAGAAAAAATTTTTCTTAAAATAAATTACTCAATTAGAAATAATGAAAAAAACCAAATTAAAATTTCAAATTTCAGATTATCCCAGCAAAAATGCTGACAAATATTTATGAAGTATATATATTTATCGCAAATTTTACTTTGGCATTTTAATTCATTACTTTAGCATGGTGAAGCCTGTACTTAGCACTTTGAATTACAAATAACAACTTAAAGGTGTCAATACTTCGAAGTCATTGAGAATACACACAAAACACAATGAAAAGTATACAATTGCTACGAATATCGAACTCGTTCTTTTGAAGGATATGTCAATTGTTATAAAGTCGTATATTGCAAAAGTACTTAATTACTTGTTTTCACGAGCACACCAACAATTAACAAAAGCATATGCCTTTGCCAGGGGTTGAACAGCCGATCATCCAGATGAGAAGCGAATGCTCTGCTACTTTGTTTATTTACTAGTAAGTAGTTATATGACTACTATAAAGTAATGCAGACGGCATGTGTTTATGTGGAAAGGTATGTTGTTCTTAATAGAAATTATAATTTAAAAATCATAATAGCAATACATGGAAACTCTCATTAGAGCAAACCTCAAGAATACACCCTTTCAACAAACAAAATAATTTTAAATTCGATCAAAATCGAAGAAAATATCGGCAAATATACAAAGCATACTAATGTATTTAAAATGATAAAGTTCTAAATCTAACTAATATTGTAAATGTGAAAGTTTAATGGACGGATGGATGTGTGATGGATGTTTGTAACTAAATCTCGCCAGAACGACTGAACGGATCTGGATGAAATTTGGTACATAGATAGATTATAGTCTGAAATAGCACATATGCTAATCCCGGCAAAATGTATGGTTCCCGTGGGATAGATTTATTTCAATCTTTCATAAAGCAAAGGATCGACATGATGTTTTGCATTGGCAGTGGTAGTTTAGAGGTCAGAAAATGACATAGGATTATTTATATCCCGGAAAATCATTTAACGTTGTTTACGGACTGGTATTGGAATCAGGTGTAAAAAAGTGCAAATTGTTTGCCTTTTTTTTTAAGTTTGCAATGTGTGTAAATAGTGTAAATTCGATAATCCGGAATATTCGGTGGTCCGGACTGAATTTTGCAGTTCGTTGCGTATTCTATAATCCGGATTGATTGCTATCAAGCCGCCCAGAATTTCAGTTGAAAATAAATGAAATAATTCAATCGGAAGAATTACTTGATTCACAAATTTATAATGCGGACGAATCAGTACAATTTTACAAAATGCTTCCAGACAAAACCTTAGTTCATCAGAAGGAAAAAAAGAACGGATTACATTTCTATGTGGCTTCAATAAATCCGGAGATCACAAATTACACATCGTTGTTATTGGTAAATCCCAAAACCCAAGGTTTTTCAAAAAGAACCCTCCAGTAGAATACTACTCCTCCAAAAATGGTTGTATGACAACAAATTTATTCAGGGAATGGTTTCATAATTCATTTGTTCCAAAAGTAAAACAAATAACTTGCCACAAAAAGCGATTCTACATATAGACAACGCTCCATCTCATTCGAAAGAAGCATTTATTTCAGAATGTAACTATAAAACGATTTTTCTGCCTCCAAATACGACAAGCCTTTTTCAACCCATGGATCAAAATCTAATTAGACTTACCAAAATGTATTATAAAAATCGCTCTTGTGCGAAATGGTGAACTCTGAAGCAGAAGATTACACAAAGTTTTTAAAATCCTTTACAATTAAAAAATGCTGTATTATGCTGAGAAATTCTTGGGGAAAAGTCAGTGATAGAGTTCTTAGATCCAGCTGGAATAAACTGTTTCCGGATAAAGGGGACTCTGAAGATGATTTGCCTTTGTCCGTTTTGCAGGAAAGGCTAGAAATGATGAAAATAATATTACATTTTTATCAGACATGCTTCAAAATTCTTTTCAAATAAATTTCAATACCGAAGAAGTAGAAGAATGGATTAACGATAATAATTCAACGGTATCAGATATCCTCAGAAGATGAAGAGGATGAAAATTTACCTCTTTTACACGTCGTAAAAGCCAAGGATGCTGTACAAAGTTTGGATGTCTCAATAAAGTGGTCCGAAAAAAATGATGTAGAAGTAGAAAAACTCTTAATTCTTCATGAATTACGTGATCAAGCTTTAGAAAGAAGCTTAACAAGTTCGCGACAAACAAACGCATTAGATTACTTTGTCAAACGAAATTAATATTATTTATCGTTAGTATGTACTCGTATGTATGTAAATGTGTATTTTATTTATTTTAACTGAACTGTACAAATTAATATTTATTTTTTTATGTTTAATTTTGCTATGAATTATTATAATTTTTAATAAATATATACATGCGAAGTAATCCGGATAATTCGCTACTCCGGATTGGGGTCTGCAATCAATTATCCGGATTATCGAATTTTTACTGTATAATGATTTTTTGAAAACGTGAGTTTATTAGAAGTTATTGTACTATTTTATTGTAAAATTTCGTGATTTTTTACAGCATTGATTAGCTTCTCCTACATTGCAGTTGCTTAATGAATATATAAAATTAACAAACATAACAGAGACTCACGACGCAGTACGTAAAAGTAATCGACAACTAATATGGAAATTATGTTGGTGAGCAATTTTTGTAAAAAAAAAAAATTTAATGTATTTTATTCTTAAAAAAATATTTATAAACTTTATTACGAAAGGTTTTTTGGCAAAAAGTTATCTACGATACAAACATATTTATCGATAACATTGAAAATAGAATGTAATTTGGGATCTTTGGTCTTTAAAAAACAGCTGACCTTTTTCCATGACGGTTGCGACGCGAACAATAGTAGAAAGTAAACCTACTTCGCGCGTTGTAAAAGTCTAAGTGTTTTACGTTTTGTTCTGTATAACTTGTCACATGCAGTTACACTGATTCTATTTTTTTGACAGACGGTTAGAACGCGTGGTATTGACTTTCAGCTGGAGAATGTAGAAAGAATATCAGTACTTACGAAACTTTACAACCACATTAAGATTAGATTTTCGACCTATCATCGAGTTAATTATGCCAATTGGATCGCTACTGCAACGACTGCGACTAGTTACTACCACTTAGGAACCGGTCATGTTAATTATTTTGTGGAAGGTCCTCTCACTTCCTCTTGGAGTTTTGCTCCGTGGGAAACCTATGATAACACACTTTGAATCTAACAATTTTGATCATAATTTTTGGAGGGTCCAGTTTTTGTTTCAAACACACTGACTGATCTGTCCATTCAATAAATTTATGTACATTTAAAATCCACTTGTGCAAATTTCAGTTTTCCTTTTAACTCAAAATTGGTAACGAAATTGAAATTCAAAATTGAATGCTTGCAGCAGATTTAAAAAACTTTATTTTAAAACAGCTAATTTTCCGGCTTAAAATTTATGAAAAACAAACTAAAGCTTCTACATAATTTATAATTTTTTTAAGTACAACAGAAAAAAACAAACCCTAAATATTAAACTAAAAATTTTGCTGCCAATGGGCATTGAAATAAATGTTTATAGCCTTTTCTTTTATATATTCGTGGTCATCAAGAGGATGAAACATTATGCAGCAGGGGTTCAAACGAGGCAATGAATAAAATCGTTTATGCATTAAACAAGGACAACAACATCATCATCATCATAATCTTATACATACTTTAAATTTGTAAGTATGGTATTAAACATATAAACATGCAAAAATGTATGTTCATACTACTACATCCATACATCCATACATAAATACCATACATGTGTTTTAGTCTCTCCTCTATTATATTAGAGATAATAATGTAAATATCCTTTGAATACGTAAAACTATTCAAGTAAAAATTTGTACGGCAACGTCTAGATGGGATTATGTAGTTAGAAATGGTGGCGGTGTGTGTTTTTGTGTACATTCTTTTTTACTTTTTTGATAAGAAACATATTTGTTGCCTGTTGGCAACATCCGTTTCCACTATTGATGTAAACAACCTTCATAAACTCACATATTTTCTGCAACAAAAACCATTTTGATATGGCTACAACAAGTATTAATGAATATTCTCATTTTGCACTGGACGAGAAGTTTCAGTTTAAAATAAATGTGAAGTTTTTTCTCCTGTTCACGATGTATGTATTCATATAAAATGGTCAATTGATGCTTAAACGAGTGTAAAATGTTGTACATGTTTGTGGTTGGCTAGAAGTACGTGTTTTCTTTATCTCATGTTTTTATTTTATATTTGAACTTTGTTTAAAAAAGATGCAATTTAGCTTCCAGATGGCGAAAGCATTTTATTAAAAATGTAAAAACAAAACTGTACCCTGTTCAGTTTTGGGTCTCACTCGATAACTAGTGTTTGAGCGAAGTTACTTTGTCAGAGCCGAACTTAAAATGCAGTAGATTTTTCAGACCGCAGCCGAACCTTTTTTAATTGAATAGAAAATTTTTAATTTTTGTAGTTAATTTATTTAATAAAAACAAAATTAACACTCCTAAAAACCTCTTATTTTGGCAAAGTTGTACTTTTTGTACTTTAATATTTTACAGGGTTGCACTCACAGTATAATTACAGTAACGGACTGTAAGTTATTCAAGAAGTAATCCGTTCAGTAATTTTTAAAAGAATAAACATTTAAAATTGTAAGCAATTTAATTTTTAACTGATTCTAATATTTATTCAAAAACTAAGGACATATTAATACGGATTTTCGGTTACATTCAATATTGTCCGTTGTTTTCTGTCTGAGATTTCCTGTTCTACACATGCATGTTCTCGTATGTATTCAATTAATGATCGCCAAAAAATTTAAACAGTCAAACCATCATGTGGTTACTTGAAAAGTCTTTTATTTTTAAGGATCTTGGTGTTGATTATTTGGCAGTAAAAATAGCAGAAGCAAAGGAAAAATCTTTTATTTTTACAGGATTAAAACAATTAATTTTTTAACACTAAAAATTAAATTAACTTTTATTTGAATTTAAATGAAAAAATGAGTACACCGGTTTTTAAGTGAACTTTAATTTTTTTAAATTACAATTTCAGTTAATTTTACGTACAGAATATTTTGAGTGTGATTTCATTCAGCATTTCTATAATGGCTTGTAGAAAATATTAAAGAAAAACCGAACATAGTTTTTTTGCCGAAACCCCCAAGGCACTAAACTCGAACAGTCGATCGGATTGGATACTATCTATAACTAAAACAATGGTATTTTCAGTGAATCAATGTTTAGACAGTTTTTTTAATTTCTTGAAATGTATTTTAATACAAACACAAACTGCTTAAATAATTTTTAGCCTGTCTATAAAAACACTCAGTACCTCGTCAAGAATCGAACCTGCGATCACCATTAATTTAGCGTTCCACTTTACGACGGGGACACCCTAAACAAAGCCAATTTGTTGCGACAGAAATTTATCCGCCACCAATGAACAACCCTTTATCCTCCTCTGCCATTTAGTGCTACTCATACACTACTCCTATTAATATTGTGTGCATGTGGGTAGCGCCACCACACTATTGTATCCGTTTACTTGCTCAACTGGAGTTGAAAATAATCCCAGATGGCCACGATTTCAAGAGATCTTTAACGTCGGATATAAGAAAATAAATAATAAGTCCTAGAAGACATAATGACCAGAAATGGTATCGTGCGAAGCTTTCACTCAAGCTCATGCACGCTGACGATAAAAAAAACTTAGCTCATGCATGCTAATGCACGATCTTATATTTTTAGCTCACGTACATGCACGTTCAAGTGAGTGGAAAAATATTTTGTGATAATAACGAAATTTCACGCTCACGAAATACTTTAAAAAAATATAAAATGAAAAAATTACAATAAAGCTAAAAATCCACTCATGTCCGCACATTTTTTTATACTATCGTTCATGTACGTACGGTCAAGTGATTAAGTAAAGAAACTAATCACGATGATGCTTGATCACGCATTATTGACGCTAATCATGTGAGCGGTGTCCGTCTCTAATACTGACGATGGCTCCGAAATATTCATACAAATTAACAGAGAAGATCAAGTGAGCGACAATGTCATTCAGTTTGTAGTCAAAAAATAAATAAAAGTCAAGTTATCATTCCAGAGCGCATTTGTCAAACGCAATAATTTAATTTAATTTTTTTACTGATGTTGCAAATGGGACTTGGACCGAACAATTAATAAAATGTTTACAAGCCTACACACTTATCACCTAAACAGCAGCAGGAGAAATATAATATATTCGCTTCTTTGATTGCTGAAAAACTTAGAAAATTGTCGCTCATCTTGTCGTAAATAATACAACAAGTAAGATACTGTCGCTCATCTTGTTGTAAATAAAGACAGAATCAGTTTGTTCGTTCTGTTCTGTTACGGATCAGCTGTTTTGTTTCTGTTCAATTGGAAAAACTGTATGTGTGGTTTTTTTGTTACTTTTTCGTTCTGATATCAAACGAACTCCCATACAAAATTTTTTTGAATTTGTATGGAAATTTCGTTCGATATCGTATGCCTGTTCTGTTACAGATAAATCTGTAGAAAATAGAATACAACGTTAAGTGACCGCCAAGAGTTTGTATGTATTAGATTTTTGTGGTGTAAAATATTACAAATTTTGTGTTAAAAGTCACAAAATTTTATTTTAATTAAAATTTTTTAAGTTTTATATATTTTTGTCAAATAAAAAAATTTGGCATACGTTTACATAATTCATTTCTATAATTACATCGTCCACATTCGAAACTTCAGACACAGAACAAGTAAGAAATATTTTCTACAGAAAATAACGGCACAGAATGGCAACCAAAAGTAAAAACTAATGAGCTCTTTAGACCACAAGAATGACACTGTCTGTCATATTATCATCAACAAAGTTTGATTAAAGACAAAACGTAAGACACTACCGCTCAGTTTGTCGTGAGGAAACATAACCAGCACATTAATATTCCTGTTCCACTATTTGGTCAACAGGGATGTTATGTGGTTTTGAGCGAACTTAAACCATTTTTTTATCCTTTTAGAGCTTATCAATTTTATTTGTGTATTTTATGTTTTTGTGTATTCTTTCAAAATTAATATTATTCATTTTGTTACATTAAACTAAATACTTCAACCAAAAAGATAAAATAAATAAATAATAATAAAAAATCAATATCACAGGAGATTAAATACTGTTGCAAAAGCTTTAATAGATAAACTGTTCTACAATGTTAATAACTTTATAAAGGAAAAACACATTTTATAACGAAAGATTATGTTATTACATAATTTTTTTTGTTTAATTTGGAAACAATATATTGTTATCAGTGTTGGTATCTCTAGAAAGAACAAAAGCACCATAAACTGTTCAAAAAAGGGTAAAAAGCGCAAAAAAATTACAAAAAAGGGTAAAAAAGCACTATAAAAAATAATTTAAAAATTTTGTTATCCCAAAAAAATATTAAGCTATTTATAAAATACCCAATATACAATTTAAAGTTTTTGCTTCAAAATGAATAAAGGACTTAAGATCGAATATCAGAATTTATTAACATATTAATTAAAATAAAATCACAACTTATTTAATAAAAGTAAAAAGAAATCGTAGCAAAACAAAAAACAGGAATAAAAGAATATATATATACATAAAAAATAAAATAAATAAAATAGTTTGTTTAGAAAAATCTTAAAAGTATATGTATATACGATGTACAATATCGCTCCTTTATTGCACCGTAGTCATTTATCAAAAGTGAAATATTAAAAATGTAAGCAGGAATGTACATATATGGCCTGTATTGGCTTTTTACTGGCTATACATTTAATTTGGATTAAGCATACGTATGCTACTGACAATTTTTTACATATAACGTAATACCTTCAACATAAATTTTTTTCTAAGTAACTTAAAAGTTTTTTTTTTTTTAAGATCATGTTACATTAAAGGAGCAACACATCGCTCCACAAATTTCTATAAATTCTAAATAATAAGGAATCGATTAAAAGCAGGGAAATTCAAAGTCAAATGAAATTCATGATAGCATTTCAATCGATTGTTATTTCATTTTGGTTTATTTTGCTATCAAAAATATCCATTTCGTCTGCGCAATCAGACCACAAAACATTTGTAACAAAATATTGAGATTTTTGGTATGATTCATATGAATTTATTTTTCTACAAACATTTAAAGGCAGTTGAAAATTGCTACATCATCCATTTTAAAATTTTAAACCCTATTTAATATGCAGTAACGCATTTACTTAATTTAAAGATAACCGGTTTATAATTTTGGTTTTAAACAAATTCATCTAACTGAATTTTCTTTCACCCTCAGCGGAAAAAATTCATGGTTGCTTAAAAAGTACTGTTTGCGCTTAAAAAAGTAGCCAATTTTTGTAAATAAAAACATTTCTCAGTTGTAAAAAACAAGCACAAAAGGCACTGGGAGAAATTATGAAAAGCACTGTAAATACCCGGTTTTTAAAAACGGGTATTTAACAAAATTTCGCGATTATGAAGAGATAAAAAGCACCAAAAATGCCATCACTGCTTATTATATTTTTACATTTTAAAATACAAACAGTTTTGTTTGTTTCCTTTTAAGCAAACACTGGTCCTTTTAACAGCAAAGAAATAAGCACACACAAAGTTACAGTTTATTTAATTTATTTATTCCCTAGAGGCAAGACAACCTGTCACAAAATTAGCCACGGCAGCGGTTCTCAAATATCTTGATTTCAAATAAACAAAACAACGCGGTTTTAACAAGACGGTGCTACTTACAAACACACACACATGGATAATCCTATTACGATAAAGTAATAACACTGAAAATTATAGAAATATGGCAAGATTGAGAAAGCAATTCCAAAAAAAAATGCTTTCTGCATCAGTTTTACAAGGGAGGATACAAACAGGCAAAACTTCGACTCACAAGCCTTCTCGTAAAAGAGCATGATTTTTATAAACTCATACTAAATTTTGAAAAAACAAATTTGATACAATCCAATATGTTAACCAAAGTCTATTATTTACATAAACCTTCCACTTACTCCTGAATTCTGCACAGAATTTTTCTTCTGATGAGGTCATTTCTTAACATTCAAATTCAACTGCTTTTTTCGGATTAGCTGCAGTAGCTTGCTTTTATTATGTATATCTGATGAAACAAATAAGCTTCTTCAGACTTAAAGCTAACAACTTTATTAAAAACAAATACATACATAAATGCCAACGACCTTTTTCACAAATATGTATTTTGTTTTGTTACCTCAATTTTCTCGGATAAAAGAGCCAGTTAGGCAAGAGAAAAACTCATACTTTATTGAGTTTTCCATGCTAACATGGATGGCCGGCCATAACGAGACAATATGTTCAACTGCTCATTCAGAAGTTTGGTTTTCTATGTGGATTTGTAATAAGTAATCCGCCAGTAACAAGTAATAAAATTCTTTTGCCTTTAATCAAAGCAAGATTATGTATATTTCTGCTTAAACATACATACATACATACAGACATATTTATGTATGTACGAGTAGCTTAAATGATATAGAAGATTTTGTGTAAAAATAATTTTGCCAAAAGGCACTTTAAGTTAATACATAAATATATACAAATTAATATTTGTATTAAAGATGGTATTAGGCAAAATAAATTCATTTAAGGCAGGTAAAAGAGTAAAAGGGAAACCAAGAAGTTGTATTGCTGATTTCTAGGAACACATTTATTTAATCATCTTTACTGTTTTCTCGAAATTCCCTGTACGTTCTCCAAAAATCACTATTATTTCAGCTTATTTGCTTTA
The DNA here is from genome assembly GCA_956483585.1 of Gymnocheta viridis. NCBI lineage: Eukaryota > Metazoa > Arthropoda > Insecta > Diptera > Tachinidae > Gymnocheta > Gymnocheta viridis. The sequence continues at coordinate 105,451,448 of OY101441.1, read as the reverse complement.
AGATTTTTTTAAAAATCTCACTTAAGAATATCTCCCTCTTAAAGCGGGGTGGTTTCAATGGTTTAGATTATAAATGTTTAAAAGCTTATTCGTTGAAAATTTTTTTAGAAAATTTTTGGTGGAAAAACTTTAAAGAATTTTTTTAAAAACTCTTTTACGGTATTTTTGATAAAGAAGCATTTAATGTATGTAATGTGAGCTGGTTTTTAAACGCACCTCTAAAACATCAGCTTGTAAGTCTATTGTGTACAAAAGCTCTCTAACGGACTTTGTGGGAAAGCTTAATTAAACAAAGTAGTTCTACTAGCCAGTGTTAACAAATAAAATATCGTGGCCGGTATTCTGTAACTGTTTGTCGACGTCAATTCAACCCAACACACAAAAATAGACAATTGCCCATCTGCTGTCGACAAGAATTGACTGTTATTAACACTATTTTGCTTTTTTTCTGGATCTTAGACAATAGTATGTCTGTCAATAGCATGTAGTTACAAAATAACGTATATGATTTTTTCTTAATGAAGAGATATTCAGAAAGACACTGGCTAGTAGGGCTACTCTGCTTAATTAAGATTTTGCAAAGAGTTCTTTAAAGAACTTTTGTACACAATAGATTTAAATACTTGTTTTTGGAGATGTCTTACATTTTAAAGTCCAGCTTACACCACAGCTGTTACCTAAAAATCCCACTAAAACATTTTGCACAAAAAGTCTTATAAAAGTTCTTCCACCAAAAAGTTTCATAAAGCTTTCAAGAATGAGCTTTTGAAAATTTATGCAGAGTTTTGGTTAAAAGAAAATCAAGATTTTTAAAGATTTTTTTTTTGTAAATAATTCTTTCAAGTGAACAGCATCTAAGCAAAAGCTTTAAAATGATATTTCAAGCATCCCAAAACTTTTTTTTATTTATTTTTAATATAATAATAAATAACTACAGCCATCGTCTCCAAGGTCTGCTCCACATTCTTTCTGCATATCACAATCAATATCATTTATGCGACAACACTTACTTTATTGAGCATATACTTAAATAAGGGCAATAACAAAATATTTTGCTCCTTCGATATCCTTTTTAAATTATGCATGAAAATATTATTTCTTCAAAAAGGATTAAAATATAAATTACCATAAAACAACAAATTTATACAAGATGTACAAGTTGAAGCACGTGTTGGTGGCAAAAAGGAATCGAAATAATTTAAAATACATTTACTGTTTAAACAATAAATGCTTCTAGGTATTGAGTTTCTTATAAAAAGCCATAAACGACACACGTTTGCTGTGTCATTTTTATAGACATGTTTATGGTTTATTTCTTCGATAATAAATTAGGACAAACGAAAGCAATAAGAAAGTTTTTTTTTGTTTTTTCTCTTCGAAATGGTTTTATTTGTAAAATAAATAGAAACCTTTGGACTTTGTTGTTTGTTCTGTTTCATTTGCTTTTATCATTATTTTATTATTTCAATTATCAGAAAGTATTTTTGTATACTTTTTCTTTATCGATTTTATATTTTGGGTTTCGTAATGAACGAAAACGTAAATGAAGAAATAAATAGCAGCAATATTTAGCAAAGAAAATTAAAACATTTATTGTTGGACGTAATGTAGTAAATATGTACTAAAGTTTAAAAAAATTTATGATATTAAAGAAAAATAATAGTTTTTAAAAATAAACAAAAAAATATTTTCCAAGATATGATAATGAAATTTTATATAATAGGCTGTACAACAATTTCAAAGTTTTTCCAAAATTACGGGGTTCATACGCTTGATTCTGGTAGAGAAGACAAACAAAAATATTTATGTACATGAGTTAGCTTTTTGAAAGATCACAAAGGACTCGGTTAAGTCTTCCCAGCTTTGGCCTCTTCTTGCAGCATATCGGCAAATAAAACTATATTTTCTTTACATCTGAGGTGTGGTATGTTTAGCAACTTTGTAGAAAATGTTATGTCAAAAATTTTTGTAGAACATATTAACCCTCTAAAGGCCTCATTAGTTTTTACTTTTCGTTGCCGTTCTGTGCTGTTCTTTTCTGTAGAAAATATTTCTTACTTACTTGTTCTGTGTCTGAACTTTCGGATGTGGACGATGTAATTAAAGGAATGAATTTTATAAATGTTTGCAAAATGTTTTTTATTTGACAAAAATAAGTACATATATAAATCTTTAAAAATTTTAATTTAAATAAAATTTTCTGTCTTAATAAAATTTGTAATATTTCACACCACAAAAAAATCTTGGCTGTCACTTAACGTTGAATTCTATTTTCTACAGAATAGTCCGCAACAGAATAGAACGAATAAGTAACAACAAACTTAACATACAGTTTTTCATTGAACAGAAACAAAACAGCTGATTCGTAACAGAAAAGAACGTACAAACTAATTCTGCCTTAACTCCCTCTAATAGGGAAATTTTTGGCTTTATTCTAACTTTTTTCTAACGTAAAAAAATACCGAAAAGGCGATAGGACGGAGATGAAATGTTCTACAAAAACGACACATCATGGTCCCGAAGTTATCTTATCACTTATCCCCAAAAAATTTTCTTTGGGAAATTGAGTCTAAGGTTTCATTCTTGCATACAAAAATAGTATTAGATGATCCGAATTTGCACTACTTTCGGAGCACAAGTTCAGGATCTCTGACCCGGTTTACACACGTCAGTATTGACTCCTTAAGTCTTGACTGAAGCGGTCTTATCTTATTTTGTTTTTTTTTTTGATTTTGTGATATACGTGAAGAGAACTTCGAGACGACGACATGTCAACGAATCTTTTTTCACACTTAAAAATTTTAAACTGAAAACCCAAATAGCAAAAAAATCCTTCTTTATATGCGATTTGGCTCTGCCATATAAACAAATTCTGAGTTGTTGTAATTATTATTCACCCTTTAATTAAATAAATCTCCCCGTTTGTTTAAAAAATTTCTCTTTATTTAAATTAAATTTTTTTCCTAGAAAAATTAACAAAGACGTGGGAAATTTTATTTAGTTTTCTTTTTAATTTTTTATTATCAACTGTTTTATAGCTTTTCCAAGAAAGAAAAACACCAACTTAACTTGAGTGCAAACTCAAGGCGAGGATTTCATTATGCAGCTCATTATAGTTTTTATATCGTGCACAAAAGATTGAATGGAAGAAAAAAAAGGTACTAAAAAATATTTAGGAATTTCAATTTGCATTAAAGAAAATAGTATATCCTTCTTACGAGAAAAACAAACAAGTAATGAATTTAAAAAGAAAAATAGAATAGAATGCATGTGAAGAAAAGAATGGAAGTATTTTTATATTTAAAATTGGTAAAAGAAGTAAATTAGATATTTAACAAAGAGAAATGAACGCAAGATAGAGTGCCCCTCTAGCTTCTTCCAGTTAATATATTTATTTATAAATCTAACTTTTAAACATTGTTGATTATTCATACTCGTACTATAAAAATATACAAACTACATATTTTTTGGCTAAACGGTTCCAATATAAAAACTTTGTGTTGCACTCTGGCGAGTAAAATTAAAATACTTTTTGAACAAAGGACCTTTTTTAAATTTATTTCAATTGTTACAGAGAGTGTGATTGTATTTTCAAATCTTTCCTTTTTTCGTTTTATTATACTACATATGTATTTTGTTATTCTTAGTATTTTAAGTATTATACATTTTGAATTATATTTGTATACGTAGATCAATTCGAGATTTACTTATTAGCAGTCCTGAATATATAAAATATTTTGAATTGAATATGAATTTGTAACGAATGATTTATTGGTAATCAGTAGTTTGTGAATTCGCTCTCTTTGGAATTTTATATGCAGTTTCCTTTTTCTTAATATAATTTAATTGTGCTTCAACTCTCAACCTCGACGGTCATCCTCAAGCTCCACAACCGGCACACATTAGAAAGAAATTTGTAAGAAAAACATAACTACATTTCAATAAATACTGATGTAAGTACTGTTATAGACGTATGTGTAGAAAAACTAATTCTCACTCGATTAATCATTCAGAGATTGTCAGATAAGTATATAAGTCCATATATATTTCATTAAGTATATCCCATACCTTTCCCTCTTTTTCCATTATTTGAAACATCCCTTAATTCTACAGTAAAGTCGCCCACAAGATAGTTGATTTTTTAAATATTGGTTAGTTTAAATAAACAAATATTTAAACAAAGTATTATTTAAAACTTAACACTAAACATTTTTTTATTTAGACCAGTCAGCACTAAACGGAAACGAAGATTATAAGCTTCTAATGAATTCATATTTAAAATAAATTTCGATTTTTTGTAGCCATGAAATTAAACGAACAGTACTTTTATAGGCCATCTGAAATTTTCCAACTACTCACATTTATTCAGGAAAAACTAGTAGGAAAAATTAAAATTACTTCTATTACACTATTTTTGGTAAACTTTATCCTCTTATAACTGGTGCTTTTTACGGGAATTGCTAAAATTTTAGTATATTAAATATTTTAGTCGCTCTTTTTTCTAAAATTAATATTTTACATATTTAGCAAAATATTAATAGTTTGATTAAAAACAAATTGAAATTGATTATTGAGGGGTAAACGTAGCTAGTTCCTATGCGCATTTCAATGTTGCTAATGCAGACTTTAGAAACGATAACACCTAAATATCAGAATCTCGACTCCTTTCACAGAGTAAAAAGCCCAATTGAAAAAGAGCTACACTCAGTGAAAAGTAAAATACTTACAATAATTAAAAAACACAAAAACACTTTAACTGAATCTTCACTTAATATGTTTAAAGCTAAACTAAAATTAATAAAAAAAAATTTCTAAAAGACAATATCACAAATGCTTTAAAGAAATACGTGCAAGAAAAGTTAACTCAAATAGACCCTAAAAATTCAAAACATATATTTGATGAAATTTAGATAAATTTTAGAAAGTTCAAACGATTACAACTTCAAAACATTAAAATCTCACAAAACTTAGAACATTTAATTGATAATGCGGAAATAGACCCAAGAAGTTTAGAAAAGGATATTTCAAATAATTTCATAATAACTGAACAAAACCAAATGTTAGATGCTATAGGATCTTGTACACGTAGAAGTAGGTCAAGCTTTTAATGCATTTTTACAAACAAAAACCAACTTTCAAAATAACGCATTTCAGTGATGAAAAAATTTCTAACAATTTAGATGAAATACATCTTGGCGATTACTTTGTAACGAGAGAAAAAATATTATATATATTCTTTCATCTAAAAGGTAAACTATCCTTAGGAATTGATACAATACCAAATATAATATTTAAAAATATACCAGAAATAATGATTTTCATGTATTTCAGTCTTTTTAATAATATGCTAAATAATTCATATTTTTCCAAAAAATGGAAAAGAGCTAAAATTGTAATTTTACATGCTATAAGTATACTTCCAAACATCATTAAAGTATTTGAAATGTGTATTAATAATAATAACAAATTTTGTAAGGACAGAGGCTTGATAAACGAAAGACAGTTTGGATTTAAATACAAGCATTCTACAATAAATGCAATACTTTTACTCACATCGAATATCAATTGGAACTGGAACAAAAAACTTTGTATGGGTGCTTGTTTCATTGATATAGAGAAAACGTTTGACAGCATATGGATTCCATGTTTGATATTTAAATTATTTGAATTTAAGTTTCCACTACATCTGATAGTACTCATATAATATAATATGATTAGCGATAAATCTTTTAGAGTGTTTCATCCGAAATAAACAAGCAGAAAACCCTTTAAAATCCTTAATAGATTACAGCAAGGTACTGTCAACTACCCTATTCTTTTTAGTCTATTTGATTATGATCTTCTCAACAAAATAGAAAACGTTATAGCGTTATAGATGATATTGTTATATATCACGCCGACTCCACAATTGAAAAAATAAACAGAAATCTACAAACAATGAAGATAAATATTCAAATATGCGAAACAATTTTATTTACACCCCCAGTCATTAAATGTAATAATAATATAAAAAGAAACTGGAAATCGTTCGGCACTAAATCAAATTTAGGTAATATAAATATACGCAACAAACAAGTGATCAAATATTTAGGCATTCACTTAGATAAGTTCCTGTACTTTGATAATCATGTTAAAAAAATACCTACTAACGCTCGAAATGCATTTTTCGTTTATAAATCGTTATTTTACTCAAAATACATAAAACTAAAAGTAAACATTATTATGTACCAATCATTTATCAGACCAATCCTTTCATATGGATGTCCAATTTTGTTTGATACCTCACCATCTTACATGGAAAAAAATACGAGTATTCGAAAGAAAATGATTAAGAGCCTGTACGTCACAAAGTAATTATTTGAAATATGTTTCAAATAAAAAATTGTATAATACAGCAAACATTATTAGAATTGATAACTTTATCATCAATCTAATTGGGAACAATATTCTGAGATGCATATCATGCATTTAAAACAATTTAATAATGGCACCATATTACACATTCGATAATTTTATATATATTGCTTGCAGCAAAGCTTTGTTTGCACAACCCCCCCCCGTACGAAAATCAAACTAGTTGATTTCAATTTACCAAATAATAGTCGATACGAAAAAAGTATATCTAATATGGAGCTTCGCATTTTGCAACGTACTCGTACAAAAGCCAAATTTTGGTGGTTAAATGAACAAGAAATTATAAAATTCCCTTTTCTTTTTACATTTAGACTTAAGGTTTTATCCTTCGCCTATATATAAGTAATATTTTTATAATATTTTCATTACAAATTAAAAATATATTGATTTTCGTATATAATAACTACATATTTGTAAAACAAATTTTATTATATTGAAAATACTCGAGAGCTCGTTTCTAGGACTTTGTATATATCTAGATAAAACTATTATTGTAACTAATGTTTATTCTAGTTCAAATTTGTTCAAAGTTATAAATAAATAAACAAACAAACAAGCAAAAACAAAGGAAACAAGAAGTTAGTAGTAAAAAGATTCATTAAAACTCCAACAAAAGGACTCTACACGGTGCTACATTGAAAATATATATGAAAAACGACATTGTACAGTGTAGGCCTTACTTTATAGATCTCAAATCGGTCTTAAATATTTTAGAAAGAGCCTAAAAACATATGTGGAGTTTTATTGAATTACCAGTTTTTGCGAAGTTTGTGAAGATATATAAGTCGATTTAAATATGTTATTAAAAAATATCGCATGCGACAATTTTTGTTTCCATGTTCGTTAATATTTTAGACTTTTTCTAAAAATATGCTCACACTGATCAAACCCTTCGTCTTCAAAAACTCAAACTTAGTGGAAATTAAGGCAATCAAAAGGGCTATTAAACTGCGTTTACACTTTTTCTGAATTATACTTGTGTTTTTTTTTATTCAAATTTTTAAAATATTTTTTAGTCTAGAATTTTCATAAATGAGCTTTTGAGGGATATGACCAGTAGGGGTATAACCAAATTGTGGCCCTAGCACTACGCGATAGCGCATTATGCGTTATTTACGAAAACAATTTTTTGGGTCGTTTGAAAATAAAAACCCACCCATAAAAGCGATTTTCTAAAACCCCAATATAAACCTTAAACAGTTCAACAATTACGAATAAATATTAATTATTAAAAACGAAGGCACCCGTCAAAAAAACCATCATGTTTACATTGTCACAGGTGGTTGAATACTAACGGCCGTATTCACAAAAATTTCTTATTTAAGCGTTATTCTTTAGTTTTGTTATTCAACGGATTTTGCTTATTAAGGTTGTAATAAAAATTACTATTCATAAAGGTTAAATAACGATAGTTTAACAAATAAACGCTTTTGTCAATTTTGCCTTTTTATGATGGCAACGTCATACCAATCATAATTCATATGTTTGTGTGTTTGTTTGTTTTTTATGTACTTATAAACATATACATATTATTATACATACATACATTTGTACACATTAAAGAATTTAAACACTATCATACGTACATACATATGTATGTACATAAATTCATTTATGATTAAACCTAAAAATGTTTTTCTATAAACGATTTTAAAATAATTGATGCTCCTGATGCGCCTGATGCTCCCGCGATGGTTTCTGAAATTTTGGAATAAAGATACATACGTTTCACGACACAAGTTAATTTAACTTACCGATTCTTGATATCAAATTGATCACATCCATTGCAGTTTCATTTAATTTTTTTATAAATTTATTTTTAAAATTCTACCAAAAAAAAAAACAAAATTTCTGACACTACTGAAAATGAAAACAATGAAATTTCTCTTTATTAAACGGTTAAACAATGGTAAAGGCTTAAATAAAAATGTGTAGTTTTGCAGAGGTTTATTAAACGTTAAATAAGCTATTTAACGTTTGTGAATACACATTTAGCGATTTTTGCTTATTAAACTGTTAATAAACTGCTAAATATCGTTTATGAATAAGACTGTAAGAAAGTCAACTACAAAAATAAAGTAAACAAAAATGGAAAACTGCTTGATCTCAAAGCCAACGGCTTTGGAAAAAGCAAGAGAGTATGAAATATTTGGAATAATTAAAAATCAGAGATGGAATTTCGTACTAACCGAAATTGATTTAACTTTTAAGAAATGAATAAGTTGTACTTTTCGTATTCTAATTCGTTAAATAATAAGGTTAAATAGTTCATATTCCCAGTCACTAGTATCCACCGTCAAAAGTGGTAAAATCGAACAAAGAACGCTGATGAGATGGTGTAGCGACCTCGAAATCAGTACTGATCCGTTCTGCTAACATGATGAATAAATTGTTTCAAATAAAATAGTACTCTCTTAATAAAATATAATGAATTGATCTAAATATAATTTCTTAAAAAAATTAAGAAGATATGGCTAAAATCAGATTTGAACTTAAGCCAAAAATTTTCATTTCAATATAAAGAAAAAAATTTAATAAAAAAAATTTTAATATTTTATTAATAAATGAAAAAAAAATGTTTCTTAATTATTAAAGGAAATGAATTTCAAATTTAATGTGCGTGAGTTTTTGGCTAAATGTAAAAGTACAAATAAAAATAAAAAAAATAATTTTTCAACTTTACCGCGTTTTGTGGGTGACCTTTTTTTTGAAAACCGCGAAAAATTAATAGTTTTCAATGGACTATTCGACTATGCTAGGGCCATTATGATATTTGCAAAAAAGAGGAATAAGTTATACCCCTAATTACCAGTGTGACCTTGCCCTTCTTACTCAGCGAACGGAACTAAGTGTAAAATGGAGGCAATTAAATAGTTGATATTCCGAATCACTAGTAGCCACCACCAAAATTGATAAAAACGAACAAAGAACGCTGATGAGATTGTGCAGCGACATCGATATCAAAACTGATCCTTTCTGCTAGTCTGATTAATAAGTGTTCTAATATTAATTTCTCGATAACATATTAAATAAGAAATAAATTTGTAAAGCCAGATTTAAATTTAAAATAGTGCAACTAATTACGAATATATGTATATTAACCTTTAAATCTTAAAAAAATGCACTTTGCAATGCTTCCTGCTGACAAAAATCGCTGTTTTCTAACAATTATTTTTTATGAAAGTCCCTTTCTTGCTCAAAAACTATGTAAGTTTTCTCAACACATTTTTGATATGTGTTTGCTTAAATTTTATTGAGCCATATTAAAATGCAGTTTTTTCTAATACAACTTTCGGCTAAATTTCTTTCAAATTCTACTCGTAGCTTAAAGCTATTTTCCATTAAAAAATAATATAAAAAATATATATTTTTTTTGCCCAATTTAAGCTAAAAATCTTTCTAAAAATAAAGGCTATTATTGCCAAAGTAACAGCAAACAATTTTTTTAGTACTTTGCATTTTACACAATTTTCTTGCAATTTATCTTGCAAATAATCCGTTTTCTGAAAAAAAATCTATAAAAATAAAAATAACTAGAAGAAAAATTGCAAGTTTAGAAAGGAAATCTATCGCATCATAATACCACTTCAGTTTAAACTGAAAGTTGAAAAAAATAAATTGATTTTCCTACATAAACATTATTTTCACTATTTAGCAAACAAAAAAAAAAGAAAAAGAAAATAAATAACCCAGTAAGATTTTGTTAAAAGGATAACAAATTTTCAAGAAGAAATTAAAATGCGTATATAAAAAATGTTTACCTAAATTAAGAGTTTGCTAAAGTATATCAAATGAAGAAGAGAATTTGAAAAGAGCAATCTTCTTTTCGCAGATAATTTCGTTATTGGATTTCTTTTTTTTTTAATCAGCTCTTTATTTCGTTAAGATTTTAAGACTCTCAAATCTTCAGGTTTTACTCTAAGTCTGCGAGTTTAATTCTTAATTTGTTTTTACAACTCTTGTAAACAATTTCAAATATTATTGCTGGTATATTGCTGCATAATATGTATAATATTTTCATATTTTTCTGCAATTTATTTTACTTTCTTAGAGACGTTGCATACCAAAGAGCTTTTAGGGTGTTTGTGCAACATTAAAGATAAAGTTTTGTTTAGTTAAAGCAAATCTTTTTATAGATTTATTTTTTATTCTTTTTAGCCCTTTTCGAAAAACTGCTCCATTAGTTTCTTTTTTCTACAGTAAACATTTATTCCATCATATTTCATTGGTCGTCACAACATTATTTACTTTATATCTGCAAGAATAAACACAAATTTTGCCACTGTAAAAATAAAAGGTGGTTGAGTGAAGGAGTGATTTCTTTGGAATTTTTTGTCAGGAAACATTGTTTTCCAGATAAAAAAAAATACAAAGCAGTCATTATTAATGTTTTTTTACAATGAAGTACAGTTTTTGTGAAAAGCACTCAGTATTTTGCGAAAATTTCCCTGGATTGTGGAAGCTGCTCTTAAGATTTTGAAATAATTCATAAAGTCGATAAGTCAAAAACAAAAGGCTTTTAAAAAATTAAAAAATATTTGCACCTTTTTATTCCAAATGATATATACATATATGTGGAGTTATTCTGGACAGTAAACTATTATGGCAAGACAATCTTGAGGCGAGAGCTGCGAAAGCCCTAACGGCTATTTACGTATGCAAAAAAGCCCATTTACGTATGCTCTACCTGGGGCATCAGCCCAAAAGGGCTACAGACGGTCATAGAACCGATACTTTTTCATGTCATATCAGTCTGGTGGAAAGCAATGGACAGTTGGACTAACATTTCTCTTATAGAGAGGATTTTCCGCATCATGGCATTAACGATAACAGGCGCCCTTAAATCTACACCAACAAAGGCGCACTTCGCTATGCTAAGCTGGTTACCAGTAGATCTACTGGCAAAAGAAGTTAGCACTACGCACAGCTATTAGGCTAAACGTAATCGGCGCATGGAACCAAAGACAATGGGGCCATGCTAGCATTTTAGGGAACTGCAAAAATATACCTCGTCTCATTGACTACTGCACTCTTAGGAACTTCTTTGAAAGAAGATTTAATTTCAATTTGTCGGAGGGCCTCTCCCCGCAACCAGGAGTTCTTCTCATCTACACGAATGGCTCCAAAAGGGGAACGAGAGTTGACGAAAGAGTCTACATGGAGGAATCTGGAATTATAATATCTTTCAGAATCACAAACGAATGTAGCGTTTTACAGGCAGAAATATTTGCAGTTTAAAGAGCAGCAAATTGGCAAAGGTATCGAAGGACTATCGTAACCGATAGTCAATCTGAAATAAGGTGTGAACTCCACATCCAACCTACTCCGTGAATGTCGCAAAATCCTAAATGAACTAGAGCGTAATTCAAGGGTCACCCTTAAGTGGGAGAAGGGTCATGGGACCACTTCAGGCAATATCATTGGTGACGATCTGGCAAAGAGTGGGACCACGCTTAGGGATGCTGACATTGACAATTTCTGCGGAATACCACTCCCTTCGTGCTTGAAAAACATGCAGGTGGCCCACAATAGATGACACACTGGACCGACCTGCCGTATAGTGAGAACCCTCTGGCCACGCATCGATACAATTAGAACAAAGCAACTCTTCATGTTTTCAAGAAAACAACTGCGGTTCCTTGTGGCTACACTCACAGGGCACTGCAACTGTGGAACCCATGCTAAACGAATGGGTATTCCATACAACGACTGTTGCTTCAGTTGTCAGGACGAGGAGGAGGAAGAGAGCATATCTCACCTATTCTACCTCTGTCCCGCCCTGGAGCATAAACGCATTCGTTTCCTAGGCAAAATATGCTTTAATAGCTTTTCGGAGCTGTCGAGCATGAAACTCAACAGCATCAGTTTCTTCATTGGGATCAGTGGATGGTTCTCACGCTAACTCCCACCTAGACGTAGCCTTAAACGATCCCTCCTACACAGAATTGCAACTCTTTCTATCCCTCTAGTTATCTATCTCTCTAAAGCTTTATCTTTGATTTCCCGGCTCTACACCAGCTCAATCACTTCAATCAATCTTTTACATCTTTCATGTCTTCTCTCTCCTTCTTAGCACAGGCTAACACTCAGGTCAAAAATTTCTATTCATGTGTTCAAAGTGGAAGTTTCTGTTGTTGAAAGGGATCAACACTACTTTTTGGACCCAAGGCGGGCTGGTACTCTCAATTTAGTTACTTCACCAGTCAACCTAACGTATTCCAAATAAAAAAGTTGAAGTGCTATTTTGAAAATATATAAAATAAAATAATAAAATAATAAAATAGGTTAATAAACTTTTGGGCATACTTTGAGGAGTGACAAATAAATATAAGTCCAATTTCAGCAGAAAATCGTAATTTTTCACATAGACATTACGGAAAGAGGAGTTAGATGCTTCATTTATTATATTTGCACACTATTCACAAAAACAATGTGCAGAAAAAAAATTTTTGCATGGTTGTGAAAGCATAGAAAGGCTTGAATGCCTAATTACAACTGGAACCGCAGCCGACAAAACACATCAAAAAAGAAGGCGAGCTACTAAAACTAAGCGACTGTCGACCGAGTATATTTTTTATGCAAGAGGCACGAAACGCATTATTTTACAGAAATTTATCAACTTTATTTTTTTCAAATCCAATTCCAAATACATTGGATTCTGTGACAATCCTGATTGTTTGTTTTTTAAAGGAGCTTAATGAAATTGTTATAAAGAGACGTCAGGTGTTTTCTTTATTTATATTTGAAAAAAATATTATTATTCTTTTCATACACTCAAAAGAAAAATCAATCCATCCGTACTTAAATCAATCCCAAGCGGCGTTAAAGGTACGGTCATCCCAGATTTACTAAAATCAAGTACAGAAAGATTGATTTAAGTACGGACGGATTTAAATGCTCAATTTAATTTAAAAATTTTTTAGTTAATATTGAAATGAGATTTTTTATTTTTTTTTTATGGCTTGAATTTAAATCTGAATTTACCCATATCTTCTTAATTTAAGAAATTTTTTTTGGATAAATTCAATATTTTATTAAGAGAGTACTTTTTATTTAAACTCGAGCCATAAAAATCTCATTTTAATATAAACCTAAAACAGTTCAACAATTACGTATAAATATTAATTTTTTAGTTATTTCAAGATTTTTCACGTGATTAAAAAATTTGTACTCATTTTAAGATACTCCAGGATTGTTTATTTAAAGTAATCACGCTTTCGACTTGATTACAGTTCATTTTATTATTTGTACTGAAAATTTTGAGTACGGCTCGTACCCAAATTAAGTAGAAAATTCTTGAATTTAGTACGGTGTTTTTCTTTCTGCGTACAAAATATGTTAAATTTACAACTTTATTATTTCACCACAATTCCTTAAATATGCATAAATATTAATTTTTAGTGGCATTTTATGTTCTGAAAACTTCACAAAGTTACTTTCTTGGAAAATATCGTTGAAATCTAAGTGGAAAGTGATAAAATTGTAAGTGTGTTTGTTAGTGAAGTATTGCGACTTTCAAGCGTTTTCTTTGATGTGTAAATTCTAGGTAACAGTCCAATTATAATTGACACTACAACAATTGAAACATCAGTTGTTTAGTTCTGTTTAAACATTTCTATTATGTGTGTTAAAGAAAGACAAAAATGTAACACTTATACATATTTAATAAAGCTCCATGCGATTACTAAAAAGAGTCAGTTGGAAGAAGGGAATAAATCTGTCTATTATTCCCTTCTTCCAAACGATATCAAAATACGCAAATTCATAGAATTTAATGATAATATTATCTCTTGACCTTCTACAACAACTTAAAATTGCCTTATATTTATTTAATTAATTTTATTAGTTGGAAGAAGAAATTTATGTATGTACATATCAGTAAAGGCCTCATTAGATATTACTTTCCGTTTCTGTAGAAAATATTTTCTAATTTCTTGTTCTGTTAAGAGAATCAGCTGTTTTTAAGCAAAATATAATCAAAATTATAACAAAAATACTTTTGTTTGAAAAAATAAACATAAAAAAGCGAACAAATAAATAATTAAAAAAATAATATTTGGTATAATTCTGACTGAAGTTTCAGATGTGGACGATGTAAATATAGGAATGGATTTTATAAATGAGTGCAAAATCTACCAAATCCAGAAGCTTTTCACATTTCATTGTTTTGTATCTGACAAAAATATATAAATCTCTAAAAGGTCTTAAATTAAAACAAACTTGTCTGACTTAACAAAAAATGTTAAATATCCTTGTCAATAATTATGTCAACAATTATGGTGTCTTTTTGGTGACACCGTCAACAATTTGTTTTTTTTTTCTTTTGTTTTTTGATCGGTAGAGAAAATGTTTGACGGTTAAAAACAAACCATTAATTTAAAACGGAATTAAATTCCTTTTGTGTTATTTACCAATAAGAAAAGTACACCTCAAAGAAGACTGTAAAATATACCTCATTTTACTATTAAATATTATTTTAAATAAATACTTGTACCTGTTTGAACTAAATTAAAAATATATTATTGGTGACATCGTAAGTATAATTCTAATATTGACATTTGAATCAGTACAGTTTTATTACGGACATTTCCCACAGTGTGGTGATATCGTCAATAGCAAGTCAGTACAATCTTACTATTGACATTCTCTCCATATGGTCCCACAAGAACTACTTAGTCAGTATTGACGCAGTCTACTGTTAGATTTCGTAGGACAAGCCTGTGTTAAATGTCAAAATTAGATAGTATCAGTCAGTAGTACTATTAGTCAGTAGTACTGGTGACATCGTCAATATATAATCAGTATAATTTCACTATTGACATTTTCTGCAGGGACAAACTAATGCATACGGACTCTTGGCTGTCGCTTAACGTTGCATTCTATTTTCTACAGATTAGTCCGCAACAGAACAGAACGAGAAAGTAACAATAAACTACGCATACAGTTTTTAAATTAAATATAAACAAAACAGCTGATCCATAACACAAAAGAATGGACAAACTAAGTCTACGTTTGGACAGGGAAACATTTGGAAGGGAAACATTTAGTTTGAGGGCATATTACGGGTGGTGAAGAGAGCATCGTCTTTGTGTTCGGTACTTGGCGACACGCTTTATGCACATTTTCGTTGTTGACATTTACTTTGCTTTTTGCAAATAATAAGCAAATAACAACAATAACAATAGAATGTTGCCGGCAACATTTTCGGCTGTGTAAACGCAAATGAAAAAAAAGAGAATTCCAGATGTTTTCCTTTCAAATGGTCGCCTGTCTCAGCTCGGACTAATTCTGCTTTAAACGTTATTATTTGATTATTTTATCTATTGTTATGTAATTATAATTAATAGTGTCCTCATTTCATCCAAATGTTTGCATTTTCTTTCTTTTAAAATTAAAAAATAAAAATGCTTCGGCTATTTTTATTAAACGACTTCAAAAAAAAGGAGAAGTTTCGTTCGTTTGTATTTTTTCTCTGTTTCTTCCTGCAGGACTCCGCCATTTATGAACCGATTTGATAAATTTTACATTGTTTAAGCAGCACATACCTTCAGATTGGTTCCGATTCCTTAAATATTTACTTCCGATTATGACTTCTCTTTTGGCGTAGATTTTTCCGTCCGAATTATTTTCACTTATTTTGAAAACTTTACGCCACTGATAATAATCTAAATTTGCATTTAAATTCTATTGATATGCAAAATTCTATTGCAAAAAAGATTCCAGTTCTTAATGATGTCAAAGGATGATTAACCAGTTTCTCGCATCAAACCAATGTTCACTTATTCTCGGAAACTTATTCAAAGTTTTTTATTGACTTTTTGTATCATAAGTTTAATACCTTTGAAGATCTGTATGACTGCTATATTTTGGTTATCATTAACACCCACAACGATATATAGTATATATTTAGTGTAAACAAGAACTCTCTTCTCAACTCACACAGCGTAATATCAGTCATACTTCTAAAGAATTTTTGTTTGCCAATAAAGTTTAACTTTTGCTAAATTGAATTTTTATTATATAAATATTGAAATTGGCACAAATACATACACAGCCCCCTAATAAACTTACACAACCATACACAACTTGAAACATTTGCAAACACAGACACAAGCCCACACAAACACACACACACATACACACTCTATCGCACTTGGGTTAACAAACAAGAGCCTTTAAGAGTGCATACATTTAGGAGAATTTGAAAAGAGAAGACCGAGAAATATAAAAAGCAGTTTGTTCAACTGTATTTATTTAATTGTATTTTTATGTGTGTATGTGAATGTGAATGGGTTTATAATTGAATGTATGTGTAATTTAATGTGTATAGAGCGCAGTTAAATAAATTTTGTAAAAAATGTGAAATTTAAATGTAAAATTCTGTAAGAGAACAAGAAAAAACCAACAAACACACATATTTGTCCATCGCCTTTGCTACGTTCTTTTCTTGCTGTCTAAATCTATTGTTTGTCTTTGTGTCTGTAGGGTATTTGCCAGGGATTTACATGCTAAATGATAAAATATTTTCTAAAAACAGCAGAAATGCAACAAAAAACAAACATTTTTAAGGCAATAAATTGTATTTAGTTTTTAAGTTGAACAATAACAGTAGAAAAAAAGAGTTAAATGAAATTGGCGATATTACAAGAACTTTAACATTGAATAGAATATGAGAAAGTACATTTATAACCAATTTTAGTAAAAAAAAATATATAAAAAAACCTCAATTTGCTGTTGGGAAGAGTTGAAAGTTCGAACATACAGAGGAAAAATTATTATCAAGAAATGTTTAAATAAACGCTTGTTTCATTTTTTTTTGGTTCTACTAATATTTTTATATATTAATATTTAATATTTTTAATTTATAAATTTTGAGACATTAAAAGCACATTATGAAAGATGGTCAGCTTCCATGAGTGTTGAAGTGGTTAAGCAGTTGTCCGCTAACGGCTCGTGGTCCTATCACTTGTACTGAGAGTCGATCCATGACTACTCAGAGCTTTGTTATATAACTCATTTAGTAAATTTATTATTTGAGCAGATAACTTATCTGGTAAGGTAAGGTATTTATCCATGGAATTAATAGTGCCTCCAACGGGGTGAAAAAAGTGGTAAACCTCGGAATGTCGGATAATAATCAGAATTTATGTGTACTCGCTTATTTTTGACATTTTATAATTTGTCTTAACAGTCTCACATAGTCTGGCGTTTTGGTCATAACATATTAGAGGTCAAAGGTCACAAGAATCGGGTTTTTCTGTAAACAGCTCATTTTCTGTCTTGAAAACTTCGTTTGATGTTATTATGAAAGTTGTAGAGAGTAAAATGTCGTACACATTCTGTAAGCAGCAATATTTAGTGCGATCAGCTGTGTTCCAATTAGAGCGGCGAAAGGCATAGAAATCAGTTGGCGGGCAAATTTGTTCTAAGACACTCGTTATGTTAAAAATTATAAAAAAAAAGTTTTAATGACGTTTAGTCCGGTCAAATTAGACCCAAAAATAGGGCACTTGGCTGAAAATTGATAGGATTGTTCAAAACACTATTATAAATGAAATGTAAAAAGTCCTCATCGATCCGACACCTGGAAATAATTTACTCGAGGTCAAAGGTCACAAAAATATATGTTTCTCAAGGTCGCACTGGGGTATAAAATGAGGAATATTTTGACTTGTATTACAGCTGTAGTGGCTGCGACTGCAGCATTTGGGCTACGGAGAATTCTAGAGTTTCCATGGGAGACAAATACACCCACTTAACTGACAGGCCTCTGATATCGCACGTATTCGCTCTTTTGTACAATTAACATTTAAAACATAAATATATTCTAAGATAATTTTTAAATTACATTTTACGAAAGAAAGAATTCGTTCGATATCGTGGTGCAGGCAGAAAGTGTACTGTTGGGTCCTGTGTATCGTCCAAAACGATAACTGGACAATATTTTTTCGAGAATAACACTGGTGTTTCAATCTCTGTCATCGTTCGATGACGTTGGAAAATGTTGTTAGACCAGCTGGGAAAAACCATCCACTCTTGTGGTTTCTACAAGAAGGAGCCACAGCACATACTGAAGAGGTGTTTTAGTGACACACAAATGATTTTAATTGGTCTCCAAATTCACCGGATTTAACATCTTCTGACAGTTTTCTTTGAAGATATTTAAGGAGTGTATTTTAACAAGCAAAACACCATCCTCCATTTAAAAGCAACATTCAAAATGAAATCATGGCCATTAAACCCGAAGTTTTGCGAAAAGTTAGGGAAAACATCGACTCCTGCGAGCGAAATTATCGTATGTTACACTTTTTTAGAAATCGACTTTTTATGGTAATTTTCACCCTTATTCCAGTTGGCGAAATCAACGTGACGTCAACGCAATACCAAAAAATTGGTTTCGAAAACAACTGACTGCTATTGACAGGCACATGTTATTTTCTGGATCTTAGAGAACAGAAATAGACTGCCAGTAGCACAAAATTGTTTTCGAGAGCAAGTAGACAAGCGCCAATTTTTTGGTGTTGTGTTAACGTGACGTCGATGTCGCCAACTAGAATAAGGGCGACTAATTCATCTGTGGATAAAATTTTACAGCGATAAATATAATAGTTATGGATGTAACACAATGCACATTTTATCGTATGTAACTGTTTTATAGTATATAATAGCAATAAAAATAGTAATAAAAACGCTGTGTTGTAAAATTTAGTTTTTGTGACATACGATAATATTGCGCAAAGGGGTCGATATGTTAAAAAAAGCAAATATGTGTCTAGCAGAAAATGGTGGTGGCCATTTTTCAAAACTAATAAAAAGAAAGGGTTCCCAAAAATATATTGTACCAAAAAAAAAACAATTGATAATAATTGCATAAATAAAAAAGTGATAAACATTTTAAAGCATTCAGCTCATTCCGTATAAAATGTATGTATAAAAAAAATATATCCACAGTTTGGTGTTCGGCAAAAATTTTCCCAAACGCCTATCATCAACCGAACGTTAAACCGAACCCCATACCAAAGCCGAACGTTCGTTCGGACTCTTGATAATGTTCCGCGAATAGCACTGTAACACTAATGAAGGAGGGCAAAAGCCTCTGAAAACAACATGCTAGCCTCATATTGATCTAGTATAGTCAGCAGCAATTAGCTTTCTAATGTATTCTTAACAAAAATAAGTAGAAATAATAATAATAGCAGAATTAACGAACTCCAGCCTAAACTAATTACTTTCAATTGAACTATGAGAATATTATTATATTCTTCTGACATAAAAATATTTTTAGGTGACTGTAAAAACTGAAGAGATAATACTGCAAAGAATATCACCAGTGATGGATGGTATTTTGAGGAGGAAGCTAGCCAAGGGAAAGGAGAGCCAACCTTTCAGAAAATATACAGGAGTAAGACAGGGTTGTATTTTATAGCCAACTCTTTTTCTTCTGCTTCTGGATAGTGTGATGGAAGGAACGAATAAACAAGCACCTTTTGGAATCCGATTGAATTTGGCGGAGTATTTAAATGATATTGACTTTTCGGATGAAATTTGTCTTATGGCACATCGTTGTACGGATATTGAGGCGAAAATATCGAAGCTGTCTATGCGGAAATGCCAGGAAAGCAGGACTTAAAATATATTTTAAGAAAACAAAACTTATGCGTATTGTTCACCTTCGTTGATTTTCACAACTTGAATAAGGTCTGGCAAACAAACAAAATCTCACAAAAAACTAAGTTGAGAATATTTAACTGCTGTGTCTAACGAAAATACAGTCACTGAAAAATTTTACGGATCTTCTGGCAAAATCAAATATTAAATGTGATACTGTGGCAACAAACTAACAGTATGTACAAGACAGGAAATAAGAACGCATAAATGGACATGGATCGGTCATACTCTTAGGTGGCCAGCAACGGAAATCACTAGAAATGCCCTCGAATGAAACCCTCAGGTACACCGCAATCAGGGACGACCACATAATATTTGGAAAAGCTGCACAAGACAGGAACTCGCATCAGCTTATACAACATCGAGATAAATCAAAGATGATCTTGCCAGTAATTGAAGAGAATGGAGAGAGAATTAGTTAACGGCCAGTGTTTTTCGTGAACATTTTATTTAAGTAGATTTATTATTTATTTATTATAATTTTCTCGTTTTTAAAAGAGGTAATATATTATGAAAGTTAATATTATAAAATTATTTTTAATAATATATTGGCAATGAAATGTTATTCGTTTTTAAAGGTATCTAGTTCTTTAAGAAATATTTTTTATTATTTATTTAAATATATTAATTTAAATAATTAATAAATTTTAATATTTTATGGGATAAGCTGTAAAATATAATTTTAAAAATTAATGTTATAATAAATAAATATAAGCTTAGAAATGGATATTATTAATAATATTATTATAATATATTTTATTGTTATTATTATTTATTAAAACTTTAAATATTTATTAAACTATTTATTTTATTTAAAAAAAAATAAAAAAATTATGATAAAATTAGTATATTTATATTTATATAGATAAATTAATATGTAAAGTTTTTATAAAGAATTCGGCAAAAAATATTCGTTTGTTTATCAAAAACAAGCCTTTTTGTTTATTTAGAAAGTTTAACCTGCCCACTGATTTTTTAAATGGCCGCAATATTTTAAATGTGCAAAGGTAGCATAATCATTAGTTTTTTAATTGATGGCTGGTATAAATGGTTGGACGAAATATTGACTGTTTCATATAAATTTTTATTAGGATTTTATTTTTTAGTTAAAAAGCTAAAATTTATTTAAAAGACGAGAAGACCCTCTAAATCTTTATATTTAATTTTTTTATATTTTTGTAGATTTATTTTATTATAATAATTAATAATATTTTATTGATGTGATACTAAAATTTACAAAACTTTTAATTTATATATATATATATGAGAATATCATCGATTAATAGTAAATTACATAATTACAATGTTGAGGTTCGAAAAAAGTAATTTCCTAAAACAAATTTTTTAATTGTTGCAGAAGGTTGTTAAACAAATTGAACAAATTCTTGTATTCACAGCAGTTCATTGATGTGCATTTTTGTCATTTCAAAAGCTATTTTTAATTTTTTTCATTTTCTTCATTTCTTGGACTCATATTAAATATTACTACTATAGATGATAGTAAATATTTATTTTTTTGTTTTTTAGGTTTTATTTTCTAATAGTCTCCTTAGTTACACAAGTATTTAGGTCTTTCTCTCAATTCGGCCACACATAAAGTTGTCCTTTTTCATGCAAATATTTGCACATTTTGTCTTTCTACTTTATTTCCCTCATCAAGGTTATCATCAAATAACGTTCGATATTAAAAAATATGTATGTTTCAGTTTTTTTTTCATGAATTGAAGTAGCAACTTTTATATGAATATTTACTTTGCTTGCGTTCTATATTTGAAATTAAATTTTCCACACAGTTGGTTTTAAGTATAAATTGCTGCTTATTAAATAGTCATAAGAATGTGTTCTCTTTATAGTGATATTTTGGAATGTGCGCGTAAAATTGTTGGTGGGTCTCAAGTAAGGCAAGAAATTAAGAAACAAAACCTCCATTCAGTCAGAATAGAACTATCTTCCAGTTTCGATGACAAGAACATTTAAGTTGTCTGTCTCATCCATCTCATTCTTCAGATTTGGCAATGACACTTTTTTTCTAATTAAAAATTTAAAGAAAAAAAGTCACAATTGGAATGAAAGAATCATCATCTCTGCAACAGATGTAAATTCAGCGGATTTAAAAAAGAAATCTACAATAGTATCTAGAAGACAAAACATATCACACAATCTCATAGAGAACATTTTCATTGTTCCTAAAAATTGCTTTACAAAATTTAATTATGAATTTGCGTAATTTTCGCAGTATATTGGTGAAATTGAGGATCATTAATATGGTTCGAGTTCGAGCAGTGAATTTGGATAATTAATTTATTAACAGGTTCATTGTTTTAGCATATTTTTTATTATTTTGTTTTTGTAGAAAAACATATTTTGAAAACTTTCCAATTTTTATTTCAAAAACATTTGTTAGTGCGACAAGGTTATTTTTTACAAGCGAGAATATACTCGTATATTAAAAAATTTTAATCATTATTTGCACTCCTGTTTAAATTTTATTTAAAAAAAATTCTCTTCAATAGAAAATCTATAACTTTGCAAATTGTTCAACCATTTGCATTAAACAACGCTGAGAAGAAAAAAAAACGAAAACTTCTGCTTTCTATAAAAATATTTTTATCACCTTCTCAAAAACTGTTATCCTTCGTGTTAAGTACAAACATATTTTAAGCATCTTTTCCATCTCTGCATAACTTTTTAAAGCATTTTTCGTTTTTCCTACACGCTCCTCTTAAATCTATGATTTATTGGAGTGTTTTATCATTTTGCATCAAGAAAAGAAGAACATTTCTCACATATGAGTTCATAAATAATATTTTATAGCCAAATTTTGGTATCTCTTTCACATACAACAACAAACAGTTTATATGGCGAAGAAAGTTTATTTAAAGTTATAACTCTTGATTATTAAGAATATTGTGAAAAGAAGAAGAAAAGAAGAAAAAAACTTTAAATATTGATACTTGTGAACTTTGCAAATGTTTCGTACAAAATTTATGGTAAATTTATGTTGAACATTTTTCAAGCAAATATTGTTCAGAAGAAGAATATGGTAAATTAAAAAATGAAGCCAAATTTTTAATCGTTTTTTTAAAACATAATGATTTCTTTCAGTAATCAACAGTTTTTTCAAGCCGTAGCGTTTGAATGTAAAATTTTTACTAGTGATGTATTACGAATATAAATGTTTAAGTATTCACGAATAGCTTGATCCAACTCATTCAGCCCCTCGTTTTAGACAAAAGCTTTTGATCAAACCTATTTAATTTATATGCGTTTGATCCAAGGTTTTTGTTTAAAGGAGCGGCTGAACATTAACAAATATTATTTTATGGACATGGAAATTTTTTAAGAAAACGGTTTTTTATAATCTTTGTATTAAATTGGTACATCTTGATCTGATTGAGATTTATCATATATATCCGGTTCTGGGGCCTTATTTCTGACGGTTTTGCATGCCTTCAAGCGTTGGTACCAGTGATGAAACTCCTCCGGTATGGCTCCTGATGTACAAAGATTAAGTAAATCTTTCTTCTTTTTGATACTTATAGGAAGGTTGCTTTTATACACCTTTTCAATGTTGACTTTTTTCAAATTCATGGGCCGACCTTCACCAAAAACACGTATTTCTTTATGAGTATCACTATAGGCGTATTTATACTCTATTACAAATTTTTGTTTTTTATAAACTCTGATAGCTTTGATAAATCCAGAAAATCGGAGAACCGCATTTAAGTTATATTATAAGGTTCACTTGGGACTTTTTTGCTCTACAGGTTTGGGTGCTTTGGATACAGAATAATTTGTTTTAATAAAATAGCTATAAAAATATTCTAAAAAGGCATGGGATTTTTTTACAGCACGCAGGTAATGACTTTTGGGACACTTCTGCATTATTAACTCCATTTCGCAAAAAAGTGGACTTAGAACTTTTTTGTAGGATACCGACGATATATACTTTAATCACTACTAAACATTTAAGAAAAAATTTTCAAAATTTATTATTGAATTCTATTGCGAAATATAATTTATAAAGATTTTGTGAAGTTTTGTACAACTCAAGAAAATTCAAGTTTGGTCAAATATTGGCGAGGAATTATGGGCCAAATTGAGCAAATGAAGAGTTGGAATACAAAGCCCCTTATTCAGTAGTCGCTCCGAGCAGGTAGACGAACCTTTTTTTATATAAAGAGAAGTAACACTAGGATATTAATATGCCTATCAACCAGATGTGTTACCTCTTGTGGGAAAAGATAATACAGATGGTCAAAATCGAAAGCTTGTCTTACAATTCTAATGTTAGTTATGATCAGGGCAAGTTTAAATATGCAAAAAAAAATATTAAAATATACATGCAAATATTCCCAAAAAAATTTTCAAATATGCACCCGAATAAACAGTGAATAATAATTTTTAATGAGTTTTATTTAAACAAATGTTTATTAAAAACTATAATCATATGTTTTTTCAAGTTTTGCAATTGAAAGGATCTTCGATTGTCGCAAACACGGTTAAACATCTTGGTCAACGTTTGAAGGCCAGCAGTTCGATTAAATACTTTGTTAAGTTTTGCAATAAATATTTTATTCTTAATATTCTGAAGTTTTTCTTTTACGTGTTCTTCTCTGACGGATAAACTTTCATGTAAAGACAGTCCTTTTGTTTCTAATTTGATTTTAAATGGGGAAAATACATTCAAAATTATCTTTAATGTATGCTAAATTTTTTTACAGATGAATTCTTAAATTAAGCCTTTGCATTATATGTCGACTCTGCCTCATCATCACAGTGCTCATTTAAAACGCTGCTGTTAACCAAGATCCCCGTCTAGTGGGTGGTACAGGGCGTTTGGGTATTCATCATACTTGGGTGCATACCATGAGCCATGTAACATGCAACACTTTCGGGGTAAATAATTTTTAATGATCGCATTGCGGAGACCATATGTGGAGCTGCTTCAGTTACCAACCTGCGTAATATGCTAATTTATGCAAGTTATACCAAAAATGCTTTTCTTGGGAAAAATTGGAAAAATATGCAAATGCATATTTTGCATGCAAAAACCATAAAAAACTTGCACCAGTTATGATCATATTATGTTAGTTTTTAGATCAGTGTTGCAGCGGGTCTGCTGTTTAAGCTGTGTAGTCATTTTATTTATTATTTTTCTTCTCAGTTACTAAACAGTTCAGCAACAACTAATGTACATCATAAAAATGCAGGATGTTACGACTTGCCTAAAACTGGAT
The DNA here is from genome assembly GCA_956483585.1 of Gymnocheta viridis. NCBI lineage: Eukaryota > Metazoa > Arthropoda > Insecta > Diptera > Tachinidae > Gymnocheta > Gymnocheta viridis. Next base: position 105,426,126 of record OY101441.1, on the reverse strand, counting down.
TCAAACCCTCTCGTTCTAAGTCATTATTTGATTTGTAGTGAACGCGCTAACTACTTCCGCCAACAGCATTCACAATAAAATAAAATATTAGAGAACAAAAAGAAATGGACAGTTTAAAAATTGTCTTAGCGTAAAAAATCGTGAGAAGCTTGAAAGAGAAACTAACGTAAAGGTCGCAAAGCCACCGATTACAAATCAAATAGCGGGGTTGCAAACCCGAAAGTGGAAGAATGGAAGAGATTTTGGGTGACTTTTCGCAAATTTCAAGGCCGACTCAACTGTTCAAATGAATGTTGTGCAGGCCGTTCGAGAACCTTGGCAGACGGTTGACAAAGCCGAAATAGATGCCCCATTACCACTTAATGCGTTGGGGGAGTATACGTCCGCATACAAGCAAAAACGTTTAAAATGGTGCAAAAGTTGGATCAGATGAAAGAGAAGAAAATTCTCATTGAACTGTTTAAGCGTTCGGAGAATAAATCCATGCAGCAAGTGAGGACATACTTCAAACTTATACTAAAGTATATTCTGAAACTTCGGTAAGCACAGTTGTTAGTGATACGGGGAAAAATGAAAAGCTGCTCAATAGGAATCTAACAGCAGGTAATATAACTGAAAAAAGGCCATCTTCGGACTTCGTGGACCAGTGCCTTGAAAAACTTTGAATAATGGTTTGGATGGTTATCATGGATTGCCTTGACATGTTGTGTGGGAATGATCGGTACTAACAGGCAGTCACATATCAAAGGTGGGCTCTCCAGAAAATACTAACTAATTACTAAGCAGCCATTGGCTAAAATAGAAGTACACAACTATCAGCCAAAAAGCAAATGCTGAAAAAGCGTGAGACTCACCGATCACAACGAACGTACCACATGAATAAATACTTTCATGAAATATTAATCTCCAAGTTGTAAAGCTTTCAGTAATACCAAAAAATAACTGTGAAGGAATTATTTATGGAAGCTTCAGCTACAAAATATGCTCAAATCAAGACTCCTATTAGAACTCACTCTTAAGGCGTTTGCACATATCGCCTGCAGAAAAGTGAAATAAGGAATTTATATTTACAAGATGAACGGAAGAGCTCGATTATACATAAATTTAAAATTTTATAAAATATTTAAAACTTTGTAAATTTCTACTTTAGATTCAATTTGTTTTTTTGATCTGCTTATAAATGAATTAAACAGAAACTTTTCCTTCTGTGAATTTAAACTTTAAATTTGATGTTGTTGATGCCGGTATTATTTCATTTAATTTCACAAACTTAAGAACTTTTTTGCTTACATCTTAATCCTGGAGAATGAATAAATTACCATAAGCTCTTTTTATGATAGTACTTCAATAATAACACTCAAACTTAAATGAAAATATCTTGGTACTTTAATGCTGCAACTGTGCGAATTATTAAGATATAATTACATTCATATAATCGTACGGTTTAACACACAACATTGCGCATACACATTTGAAATTTATTAAATATTAAAATATTTATATACTTTCTCTTATGTTTTGCCCTTTTTGCTATTTGGATTCCACAAAAAAGAAATGACTTGCTTGGGCTGACAGATAGCAGTTGCAGCAACAGCACTCGGGAAACAGGCACTGAGTCAGCCAGGGGAAACAGTTAGACAGCAGAACACGCAGGAAGGCAGGCAGGCAGTCGTGTATGGCACCTACCACATTTCTCCGATAAGAAAAAGGAGTGCCACATATATGTTGTAATTTGTGGTTTACAATCTCATCATAATTTGCGAAATGTTGAAAATTTCCCCCATCTTCTCAAAAAAAAAAAAAGTTTTCTTATCACTTTTCTCTTGCAGTGACAAACTGTCTGTTTGTACACATGTATGTCCGTCGTTTCTTGTGTCCATTACAGTTAAGGCTCTTGGCTGTTTGCCTTTATGTCTAGTCTGTATTTTTCCTGGGTAAATTCTATTTTTTTTAATGTGATTTACGTAGTGCGTATAAAAACCGTATCTGCAAACTTTACAGAAACATGCACATGCATAAATACGCACATGCATGCATACATACATAATTTCCTGCAGCCCCAGCAGTTCTTAAAATGGATAATTCATTATTGATATTTTATTTGCAATTCAGGGAGAATTAATCGTTTCCACCAGGGAATAGGTGACTATCAGCGTCATCCAATTTATATGATTTTTCTCTCTAAATCGGATATTTTTCGTGTTGCGGATCAGGTTATTTTTTGCGGATGACTTATTTTTCTATAACCTTTTTTGTTGTCATATATAACTATTTCATAAATCAAGGTTAAAAAAGACAAAGTTTTATAAAAAATAAAATCTTAATTTGAAATTGAAAATTCGAAAATATTCGACAATTCTATACATTTTGTTGACTAAAAAGTCAATAATGACCGAGAACGTGAGTTCGATCCCAGATGTGCATTAGTGTCCCATTCTATTAAATGTTGTTGTACTGTTTAAGTGACAAAAGCATAGCTCTGGTCACTCTGGACCTCCTTCGTCGTTATTCTAGCAAAATCGTTGGCGAAGTAAAATAATTAATAAAATGGCTACACAGCTTAACAAAGTTAATGCACCTACTTGACATCAAAGGCGTTGCAACAGTGTTGAAAAAAAATTACAAATAGTTGTAAAACAATTAATTAATCTTTCTCACTTTCACCACCTGTCCTGCCTAAACTATCCATTTCCCAAAGAAGGTAACACATTATGGCATTATTTGCCTGAGATGTTACTTCTATTTGTTTATTAAAAAAATAGTTTACATTCGATGCTGCGGCCTCCAAAAACAGTACACTGTCAGAGTTAATAAGTTCTAATAATTTCTTATCCCAAATATCTTATTATTTAATTTAACGATTGCAAGCCTGATACTGTAAATTTTAATTATATTCGATTGATATGTAAAAAAATCATTGAAATCTCTTGTTGGAATGTTTCCATTAATCAAGCATGTGTGAAACAAATAAACAAGACGACAAAAATTTATAATTTTTCTTCATTAAAAAAATACTTTATTTAATGTCTGGCCCACGACGTCGAACGATATCGTTCTTTTGTGATATTACATTTAAAACAAAAACATAATTTTAGAAATTGTTTTTGGTTTAAATATAATTTCACAAAAGAACGATATCGTTCCACACCGTGGGCCAGGCAGTAAATGTGTTTTTGTTTTGCACAAAAATGTGTTGCATAGTTCAAAATCATTTTCTATTATCAACAAAAATTAAAATACGTCTAGTTTTTACAATCGCTGGAGGACGCTGGGCTCGCCATCCGCCAAAGTATGACTTCTATTTTTTAATAAAAAAATATAATTTTAAATAAAATAAAATAAAATAAGTCTTTTGTAAATATTATTCCACATGGGTAGTTTTGACGCCCTTTAAGAAAAACTTTGCATTTTAAACTGATACAGAAACAGTCTTGCACGCATCTCTCCAGTAATTATTACACAAAAGAATTACTATGTGACGGATAGTTTTCACAATCTTAAGGCCGAGGCGCATAGAATCCTTCGTACGTTATGCGTTGCTTTTTTCAACTGACATTAAAGTACCGGCGGAGGAGGTTAACACAATGAGTACTTCGTTGACGGGCATTAAATCAGCTTCATTTGATTAAAATACATATTTTCAATAGAATTAGAGGATATTATGTTTTTCTTTTAATTTTAATTTTTAATTAATTTAATTTTTTCACCACACAACACAAAAAGCTTAATAAAAACAAAACAAAACAAAAATTATATGTTTCAAAGTACTCAACGTACGTTAAAAGTTGCCCAACTTTAGTACTTTGCGTTGACGGATACGTATCGAATGTGACAAAGCTCATAAGAAAACTTGTATTTCAACTTAGTTGTCAGTTGAAAAAAGCAAAGTATAACGTATGACGGATTTTATGTGCCTCGGCCTTTAAATTGTAGAAACACTTGTATGTGAAAAACATAATTTTTTATCACGTACACATAATTTTTCTGTCACTTCTTAATTTTATTTTTAAACGCACAAATATTTTTTATTTTTATACATTAAAAATTTAGTTTTTATTTGCAGATATTTTGTAAACAACATACATTAAAGTTGCATCATACATTATTTTGTACAGCCGACGGTTGTATTTTCGCCCCAGTTGATGAAATTTTTGTAATGTTAGTAGATTTTGGTCGCCGTCAACGATATTTGTGACTAGTGTTCTCAGCGTATAAAATTTCACTTCAGCTTAGAGTTGTACATAATGACATTTCTTACGTAACGACGTAAGCTCTTTTGATAGTTTTCGACATGAGTTTACAGAAATACTTTTTTTCACTGTTCGAGAAACGATGGAAAGTTACAGAACATGAAAACAGGAAGCTAATTATACGAACTACAGGGTGTTTTTTAACATGAAAAAGTTGCTGTGTAAGTTTATGCTTATTTACACATGTTTTTTTTTGTTAAACATTCGCATACAACAGTATGAAAAAGAAATAATAATAATTATATTAAAACGCAAGCAGTATGATCGTAAAAATCTTGACGGATTTTCTCCGTCAGGACCTTTCTACGCAAACATTGTTAATACGGTATTTTAGTCATGTTAGAATACAACGGGTAGTAAAAATAAAAGTAAATTTTTAATACTGACAGTTGTGATGTTTTTATACTGACACATTTTTTTTCGCAGAATATCAATATCAATCATCCTTCAGCGAACCAATATGTGTCGCTTTACGCTTGAACAACGTTGGGAAATATTGCAAACTGATTATCGGACATGGAATATGTCCGAAATATCATATTGGCGATGTCAATTGACCGCCTCAGAGCTGCGATTTGATTATTGAATTTTCGCTACTCCTTTGTGTAGCTTTTTCAGGATAACATGCAAATCGGTTAACATTTGTATGATATTTAAATCAACAATTAAGCAAAATAATCTAAATAATTTTTTTTTATAAAAATTAAATGTCCACAAAGATTTTTTTGGGATTAAGGTCGGTTAATTAACTTGGCCACTCCATGACTCACTGCGTTTTCTCGAAACCAACCACTTACCAACTTCGTTGAATGTTTGAAAACGCTATCTGGTTGGAATTTCCTCTTCACCAAAAAGTAACATGACTTCTTAAAGAATTTTATATATAAAATTATTGGGTCACGGTGTTTGTGTATGAACTCCGAATCGTCTATACCGATTTTTATGTATATTTGATAGGTATGAGAAAAGGTCGTAAAATCGATTTATGGTCTGTGGGCGGAGGGCGTGGAAAAATTAAATTTTGATATTTTATCACAAATTTTCGTTATACAAAACTACATTTCTCAACGAATTTAGCAGAAATTTGGAGCACATAATGTACGTAACCTGGGCAAGGCAGTAAAATACTTTTCAATGGACCATGCCCACCAAAATGTCCACTAGAAATTAATTATATGCCAAAAGAACTTTTGCAGGTCACTTAGTATTTTTATAATTTTCTTTCGTCATGGCTTTCAAAATGTAGTGAATAGGTCCTGCTTCACACTACGAAAAAAAGCTCAAACTATTCCGTTACTACCTCCATATTTTAGTTTTTTTTTTTGGAGCATGTGTAAAATTTATTACGCTTCTTCTAACATTACTCGCAGCATTATTTTCAAACCACTTTATTTTGGTTTCATGACTCCAGATAATGTAATGCCGTCTTTAAATTCCCTGAGGCCCACTCCAAGTTCGATGTGGATTTGCCAACTGTTTCCCCTTCTATAGAGTGAGCTTTTTTAACAAGGGAAGTTTACGATTTTTTTCGTCCCAGAAGAGTAGTCTCACATTAGCGTCGCCGGACAGTTCTTTCCGAAATTCGATTGTCTATTTTAGTTGCAATATCCTTAGAAGACATAAAAGGACCTTGTTTCGCCAGCATGGATATTTATCCATCTGTAATATTGATGGTTTTGTTGAATTGACATGAATTTCTGTATTTTTTCGGGACCTAAGAGCATTTACCACAAAATTTATGGAACGTCCAAGTGCTTGAGCTGGGTTGCTTATAAAGCTTTTTGGTAATTCTCTACTATTCAGCTGAATAATTTTGCATCCAAAAAAATGTATTGCCAAGATTTTAGTTAATTAAAATTGACGCTGTGTTGCAATTTTATAGTAAACCTTAAAATGTTAATTTCGATCCTAAAATTTACGGAAATTCGGAGTATAAAGACAAAGTACCTATTTCAGTGGAAACAAAAAGTTTGTACTTTTTTTTAAAGACTTTCGTGTAAGCAACTATAGGGTGTTTTTTTAAGCTAGATAGAACTTTAAATTGTAAAAAGTAACACAAAAAATTAAATTTTGATGAAACATTTTTTTTATTTGTTTCAGTATACTCTGACAAATCATCATGAATAGACTCACGCTTGAACAACGCTGCGAAATTATCCAAATTTACTTTGAAAATCAGTCGTCGATTCGTTGGCAACTGACCCGTTGTTTTATCGCAAAATTGTGTTCAGCGATGAGGCGCATTTTTGGCTTAACGGGTTTGTTAATAAGCAAAATTGCCGCATATGGAGTGAGACCAGAAAAATGCACCGTTTGGTGCGGTTTTCACGCTGGTGGCATCATCGGACCTTATTTCTTCAAAAATGAGGCCGGAGCTCGCGTTACGGTCAATAGAGATCGTTACCGCACCATGATCAATGATTTTTTGTTTGAAAATATGGATGACATTGATCCGGAGGAGATGTGGTTTCAACAGGATGGCACTACGTGCCATACGGCGAACGCAACCATCGACTTATTGAAATCAAAATTTGGCGATAAGTTGATTTCGAGAAATGGACCTGTCAATTGGCCTCCAAGGTCGTGCGATTTGACACCTCTCGATTATTTCCTGTGGGGCTACGTGAAGTCACTGGTTTATGCTGATAAACCAGCAACAATTGACGCCTTGGAGGCCAGCATTGTTCGTGTTATTCGTGACATACGGCCAGCAGTGCTCGAAAAAGTGGCCCAAAATTGGACGTCCAGAATGCGCTTCGTCAAGAACAGCCGCGGTGCCCATATGCCCGAAATCATTTTCAAATGTTAATGTCACGTATTGATCTTTCGAATAAAAAAAAATTTTGATTACAATTTAATTTTTTGTGTTATTTTTTACAATTTCAAGTTCTATCGGGCTTAAAAAAAACACCCTATATAAGCCATACTCCATAACAACCATCCAGTTTTTTTAGAGCAAATTGTTTTGACGGAGAATCAACGAGAATATTCAAAATAACTGAAAAATTTTTAAAAGGTGCGCATCAAATACTAATGATTTTATAGGGGTACCTATTTTCATGATCATGATGTGTATCTTTGTTTTTAGTGAAAGTTTATACACAATTTTTAAAAACCAAACTAAGATGTTACATTCTATTTTAATTTTCATCATAAATGTGTTCGAGTTGTTCGAGCGCACTCCTTTCTATAATTTCTGGGATGCATTACACCAGTGAGTATGTGTCATGTAAAACAACAACAGCATATTTCTAGAATTTTTTTTTTCATTTTGCGTTTTGTGTTGCACACACATTTTCTAAAATGGGCCACTACAATTTTTTATAGTTTTTGTTTGTGAAGAAAAATTTCAGTAACAAAGAACTAAAAATAAATTTGCATTCTTTAGCTCCTGTTGATAATAAATATTTTAGGTTTAATTATATTTGCAATTGCAAATCAAATAGTTTAACAGCCGCATTAAAAATTTCTATGATTTTTAAGAATAACAGCATATGTCTTAAAGTAAAATTTATAGGAAAAAAAATTTTGTGAATTCTTGATTTTAACTCGAGTCAAACAACTCCTTTTAACTTTTTTTTTAATAAATTTACATTCGTCTTGCAAGATATTGGGAAAAAATAATATATATTTTTTATTTATAATAAATCACATACAACCACAGGAGATATTTTATTGCATTTTGAACGAAATCACAACAATCTTTTGAAAGCTAAAAAAAGCTTAGTCAAACAATTAGTCAGTGTTTGCTATTATTTTGACTGCAGCTGTATGTATTATTAAAATATATGTATGCAGTAATGAGTTGAATATACTCAATTTAGTCGCGTATTTTAAACTAATTTACACAATAGTATTTATATGACATCAACGAACGAGCAACTAATTGTAATATTGAAATTTATTCATATTTTTTATTAATTAGCTAAAATGTAATCCAATATTTTCAAATTACAAAAAAAATATATAAATTATATATATTATATATACCACTGTTTGACCCAAATTTTTCATAATGAAAGCCATGCAAAAGAGCCCAACATACCTGCAAATAAACAAAATATAAAAATAAATCATTAAAAATTTATTGGAAACCATTAATTGATTGTAGAGAAAAAATAAGCTGTGAAAACAATTAAAAATTTATATTTAAAAACTTTTGTTAGTTTTCAAACCCAAAACTCCCACTAACAAAAACAAAATTATTTAAAGCACTCTAGAGATTTGAGCAATAAACTTAATTGCTTCACTTCGTTTCTCGTCTTCGTTCTGGTCCAGCCGAAATGAAATTGTCTGTCGAAGATTAGCACTTTGCAAATAAATAAAAAGAATTATATATAAAAAAATATTTAATATGAAATTAAAATCTCTAAGGTTTAACTCCAAGGTCCTTTCTTGTTAAACTTTAAGGATTTTGTGACATAAGCACGTGCAGAGGCAAGTGTGTGACAAATAAATGAAAATAATTTGTACAACAAATTGTGTAATAATTCAAGAATGCGAGAAAGAGGGAGACAGAGGAAGAGAAAGGAGACAGAGGAAGAGAAAGAGAGAGAGTGAGGTGGATGAAGAAAAAAATTTTTACATGAAAACTTTGCTATTTATGAGGTTTTCTGCTTAAAATCTCAACAGATTTGACAAAAATGGCAAGAAAATAAAATATTATAATAAAATAAGTTATAGTTTTGTGTATGTGTTAGTGCGAGTGTGCATATGAGCAATGAAGGAGGTGTATTAAAACACGTTTTATGAATTGCCAGAATCAAATTCCCAGCGAATAAAGTTTTCATAGAATTATTCGTACTTTTTCACTACTTTTAAACCATCAATAATTGTGTATTTTCATATTCTCGGGCAGTTATTAATAAAAACATACCAATAATTAATAAGAAATTTATTTTAAATTTGGAAAATACAGGGTGGCGCAAAATTAAACACCCTATCGGAAGATGTTATAATTTTTGCAAATGCCGTCGTATGTCAATCATATTTGAGATTTGTGAACTAGACATCTGCAGTATACAAACAGATGGAGCACTATACTCCACAAGAGCGTGTATTAATTGGGTTGGGCTGGTTTTACTAATAATCGGTCGGTGGTGTTAGCACAGTATGAATTTCGACGACGATTTTCTAATCATGTCGCGCCAACTGAGCAAACATTCCACCTTTTAGCTGCTCGACTAGAAGAGACTGGAACCATACAGACTTTGCAGGGCACCAGGCTGGTCGTTCTGTCGAGAATATCGCGACTGTGGCTGCGGATATCGCTGAGAACGAAGAAACATCAACCACACACTACAGTAAGTAACTTTTCACTCACGCTCATGAACACTCACGATAAACAAATTTTACTCATGTACGACCATATACTTTTGGCTCACGCTTATTATGTGAGTAGAAAAAAAGTTAGTCATAATCACGAAAACTCACGCTCACGTGAAAAAAAAAACTATAAAATAATTTTAAAAATATTACAATAAGCATGCTTTCTAACACTATTTTTTTATAATCACGCTTATGCACGCTCACATGATTGAAATAAAAAAATAATCACGATCATGCGCAATTACGCATTATTCACGCTAATCCCATGAGCAGTTCCCATCTTTACTTCAGGGCCATGATAAACGACTTCTTTCTGCCGAAATTGAATGAGCAGGGCTTGGTGAACTTGTGGCTTCAGCAAGACGGTGCACCGGTGTGGAGGAAGGATGATTAATTTTGTTTTTGATTTTTATAAGCGAATGAAATAAATAGCGTCCGACCGAACGGTTGGGTTTGACTACGGAGTTCGGCAACAAATGGTGAAATTTCATTTATTATCATGCAAGGCAAGTTCATAACAGTTAGACTCGCCTCAATTCGCTTTGAAAAATGCCCACTTTCAATGTCAAAAAATGTACTGATAAATACGTCAACAAAAAAAATAATTACCCGATCTGTCGAGGCCACCCATCACGAATTCGCTTTGATTATTATGTGTGCATATTAAAATAATCCGAAAGTATTAGTACGAAAAAATATAACGATGACAAAAGAAAACGCTTAAATAAAATACCGTCTTTGTGGGAGAAACATGTTACAGCACCACGAACGAAAATGAAAATGTTGTTCAAAAAGTAATCAAAATGTATTTGATTGAAACTTTAAATCGTTGAAATACAGATAAATTTGAACATTGGAACTTTAGTCCATTTATAAATCTTAAAGCTGTGACCAGGAAGTACCTTTCAACACCACCAACTAGCGTTTCTAGTGAGCACTTATTTCACTTAGTGCTTCTGCTGTATAACTTTATTCAATCCGAAGAAATAATCTACATGCAGGGCTGGGCAGTATTTGAAATACATGTATTTGAAATACATGTATTTGATATACATATTTAAACTACAAATGCGTATTTTGTATTTGTATTTTAAATACATGACGTGCAAGTATTTTGTATTTTGTATTTTAAATACATACAAAAAATGACAATATTTTTTTAAGAAAGTAATTTTTTTAAACTATCACCGGAGATAATTTATACTCTGGAGGAAAATTACAAAAAACTTAGAATATATCAGAAAGAGAAATATCAGAAGTAGAAGCACCAGTAAAGAAGACGATGATTTTGTTGTTTGCGTAGATAGGGATGATTATAATCATAATTATGAATCTAGGACATCAAATTTGGAGTTGAAATTTGTCAGTTTCCTCAGTGACAAGAGCAAAGACATTATCACACTTGACGGCTAACCAAATATAAAAAGAGCATTCATAGAATTTAATACAAGTTTGTGCTCATCAGGACCTGTAGAAAGATTATTTTCTTCAGCACGTTTTATTTATTCTCCAAAAATAAACAGTTTGTCTGATGCTACATTCAAAAATCTGATATTTATGAAAGAAAACAATTGTTTTGTTGATTAGTTTTATCTAATGTATTTTTTGGTTTGAATAAAAATATTGTATTTTGTATTTGAAATAGCGCAAACCATGTATTTCTCCCAACTATGTCTACATTACATATATGCAAAAAGTGCTTTTTTCCTATTATAATATAGAAATATTAAATTTTCAGTTCTAATATACAGTAGTTTTACGATTTAACGAACATTCGATTTTATGAACATCGTATTTAACGAACAGCCAAATATTTTCTACTGATATTACGAACAAATATTTTATTTTGTACTCGGTTTAACGAAACGAACAAATGTAAAAAATATCAGCCGATGATTTGAATAGATGCATTGAAAATAAACCTTTACCCGATGATGAATGCGATGCTAAAAATTTTAAAATGATGAACAGCTTGATGAAACAGGAATTCGAGAACCCAAAATAAAACACGAAGATGTCATTAAGCACTTAGAAGTTTTTATTAAATGAGCTTAGCAAAACAATAATGGAAAAAAATTTTAATGCTTTTGAGAGAGTTTCAATCAGTTTTCAACAAGAAAACAGACTCTGCTTAAACAATTTTCAAAATAATTTATTTTTGTATTACAGAGTTTTTATAAATTTGTCATTTTCTGTATACATATTCTTAATGAAATATTTATTATAAATTACTATAATTTTAATAAAATATTAAAACAAAAATGCTGTACACATTTAGTTTTGAATAAAATAGACGATACTATTAATTTTCAATTCAGTACTGGATATAACGAACAATTCACTTTAACGAACAAGCCCGACAGCAATTCGGTTCGTTAAAACGAAAAACTACTGTATATGTATGTATGTATATACACTGTCTATATTGAACGCCTCTACTATAGTGAACTTTTTTTGGAAAATCAATTACGAATTCTTTTTTATGTATAAGATCGTTTTACTATTTTAAAGTGCAATTAAGTGTAAATTAAAAAAGGCACAACTGTTCAGATTTAATGACAAAAAGTATGATGTACCGAAGTTCGCGTTCGGCTTCGGTCTGAAAAAGTTTGTTCGGGCGGACACTAGAAATAAATTTACGAGGCTATTATATTTTTATTTATAAAAAAAAAATGATTGCTTCAAATTGAGCAGAATGATTATCAAATAATAAAGTCACTTCCTAAAACCATATTGTCATCTATTCATAAAAAACGGCCTTTCGCAACTCCGTAGAAGTAATAAAAAAATTGTTAGTTTGCACTGATTAAAAATTACTTTCGAAATAACATATGTTTTCTAACATCTTCAACATGACTTCGGATCCAGTAAATTGACATCAAGAGAACTTCCTGCGATGTCAAGCTCATTAGAAATTATCAGAATTTGCACTAATTTCGGATCATAAGTTTAGTATCTTTTTCCACTTATTTCGAAGCGTTTTTTTTACTGGGATAAATCATCAAGTTTCACAATAGAGGGACAATAAATAATGAACACAAAATCTATATTCTCTATTCTGCAAATTGCCGTTGAGTTCATTTTGACATTTTGTGTAGATACATTTTTCTAGTACATACTTTTGATAATTATTTTCACCATTTTTGTTTTCATGGGAAATATTTCACGTAAACAAATTATACGAATTTAAATGGTGAATGGTGATCTTTTCGTGGCAACTGAAAGAAATAATAGTACGATAGTGATTTTGTTGTAGTGCGCAATTCAGTGCATAGTCCCCCTAAAGCCCAAACAATAGAGTTTGATATCCCATCTCGATAACTTTAATAAGCCTACTATTTTCTGGACCCCGAGGTCTGCTTAAAGATGCTTAATTTTTTATAAGTATTAGAAGTTAGAGTGCTTCAATTAAAATAACAAAATCGGTCTGGGTGAAATATATGCCTCTAAATTGATAGTGGAGTTGCATTTGTCAAATTCTTATTATGGCTCACAACTTAACTCAAGTCAACTTTCCATCAGCTGTTCACTTAGTTGTATTCGTTAAGTTGTCACCGGTATTATGATTTACAGCAGTGAAGCGAAAAATTTAAACTGTGATTGTGTTCTTGCTTATTAGTATTAGTAGCAAATACAGTCAAACGTTTCAAATACGATGGCGCGCGCATTCTATTTCCTTAGGTAATAATTTAAAACTTTGAACTGCAAACTACGCTTCTTATCATAAAAATGATAGGAAAAAGAAAATCTTTCGCATGTACACTCGTCCTGGATCATTGAATACTAAATGAAGAGCATAAGAATCTGTGTGAAGAATGTGTGCAAGGTAATTTCCACAATTGTTGTATAGGCTGCGCATCAATGATTTACAGCGAAGACAACTAAAATTTGTTGTAAATCATAATACATAAAGTAGTTGATTTGAGTTGTAACAACAACTTAATTGAGTTGTGAGTCATAATAGGAGCAATAATTTAAGACGATTGCTTGCTAAAGCTTAACAGTATTGCTTGGAGTGGACCCTTGGCTCGATTTTTCTACAATACTTGAGATCGATTAATAGAGATCAATAGAGTCTAAAGAAATACATTTTTATAGGTGCTCCAAGAATTCACTAAAAATCATTGTGACTTATAATAACATTTCTACTGTAGCCAAAACAAACGTAGTTATGACCTTTAAAAAGACAACAAATAGCAAAAAAAAAAAAAAAAATTCACAAATTTTTTTATTGCCCAATTTTCATATTATTGGATGATGTTTTCCCGATTCAAGGGCACTATTTAAATGAATTGCTATTTTAATTTCAACTTTTCTTTTTGCTGAGCAAATCATTTTTTTCTGTTTTATTATTCATTAAGGACATTAAGAATTTTAAATTTGTTGTTGATGGAAATCAAGTTATACTACATATAAAAAAAAATTAAAGGAAAAATTAAATCCGAACATTACACTACATTAAAATCAACAAGGGTTTTAAGTTAAAATACTATAAACAAGTGTATAAATTATTTCTAGTGCTCTTAGTAGTTTTCATGAAGTTGCAAATGTAAAGATTTCAACAACAGCTCATTAAAAATGAAAACTTAAAAGCAATCAGTAGTAGCAGAGTTCCTTTGCAGACGCGTGCATATCCTTTTCTAACAAATTACATCCGTTGCAAGTAGACTTTCCAAAGACTGTTTTGGGGTGAATGTAATTTAGTGTATTTAAATGGAAATATTATTCAGAATTGTTTTCTTATAGTGGATTTTTTATTTGTATTTTTTTTTTAGAAACTTTTTGTTTAGAAACTTAATGGAATGGAATTTTTTGAATAGTAATAAAAACTTAGGTGTTGAAAATTTTATTAATGTTACTTTTATAGTTACTTTGCCAGCATGTAACTGTCTGGAGAGGACAATAAATGTAGTTGCGCGTATTTTTTTTTGAGTTTTTATTATTTCTTAATTAAAAAAATGAAATCTCGAATGGTCAAGTAAGGGACAATTTTCGAATGATTTACTGCAGCAGAATTTTTCAATGGAGAAGAAAAATTTCCAATTAAAATTAAAAATTGCTTGTAGAGTAATTTTGTATCGGCTTAAAGTCATGTAAAATTAATTGAAACGCACGAATGTATATTGCATTAATTTTTTGTAAATTAATTTACTTTTCTTTTCCGATATTTCGTTCAGCTTTGCTGACCATCATCAGATATACTTTATAAATTATTTTATTGTCATATAACACTTAATTTTTAAAAAACCTGTCGTTGGTTTGTCCTCTACAAAGCAAATGACCTTAAGCCGAAACAAAATTACCCTACAAGTGAATAACATAGCTCGACAAATACAAATTCTCAACAAATAAAAATTGCTTTATTTCAACCAATTTATCTTGGAACATGTTTTACAGTAAATATGAATAATTTTTACAGCCTTTTTAAAATTTTTTTAGAGCATTTCCCATAAAAATATATATTTCGTAATCAAAATAAATTAAACATAATGAATTTAAAATATAGAAAATGCTTTTTCAATATTTAGAAAGCATTTCTTGGGAAAAATAACATTCGAGTTGCTTCCGATCTGGTTTGTTTACTCGATTTTAAAAAATTATGTGAATTCGGCTTAGAGAACATCAATATATCTAAATCCGTTTTAACATAAAAACTTTTATCGAATTCGGTTTACAGAGCAGGAAGATCATAATGTCTGTACCTTGAATAATTCTCATTTATTTCTTGAGAGTTTTTATATAATGTGAAATATTTTACCAAAAAGCAGAAGTGATAACATGTAATGAGCACCAATGAAAAGCAGTATATTAGATGATCTTGTTTGAAGGCCAAAAAAAATTACAACTTTTTGAAAATTATATGGAAATAATATGCCTCAAATAAATTAATGGATTTTTTAATTATTTTATTAAAAAAGGAATTATTTAACATACGAAAAGTTTGAAAGAATATATAAAGAAAGGAAAATCTAATTATACTGATAACACAAGCATGTTGTTACGACATGCAGTTTTCGATGGCCGCCACCACCACCATTAAGCTAGTATAAATTTTTCTTAAACATCTATCTTTTATACCAATTATCAGAGAAGATTTGATAAGTTTACTTGGTAGATAATATTAAAATGATGTAGTAGTTTAGTTTATCATTCAACATTAGAATTAAGTGATATTAACCATATTTTAAGAAGTATTTTAAAAGCCTTAAACTTTTAAAGGAGAATACGAGTATATAAGAAAACAAATAAACATACAGCAAACGTATTTACTTTGAAATTCATTTATTCGCAGATTTTAATTTTATTAATAATAAAGGAATGATTAAAGAGTCCTTATGCCAGGAAATATTTAGCACATAGTTTTTACAAACAAAATCATTATCTACCAAGAACTGGCGTTCTTCTGTAGGGAAACTTCCTACTTCCCTATTCTAACCGGCCTTCAAAATGGCCACCTTACTTACATTCCTTGTAACTTTTAACGCTTTTTTAATATGCTCCTCACATCAACTTCGTACTGTCATAAATAATATTCTACTTGCATATTAGAACCGCATAGACAATGACAAATTACAACAACAGAAAAGTATCACAAAGAGACACCATTACAACATTGTCATCACATATCACACAGAGTTCTCTGAAAACACAGCCACAACAACACGTCAACACCGTCGTCATCATCAGCAGCAAGAACATCTTCATACATAAATTTTTTTTAATTTGTGAAAATTGTGTTGAAAGTGAGTTTTGGAAAGATAATATTAGGGTGGGTCACATTAGGATGAAGTTTATGTGTGTGAAGATAAATTTAAATTTAACTAGCGGGGACATGAACCAAAATTTTTAACGTGCTAGTTTTGCAATTAACAGGCCATAGTGATATTGATTAACTTTATTTAAGACGCCAAATGTAGGAACAGGGGCGAGTTCAATACTAACTCAGTAGTAATCCTTAAATAATTTTTGAACTTTAGAAAATTGAATTTGAAAAAGTCATATTTCTGGAGAAGATTAGTGACCTTTATGGAAAAATGAAGACTTCTACAGACCCCAAATGGTACTCCCGATAGGCCTTTAAAGAACAAAATTTAGAAAATTGAATTTGAAAAAGTCATGACTCTGGAGAAGATTAGTGGCCATTATTACCAATGTGATTTTATATACATACGAATATAAACATACAGCTTTTGTAACTTAAAAAAATATATATTTAGGGGCCTACTGATAAGATGGTCGGAAATATGCCACATGGCAGAAAATAACTGTTATTTAAAAAATTTTTAAATATTATTATAAAAATTCATAACAGTAATAATTATCAATTTTATTGCCATAATGACATATTTAATTATTTTTTTAAGTGATCAAAGCAAATATTTAAATGCGTAATTAATAAAATAAAAAATTTAATAAGAAACTTGAAAGTATTTCTATTAAACATTTAATTATTGCAATTAATATTTAATAAAATATAAATTCAGTAAATTTAAGGATAACAATTACTGGTGCAAATCTAAACAATATTTTTATTCATATTACAAATTTTTTAATTGTAATTTAGTTGCACTTTTTTCTATGTATGTATATTTATTAGTAGTTTTTCAATAGCATTTATTTGTTTTATAAATTTTATTTATTATTTTTTTGTATTTACTGTAGCATGTATCTTTTTAATATTTTTCTATGGAATTTTAATGCTTAAAATTAACAATAAATGTCAATACAAATAAGTAAGGCCATCCAGTTCCTCTAACACATTTTTACTCCGCTTTACAATCCTGTATCCTTGAATAGCTGATAACAATGGTGATTAATGTTTTTATTATTATCGTCATATCATTTTTATTAACGATAATTAGCGTTTTTTTTTTGTTTTGCCAATTAAGCAATTCTTCTTTAAATTGACTTGTGTATTGAACATTACATTTTGCAACACAAATGACAGGAGAAAAATGCTACAGGGTTTTTTTCTCCAATTTAATTAATGTAATTACGTTGTAAATAAATTAAAAAAAAATAATTTACTTTCGTTTTTCTGAAGCATAATTTCATGAGAATAAATTATAAAGATCAGAAGAGTCCCCTCTAGAATGAGTTTAGGAAGATATCTAAATTTAAAAATTTAATAACTTTTGAATAAATTTTTAAAAATAATTTATAACCACTTCAAACCAACCACTTCGAATTGTAGAAACACTCTGCTTACTGTATTTATTTAGCAACAGCTCAATAACCTTAAGCGCAAACAATTCTCATTAAAATGTAAAATCTCATCTACATATTTTCAGTTTGAAATTATACTGTTCGCTGCAGTACTACAAGAAGAAATTAACCCATTTTTCGCCGCACATAGTTCCTGTCGAACAATTTCCATAAAACTTTATTTTTTACCTAATATAATGCTAATTAAGAAAATTGAAAACTTTAACTGCGATTTTTTTTTTTAGTTTTCCGGAAAATTAGTGGTGATTATAATCACCACCGGCGAAATATGTAAACAAATGAAATTTTTTTAGAAACGATAAAAAACATTTTATTTATTAATAATTTTATATATTATTATCAGTGTGGTATATTTCAAAACATTTCGTATGTAGGTGAACCTCACACATCTTGCACATAAATGGTGTATGGCCGTGGCATTGCTTACATCGACGTTTTGCCTTCCTTCTGTCTTACAATAACGTGTTGTGACAATTTTGTACGTTTTGAATTTGGTTGTTCTGATTCTGTTCGCTGATGGACTTCATCCTCAGAAAGAAGTAGAGCTCTAGCGATTTCAGACCGGAAGTCTAGTTGTGGTTTGGCTCGGGTTTTTCCAATATTACACAAAAAACAATGCATTTTCCAGGCGTTTACAATAGCGGAAGAAAAGAAAGGCCACCACCACTTCTTGCCTCTTACATTTATAGGGTAGTTCGATATGGCATTGTCTGCCATATCAACTCCTCCCATATGCAAGTTATAATTTTTTATCAAATTAGGTTCTTCAACACTAACATATTTATGACATTTTCGGTTATAACGTCGGGCAGTTGTTAAAGGATCGACGGTGTCAAAATTAGTCGCTAACGTAACAATTGCATTATCATGCCAAGTTACAATGAATATTTCATTTTTTATCTGACAGAAGACACATTAGATGAAAGGAAGTAAAAAAATTGTCAAAATAAAGGTAATGTCGTTCTGGACTCTTCACACATTCCAGCAAACTCAAGACCACATGAGCTCCAAGGCCGATTTCCTTACTATAGAGCTCCTGGGAACCAGCGTAGGGCATACAATTATACATATATCCATCAGATGAAGCAAGAACCCATAACTTAAAACCAAAACGAATGGGTTTATTCCTAATGTACATTTTGCTTGAATGCCTTCAAAAGTATGGCACCATTTGCTAATCGATTGCTAAATGTTCACTAAAAACTCCAAATTGCAAAAACTTTTTGTTTAGTCCATTAAGTAAGGGTCTTATTTTCGCAAAACGATCGTTTTTATCTAAAGCGTTCTCTAAAAAACTAATATGAACCGTTTATTTACCGTTAAAATACCAGCAGCATAGTGACTTCTGTTTTTAGTAGTATACATACAATTTTTGTATATATGTTTATAAAGCTCGAATTTAGGCATACCTTTTTCGCCAATGGTCATTATAATCACCACAATGTTGAATGCTCAGTTACTCGTTATAAAAAAATTTTTTTGGAAAAAAATCGATGCAGTAAGAAATCTAAATAGAAAATTTTAATGATGCATACGAAATTGATAGAAATCCTATTATTATAGCATTTAAATCATCAAATGTTTAAATGACCTTTTTGACGACTTTTTAAAATTAGTAAAAAAATCAAATATTATGTATTCAAAAAACTCAACCTAGTTAAATAAATAGATATAAGGACTTATATAAGTAATTAAAAAAATCATACGAAATAAAAAGTTTTTTCTTAAGCAGTTACAACGTCTGAAAGTGCTGGTGATTATAATCACCGGTCGGCGAAAAATGGGTTAAGGAAATATTCATTGTTTTATAAAACGCCTGAGTTTAGATTTATTAAGTGTCAGTATATATTTCATTAAAGAATCATAATCACAATGCATACAGATAGACAAGACTGACAGACAAATGCAAATAAAGACTAAAAGATAATTTAAATGCTAAATATTTCTTGCACTTGCAGTAAAATGGAAAAGGAATAGCGTGACAATTTTTAAGTGGTTTAAGAAACCAGACAGTTTGCAAAAAATATTTGAATGTGTGTGTACATTAAATGCTGGTACATACTATAAAATAGTGTTCCGAGGCGGAGCTTTTTGTTACGTAAAGCTGTGGCGGTGAAATAGATTCAGGAAATAATCTCATAGTGTATGACGAGCTATTGTGATGATAGTTTTTCCAATTCCCATGCGTACTTTAGAAGTTCTCAATGTTGTCAATGCCTTTCAATTGTAAATATATTCAGAGCGATTTACTATATTGGTGTGAAGTAAACAAAACATAAACCGCGGTAACGGCCAGTCTCGAATAAAACCCACAAATGTCAATACGGTACCGATCAGCTGGATTGGACAGCGCCATACAGTCAACTTTGCGGTCAAATTTGTGCCTACATTCGCATGAGATTTTGGTGACGCAAGAACTGAAGTCATGAACAACGCCACTGGTTCGATAATTGGGCGCTGGAAATGTAGGCCAGATATCTGTATTTGGGCAAAAAACTATTCTTCTCGCACGAGGCCCAGCAACTATTTCTACTAGCGAAATTTTTCTTGTTGGATCGAACACAATCCACAAGGGTTTGACAAAACGGGGCTACATCCACAAAGATTGACTGTTTGGAGAACTTAATCTTCATCTGATCTTATATCTAGAGTTTGACGAAACGTTCGCGTTCGATGCCGGTTAAAGTGCGGCGTTCGGAAAAATTTACGCTGAACACCGATAACTTTTTTATACGTGTAAAATACTAATTTTATTATATATACGTCGGTTTATTATGGTGTCTATTTATTTTAATTATATATTTAGTTCAATATAAACTTTAAAGATTGTTTGAACACAGTGGCGGCTTAGCGTTGAAATATAAATACTATCGGCGCAGGTTTATCATTTTATTGGAGTATTTTGCTGTGCATTTTCATGTTGTGATTGTTAAATTTGTGGTATAGATTTAAAAATAAAAATGGAAAATTCCTGCCAAGGAAAACTCCATTGTAAATTCTGTGTTGTCCATACTTTTTAGTTTAAGCCAAACTAGTTAATTTAGCAAATTTAAATTACTTTTTTTGAACCATTTTTACTTCTTTTCAATTGTTTACATTAATCAGCTGTTCATTATCCAATTATTCATTAAACCGTTTCTACGACGTAACTGTTGAGCTCAACAGTTGACAGCAGTTTCACAACAGTTGAGCTCAACAGCTGCGTCTTATGAATGCGCCCATTATTAGTGTTTTTATGTTGCAATATAAAAATTTTATATCTATGTCGGAATGTGTTAAATGTCTCATAATATTTAATAAAAAAATTTAATTTTACGTCTTATTAATTTGTTTTCACATAAAAAAATGACCGCTAGCCCCACTTTAATGAATACTGACACGTATTATCTTCCTTTCTTTTAATTAAACAAATATGATTAAGGAATTTCCTAAAGTCCTTTTTAATCACCTTATCTACTTCAGAAAATGAATGCCGTCTTAAGTCAAAGACAAACTTTTCCAAATATTTGATTAAAAAATCCTTTTTAAATGACTTTGCTTTGTTCTTTTGCCATTAACGGGCACCAGAAAAAGTAATAAACATTAAGAAAATTCAGTTTTTTTTTTGGTTTTTTTGTCAACATTTTTAACGGTCATCAAGCATTAACAACTTTGACATTTATATGAAATGTTTGTTTGATAATACAGTAGAAGAAAAATCGTTATGTCAGGAATTCAAAGAGAAACGATACAATAATATTGAAATGCAGAGAAAAAATGGAATCAAATAAAATGAGTAGAAGAAGAAAAAAGAAAAAGAGAGTTGACTATTAAAAAGGCCAAAGAGTCAATGTTGTCATTTATTTAGTTTCATAGTTTATTTCCTTCCTACTGTCGTGTT
The DNA here is from genome assembly GCA_956483585.1 of Gymnocheta viridis. Lineage (NCBI taxonomy): Eukaryota > Metazoa > Arthropoda > Insecta > Diptera > Tachinidae > Gymnocheta > Gymnocheta viridis. The sequence continues at coordinate 105,404,442 of OY101441.1, read as the reverse complement.
GAAGCTGCTGGCAAGAAGAAAAGAAGCTTCAGATGAGGAAATCCACTTGTATTATAATCATTGTATGTTTCAGTGGTGTGGGTGGTGTTAATGAACTTTCAACAATTGAGCAAAGAAAAAAAGAAACACATTTTTGCAGAACAGCCTTCCTCGACTGGAGCTTATTTTCTTCTTGCTCTTTATTAAAATAAAAAATTCTTTTATATCCTTTTTTACAACTCTTTTTGTATAGTATGTGTCTATGTGTGTGTGTGTAGCTTTAAAACAGTTTCAAAGTGCCTATTTCCTTGCTGCTGTGGAATAGCTCCCTGGTCGCTGTTTTTCATTGGACATTAGTTTAAATTAATGTTTGTTATAAATTTATTCTTTTGTTCATTATTCCGTTGTTTTACTACTAGTATTTTTTTCGGTTTTGTACTTTTTGTTTTATTTCGCTTTTTAGCCAACGTTAAAAGGAAAAGCGAAAATATACAATTTTTACCCTGACATTTAATCCTGGTCAGCAGATTTGGTTTGCTGGTTTGTTTTGCATAAATCTGGGAGATAATAAAGTTTTTGTTTCTTTACTTTTGGGCGCACATGGTTTTAATGTTCTGGGTTTTGGTAAACCTCATTAGTAGCACAAAGTTAGAGTTGAAGATTAAGATAATTTTGGTAAGCAACAAAAAACCAATGATGCAGTAAGCTTATGTTTGAATTTAGGAGAATAATTTATCCAAATCAACTTTGCTAGCAAAACTATTAAAAGTTCTGGTAGTGAATACAGTAGACTTTCAGTATTACGAATGTTTTTTTCTACGAATATCCAATACTACAAAAGAAATTTTTTTTGTATTAACTACTCTATAGTACGATCAGATGGATAATATTGTTATACGCTATTAGGGATAACTGCCTTTTTAAAAGAATTTATGTGTGAATGATGTTTTTGTTTCTTTTGAAGTTTTCAAGTTGGATTTTCTACGATTACGCTCTTTTTGTAAATATTTGTTGTTATTATGCGAACGTACAGATGTGAGCTGCGGCGTACTCATATCTACGATCTTAAAATTTGAAATTTTAAATAAAATTTGAAATTTTAAATAAAATTTGAAATTTTAAATAAAATTTCACTGCTTGACTCAAGTTAAAATCCCGAAAGTTAAAATTTTTTAATTGTTTTTAAATAATTTTTTTAAATTATCTTTTTTCAAATTTCAAAGTATTTTTTTAATAATTTTTAAATAAATTTTTAATTAATTAAAATTGCTGCAGATGGTTGACAAAAATGCCATGTTTAAAATTTTTATGAAAAACACACAGTTTTTACTAGGTACGCCAATCCAGAAATCCCGAAAATATCGGGATTTGAATTTTTTAATCCCGGGATTTTCGGGTTTCACTCAATTCCAAAATTGCTTACTAAATTTGTTTTGTCTTTTTTTTTATAAGCAAATTTCAACATGATTTTCGTCCATATTCACTTTGGGAACACAATTGATCTTTTATAGTTGTTTGTTTCACTCTCAATGAAATCGAAAGATAAAATGAAACTTGTTATTCTTTATAAGCGCGTCTAAAAATTATAAAGATATGTTAATGTATTGAATATAGTTAAAGGAAATAAATTCCAAAAAAAACGTTTTTTGAAATGCACAAAACAAAAAGAAAACCAAAAGTTCGGTGTGGTTTTATTTTCTAGTTAATTCTTTTTCGATTTTTGTATAAGAGAAATGAAATCTGATTAGACTGATCATTTTCGTATTTCAACATTTGAGTCAGAAAAATTACAAGAATTTGTAGAAAGTCAACAACTAAAAACGAAGTTTTGCAAAAATATGTTAAAGAGGAGAAAGGAAAAGAACTTGAACTTATTTTAGACTGCAAAACTATGTGGAATACTCTTTTCGACATGAGCCAACGATTGCGTGAATTAAAAATACATGTGAAGAAGTCATTAATTGATTTTAAGGAACAACCAAAAACGGATGATGATAAACATTAATCAAACAATTCACAGGTATTTTGAATCCTATAAAGGCAACAGTTGAAGCTTTATGTCAAAGCGAAAGGAATCTATGGAAAGCAGATCCTGCCCTTTCTTTTATTATAAAAGAAGTATCAAAACAGGAATGCAAATTAAGCCAAGAACTGGAAAAGTCTCTTTACAAACGAATTACAGGAAGAACAACGATTTATTCAACAATCTTGAGTTTTTTGAAACTTTATTTTGTATATTGTTTTTTATGAATACTAAATATTTTTGTTATAATCAAATATATAAAATAAATCTATTTCACTATGTAATTATAAAACTTTTGTTTGTGAACCTTTTTCAAAGGCGTTTTTTTTAATAAATATTTATAATGTTGAATGTTAAAACGGTGTATTTTTATTAAGCTTTCGCGTAAATAGACCTTTATTCAAAATTTTTGTATCCATATCTATAAAAAGCATGTATCTCTTAATGTTAAAAAATCCGAATCTCAAAAAATCTCAGAATACCGAAAAAAATTGGGGATCACGAAAAATCCCTAAAGCATCTCGAAAGTCTGGGATTCGCGAAAACCACTTGCAATTGGAATCCCTAGTTTTTACATTTATTTTCATACAAAATGTTGAGTAAACTTTTGATCTTGTTTGTGAAGCAAACAATAAGTTAAATAGTTATTTAAAACTATAGTAAAAAAATATATTTTTCAATAAAAAAAAGAAATATTTTTAATTAAAAATATTATTGATTAAAAAAAATATTTGTTCATAAAAAGGGTTAATGAAAAAAACATTTTTTTTCAGGTGTAAGAAAACAAGTTTTTATTACTTACAAAACACTAAATCGGGAATAGTTGAGTATAGTGCTGCTAAGACACCATCTAGACTCCTAGATTTTATAATTCAAATAAAATTTCGAAAAGTTTCTTTTGCTCTAAACATTACCAGAGAAATTTATATATAAAATTTTTTAGACTGTAAAATTCAATAAAGTGAACGTTTACATTTACAAAAAATCACAAAGTGAATCGAAATGTGTACTGAATAGTCCTTGTAATAAGCAAATTAAAGTAAAACTATTAATCCAATAAAATTTCATATTATTTGAAGCAATTAAGTAACATAAAAGAAAATTAAGAAAAATCAAACAAACTTCTCTGACAGAACATCGTAAACTACTTTTCACCCACTATTAAATGATTTGCAAAAAAAAAAGAACGATACCAAAAGGTAAACGATATTAAATGACTTTTTAATGAATAAAATTCAATCAAAAAAGAATTTATAAAAAAATAAACTTTTGGGGCGAAAAAGAGGGAATGAAATTGTATTCAAATAAAAGGCAATAAAGTGACCTCTGGCAAACGACATCCAACGAATCAAACGCCCACATTTAATGAAAGCAAATTGTCGTAGCTTTTATTTTTGTTCACTTTTTTAATTTATTTTGTTTTAAATTACTTAATAAAAAAATTAAAAGAGCCAACCAATGGCTGTTACTAAATGAAATGAAGAATAATTACCAACATGCGACGACAGGGAAGTACCATGGCTGCTGGAGGTCAGAGCCTGTTAATGGATATAAAGTACTGCTGTTACTCTTTTTTATATATTTTTTAGTTACCAGCAAATAATATAATTTTGAACGTCTGGTGGCCGGCCGGTGCCTATTATTAAATGAAGCACGAGTTAATTGTTTTCGAAATAATTAAACAACAGTCAGTCGAATAGCAAAGGAAAGAGAAATTCTTTTAACTAAAATTATTTGAAATTTCAAAATATACTCGTACATATCCAACAAGAGATGATTTTATAATAAATTCTAATTGGCACATTTTTTAATGGGAATGGTGTGAGCTTTAATTTACTTTTATAGAAGCAAATCAAATTCAACTTGTGAGTTAAATTCCCATTAATTTCAATTATTTAATTAATTTTATTAACATTTGTTATCGCTTTTGGCTGACAGATTTTATTTTAATATACAGAAACAAAATTGTTAGAATAAAAGATCATTGGAAGAACAATTTTCTTTCTCTGTTGTGACAAAACTAAATAATTTATTAATAAATAAACACATTAGTATTTACAAGAAAATAATGCTCAAGTTATGCAGTAAGATTTTTACTGACTGTTGGGCAGTTTCTCCTTAATACATGGGAAGCCGCAGAACCAGTGTTGCCACCAACGAAATGTTAAATTACACATGCATCATGCCAAAATTACACATGAAAGTAGGAATTACACATGATTCCTTTTTTTTGTAATATAACGTGCTTTGATTTGTTTAGATTAAATATTTGACCTTTTTGATGTAATTCCAACATTATTTTATGATGAATATATTTTCAATATTTGGGCTTTCAAGGTCATTTAATAAAACATTATTTTTATATATTATTCCGATTTATTTATTATTATTGGTACTTTCCAAGTTCTTCAAGAAATTTTTTTGTTTTTGTAGATATATAATCTTCTTTAGACCGATTCTACATCATTCTCTTTAAAAATATCACAGTTTTGTTTTGTGTAAAAAGGACAATCACAAACAAAAACTTACAGCCTATTTCTATTTTAAGAAAGTAAACTTAAGCGAATGAAAGCCACTCGGTCGAATTCGGACCAATTTGGAGTTCTAATTGGCACTCACTTTCATTCGCATTAGCTTACGTACATACGTATGCCAATAAAATAATAAAAAAATATTTATAAAATTTTCTCAAATATTTTCTTCCTTATTGTGGATTTAACTAATTCATTAAACCTGCTGCTGTTGTTTCAGCGGCGTTAGCCATCCTCTTTGCTGATTCAGTTTGCACCTCACCAGCATCAGCCATTATTTTTAAAGAATTAGCTTTTTCTGTCTCCGCAAGTTTATTTGCTACTCTTAGCTGTCGGCGGATTTCGCCTTTTGCTCATTATCACTCAAAAAATTTTGGTTATGTTTTGTCGCAGTAACATTTTTTGATAATTTTTATATATTTGCTGGCCATTTTGTGGCCACAAGTATTCATTGTTACATAGTTTTTTTGTGCTGGGAAGTTTCCGGGTTACTATTTTGTGTAAGCACTGCAACAGCTTTAATGCACCTAGTTGGTGACTCCACCATTGCAACAAAATAATCATCAATTGATTAGTGGATTTACACCAAACACTTTACCCACGGGTGCTTCAGTTGGCGATAGAAACAGCGTCTTGTATAAGCCCGTCTCTCTAAGACTCTTTTGGTTTTCCCTATTTTTTTAGTTTGTGACTTTAAATCTGCCCACGTCTAGAGTAAGTTCGAATAATGTGGAATACCTATTTTTATTTGGTTTGAAGCTTAATTCGATTACGTTCAGGAAAGTGAAACAGTCTTTGGAGCCCATGTTTTATAAATATTTGAGTGAAAGGGCAAAAACCCATAAACCAGCAATTGAAAAAATTGGTGGGTTATACATTTTTCTGTTAATGTTGTACATTAGCGTGAGTGGCCGATGGTGATTTTGAATGGATATATGACCGTAACAAGTGATGTTCGGGTAGTTAAAAAAATGTCTCAAATTTGTTTATGTAACTGGGAATACAATTAAGCTTAACAGTTTAGAGTACTTCATAAGAATTTTTAATGCTGTTCAGGCCAATGAAATACCTGTTTTATCTAAACATATCGTTTTTTTCCTTTTTTCTGTTTCTCATTACCTTATTTCACTTTTCTTTGGCATGTCTGACATTTTTCAGTGAACCCAAAAAAAGTAAATCACACGACTATTAAATTTTTTTTATTACTACCTCTTTGCATAGCTTCCAAAAAGCAAATCAAATTATTTATTGAATTCTGAGATCTTGAATTCATCAATCCTGGTTTTTTCAGCTTCTAGTTCTATATCACAATACTCGAACTTACTTTACAGATAGTGTCAATATGTTTCTTCTATAGCATACAAACAAAAGTACTAATCTTTTTTTTCATTAACAAATAGTACCAGTGGGAGGCCCAAGCGAATTTAAATTGTTGGACAGCTATTTCCAGATAATTTTTAAATTATCTTTATTAATATTAAATATAAAAATTTTGTTGCGAAAGCACAACCACATCGGATTTTATATGAAAACATTTACGTTTTCATTCGAGTTGTCTATCGAGTCACTGTTCGATGAGAAATAAAGTAAAGAAATCGAAATCAATGATGGCGTTCTTTCTTAAATCAGAAATAGGCTATTAATATATGTAAAGCAAAAAAATACAAAACATGTTCATAAATAAATTTAAATATCACAGCCAATCCTTGTTTGTCGTCATCACAGTTGTCATCACAATACAAAATTTAAATTACACATGAGTTACACATGCAGCCAATTACACATGGGCTACACATGAAACTAAAAATTACACATGATATGTGTAATTACACCTGAGGTGGCAACACTGCGCAGAACAAAACATACTTGATAATGACGATGATGATGATCATAAAAATACATTTTATTCTGGCGGCTCCTGATACATATATGTGACCTTCTCCGAGAAAAAGGACCTAGTGTGTCAAAAAACGGGTTAAGAGTGGATTCTGGTACCTAAAAGGTTGTAGAATAAGATGAAATGGGTTAGATTTCTGATAAAAATTTATTTACCCCATAAAAACGTACAAAACAAACTTGGAAAAATCGATAAAAATAAGAAAAACATTAAAATTTTATTTATCATCGCCATAAACCGAGTCTAGTCTGTTTAAATCATCATCAAAACTGTCATAAATATCCATTTTTATAAAAATTACTTCAAATTAACATCAGCTTAGTAACAAAATTACAAAAGAACTAAAATTGCGAAACAACTTTTGAGATATTGATAACACTCGTTAAACAGTTGGCACAAGACTGAAGCGTCACTTTATTCTTTTCCTTTCTTATAGTTATTTTTACAATGTGTACAGAGCAGCAACAATAGCAAAGGTATTGTCACACTAAAAGCGAAAAAAAATACGTCACCACATAGGCATGACGTCACCAAAGTCGGCACCCAATCATAACTAACAATACCAAATCGCATCTCCCAACTGAAGGTGTGTTCAAAGTTATAATGCGTTATGAAACTTTAAATGCGTTTTTCTCAAAACTTCATTTTCACACACTAGGTCCCTTTTCTCGGAGAAGATCACATATTAATACATACGTAAAATGCACTTTAAACTGCACTTAGTACCTACTTTAAACTGAATATAATACCCACTTTACTTATTGAAATGAAAATGGCGCATACTTATAGTCATAAGCAAAATCTACTTCGGCGGCGGCTTAAAGTAGGCTTGTTCGGAAGTGTTTAAGTACAAAATTTAAATGTATTATATTATTTAATTAATTGTCGGTTTAGCCAGTAGAAAGCCGGCTAAAGGCTTAGCCAGTACAAGTTCCATGTATTAGTGCTGGCTCATCATATAACATCGGCGGCTGCTTTAAGCCAACATTAAGCTGATCGGCTTCATTCCCTGATCGTTCGCATGTTATTTTTATTTTATTATTTTACATGATATGATATGTTTTGATGATTTAACATTTTTGTACAGTAACTTTATGATGTGGCATGAACGCCAACTGTTATATACACTTTTATATTCTTTAATACAAATGCCGCAAAATTAATCACCTTATCGGAAGATTTTTTTAAAGAGAAGTAACACTGAGGCAATTAATATGACTACCAACCAATTAATATGTTACCTTCTTTGAGAAAGGGATAGTGAGAGAGGAAAGATGGTGCAAATTGAAAACTTAATTGTTTTTTACAACTCGGATTTTACGCTTTATGTTAGTTTTCGAATCAGTGTTGCAGGGCCTCTGCAGTCAAGCAGGCGCATTAAATTTGTTTATGCTGTCTACTCATTTTAATAATTATTTTACTGCGCCGGCGGTTTTGGTACAATACCGACGAAGGAGGGACCTGTGATGCATATTAGCATGCAGCAGTAGCAATTGCTGCCGGTGATATGCCTTCGTCACTTAAGCACTCCAACAACAGCAAATACATTGACATAGTAATGCACATCTAAAAAAACTCTGGATGTTATAATTTTTGCAAGGTCCGTCGTACGTCAATCATATTTGAGATTTGTGAACTAGACAGCTGCAGTATACAAACAGACCAGCAATGCAGCGATAGGAGTTCTTCATGTCGCGTGCTTATGCCAACAATGCCCAGACAATTGCAGCCCTTAAGGAGAATATTCCACAAGAATGCGAACAGTTATCACCAAAAATTTTGCGGAAAGTCACGGATAATGCGACAAAACAAGCAAAAATCTTTTTTGATCACTAACTGCCAAGTTTGTCAAGGTAAACGGATAAAAATTTGAAGGTGTGTCGAAAAGGTCTTCGTGATTCATTTATTTGTGCATTTTGATTGTGCTAAGTGTATTAGTAATGAAGATATTATAACCCTAACTATGCATAGCTAATTTTGACTAACAGGGAAGGTCACTCATTATGTGAGGCAAAGATTTTCCATTGTGTAGCACACTTTCTAATCTGTCATATAGTGAAAGATTCATTAAAATATCTCTCAAGCCGTTAATAATTTATAGCACTTCAACGAAAATAGTTCGAAACAAATTCACCTGCTAAAAAAAATTTCTAGAATTTAATTTATAACTCAATTGTTTGCTCGACATGAAGAGATCTAAACACTGACGGCAGTCACTTGGCGGATATTATTTTTTCCACTTAACAGAAAAATGTGTAAAGGTCGAAATCAGTGTTTGCCAGTAGAACGCCCGCGGGCAGTGCCTATTTTTGTGTCTTATAAATATGAAACCGAAGTGAAATCCCGCACTTAAGGAATATTTGAAGTGTTGCCTATGAAGAATTTCACATCACTGGCTTCCAAATTACACATTTGAAGAAATATTATGCAAGACTTAAGCTACGGTCACATCTGACAAACATTTGCCGAAAAAAAACGTGACCAACAGACAAGTTAAATTGGCATTTTCTTTGATTGACTTTATTTTGTGATATAAAAACCAAGTTAAATCACACTAAGGGCCGTTAACAATAAAAAATATTAACTTGAAGTTAACACTAAACGCGAAATCTGAACTTTAGTTCGTAAAAATTCATTAACACGAAGCGCTGTTCAGTTTCAACTTTTATTTACAATTAACTTAAATATTTTTTGAGTTTGATTTCTTAACTGGAAAAAAATTATGACATTAGAAATTTAATTATTTTTTTATTTTAAAAATATTTTTTAAAAATTGTTAAAAAAAGTAGGTGATTGAAGCTTTCTTCATCTCAAAAAGGCAAATTTTTATGCCGAAAGCGTATCAAGATGTGGTTGGTTGATGGTGCTATTAAATCGTTTTGCATTTCTCAAAAGTAAATTGCTAATGTGATTCACAATAGTAGATAAAAGCAAGTTAACAAAATTTTTTTATTGTTAACGAAAATGTTTAACTATCAGCTTAAAATTAAATGTTGACTAACTAAAAGTTAGTAAATGTACAAATAAAACTAGCATAACTGAAATTTGTGTTAATGGGAGTAACCCCAAGAAGAAGTAGTGGTTACGTTTTTTTGGGCCAATGGCTACCAAGTGTGACCGTACCTTTGTTTTACATACTTATATTACAAGTCATTATGTACTTAAACAGTACTTAATTGACAAATAGCTAAGTATTAAAATATTAGCCAATCTTTCGGGTAATAATTTTTTTTTAAAGGAATCATAAATGTATTCTTCAAATGTGCGGCCGCCATTTACCATTTAATTTGAATTATCTCAATGTGCTGTGTCTTATGAAAAAATAAAATAAATGTGAAACAAAGCTCGCCAACGTTCTATAATGTATAATTTTTCTATATGTATAATTTGAACTGGTAATGTGAGTGTGTTAGTGTTTCTGAAACAAACAAAAATTTAAATCGTTTGCATTGCTTTTACCTTGCGCCACAACATCGCATTCTGATCAAGGATGGCTACTGCCATCCTTCTCCCTGACTCTGAGGAGTTAATCTTATTGAGAACTATTTTCAACTAGACGATAGTTGTAAAGTACTTCACATGTGTACGATGTCAAATCAAAAATAACGAAGCATATGCTAACCAAATATTTGAGTGACACACTTTCAAGTGTCAAATGAAATTGAAAACATTACAAAATAGCATTCGGTAATTTGAATCTGTTACTATTTCCGTGGTACCGAAAGAAACAAATAATATGTATGAGATAAGTTAGAATGGTTAAGCAAAATGTTCATAATAGAACAGACTGTAAACATACCCGAATATTGTATGAATAAAACATACATGAAACCCTATTATTGTAATTGCTAACTCCTTTATGTTCGTACTAATTATTACTTTTCCTCTTTGTTATATTAACTGACATTGACTTGTCATTGAAGTAAACTTGAAGTTTGACTTTGTACATTTTTAATAAAATGATGATATAGGCAATATATTTTGAGAAGTCTAAGAGTACAGACTTAAATAAAGAGCCATTTTCTATTTAAATTAAAACTATAAACGTGTTTTAATTTCTGAGTTTAGAAAATTAGAGACAATTCTACAAGACGGACATAGGATTTGTATACTACAATCGTACGATATACTTCATGTGTGTCAAACTAAACTACAATTAAACCATCAAGCAAAGTGGTATAAAGTTGATTCGTAGTATAAATGTGGTATCTCATTAAACACAGCTTTTTGCTATAGGCACATCAACTACGTAGTAGCACTACAACAGCTGACTAGCCTGAGTACATCTAAATTGTGTGGAATTTGTGCATGTTGATGATATACTCATATCATGCTTTATTTGAAACTATCAAACACTGTATTCCGTTTTATATTCCGCCAGACATTTTCTTCAAGATTGATCAGTGCCAACAGTAAACCTGGTATTTTCCTTAACAAAGAAAAGAAAGAAAAGGTACCACCTGTTTGACTTTCCTTTTTAAACATATAATCAAAAGCAAAAACCAATATGTGCACTAACATACTACAAGTCTGAAAATAGTAGAAAAAACCGTAGTATGTGTACCATGGTATATAAACCATATGTCTGTCAGGATTATAAATCAGACTTAAATTCTTAACATAAACCGGCAACTTCTGCATTTGTTTGAATTAAAGCCTCAAACTAATTTTGGCAGTTCTTTTAACCGTCTACTAAAAAGCTGGAATCCTACAGCTGGACAAAAGTATTTTAGGCTATAGAGAAAAACGTTTTGCCTAGCCATTCCTTTCACCCTTTACATAATACCACCACTGTCTACTGTGCCCCAACCGATGCTAAACTCATGAGTTTGGCTTCTTTGGATGAGAAAGTGGAAGCAGACTACGATGAGCAGCAACCAATTCCATTTTCCCTAAATGAAGCAAGATAGTCCTTAGCACCTACACCCTCAGAATGGATACAAGTGATCATTTCTTCTTCTCAGTTCTCATCGAAAGCGCAAACTCATTCGACAAATGCTGACTGAAGTCGCCCAACCGATGCTAAACTCATGAGTTTGGCTTCTTTGGATGAGAAAGTGGAAGCAGACTACGATGAGCAGCAACCAATTCCAGTTTCCCTAAATGAAGCAAGATAGTCCTTAGCACCTACACCCTCAGAATGGATACAAGTGATGATTTCTTCTTCTCAGTTCTTATCGAAAGCGCAAACTCATTCGACAAATGCTGACTGAAGTCGCCCAACCGATGCTAAACTCATGAGTTTGGCTTCTTTGGATGAGAAAGTGGAAGCAGACTACGATGAGCAGCAACCAATTCCAGTTTCCCTAAATGAAGCAAGATAGTCCTTAGCACCTACACCCTCAGAATGGATACAAGTGATGATTTCTTCTTCTCAGTTCTCATCGCAAGCGCAAACTCATTCGACAAATGCAGATTGAAGTCGTTCGCTGAAAAGAAAATTACAAGCTTTTGCTCATAATATTTATGTACATTCTGTTTCATTTTAAATTTGCCAAGTTTCCTTTGCACGAATCTTAAACAAAAGAAACAAACTAATTTTAAATAAATAAGTTATAAAGCATTTACACGATTATGTTGATTTTGCGCCACCATGTATCACTTTAAAAAGGTTTAAAATAAAAAAATCGGAAATTTGAATCAAACTCTGGGGGTTAATTTTTATTTTTCTTCTATCTCCTTGATAATTTAAAATCTTAACATGAACCTTTTCTCTGTCCCCTTGAATTTCAGATTATCGAGAGTTGACTGTACATAGATGCCTCGCAATCAGCGCCATACTGACGTCATTGATTATTGCCTGAGTACTTGTTTTGATTTACGGCTGGGCTAATACAAATGATTTGAATTTTTGTTGTTTAACGATGATACAAATCAATGATTTTATCATATTTTTTATGCTTTGAACGAAGCATAGTTTTATGTCAAGAAAGAGAACTCCCAAGTGGAACATCACGAACAAACATTATGCCTTTTGGAAGCGTACTTCGAAGAAGGTGGCAAAACAACAACAGCTCCCGCTTCCAATGCTGCTTCGGGCGAAATAGTCAGTAGTTTTTGATGGGAAGATTGTGTAAAAAGTTTCTTGATTTCATTAAATGCTTCATTTAACGATTTATCTTGGAATAAGAATTTATATTTGGAATATATTTATATGAAATTTCTATTTCTAAATAAAAATCTTTATGTTGTTTATATTACAAAAATTCTCAATTATTTGCTTGTGATTGCTTTGAAGGTTCCCATATTTTTTTATACTCGCATTTTACATCAATAATTAAAACAAAAGATTTATGTTTCTTGTTCATTTTTCAATTTTTACAGCTAAAACTATAAATAAAATAAAGAATATTTGTACACGTAAAATATACAGTTTAGCAAATCGACAAGAACAGTAATAGAAATAATATTTGTTTTTTTTTAAGATTTTAAAATCCTCATGTCTAAATTATTGATATTTATTTTAGAAATGTGTATGCTGATTTTTATTGTATTATTTATGTTTATTTGAACATTTCTTTTTATACAGCAAAAAACAAATTATTAAAATCTTCATTCAATCATCTCGTGATCATAGAAAAATATGAAGTTTTTCTTTCATTTGCAGAACATTTGTTTAAAATAAAAGTCGATATTTTTTATATATTGTTTTTGTTAAATAAATATATAAATAATCTCTTGAAAGAAATGAGTATTGTTTGAAAAATGCACATGCAGCATATTTTGACAAATGAACTATTCTTAAGCCAAAATAGGGATCGCAGTCCATGCTACTGTCAGGAAGAACCTCTACGACTTTTTCCCATATTTTACAAAAGCATACCAACTAAGAATGAGAAAATAAATAAAGTATCCCGGCTTGTGCACTTCAAAAGATAGTCTTAAGTGTGATATTGTTTGAAGGTAGCCAAAACAGTTTAATTTAGAACAAATGGAGGAAGACAGCCATCACATTAATTGAAAAAATTTTTAATCCGAAGAGAGAATTAAAGAAATATCAAACATTAAATTATAATTTTTGCTACTTTGTTTTTTAGTGTAAATTTGTTCAGTTTAAAAAAAAGATTCGTAAAATTTGTTTTTTATTTTTTCATATTTTTTATATTTTTTTTATATATTTTTTTTATATTGTTTTATATTTTTTTTATATTTTTTATATTATTTTATATTCTTTTTCAATTTTTTTTTATATTTTTTTTATTAAAACTGGGATGCCTTTTTGGTTTGTCTGCAGAAACATTCAAGGTCCACACAGGAATCGAACCTACGACCCCTAGATTAATAGTCTAGTACACTATCCACTAGCCACGGGCGTGGGGGCGGCGGGTGATGCAGGCTAGAGATCTTCCAAAGACGTCCCGAAGTTATTTCGCGTATATCACAAAATAAAAAAAACTAGAAAAGAAATGCAACGCAAAGTAAAGTAACGTAAATAATAATTACGCATGAATAATGCATAAATAATAATGAATAATCATGCATGAATAATACATGAATAATCATGCAGAAATAATGCATAAATATTATGTATTTGGACTCGAAAGTAAACACTTTCGAAACACAATGTATAAGCTAAACACATTCGAACGATTTCCGTTTCGAATCGAAGTACATAATAAACCCCCTGAACTTGTGCTCTGGAAGTATTTCAAATTCGGATCATCTAATATTTTTTTTATATAATTTCCCAGAGAAAAATTTTTTGGATATAAGTGAATATAATTTTGGGGCAACAATTTGGGAGAATTGAATTTGGTTGACATGTGGTTTCAACAAGACGGTGCCAAATGCCACACGGCACGCGATACCATGAGCTCATTGAGAAGCGACTTTGGTGAGTAATTAATCTGACGTTCTTGCCATTAAGATCCCCACTAGACTACTTTTTGTGGGGATACGTCAAGTCTCTCGTGTACAAGAACAAACCACGCACAATTCCCGACCTGGGGGGAAATTACGGCATTCGATATCGAAGGAAATTTTCATACTAATTCAAAAAATGTTGTATGGGATATCGTTCGATATCGAATGCCGTAATTTGCCACCGGGAAGACGACACTGCAGCTGCCGTTTGTGAGATACCAGCCGAAATGCTGAAAAGAGTATGCCGAAATTGCAGCTCACGGACGGACCAACTAAGTCGTAGCCGCAGGCAACATTAACATGAAATAATCTTTAAAAAGTAAATGGCAGGTATTAATTTTTCGCCTCAAAATAAATATTTCATTCACTTTTGCAAATTTTCAGTTTTTTTTTTCTTTTAATTTTCAAAAGCTAAGCGCCTAAAGATCTTCCTTTTCTAGAAACATTTCGTCTTTAATTAAAAAATAAAGATTAGAAAACGCGCCTGGTACAGCGAAACATGTTTAGCTGACAACATTGAGTTCGATTATATTGCAATTAAATCAACTGAAAAAAGCTACAATACGTTTCTTTCCTTTCTATTTTTTCTCTTTATTTTCTTTCTTAAATTATGTGAAGATGGTTTCAAAAACTATACACCACAAGTGGTCAACATCTTTAAATTACTCGTACTAACACTTGCAAGTGCCTTCCAAAAATTTAATATTTTGATTGTCCGTTAAGTAAAAATAACTTATAAAGTGTGTAATCAAATAAGGTTACTTGTCTTTTAAATTTAATTCTGATTTACATATTTCTATGAACTAAATTCAAAGTTTAGTTATTTCTAGCCCTGCATCAACCACAGGCCAATTTAAACTTTCTCTCAAAAATTTTTGCCAAATGCAACAAAAGGGTAACTTGTTAAATAGTTTATCAAATTTAAAAGGAAACTTTTGACTACCTCGACTCTACACGTAACTTGCAAAATAACACTTGAACGAAATATTAACTGGCAGACTGGTTTTTACTTCGTAAATACTTTTTTCTGTTTACCAGAAAGCGTCATTTGTAAATTGTATTGCGGAGTGTAAAAGGGATTTATTTTCGTACACAATTTAATTAGAAATTCATGAAGGAAGCCAGAGGATTTATAAGAAATTTTAAAATGAAACATACCTCAACAATAAAATGAAAATCTGGTACCAACATTTAAAAGGAATTATAAAACGGGAGGCGAAAAGACGTTTTGAAAAAGCATGTTAGTTGTGTGAAAAGCACAGAGGCAAAGAGGACAAAAATAAGCTGGCAAATAAAACTGCATAATAAATGAAAGTAGAGAAGAAACAAATTTCATTAATATAAGTGCAAATAAGTTTTCCGCACAAACGTCTCAAATATGCATTCCGAAGAAATTCTTAATTAAGCCACGAAGAAAACAGGCTTTAAAAACTACTTATTTTCTGAAGGGGATTCTATTTATTTTACTCTGATCTGTTTTACTGTGTATTCTTTTTTTTTTTGATCTTCTGTCTCTACTTGGCGGCATCGAAGCAGACTTTGTGTACCGTAGACAGTTAGCGAGATGTTACACATTTTCATTGTGTCATTTACTGGGGATTTTGCTTTAAACTTTAAACATGGAATATGGCTTCCACTAGTGCAACTACAGAGTGCTAAGCGTTCTAAACGTTTTACACTTAAGCCTAGTACTCTGTTCAAATTTGCGAAAAATGTTGAGAAACATTGATTATTTCGTTTGAAAATTAGCCAGTGGTGATAACACTACGATTGAAAGAAATTTATCGTTCGTTTTTATTGCCTTGAAGTAAGCAACATTGTTTTTCTTATGTAAACAAAAACTATGTGTAAAAACAAATGGAGAAGAAAATAATTTTAGGAGCTTGTGATGCAACGTATGAATTAATGCAAATTGCAGCTGCTGCAGAGGAGCTCTTTGAAGACTCAGGTTCTGCAAAAAGCCCATACCTTCATTTTATGTTATATTTATATTTTTCATTATTTTAATTATTTGTGTGCAACAAAACAAATTTAATGCCAAGTAAAATCTGATCACCTGTTGTTTACAATTCCGTCCGAAATCAGTGATTATTATTTTACAGTTGGAAAATATGTTGGCGGAAACATTTTGTTGTTGAAAAAAAGGCTGCAAGAAACATTTCGTATGTTTTCAGAAGATGAACAGAGTACAACTTCAGCCATATTATATTGCAATTATTTCGCATGAATTTTTTTATATGGACTTTTGACAGCAGTTCGCACGAAATGATGGACAGAGTACCATGCGTTAGTGATGGTAGCAGCGCACAGTGTTGTGATACGGCCAAAAATAGTAAAATGGAATGCTTGAAACCCGAAACTATGTTGATGCTACTGAATAGTATATACTCGGCCTAAGAAAATTAGAAAAGAATTAAATAAAAATTTTATTTTTAGACGAAGTTATAGAGCTTCAAAGTTGCACTTTGGAAACACGCATTTGTACCGCAAAATTTAAGAAATTAATTTGCAGTCGCAAAACGGCGGTGCATTAGAGTATAAAAGCGCATAACTCTCTTGATCAGCTGTGAACTTAAACACAACACGTGGACTAAATGCAGCGAAGAAATTTATAATGAAAAAAATGCCAGCAAATACTCAACTGTTGTGTGGAGCGGAACTACTCAACTCTGCGTTTCTAAGACAAACACTCAACGGTTGCGTAACAGTTACGTCTTATGAACGCGACCAATGACAATAAGAATACCGAAATAATAAATACAATAACAAAACAGAAATAATTTTTTTGCAAAATCACAATTTTTGATAGAAGTTTAAGAAAAAGTTTCGATTTTTTTATATAATTTAATTACTACAAGTACGTATAATAAAAAAAACATAACTTTTGGTACGCCTAGTTGCAACTTTTAAACTTATTGCATTTTTTTAGTGTCAGCTCATATGAAAATAAGTGATGTTTTTAACTATTGTTTTTTTACCATTCGACAACACTGCGGAGGATATTATTCACGTCCTTACTCGGAATCGAAAAAAAAATTTTAATGAACATTAAGATTGTTATATGTAACTCGTGTATGGAATTTAAATAAGATTTTTTTGACTTTTTTGGATTTTTGGAACATGGACTTTTTTCCGATTTTGATAAAATTTGGCCAAACCTTTTAGTGTATAAAATTTAATAAATATAAAAAGTTTCATAAAGCTCGAACTTTTTTCCTTTTTTTTCTTTGCTTTATGACCTCTCTTCATTTTAGGACAATGTGAAGAATGCGAATTCTGGCAGAGAAAATTTTGAAATTTTATATATGGTTACCTTTTACCAATTAAAACGTGCGAGCCAAATTTTTACAATAACTATATTTGGCCGCTCGTTATATGAGAACACGAGACTGTGCAGCGTTGTGAACGGTGCCAGGTACAATTAGATTATAAGGCCATGAAGAAGACTAAAACTTTAAAAATATTTTTAAAAAATGTTAAATAAGTTAATGGTCTTTCCAAAAAAGTAAAAAACACAATTTGCCACGCCCTAGAAGACAGTCTTATTTTTTTTTTTTTTGCATCGCCATCTTCTGGTGGCATATCGATGTTGATGGTATCGTTACAACTATATTTTTCACTTTGGAAATATTTTTAACCCGTCATCAAACTGATGTCATATCTGGTATATCGTAACCTTTCAAATTTTACGCAAACGACTCGGAAGTTCTCTATTAAGCTGAGTAAATCCTCACTAACAATATTATTACAGTAACGGAATATACGTTATTCAAGAAGTAATCCGTTCAGTCATTTTTAAAAGAATAAACATTCAAAATTGTAAGCAATTTTATTTTTAACTGATTCTAACATTTATTCAAAAAAATAAGGACGGATTTTTGGTTACATTCAATATTGTCCGTTGTTTTCAAGTGCTGTTTTTTTTGTCTGCTTGCTTTATTTGATTTGTTTGAGATTTCCTCTCCTACACAAACAAAGGAAAAATCTATTATTTATTTCAATTAATTTTTTAACATTAAAAATTAAATGAACGTTTGGTTCAATTTAAATGAAAAATGAGTAGACCGATTTTTAAGTGAACTTTCATTTATTTTAAATTACAATTTCAGTTAATTTTACGTACAGAATATTTTGAGTGCAGAGTCTTAATCGTTGCTTTCACGTATTTTACGACCCGATGACGTGTTTCAAATGTTAACACTTGCCTCGATAGCATCTGCCATAATCTGAAACTAAAAATAGGTGATCGAATCAGCTCGCTAGCAAAATAGAAAGTTATATCTCAGCTTATTGCAATTTCAACAACCTCAATGGCATACAGTGTCGAAAATAATAAAAATAATAAAAAAATAGATTCCAAATTCTTCAATCTAGACGCCTCCGCCAACGTTCAACTCCCTTTTGAAACCATTCTTGTAAATAAGGAGCTCCGGATTGCGGGTTAGGTCCCTCCGTGAAATTGAATTGAATTATAATTTATTATAATCACCCTTGTTGCAGTTGGCGACATCGACGTCAAGTCAACGCAATACCAAAAAATTGGTTTCGAAAACAATTGACTACTATTGGCAAGCTCATATTATTTTCTAGAGCTTAGAGAACAGAAATAGGCTGCCAGTAGCACAATAATTCTCTTGTCGCATGTTGGCTTTAGTTTGTCTGGGCCGAGGTCAACGTTTTTCTTTGTACGTAGTTTTTCATTTACTTCACATTTTTGAAGGTCATTAGAAACACGCCAAATAAAAGTTTATTCAACTAGTTTACTTACTTTGCGTTAAAGTCTATTATTTTATTTTACTAAGGTCATCAAGTTTTAATTGCCACACATAAAATTATGTAAATTAAAGTTTGTTCCTTTTATAATTACATTTTTTTTATCACTGTCCCCCTCAATACTTTCGAGTAGATTCGCTAATAAAATTTCCTTAAATAAAATGTTAAAATTTTTTTAAAACCTTGCTGTTAAGTTTTGTTATAAGTTTTCTTTGCGTATCCATTCGTTCGTTCCTCTACGACTATTTTAATGTTGGCTGCCAGCACAAATTCTCCTGCATACAACCAAGGTTCACGCACATGACCTTTTGCTTAAGGCTGCTAGAAATCTACATCTCCACTTGCTGTTTTTGGTTTTTGGCAATTGTTGACTGGCGGAAAATTTAAATTAAAAAAAAAAACATAAAACCTTGGACAGATTTTCGTTGACTCGTAGCATACTTAAATACTTGTTTGTCGTATTTCGATTTACAAAAAGCCAACGTTGTGTGGTGCAAGTATTCCAGACCAAACTACAACACTACTGCAATACAAAACAGTTTAAAATCTTGTTAAAAAAAAGTGAGCGTTTCGTGTGAATGAATGGCTTATAGCATTTTATAGCAACAACCTATAAAGCACCACCTCTTTGGGCCACACATAGTATTGTTGCTGCATGCCACTATTAGTGGCAGGCAGTCTTATTGTCAATGTCAAAGTTTATGCCTCGTTTCATCGCCCAGAAAAGCTCATTGGCTTTATTAAGCAAAAATTTATTATAAGCTTTAAAATGGCCAGGATTTGAGGCGTTAACAAAATTTTACTTAATTATATATTGACTAATTGAAACATTATGATTAAACGCATGCAAAAAATATTAAACTGATTTCTGAACTTTATGGTGAATTAGCTTTAGAATTTAATACCTGATTTAGTTTATTAAATTGAAAGTTTAAAGTTTAACTTGAGTTTAAAACAGCAGTCATGGAGCCAGGTTGTCCAGATTTTTTTTTAGTTTTTCGCGACATACAATATTAAAAATCGCCACATCTATTTATTATAATAACAGTGTACAACAAAATTAATGTACTTCTTTTCAATATAACAAGCCATTAAAAAAAACTTCTCGTTTTATCATTTTAAAAGTTTACATTTGGGATTCGTTTTTGAGGGTGTTAAAGTTGGCCCCCTTATTCACGTTGTACCGCTCACGTCATTCTCGGAAATCATGCATGAACGTAATGAATTTGTTGCTTCAATCACATGAAATTGCATTAACGTGAGTATACAAAATTTACACGTGAGTTAGCGTGCATGAATAGATTATTAACAGATTATTTCCTGATTTTTTTTCTTTATGGTAATTTATTTTTTTTTTATTTTTTTTAATTATTTTATATTTTTCTCCACTCATGTGAGCGTGCATGAAGGCGAGGAAAAAAAATTAGCGTGAGTGAAAAGTTACTAACGATCCCATCTCTACTCAAAGCCTCACGAAGAAAATTTGTGTGGAACATTTGTGGATGGAATTTCATTCCTCCGGTGAGAAGAGACGGGGGCGAGCACAGAAATCTACGAGCCTGTCACCGTTGTGGTTTCGCGATGTACCAAGGCCATGTTTTTCCATAACCGCCTGTAGGTTATTATAATCGTTTCCTACTTTGGCGTTGAAATCACCAAAAAATATTTTAATATTGCCGATAGGTAAAGAGCTTGTAATGCATTCAAGTTGGCTTTATAAAATTCATTTTTATTGCTGTCGTCGTCAGCTTTAGTTGGTGCATAACATTGCGCGATAGATATTTTGCGGAATTTATAATTAAATCTCGCGTAGATTATGCGTTCGGAGACTGCTCTACATTCTATTTGTGCATCTCTAGCCGTGGGTGAGAAAAGCAAGCCAACGCCGTTTTTCATGTGGGTGTTGTTTTGCCCGAGTAGATGAAGCGGTGACCAGAAGGTAATTGAGTATTGCAACTGTTTAGCCATTGTACTTCACTCATACCAAGGATGTCAAATTTATAAGAGATCCTTTCTTCGTAACTTGCTCGAGTGCAGTCCAGTTGAACTAGATGCACGCAGGCGCATGGGCATGGACATGGATAGGTTACATTCTTAGAAGACCATCAACTGATATTGCGAGACAGGCACTCGATAGGAATCCTCAAGTTCAACCACGTAATACATAGATAAGTTGTATCAGAAAAGAACAAGAAACAGCTCAATTAACATGGAATCAGACCAAATTACATCGAATATACGAGTAAATTAAAAGTTTTTATTGAAAAAAAATTCAGAATTTTTTTTGTACCGTATTTTGGAGGTACTTTAGTTATGGCCAATACTGTATGTATATGTCGTAAACGAAAAAAAGAATTTTTTAATAATAAATGAAGACATTCGCTTGTTTAGTGAAGCAGACGGGAGACTTTGGAAGGAATAGTACTGGCAACACCCCGACAAATAAACAGTCCATTGATGCAGTTTATTTTTATATTGAATGTTGAAGAACACAATCGGCACGATTTCTTACGAGACCTCAGAATCTCAAGCCTTTTAATTTAACCAACAAATTATTTAACAAATTCTAAAACTAACAACTTTTTCAATTTTTATTGTAATTAACTATTTTAGTTGTGGCGTTTCAAAATTCGTATTTAATCGAATTACAAATATCCAAGTGTCGTTCAGTAGCTCCATTCATCCGTGGAAAAAGTAAATTCATTTTTACTTACTTGTAAAGGAAGTGTTTGCGTTCTACGCAATTTAATACGCAAATAAAAGTAAACATACCTGAAAATATATGGAAAGACATATTAAGAAATATTATAGTTTTTTTTTTAATTTTTTGTTTATATTAAATACTTATAAATAATAAAACAAAAACTTAATATAAACAATGTTTTTCTTTCGGTACGAGTGTGTATTCTAAACAAACAACAGGAAAGCTCAAGAAATTTATAGAAAAGTATAAAAGAGAAAAAGGAAAAAGCAAAATATTTTTGTTTAGTTTAAAGTAAATAAAAATGTGTTTTTATTCATTTTTTAACTAAAAGTTTTTTTTTTCAAAGTAACAGGGTTTCAACGAAAACGGCAAAAACTCCTAAATATTTTTATAGTATATTTTTATAGTACAATTATTATAATACATTTTACATATTTTTATAGTACATTTTATATATTTTTATAGTACATTCTAGTCTGCTATATCCCTGTTTAAGAGGAGCTTTTGTCACTTTTTCAAGACTAGGGATAAAATACCAATACAGCGAAAAGTTAGAGGAGGGCAAAATATTTCACAAAAATGTTGCTCGTGGGGTTTTGCATAAAAGGACATCTTATACTGTAAAGATTACAAAACTTTCTGTGCAGATTTACTATAACAATGAACAAAATCTCTCCCTGAATTAATTATCTAAAGTTTTTTATACCCTCCAAGGGAATTACGTGTAACAACCTTGTATTTTTTTATATTTCCTTTGCGATGCACAGTGTAATAAAAGAACTCACACATAATTTTTGTTTATTATTTTTTTTTTTTCAAAAATATAAGCAACAAGTTTATTTTTAAACAAATACAATAAAAGCTGTTATTTTTAAAAACTTAAGTTTTCAAGTGTAAATTTCGACACTTTATGAGTGGAAAAAACAATAAAATGGGAGTAAGAGGGACAGATAGAGATAGCAACCCATTGAAATGATAAAAATACTTTAAGTTTTCTTTTTATTTTGCAATTTATAATAAAAAATGCTACATGATTAATGCGTTTTTATCGAACAGTGGTGGTATTTAAACGATTTGAAAACGGGGCCCAGAGTTAAATATTATGAAAAGTATACATGTTGAAAAATGAGCGATTTTTTTAACAAACTTGTTGTTGTAAGCCTTTTGAAGGTGGTAAAAGTCCATCCCCAGCGATGCAGGCCCGGTCACGTTGTGCCTCAACCTTGTAACTTGAATACTCAATTGCTCAATTTAGAGTTTCTGAAAGTGTTCGTAAATTATGAAGCACTTTTGGAAAGTTCTAAAGCAAGATTTTAAAAAAGGTTTACAATCAACTGTTTGTGTAAAACAATGTCTGATGTTGTAACAAATTTGTCACTACTTATGTGCAGAGCGTTTGCCAGAAAGAAAATAAGCAAGGGCGTGCATAAGCACGTTTGAGCATGAACGTACGTGAGTGTAAATTTATTTAGACGGCATTTAGACGTTGAGTTTTTCACATATTTGTCTAATCCTGAGTTTTTAGTTTGTATGTGAACGGGGTAGAGAGGCAAATGAGGTAGGAAATAAGTTTTGATTTGTGGTTGTCATGTTTGATTTTGAAATTTGTTTTTATTTCAACTTAATTTTTTGTATTTGTACACTTTTTTTACTTCCCGCAGTAGGATATTATCATAATTTTCGAAAAACGCGTTTTCATAAGATTTACTCGTTTTGGGGTCCTGGGAGTCGATTCCGGCTGACAAATTTCGCGATTATGTCCCTTTGGATGTGTTTGTATGTGGCTGTGTGTGTGTGCGTGTATGTGTGTGTGCGTGTATGTGTGCGATGGAGTATGTGTGGGTGTGTACTTGTGTGAACATATCATAATAAAGTCATTTAGCCAAGTTAGATGTCGTAAGACCGATTTAATTTAGTAGATTTTGAGAATTCACGAGAAATGGTTTTTGCACATAAACTTTAAACTACTCAACCAATCAAGTTCAAAGTCAGCTCTTAACATAAAAAAAACAAAGACGATCGTTCTAATTTTATAAAAATCGGTTAATCCGTTTGAGTGTTATCGTTGACGAAAAATTTCGACAAAAAAAAACGTTTTCTTTTAATATCTTAAAAATGCTTTGTGAAATAGATTTTTGATGTTGAATTAATATTATTATTTTAAATGTCTTTCAGGTTCAGGTTCAACGGGAAGGTCAAACCAAATGAGAAAATAAAAAAAAAATTAAAGACTTAAATGAATAACTCATGTTCAAGAGGTTAAAATAAGTCATGTTTGAAAACTCAGCCGTCTTAGCCGCCATTTTCCCTAAGACTTTTTGCTGGACTTTTTCTCAGTTCGCTTTTGGTGTTTTGGCCACCGCTATGAATGCTTTTTTCCATCAACCATAAATTTTTTAAATAAAATTTTTAACCTACAATTCCATCTCTAATTTATAAATGAAAAATAAAAAATCCCTTGTGTATTTATGTAAAAAATATTGTTTTTGATTATAAAAACTTACACAACAACGACTTTGTTAACAAAGTATTTATTTTTTATTTTATTTGCCAAATAGTTTGTTTACACAAAAAAAAATTAAACAAATTGTAAAACAAAAAATACCGCCGTTTAATCGGTAACATAAGCAATTGCGATAGCCGAAAAAAGGAATGCAAATTGAATATAAAGTTTTTATTTAAGGCAGGTTTACAACACATATGAAAAGTTGAAACAAAAAAAAAAACAACAAATGGTGGCTATTTATTTCGAAAAGCAACACCCCAAGCATTTCTGATAAAACAATAAACGATTGCAAGAGATGATGACTGATGGAAATGATGATGAAGTTATAGAAAACTAAAACAAACACACATACTTATTTACAGCATGTTTCCAAAAATCTATTCAATATTGTTTATGATGATTTTATTGTTTTTAAAAACTCGCAACATATTGTATTTATTTAAAGAATATTTTTCACAAAATGAAAAACATAAAACTAATAAATACAAAAACAAATGGCGAAAAGCAATCGTAAAATTATTTGTAAATTGTTGGAATGTCTTAATATATTTTGTGGAATTTAGCGAAACAACAAAAGTTTTGACAGTTACATTAAGCAATGTATTCCAACCAACGAAAATTAAAGAAATAAAATGAAATATTGTAGAAATAAAATGTAGAGAAATATTGTAACAATAAATCATAAAAGTATTAAGCGTAAAGCATTATGTGTAAAGAAGAGATGAATGTCCTTTAAATCGTCGATGTAACAAAGACAAACATTTCTTCAAAAACTTAAATATATTTAAAAGTTCATTCGCTTAGAAACAATAACGTGTCCAGACAAAAATTTATTTTCTTGTTTTTCCAACACAAAAAGAAAAAACGAAATTGTTTTTACAGGTTTGAAAACTATTTTAATGTTTGAATATGATGTTTATGATGATATTAAAAAAAAACGATAACACAATTGTTATAGTTTGATAGTTTTTGCAGTTTTAATTAATTTCTTTATATCTCGGCCACATAAAGTTTGTGTGTGTCAAAAACTGTGCATAAATTTAATCAGTTAAATCTAAATAGCTTGTTCAAAGTTCAAACAATTTGCTAAATTGTTATTGTAAAATTCTATTTAATATAAATACAGTGTAACACAAAAGCAAGCATGCAGCTCTACCACACTATACATTTTGTTAACGTAAAGATATATGAGTTATCAATTGATAAAATGTTTTTTAAATTTATTAATCGAGATTGCCTAGATATCTTTTTTTAAAGATTTTCAATTATGAATTTGAATTTCATTATAATAAAAATTAGCGAAACTATGTCAAGCAATGGATGCAACATCTCCCACAATAAAGAACATGTTAATTATCGCATATCTAGAGAACTGCCACAGCGAATACCTTGAAATTTTTACTGAGTAACTCTGTCACTGATACTCATCGAAACGGTATTAAATTAAAATACGCCACAACACGAACTGAAAAAAACTATGTGACAAAATCTAAAAAATGGGAGAGTAGATTGCAAATCTACATGAGCAGATGATCATTTCTATTATTTTTATAAATGCGATAGCTCTCTAAAAATCGATAAAATAGATGTTTGGAGACTCAGTGAACATAAAAAAATTTAACTAACTCTTCGTTGTATCGCTTTTAAAATTTTAAAAAGTTTTGAATAGAGATGTTAGGCTTCCTTATTACATTTAAACAATTTTAAGTAGACCAATGTATTGAAGAAATTTGATAAAAAACTATAAAAAATTCACAATTCTTTTAACTTTGATATGTTTTTTTGAAATTCTATTTCTTTTTTTAATTTAGTATTTAGTAGCAATTAAAATAAAATCAGTTTTTCTAAAATCGAAATTGTATTTCAGAGGATATAATATTTTTTGGTCAAAAAGGTGAATTTCTGACAATAGTTTATAATATACTACGAGTATTTAATTTGAAATTCTGCAACATCGTCATATATAAAAAAAGCTATTTTTTTAGGTAATAAATCATCTTCATATCGTAAATTGTATTGTGTAAAAAATTTATACAATTATTTTGTATACTCACCTCTTGAGATAAGAATATTGTTTTACTTTTTCATTAACTTGTGTGCAAATTGAAAACTTTAAGTTCGTTTTCTGAAAAACAAGCGTTTTTAGTTATGCCGACACACACAGGTTCCAATTAGAAAAAAAGGGTAATAAATCTGTATCTTTGAAACTTGCGATCCGAATCATAAACTTTAAAGTTATTTAAATTTGAAGCGCCCTGTTGAAACAAACGGTGGGCTACAGGGTGTCAAAGTTGACTTCCTCGGGCATGTAAAATTTTGTTGGCTTCATAGCTTTTGCAAATATTATTTTGATTTTAGCAAATTTATGCTTTTTGTAAAGCTTATTAATCGATAAAGAAAATACATTTTATTTCACAAAAATTTCTTTATTATTTTCAAACACATTTGGCTTTCAAATTTTAAATTTTGGTTTCTGGCCTTGACTATGCTTGCAATTTTGTGAATATCTCCGGCAAAAACATATATAAACTTAAAAAGAAAATATTATATGATTTTCAACAAAATTCTTGATAATGTGCAAATTTTTAATTGATCTCAAATCATTTAGTTGTGAAAAAAATTGCAATAAAGTTTTTGAAATGAGAGTGAAAAATGGCTAAATTTTGATTAAAATAGAGTTTGATTGTTCGACGTTTTTCTCAATATCTTTTCTAACCCAAAATTTTTCTTTCTCAATATATAAAAAGATTAGAATTCAAAAAAGACTGCAGTATATCCAGCATTGGACGAATATCAAGAATTTTTTAACGAAATTCCAAGTTAATCGCTTAGAAAATATTACGCACATCGAGTTTTAATTTTTTTTTATATAAATTATATTAGATATGTTTAATACAATTAATCTGACTTTTAATTGTTACCCGCCCGCTCAAAAAATGTGGGTAAATTTACTAAAATTAGTAAAATTTTCAGAACCATTTTATATACCAGCGTGAAAATTGTACTAACTTTCGATTTTTAATCTTTATTTCTTCATTATTTATTGAAAAACATAGTAATCGTTTTATGTAAAAAAATTTCAACGATATATTAAATGAAAATCTTTTTATGAATTTTCAAATCCTAAAAAAAATATTTGTCAAGAAAATACGAATGCCAAACTTTTTAGGTTTTTGCCTGGTTATTTTTTAAAATGATCTAAATTCATACAAAATATAAAAGTGCAGTTATCTACCTGTCCATTGGTATGTAATACGAGTATATTTATGATATAAAATACTAAAAAAAAGAAGCACACAACATAATTCTTTATTATAATACACGCTGTGGTAGTCGCAGAAGAAAATTCGAGTACCGTAATAAAGCAGATTGTATGCGAGTTTCATTTGCCATCTCCTTTAAAAATTATTTGTTTGCAAAATTGAATTGTAATTTTGAACCGAATTGTATAATTTGTTGACAAAATGTCCAACTTGATTAGCAACCGAGTTGTAACAACGCTCGCAACGTGTATGGCTTAAAACATTTAAATTAATATTTTAATTAATAATCTTAAAAATCTAGTTAAAAAGAAATTCAATTAATATGAATAAAAAAATCAAAATCAAGTAATTTTTTTAAGGATATTGCAAAATTTAAAAATTTAAAATTTTTTATGTTACTTCAGCTTTTCATATATAACAGCAAAAATTTTCTTAACTCTGGTTTTGATTTATCAAGATAACATTTTTCAGTACAGTACGGACATTCGCTAATTCGGACCATCCAGTAATCCGGACATTTAAATTTTTCGGACAGTCTAGAAATTTTTCCTCTTTAGTCTGGACAAGTGTTCTTTTTTCTCAATAAAATTTTCGTGGCGAACTGTTTTCAAAAGCTATTTTATGGGCTAAACAAACCAAAGCAGAACAAGGATATTTTATTTTTAAAAGAATATAAAAATATAGCTGACAAATTACATAAAAAAATTCTTAGCATTAGATACGATGCTAAAATTACGTGAAATACACTTCGAATACGTTGATCATCCATCTACCTTATAGTCCAGATTTCCTGTTTTTAAATTTGAAAAAATGGCTCGCAGGAAAAAGATTCATCTCAAAAGACGAAGTGATTACCGAAACTAACGCGTATTTTGAGGGGTTCCCAAATCGTATTATTCAGATGGTATAAAAAAGTTGGAATATCGTCTTACTAAGTATATTGAACTAAAAGGAGAATATGTTGAGAAATAAATGGTTTAAAAAAAATTGTTTTTTTCCTACTTAGGTAGCTTCAATATCCACCCTCGTATGTACATTTATGTATTGCGTTTAAAATTCTATTTTAACTGTAGTCCGAACGATCCACTAATCCGGACAGTAGCTGAAACTATAATCTGTCCGGCTTATGGAGGTTCTACTGTACTGGCATTCATCTTTAAGAAAATAATAATACCGACTTTAGCTTTCCTTTTGCCACCACTTTGACTATCTTGAACATTTAAGCTTTTGATACATAAAATAGAAATGCCGGTATCACTTCTTCTTTCAAGTAACACTAAAATAACATTTTATAATTTCTGTTTGACATCTTTAAAGTAAGAACATTTTCCTTTAATCAATTGTTTGCAATAAATATTATTCTACTCGGTCCGCCCACTAACATCAAATACAAATAATTATTATTGTGCATTAAGTACTTGATCTTATTTATTTGCAGTTTGCAAACACAAATTTATGTTCAAACGACATGTTGTAATTTTACTTTCAGTAATTTTATGTTTATTCTGTAATGATACCACCACACATGCTCACTCACAACATTTTATGGTCGAATGTACTTGTGTGTGTGTGTGTGTGCATGTGTGTTGCAAATGTTTTTATATCTATAAATCGAGGGAAAAGGGGGACTGTTGAGCAACGTTTTGTTGGAATGTGGGGCGGGCGATTAAGTTTGAGAAAACGTGTTTAAGTTCACTTTCCTTCAGTTTTTCTGTTGATGTCTCTGCCCCGTTTATTAGTCAAGCTCTTTTTCGGTTTCTATGACCCAATGAGCCTTTGTGAGTATGTGTCAGTTAAGTTGCTTCTGATGTTGTTGTTTCTTGTATTTTATTGTCTTAATAGCTTTTTGATAATTTTGACCCAATTTTCGTTTTCATAAACTGCAGCTACAACTAAAATTTACTCCATAATTTTGTTGTAAAGTGTTTCCTCTCCAAGCGGTTATGCTGCCCCCAAAACTACTTTAACAGCCACAAACACACAGACACACAACCTCTACCCTCTATGGCCATTTATGTGGACTTGTTAGTAAAGAATGAAATTTATGTTTCCCTCAGCATAATAGTGTGTGTGTCGTGTCCGTCTGTTGATGTAACCACGTATGTATCTATCATTTATGCATGTGTAAGCATGGATAGATATAGAACTTGTGATGTTTCTATAACAACAAAAATACATATAAATATAAACAACAACAAGAACAGAGAATTCTATTTGAAAAACTTGATTCAAGTTTTCAATTAAAGGGAATTTTAAAACGATTTCAGACCGACCGTATCAACTTTTTCAGCTACTAGTATTTTTTGAGTTTACTGGCATTTACTTGAATTTTTTCAAATAAAGTCAACCGCTCAATCAACTCTTTCAAATTTACACTGCACCTCATGCAGGGAAAATTACTGCTACTGACTTTTGCAACTCTATTTGTAATTTTCCTTTCTGTTCAGTAATGGCAACTGACCATTTTTTGCATTAAAAAATTATGTTTTTACTCCTGTCAGAACATAAGTAAGTTACGAGTGTTAAGTCAGTTTGTCAGTCTAGCAGTGAATATTTTTTTCATATAAAAAAGTTGTAGTATGTCCGTCCTCTGCCCAGCTGCTAACATAACTCACAACTCACCGTAACGAACATTCTAGGCTGTGTTCTTTTGCTAAGTCTTACCTTAGAATTGACCTCATATGTCGAGAGGATTATAAGAAAAGAGAAGAAAATAAAATAACAACTTTAATGAAACACAAAACAAAAATAAAAAACAAAAACTTCTCTTCAAAAAAAAAAAAAAAAACAAAGAACTATAATCATTTTTATGACTCTCCTAAGGTAAAATAATACACATAGAAAAAAAAAAGATTAAGAACTAGGTCATCATTAATTTGGCCGTAGTTTTCCCAACTACATGCATAGTTTTTTCTATTACTTTGGAAACATGGTTGCTTTGTGATACCAACAGATGAATGGAGAAATGGATGATGTACCATATTTCATTTAAAACTATTATAGTGCTCCGCAATATAAATCACATGTAGTCAGTTTATATTGTTCTGGTTCCTGTACTCACATTCATTCACTCGTTTGTTTTGTACCTTTTGATTAAGAGATTTAAGCAGGCAGACAGTTTTCGGTCATGATTTAAAACAAAAATATATATTTGAAATTTTTTTTATTGTTTGTTCGAAGATTTTTTAATGCTGCTGATCTAAAATAGTTGCTCGAATAAGTTCAGCTGAACCGATAGATACTTTTTCCCGATTGTTTTCTTGTAAACACTGTCATTAGAGTTTGTCATTTCATCATGGATTGTTTCTCGTCTGCATAATACTGGTATTATTTAGCATTAAATAGTTGCAAGAAAAAATTTAGTAGCAAAAACCAAACTCATGCAGGCTGCGGCCAACGAAAACAGCATAGCAGTTCCTTTCTATCTATTGTTATCAGAATTTATTACATTACCTTGTATTTCATCTCTGATAACAAAAATTTGTATTAATAATTTTAGTGAACGATATACATAAGTTAAGCCAATATACCACACTCTTTTGGAAATCCAGCGATTTGAAAATAC
This sequence comes from Gymnocheta viridis, assembly GCA_956483585.1. NCBI lineage: Eukaryota > Metazoa > Arthropoda > Insecta > Diptera > Tachinidae > Gymnocheta > Gymnocheta viridis. The sequence goes on along the minus strand of OY101441.1, from coordinate 105,373,338 downwards.
AAATAGAGTAGAACTTCCATAACTCGAATCACCATTATCCCAGAAAATATCTTCGACATATGGAGACTTCTAGTTATAAAATTTACGTGTTGAAAAAAAACAGTGATGTAAAATATTCTGAAATTAGTGACTGAATCAAAAAAATACTCTAAATTGTTCAAAGCCTTATAGAACTCATCAGTTTGTAGTTTGCAAATATAAATTCAATGTTCGATAAGAATTTTCTATAAAATTTTTGGAAGACTACTGAAAAGTTTCATCCACCGAACACTCACCATCACTCGGCGAATAAAAAAAATTTATTACAAAACAATTCAGTGCAACAGACCAGCTGATCAGTAAGCAAATCACTTCGAGTTATAGAATTCATATGCATGTAATTTCGTTCGACTTATCCAGAACTTCGAGTTATGGAAGTTCGAGTTACGGAAAGAGAACTGTAAGTTATTTTCTCTCTTAACGCTACTGCCAATCGAAGTAAATCGAGTTAGAGAAAATTCGTGTTATAGAGGTTCGAGTTATGGAAGTTCTACTGTAATAACCAAATTGCTATTTTATAAATAGTACATTGAATATTGATTTTCAATCAAATATTTTCAATCTCAAAAGTATAGAAATAAATAAAAATAACACAAATAAGTCATATTTTTTATTAAAAATGTTTTAGAAATGTTGATTAACCAGGTAATCGCATCCTTACAACAATAATAATACTACAACAATTTTTTACAAAATAATTTGCTGTTGTCAAGTTTTTTTCCATACAAAAGAACCACTTTCTACAGCAGCAACGTAATGCCTGGCTAGTGGCCTGAATGTGCATTGATTTTTAGAACATGTCTGATAGCTGGAAATATATGATTTCAAAATAATTGAGTTATTCTGTCTTAAATCACAAAAGTTCAGACCACATAATTTAAAAAAAAGAGATTGTATTTATAGTTGATTATTTGTTCTTTTTTGCGTATTTGGCTGCAACTTGATCATCTTTACTTTTTTTATATATTTTCCAAATTTCAGTGGAGCTGTAAATTCGCAACGTGAATTTCGTCGTAGTGTCGGCCGTCAGCATGGCGTAGGCGATTTATTTAGCCATGAGTACACTATTTTTAACCTTAAGCCGTCAACCAGACAGAAATTGCTGCGAAGTCAAAAAACTAACGGTCAGTATCGAAAAAGGTACAGAAATTGTGATTCATAGTTGATTTTCTAGTTGAATTTGGACCTACAATATTTTGCTGAAGCATGTAAAGAAGCCGGACTATCACAGACAACACCGTGAGTTCGCTAATTGGCACCGATCACAATCCACTACGGATCGATCCCCAAAAAATTACTATTTGGTGCTGTTAATAACATGACGGCATCATCTTGACGATGCTGATGAGGCGAAAACAGCTGATCTTGCTGTAAATAGCTCGAAAACTGAATCCATGCGCATAAACGCCGGTAATACAGCACTACTAATTTTAACATTACTGGAAAAGGTAATGGAATTTAGCTATCTCGGTAATACAAGGTGGCGCAAAATTAATCATCTAATTTTGTTTTTGAATAACTTTTTTTACTAACAAAAATAAAAGATTTTGAGTGATGGAAATCTTTATTTGGACCTTTAAAATTTTTTTGTTGAATGGAAAAGATAATAAATAATTGCCAAGTGGCTGCCGTGAGTGTTGATACACATTTTTGTCCGCTTTATAGCAATTTATTTTATTCCCAAAACTTCGGGCGATAACTGATCGGATTCCTCTCGAATGTTTTCCTTAAGGGATGCGATTTTCGGCGGGTGGTTTTTAAAGACTGCGACATCAAGTAACCCAAAAAAAGGAAGAAGTCTGGAATGGTTAAATTGGGCAATATTGCTGGGCATTCCAAATCGGCAAAGCGGGAGTTTACACGTCCTAAAAACACTTCGACAAAATTATTCCACGCTCTTGCGGAGTATAGCGCTCCATTATTTGTCTGTTTGTATTCTGCAACTGTAAAAACTATTACAGTCGAACTTCCATAACTCGAACCTCTATAACGCGAATTTTCTCTAACTCGATCAAATTCTTCTGGCAGTAGCCTTCCGTAACTCGAACTTGCACAACTCGAAGTTCTTCATAACTCGAACGAAATTACATGCATATGAATTCTATAACTCGAAGTGTTGGTCTGTTACACACACATTATTGAAGAGCATTGTTTTGAATCATATATTTTTTTATTCGATGGGTCTCATCTTCGGTGGAAGAAACTTTTTAGTAGCTTTCCAGAAATGATGTAGAAAATTTTTGTCGAACATTGAATTTATATTTGCAAACTACTAGTATTGTAAGAAGCGGCTACTTTTGACTACTCAATACTTTTTCAATTAAGTACTCGATACTACTCAATACCCTTAACGTTTTTTCTTATTTAAAAATAAAAATATTTAATAGATTAAAATCCGATTTTATTATTGGCAAATTTAATAATCCATTAAAAAAATCTAACTAAACGGCCAATCTTATTAATTGTTGTGAATCAAAGCCGAAATTGATATGTCTTCAAGTAAAATTTTCGTATTTACATATGGAAATGCATCTCTGAAAGTATTCAGTAATTAGTGTAGGGCATTGAGTACCGGGATATATATACGGTATTGAGTATTCGATACCCAAATACGCATTGCTTTTACGATACTACAAACTACAACTGATGAGCACTATAAAACTTTAAGCAAGTTAGAGTATTTTTTTTTTCATTGAAAATATAAAAAGGAAATTTTCAGTCACTAATTTCAGAATATTTTATTCAATACAGCTTTCTTATTATATGTGGTTTTCAGGAACTGTTTGTTTTAAATGAAAACATATTCATCATTTAATACACGGATAGCATTTGTTTTTTTTTCTCAACAAATTAATTCTATAACTCGAAGTCTCCGTAAGACGAAGATTTTTTTTGGGATAATGGTGATTCGAGTTATAGAAGTTCCACTGTACATCTAACGATAGCGTGATTAATTTTGCGCCACCCAGTATATTAACAGCAACCACCGGGGGCTCCCAAATCTATATTAATAACTGGATGAAAAAAGAAAGATAAGCATTTGGAGCCTTAAACAATATCTGGAAATCAACACAGATTAAAAGTAGCACCAAAATTCATACATATATTCAAGTCTAACGTAAAATCTGTATTGGTCTACGGAATGCATCTACAAGAGCCATTGACAGAATCCAGGCATTCGTAATCAGATGTCTTAGGCGAATCCATTTGTAAAACATAATCTCAAATCAACATCTATACGTAAGGTGCAATCAAAATCCAATGGATAATGAAATTAAAAGCAGGAAATGTCGATTGATAGGTCATACATTGAAGAAGCCTTAAACAACTTGAATGGAACCCACAGGATTGCCTACCCATAGGCAGACCCGCTCAAACATGGAGACGACAAGTTCAAGTCGAACAAAAGAAGGAGTGAAATAAAATTGTTAGCATTAAAAAAAAATGGGGTTGGAAAAATGATTTTGTGGTTTAATGTTCCACTTACAAATTTATTATTATACAAATTCCTAGGTGGAACATAATAATAAAAATCATCGGACCTGATTTCGTAATGACGAGGGACACACTGTTACCGTCAATGGTCCCCGGTATAGAGCAATGTTGAAGGACTTTAAGTGGCCAGAGTTACCAGTATATTAATGGTTCCAACAAGACGGCGCCATAATCGAATTTGTGAAGAAAAAATTTGGCAAGTGGGTTATTTCACGGCGAGGGTTCATCAGTTGGCCGTAGATATCACGCGACTAGACACTCTTCCATTGTTTTCTCTACCGCTTCGTCAAGATCTTAGTCGATGCTAACAAGTGAACCACTTTGGACGTGCTTGCGGCCAGCCTTTGAGACGGTATTACCGAAAAAACGGCAAACATATTGAACCGAGTCATCAAAAAATATACGGGCCGTTTGAAGTACTGCCAGCAAAATCGAAGGAAATTATTTGTTGAAATAGTATAATTGTAGCTTTAAAATAGGCCCAGAATTGATATCTTACACCGTGATGGTTTTATCTAAAATTTATTTTTCTATAATTGTTATCTGATCACTCATACAAAATCAATTACGGGATGGAACTGATGGTAAACGAGATAGCTTTCCTCTATAAAGAAATATACATCGCTAGCTTAAGGTTTCCCCTTTAAGGAACGAGTATCAATAAATCTAGTTTTTCTCTATAAGAAAATACTGACTATCGGCAGATGTAACCTTGTTCCATAATAAAAAAAAACGTATTGTCTCTAGTGATTGACAATTGATTAACAGCGTAAAATGCGATTTTATTTATCCCATAATATTATATAAACAATTGTTAATCGACAACAAAAGAATTTTTTAATAAAAGCAACAAAGAAAAATAAGCACCATAAACAAAATTGAAAAAAAAAAAAAAATGATAAACGTCAAATTCAAATAAGAGGAGAATGAAAAACGTGCTAGTTTGCATAATTGAATTTTTACATCAAAACAACCACAACAATATAAAACACTCTGCTGTATTAAGTAGCAAAACAGTTGTGGTTGATGCAACAGCAGCAACCGAATGCAAACATGAGAGATTCAATTGTTGAGAATAAAATTACGAATATGCATATTGATCGATTTCAATTGAGGATGATCCGAGAATGGTAAAGAAAATCGAAAGAATCGCTTGATCGAAGGGAATGGCCCAGCCCCAGAGTGAGTAAGAGTAAGAAGCATTGCCATCGATCGTGCCAAAATAGGAATATTAATATTAGAACGAGTATTTAGAATAAAAATATCGCTTAAATATTTTTTTAATACAAACTCAACAAATGCTACATTTCTTGACATATCTGTGCAAGCGTTTTTATAGATATTTCAGTTGGTCAGCAAACAAGAGTTAGAAGCATATGGGTTTCATTAGAAATTTTTTTAATAATTTTATTAATAAACAGCAAATATTTATCGTATTATTTTCCATTTGTTCATACCCTCACTCTTCCTAACAAACCACAAAACAGCACTCTTTACAAAATCGCTTTTTATTAAGTATCATGACAGTCGCTGATAACAGCTGACACCAGCCAATTTTTCTTTTTTTTTTTTGTTTTTTGTTTCTTCGAAAAACTAAAATGATGACGACGAACAAGACGACACAATTATTCTTTCGCTTATTTACAAACTGTTAGTGGAACAGGAGGAATATGGGGTATTTGGAAAACCAAAACCAAATAAACCATAAAAACATGTCACAGAAGGAAAAAAAAATAAAATAAGTGCCAGCAGTAGCAGAAGTAATAGTCAATCTATTACACCTGTCAGTTTAGATATTGGTTTTTTTGTGCTTGTTCGCTTTTTTATTTGTTTTCTCTATTTATTTGGGTTAGAAAGAATGGCACACAAACTCGCAGATAGAATATGCCCTGGTGGTAACATGAGCCTGAAAATTAAAAGAATTTATACATATAATGCACACCGCCCGCCGTGGCTACGACAACGACAACGACACACAACCAGAGTTTCATTGACTCGATTGAATTCAATTATTTAATATGAGTTAGACGAGTGTCTGGTGGAAAACAAACGAAAGAAGTGTTTCTATAATAATAATAAGTACACATAAAAAACTGTATTAAATTAGAATAAATATGAATTTTATGACCACTCAAGTGTAAGCATGTGTGCGACAGAGGATTAAATTATGCTAATAAGATAACACACGAAATCGTGCCAAAAAATATTCAAGCCAGTAAGTAAATAAAAAGTTTACATGGCCACTTAAGGGGGAATATACTGTGAATGTAGTTTTTCTTTAAAAGAAAATTAGAGTTGGTGACTGAGCAACGTTAAGTGGAAGTCGCTGGACTTTGATTAGGAAAATCAAAGACAGCTAACAACACACTTTCAATTCCAGAGAGCACAACTAATTATCATTAGATGAAAACAAGAATAAGCGATAGATCTATCGACAGATTTTCCTCATCATGAAGGTAAAGTAGAGCTCCCAAAGTTGTAGAAAAAAAGATCTACTAGAGTTTTTCCTAGCCGTTAAGAGAAACTGTATATCGCTCCTTTATTGCAACATAGTCATATCTAAAAAAAACAACTGCAGAAAACGCTCAATGGAAAATTAAAAAGATATTCTCCCATCAAGAGGTGAGTAAACAAGATATTTATATGAATCATGAGGTAGCGACTATCTCTCCTATAGAGGAAAGCTAGCGATACTCTTTCCCAGGAAGATCTAGCAATGATCTTTCGTAAAGAGTAAATACCCAGCCGGCAATGGTACTTCCTATAGAGGATAGACAGAGCTCTTGCGATGATCTTTTCCATAGAGGTAGACCAGATCTACCAACTACATTTCCTACAGAAAAATTCCACAGCACACGATCATCTTTGTTATAGAGGAAAGACACACCTTTAGCAATCTCCTCTCTCTTAACGGAAAGCAAAATCTAGCGTTTATATTTCCCATAGAGGAAGGTCAGAGCTAGAGATGATCTTTTTGACTAAGGAAAACAAGAGCTTTAGAGGAAACCTAAACCTAGTGATAGTATTTCCAACACAGCAAGGCAAGAGCTAACGATGATATTTCGCATAGAGGAAAGGCTTGAGCTAGCGATGATCTTTCCCATAGAGGAAAGACTTGAGCTAGCGATGATCTTTCCCATAGAGGAAAGGCTTGAGCTAGCGATGATCTTTCCCATAGAGGAAAGACTTGAGCTAGCGATGATCTTTCCCATAGAGGAAAGGCTTGAGCTAGCGATGATCTTTCCCATAGAGGAAAGACTTGAGCTAGCGATGATCTTTCCCATAGAGGAAAGACTTGAGCTAGCGATAATCTTTCCATTAAAGGAAAGTCAAATCTTAGCATGATATTTCTCATAGAAAAAGGCTAAAGCTAACGATGATCTTTTTGACAGAGGAAAGCAAGAACTATTGATAGTATTTCCAACAGAGCAAGAAAGATCTCTAGTGATACTTTCCATATAGGAAGATTTGAGCTGGCAATGATCTTTCCCAAAAAGGAAAACAGAGCTATCTTTCCGATAGAGAAAGGCCATAGCACGCGATGATTTTGTTTTCAAAAAAGGCCCGATCTAGAAATTATATTTCCCAGAGACAAAGGTCAGAGAATGCGTTCATTTTTATGACAAAGGAAAGCAAGAGTTTTAGAAGAAACCAAGAACTACTGATAGTATTTCCAACAGGGCAAAACAACAGCTAGCGATGATATTTTCGGTATAAAAAAGCAAGAGCTGGCTACAATCTTATCTACACAGGAAAGTCAGAAATAGCGATGACAGAGAAGAGGCAGAGCAAGCGATAGTATTTCCTGTATAGGATAGTAAGAGTAAATGATGATCTTTCCCATAGAGGAAAGCCGGAACTAGCAATAATCTGTTCGATTGAGTAAGGCTAGAACTAAGGATTATCTTTGTTATGGAGGAAAGCCAGAGCACCTTCCTATAGAGTAAGATTATAGCATGTCTTTGTTGGATAATTGTGGGATTATATTTATTATGGAGGAGAGCCAAAGCTCCTTCCTATAGATTAAAATTATAGCAATCGATGATCTGTCCTATAAAGGACAGAGCTACTGATGATATTTACCAGCGTTGTCAACTGGGAGCGTTTCGCACCATTTTCCGTGCTTTTTAAAATATTTTGTGCGAGGAATTCTTTAGTTGGTGCGCGATGCGCTTTTTTCAAATTTAGGTGTCTTTTGTAATTTTTGGTGTTATAAATTTATTATTTATTTTCTTATGCCAAAAGCTATCGAAAACTCGATGGCACAATATCGACAAATTTTTTAAAAATATTTTAATAAAAGTATAAATAGTGAACTATTATTACTTATTTTGAATCCTTACTATAAATCGTTGATCTCTTTTTAAAAAGTTTAGTAAAGAATTTAAGAAATAAAAACTTATTATCTATTTTCGTTGTTGTTTTTTTTTACTCTTTTTTAACTTAACTTGCAGACTGGTGTATTGTTTTATTCTTAATATAAAAATATTATAATTTTCATGCAAAATTAATTCAATAAACATCAATTATTCTAAAATTATTCAATAAATAAATAAAAGAGACATTCTGAACTTGGTGCGTTTTTTTAATGGCGCGTTTTCAGCTCCATTTTGGTGCGTTTCGATATTTTAAAGTTGACAACGTCTAAAACTATAAAAAACTATACTGGGAATAATATTGGAAAAAGCAAAGAGAGTATGGAATATTTGGAATAATAAAAAATCAGAGATGGAATCTTGTACTAACCGAAATTTCGTATTCTAATTCGTTAAATAATAAGGTTAAATAGTTCATATTCCCAGTCACTAGTATCCACCGTCAAAAGTGGTAAAATCGAACAAAGAACGCTGATGAGATGGTGTAGCGACCTCGAAATCAGTACTGATCCGTTCTGCTAGTCTGATGAATAAATTGTTTCAAATAAAAAAGTACGCTCTTAATAAAATAATGAATTTATCCAAAAATAATTTCTTAAATTAAGAAGATATGGGTAAATTCAGATTTAAACTCAAGCCATAAAAATCTCATTTCAATATACATATGTATATGTACATATATTAAATATTGTCATATACATAAATTTAAGGAAAAAACTTCGTATCATTCATATGGGATACCAAGTGTCATAATATTTCATTTGCATGGCCTACTCAAGTATTGAATTACTTGATAATGACGCTTTCAACCCCTTCGAATGCAAACAAGGATTTGTGTACGATGCGAGTACCAGCTCATATTAAAGCAGAATGTGGTTAACTGAAAATACTCTGGGACAAGAAATTATCTAAGTTGCTGCTGTTGCATCTTGCGGCAAGCATCCTTTTACTTAATGGCTGCTTAAGCTAATAATTTCTTATAATTCCTTAGAGAAACAGAGAAATATGATGGTGGATTAAGTACTTTATTTACAAGTGTTGCTTGCATGTTCAAATTGTAGTCATAATTAATGCGTATTTGGAAATTTAAAGTACTTTACATGAATAGGACGGGTCTGTATATGTGTGCGTTAAAGGCATTTGCATGAGTGCGTGTCTGTATTTAAGTGTGTATTACTTTAAAATGCACACTTAATTGATATATTGATTAAGTATAAACATAAAAGTATCTGCAAGCGACAGACATAAACGAACACAATGGCATTCTGTTGAATATGAGAAACGGAAAACGGAAAGAAATAAATTTTCGTAATAAAATTGTAGTGGAATAAACACCCTTATTCCAGTTGGCGACATCGAGGTCACGTTAACACAATCCCAAAAAAATTGGAGCTTGTCTACTCGCCCTCGAAAACAATTTTGTGCTAATGGCATCCTATTTCTGTTCTCTACAGTCCAGAAAATAACATGTCAATAGTAGTCATTGTTTTCGAAAACAGGTAGACAAGCCCCAATTTTTTGGTATTGTGTTGACGTGACGTCGATGTCGCCAACTGAAATAAGGGTGAAGAGGATACATATTTTTGTTTTAGCTTCAAGAGAATTTAGGAAAAATTCGCAATGTTTGTGGACTTTGTCGTTAAAAATATCCTCGATAGATCTTCATAAGGTCAGGTGTCAGCTTGATTTCCTCTTCTACTACAATTGATTGTTGTTATATTTTTACTTTTGTTTTAAAATTATTAAATTCTGTCTTTTTTCTTTTACTCGTATTATAATTTATTATTCTTATTGAAATAAAAGAAAACTAATAAAACAAACTTTATGGGGAAAAAATATATTTCAATATCTTTTAAAAAATTATTCTAAAGTCAGTGAATATAATCAGAAAATTTGTTCAATATTTTACAACATTTCAAACTTATTGTTCTCCTTTGACAATAAAGAAAATATGATTTTTTTTCTCCCAATATTGCTTGCAAAATATTCACAAACTACAAGTAAAACTAAAAGTTTTCGCTTTAACGAAGTGCTTTTCCATCAGCAGCTAAGTTAGAATGGTTTTCAACTACAACAGCAATAATGAGAACAACGACAAAAACAATTGAAAAATCCTTTTTGTTGAAAACTTCAAGTTGATGGCATAATAGTTTCGTTGTTTCGTTATAATGAGCCCACTTCGAAAGGCGTGCTGCTGTGCTCCTCTTCTGCAATAAAGACTTTCTAGTTTTGGAAAACAAATGATGAAAATCTTACGAAAGACTAGTTAGAATTGCAGACAACACCCTTATGGAAAATTTACATAACGCAAAAAAATACATGGCATAAACTGGCATTTTGATTTTAATAATATTTAATATAACAGAGGCTCAACTTCAAAGACTTTTTAGTTGGAATATTTGTCCATAAATATTGCACTATAATTACAGCGCACACTTTTGAACTTCAGTGCAGCTTCATTAATTTTAGAGAAATAGTATGGCGACATAATTCTACGGGGCAAGTGTTCCCAGTTTCTTTTTTCCTCTTTTATTTTATTTTAAATACTTGTTTACTTACTTCTTTTTGTTTTATTACCACATCAGAAGTTTAAGCAAATAAACAACCTTCAGTTTACCACTTTTGCCATTTAAGTTCGTATTTGTGAAGTACTCAGAACAGTTGTTGTTTTATTTCCTATTTCTTTACGTTCATTTATTAAAAGTGCATTTAGTTAATTTGCTTTTAAAACTGGAGAGAAAAGTCATACACACAAACACCATACACAGCACACACCATAGACAGCACACAAATAAGTAATAGTGCAGTAGTTTTCTTTTGAAAGCAGTTGGCAAATTTTTTTGTTGAATGAACAAAAATAAATTTTAAATAAAAGTGGAGGAAATAAAGGAAATAGTTGTTTGTGGTTTTATAACGTAGACGTATTTGAAACTTTGGAAATATTTTTGAAAACATTTCGAGTTTCATTGCAATTAGATAAGGAAACGTGGGTATAACAGCAGGCTTTAGTATAGGGGAAACCAGTGATGATCTTTCCGATAGAGGAAAGCAAGAGCTAGCGATGATCTTTCCGATAGAGGAAAGCAAGAGCTAGCGATGATCTTTCCGATAGAGGAAAGCAAGAGCTAGCGATGATCTTTCCGATAGAGGAAAGCAAGAGCTAGCGATGATCTTTCCGATAGAGGAAAGCAAGAGCTAGCGATGATCTTTCCGATAGAGGAAAGCAAGAGCTAGCGATGATCTTTCCGATAGAGGAAAGCAAGAGCTAGCGATGATCTTTCCGATAGAGGAAAGCAAGAGCTAGCGATGATCTTTCCGATAGAGGAAAGCAAGAGCTAGCGATGATCTTTCCGATAGAAGAAAGGGTTAGACATACTCTTTCGTATAGGAAAGATTACAGCGTGTAAGCCGTTTTTATTTTAGAAAGTTAGTTAAAACCCTTTCATTCAATAAAAAAAGAGATTATGCATATCCTTTTATCGAAAATTTACAGATTTTACGATTAAAGTTAATTTAAGTATTATTGGAGAGTGCGCTTGGGTTCTAGCCAAGTTTCAGGCAAGTCATACCATCCAGCATTTTTTCAGAAGTGCATTAGTATGTCATTGCATTTGTTGTTGTTGGACTGTTCAAGTGACGAAGGCATGGCCAGTATTATGCGTCATTGAACACTACCGGCAGCAATTAATACTTGTCTATCCTAATGTTAATGTACATACATTACAGCGTTCTCCTTCGTTGAGAATGTAGCAGAATCGTCGGCAAAGTAAAATCTATACAACTAATAGGCTAACATGTTTTTTAGACCCCTTTTGCGGTCGTAATACTGAACCAATTTTGGAAAGATTTATATGTTTTTAAACGAATTTTTACATAGATGTGGACAATCTTAATTTTATTGAAATCGGTTCGATATTTAAGGAGCTATAAGCGTTTAAAGTTGCTACTAACACAGGCACGCTTTTATTACTCATGCATGTTTCAGCTTCAACTTGAAAAATAAACATAGTGTGCATGTGTGTTTGTCCAATTTGCTTTTGCATAGAAATGAGACAGAGTTTTAAGTTGTTTATTTTGAATGTTTTTTGTTTTTGTATTTTATCGCATGTGTTTATATAAATGTTTGATATTAATTTCTTGAATGCGGTCGATTGAGTCGACCACTGAATACATTAGTAGTTAATAAAACGGCTACACAGCTCAACAAAATTTAATGCGCCTATATGACATCAGAGGCGCTACAACACTGACCTAAAAACTAACATAACAGCCAATATCAGATTTGCAAAACAATTAAGCTTTCTTTCTCATATTAATTTTAACAAACACAAAAGGCGAAATCTTCTTTGTTTGCGTGCAGAAACGCACAAGTCATGAAAGGGATCGAACCGGCGGTTTTAAAACAACGACAGGGGAACGATATAATTTGTAAGCTTTTGTGTTTGAGAAAATATACTAACAAACTTATCTTTTAAGGCATTCAAGGAGATACGTTCTTCCATCTAGGAAAGCTAGAGCCAACTATCGGGTGATTTAAACACATAGATAGATTTTTTTCTATATGAAATATTGACTATCATTCGGGGTCATACCTCCGCGGTTCAAAATGAGTCGTTTTATGCTTGAACAACATTTGGGAAATGCGGCAAGGGCTGCAAAGCCATGATTACGGACTTTTTATTGTCTGAAATGGAATATGTGACCCTGAATTTTCTTTAGTTTCCTTAGGATGGCCCCCATTATACTTTTAATGGTTTAAAACAGAAAACGAAATTAAAGAATAAATAAATATAACGTGATAAACAATCGACTTTTCGAGATTTCCATTAGTATTGTTTCCAAACCCAAATTCTTACAATAAGAGGAATATATTTAACACATAAAATTGTTTTTTAATTATCAAAAAAATATAAGAGATTTTCCATAGCATTTTAACAAACAATAAGCGTCTGTAAAAACGTTGTATACAAAAACGAATAAACAGTTCAAAGAGGATTAAGTGGGTTGGTTGCTTATTTTGTTGTCCGTTTTTTTTTTCGTTCAGTTCGTTTATTCGCCAAGTATTTATTACTTTTGTAAATAAATTATTAAGCCAGACAAATTAAATTTCGTTCGCATTTTTTCCTGGCTCTCACATGTTGCCTTGATTCGAATAAAAAAAATTTTATAAAATAAAATAAATATGCGAATGAAATGAAATATTTCAAATTTCCTGTAAATTTCCGTTACGCGAACTTTTATGAAATGCTTGTGAAGTTTTGGGGAAGTGCACCACTATACAGTAGTGTTTGTTGGTGTAGCGACCATTGTTTTTCATTTGAATTTTAATGTTGTAGTTTTTGTTAATGGAATAGTAGTAGTAGTTGTTGTTGTTGTATTTGTAGAAGTGGTAGTTGTAAAATGTTTTGCACAAAAACATTAATAAACAAATAGATCATGGTCAGTCACTGCTTTCATAGAATATTGTTAAGAAGTGTAAACGAGTGTAAGTTTTTAAATAAAATAAAAAAAAGTTAAGTAGGACCCGCATGTTTAATTTATATGAGTTAATTCGCTTATATTTGAATTCACTAACTCAGCAGTTGCCTGAACAGCAGAAGTTGGAGTTATATAAAATATATATGAGAAGACTGGAAATGTTTATATAACATTTATTTTTTTTTCATACTCTTTCTCATGCTTTAATTACCAATTTTTGGACAGAAGGGAGAAAGCGACAGGCAGGAGGCCGTATTTAGATATAAATAAGTAAATGTAAATCAAATTTCTGAAAATTTAAATACAGCCTATTTCTGATTTAAGAAAGAAAACTGAAGCGAATGAAAGCCACTCACTCGAATTCGAACCAATTTGGATTTCTCGTTGGCCAAAACTCGAAAAAGAAAAGTGTCTAGATACGATTTATTTAAACGTGTGAAAACGCGTGCAGCAAGAAAAATCTAATAAAACCAAATGGAATGTACGTTTGAAGGTTTGTAAAATACGTAAAAAAAAATTTGTAAATGTCAGTTGTTTGACAGAAAATTTTTAGCCCAATAATAAGGATACTTTTTTGTTTTTTTTTTTTTTTTTTTTCAATAAAATTTGAGTTTTGAAATCAAATTACAATCAAACGCTGTCGAATGCTGTCTTCGAAATTTTTGGAAGTTACTTGGAAAAGTATTAACTATCGATTAAGCCAAAATTCAGCCACCTCTTCCTTTTGAATTGTTATAGGTTTTTTTCTAAGGATGCTTTGCCCAAATCTCCCAGTCAAAAATTTACTCTTATTGTAATATTCGTACTTTATGATGCAATAAAAATCTGAAAAAATTCACCAACATTTAGCATGGCTTAAACAAAAAGTATCAATTATAATGTTGCTCAAAAGTTACGTATTAATAAATTGTTTAAACAAAAAATTCTTCAACAATTTTTGCGATAAGCTATTATTTTTCTTAAACAAATTGAATCTGCAAAAATAACTGGCATCGATGAAGATATAATACATCGTTTTTATATTATAGTGCAAGCTATCTCAAGTGGTTATAAAATTAATACAGATAATTTTCGCCAATATATTGTAGAAACTTACGATTGGTATAACATGCCTACTTTAGTACATAAGCTTTTAATTCATGGCCCAGAAATTATACAAAATTCAGGTTTACCTATCGGGCAAATGTCAGAAGATGCACAGGAGGCCTGCAATAAATTGTATTCTATCTATCGCCTCAGCTTTGCTAGAAAAAATTACAGACAGAAGACAATGGAGGATGTTTTCAAACGATTTTTAGTAGCCTCTGATCCTTATATTTCGAGTTATCGAAAATTGCCAACAAAACCGCTAAGATCTCTATCCGGAGAGGCTGTTAATTTATTATAGTCCTCATCTGTCAGTAGAGAAAAAACAGAGCAAGAAAGTGTAGATAGCAGCTCAGCCTCTGAGTCGGAAACGAAACCAATGCAGATCTTAATGATCTTGAGGACAACGGAAATTTCTTAATGTAATATTATTTTTTAATGTAATATTATTTTTTTATTTTACTTCAATCAATATTATCATTCTATACTATAATTTAATCACTTGTTTTATATATTATTGGGGGGATTCAAATGGTGGTCATTAAATTATATGTTTTAAAATAAAAAAAAATTAAAAAATATGACCTGGAAGAACAAGCAGTATGAAATTTCTCTCACACTCTCTCAAATTTCTACTGTTGAGATCAGGGATGCAAAAGTTGGTACAATTGTACTTTTTTTTTGCACTATTTGAAAGTAAAAAGTATATTAGCATCCCCATGCCTAATTTAGCACTACATCTTTCATAATTTTACAAATTTTATTTCATTACACGAAAGTATTTTAAATCATTATTCCATTTTTTATATGGCAACTCCATGTTAACCATTCGTTGTGAATTGTTTTATAACCAAGGCGGAATTATACAGATGGTGGCGATTCTACAACAGGTACAACATTACAATAACAACTAACATCTCAAACCATATGACAAATTTTGACATACGTGACTTTAATTTGTGGAAAAATAAATACACCTTGTTTTGGACGAAGGTGGCGGATATGCAAAATGAATTAAATGAACCGATGTTTACTGATATTTCAAGAAATGCTAAAGGAATATCATCCATGAAAAGGATATTATCGTTTCAAAAATTAATAGAAGCAAAATGGAGGAACAGGTTGTTTGTTTCGAGTGTCTCTAATTAAACCCAAACAAAAGATTTGCTGAAGTCATCTACTTCGTGCTGCTACAATTTAGAAATTACTAAGAGTTTATTAGTAAGAAGTATATCATAAAGTATAATTTTATATTTTATATATTGAAACGATTAATTTTGGCTCAAGTTCAAACCCGAATTTACCCATTTATTTATTCTAATTTTTTATTTTTAATTTTTATTAGAAAATTTTTTGGATAAATTCATTATTATTTTTTTATTAAGAGAGTACTATATATAGAACAATTTTTATTATTCATCATACTAGCAGAACGGATCAGTACTGATTTCGAGGTCGCTACACCATCTCATCAGCGTTCTTTGTTCAATTTAACACTTTTGACGGTGGATACTAGTGATCAGGAATATCAACTATTTAACCGTATTAATTAACAAATTAGGATACGAAAAGTGCAAACTTATTCATTTTCACATGTCAAATCAATTTCGGTTAGTACGAAATCCCATCTATGATGAATAACTACTCTATATATTTCAGTCTCTCTTGCTTATTCAGCGCCATTGGCTGCTGAGAAATAAGCGGTACTTAATCATGTTGTTAGGTTTCTGTCATTTGTAGTTGAATTTCTTTTTTAGTATTCAACCAACTATGACCAAGTAAACACGTAGATTTTTTTTTTTGACGCGTGCCATCGTTATTTATAATTAATGTTTATAAGTAATTAGTCGAACTTTTTATTAATATTTTATATATTGAAACGATTAATTTTAAAAATTAAAAATAAAAAATTAGAATAAATAAATGGGTAAATTCGGGTTTGAACTTGAGCCAAAATTAATCGTTTCAATATATAAAATATTAATAAAAAGTTCGACTAATTACTTATAAACATTAAGTATAATTTTATATTCAGATCTCAAGATAGTCCTTTGTGTACCTTTCGGAATTAAGCATTAAATTTAATTGTTAACATTGTCTACCTAATATATATAAGCAAAAGGCACAAATGAATTTCAATGATATATGAATAAATGAATTTTTATGTACGTTTTTTTTAGTTAATTGTTAATAAAAATATTAAAAAAATAAAAACTTCAATCGGACTGAAAAAAGTACACTTTTTCTTAAAACTTAGTACAATTTGAAAATGTCATTTTGCATCCCTGGTTTGAATATGACAAAAGAATTTACATACCTCAAAAAGTCTTATTATTTTGTGACTTTTTTGTTTGAAGCAAAACAAAAAATTTTATTTTTAATATTAAGACATTATGACAATATGACTTAACAGGACACCGTTTGAATGCTCCATAAGTATAATTCTTAATTGTAATAAAAAGTTTTGTGATAATTTGAAAATTATTGTTCTCGATTTCATTGTTTCGAGTTCAAGGCTCTGAATTATGTGAGGTTGGCTCGCTTGGGGTTTAAAACGCCCTGGGTGACGCCATCTTATGTTTGCCATTTCGAATTTTATAATTCTGACAGTAAGCAGCGACCTCAAAAACGATATGCAACTTGGTTATGATAAATAATGCGTACTATTATACCCCAGGGAGTGGTCGATTAGGGATAAAGGGGGTGAATTAACGTACATTTGACATAAAACTTGTAATCAGCGACCCCAAAAACTCCTAAGATTCCATTTTGGAGTGAATTACTTGAATTTTCGAATTTTGGCCAGCTTTTTGCCAATCGGCCCCCCAATACAATAAAGTTAGGTACAATTAAGGAAAGAAAGCATCGACCGTATTTTTAAACACAGTTACCACCGCAAAACCACTGCGAAGCTCCCAGAACGTTTTCATTCAATGTCTTTTCAGATAATATCAAAATTCGTTGTCTTAAAGAAATCCTATAAATTATGTGGGGTCACAATCAATTATACTTTCCTTTGAAGAGAACGACAAGTATTTTAATAAAGAAATGAATATTTCAAGCAAAAACTCAACATTCATCAAGACTAAGTGCCTGTTCGCCGATATCAAAAGAAAATATTCTTTCGAATAATTACTTTTGAAACAAAAACAACTTTTAAAATTTTGTTTTTGTTTCAAATGTAATTATACGAAAGAACATTTTCTTTCGATATCGGCAAACAGGCAGTAAATAAATTTTTATTATACTCACTTAAATTCTATTTGTAACTTTATATTGAAAAAAATTTTGCCAGAGTTAATTCACATACCTGAAAAGGAAAAAAGAGAGAAAATAAATATTAGAAATTTAAAATTAGATTTTGAAGTATAAACGCACAGTTAAAAAATAATTTTATGTTAAATTTACTAAAATATGTATGTAAATATCAGGAATGTCCCTTATATTTATAGTAAAATTTAAATTATCAACGGAAAATTTCAACGAGACAAAACTGCAGTTTAATTTATATACGATTTTTTCCGCTTTGTAAAATTAATGTTGAAAAAAATGTTTTATTGAACAACCAAATGATCCGATTTATTATTAAATCGTTATTCCATCGCGAAATTTTTAAACCAGACGCATATTGTTCACAATTACATTTTTAATCAGCATCTTAAGAAAAAACCTTGACCTGGCTACATCTGATTACTAACAATCAATCCATTGTTTGTAGTATTTTGTTATAAAACACATCTTTTTTTACCACGATAATCACTGCGTTTGCGATACTGATAATTAAAAGAATTAAAAATTTTTCATTGGAAAATTAAATGTAATCATATGAAGAAGACATTGGCATAAACATTGAAAACAATTACAGCATTTAGTAATGATTTTTGCATTATGCGAATATGAGGACATGATCATTGACATTTACCATAAACATAACCACAGGCATAGACACAGACACACACATTTGGTCATTAATATAGGTACCTCTTTTATAAGGATTAAAAATGCATATTGTTCGATTTTATGTAAACATAAATACAAATCTGTGGTTTTCATGAACAACAGCCTATGTTCATTGTTTCTCATTTCGAGTTAATGATACCAAATTGTTACATTTTAAATAGTTCTTTTTTTAAAGGTAAAACACAATTTTGAAAAATATGGACGGACCCCTATATCAGTTTTTTCTAACACAAAAACACAACTTCTGTATTGTTTCAAATAAGTTTCAACACTGAACATTAGCTTTCTGAAAAATATCTTTCTTATTAAAAAAACACAAATCACAATCACTTGTCTGTTTCTTTTGTCTGGCCATAACTGACATTATTTTCGTTCAGCGGCAATTATTTACATCTCGACATAAGTTGTTTTGTCAGAACACAATTTTGATTTCTAAAATGATTTGTTATTAAATTTATTTTTCGAGACAGGTCTCGAGATATCTTTCTTTAAAGAATTTCAAAAAGTTTTGTTTGTTGATTAAAATGATTTGTTTTTTTATTATTGTGGGATCTTATCGATAAAAAAAAATATGCCCTAAAAACTAATTGGAGAATGTTGTCATAACCTAAATCTACATTATTGTACACACAGAAAATAACATCAATGTAAAACCAAAATTAAACAATGTTGATTTCATGTCAAGTAATTTTTTGCAAAAATATTGACTTTGTTGAAATCTAACATATATTCATATTGATTCAATATTTAAAACTTTAAATTTGAGCTAATAAATAGTAGATTGAACATTTTTCGTAGTTAAAATAACGTTGTGCAACGTTGAATTTACATAACTCAGCTTCGCAGTAAAATAAAAAAAATTATTACGTTAAATGAAGTTTAAATTTGATCAAATCATCATTGAGTAGTGTAAAGATAACATTTCTTAATTTTAAATCAATATTGCTAAAAAGTATTCCACGAATTTCAAAAATTACAAAAGTATCAGAAATTCTCATTGGTTTTTAAAGAGTTTTCGTATAAGATAAGAGGTTTGAAACTTTTCAAAAATATGGTTTAAGATCTACTCATGATTTGTCGTTAGCACCAAATGTACTAAGTAAATAAAATAAATATTAAAAAAGTAAATACATAATAAAAATTAAGGGAGGGCATCATTTTAAACAAACAAACATTTAGTGTTATTTTAATATGAGTATCGATTTAATTTTATAAGAATTTCGTGCTAGATTAATCATTGAATCGTATTAACTCAGCATTATACTTACTTATACACACATTATTTTAGTAAAAAAAAAATATTTTCCCATAGAAAATACCAATTTTTTATTATTATTTGTTTAATAATAGTTTTTATTAATATAAAAGACTTCACTTTACCAAATGTAATTTTAAACTACCAACGAAGACAATCTTGTAGACAATTTTCACATACAAATTTGCATTAGACTTCGACGGGAAATCCCCCTTTTTTATTGCTTTGTACATACAAACACTTATTAACGACGCAAATCGAAGCACTAATGACACAACTTCGAAACCATGCAACGCAAACTGAAACAAAAACGACGCAACATCGAAATCGCGGAAATTTTAAAAAGACGCAAGTTCGAAACGACGCAAACCGGGGTATGAGTGTATATTAAATAAATTTCATGCTGAAAACATATTCATTCAATATGTAAATTATGTTGTTTCAAACTGCAATAATTTTGATTCAACAAGATTCGTCATATTATTTTAATGTGGGTACATTATCTTTCAATAAGACTCGCATGTTATATTGACATGTGCTGCTGCTGTTTGCAAGTTATCGTAAAGTCATGTTGAGTTAACACGAAACGACTATGAAGCAAAATCATTAACGAAAAATTTTAAGTCAACCTTGTTTTCGCTGGTTTTACATTGTGTATTTTTCTGTGTGTATAAAAAAATTTTGAAAATAATAGATACTAAGATCGTAGCTTCAAAAATAATTTATTTTGGCTCTCCTGGGATATTTGATTTTTAGACATGCGCTGATAATTCACGATGAAACCACAGAAATATTTTAAGGATGAAAAAAAATAAAAATAGACAAATTTCACTTGGTAACAGGGTTGGCTACCCACTGGGTAACCCAAAAAAACCCACCGGGTTTTATTGGATATTTTATTTGAAAAAACCGACTCAGTTGGGTTTTATAATAAAATATACAAATTACCCAGGATAAGATAGTACAATATAAATACACTCTTTGGAGTTTGACAACAGAGCGGAATAAAAATTTGTAAATGAATTAGTTATGCATTCCGCTGTTTAAATCGATTGCACAAAATGACACCAAAAATTATCAACTGCGCTAAATGTATACATTTGTTCGAAAATTGTTCAAAATCAAAACAATTTTAATTATTTATATTTTCCCTTATTTTACTTGTCAACACCGACGTCACGTTAATACAATAACAAAACAAAAAATTTGGGCTTGTCTACTCGCTCTCGAGAACAATTTCGTGCTACTGACAGTCAGTTGATTTCGCCAACGGGTAGACAAGCCCCAATTTTTTGGTATCGTATTCACATCAAGTCGATGTTGACAACTGGAATAAGGGGATTATATTTGACTTAAAATGCAAATTTATGCAAAAGTTTATATAATAAAAAAAAAATTATAATAAATGTATAGGTATGTTAGGTTAGGCTAGGTTAAGATGGCTGGTCATAAAGACCCCACATAGACCGAATTGGTTCTTAGCGTTACCATAATATACGATAACCCGTAAATATAGAAGTTACTCGTAGTTCGATGTGATGATGCCAAGAGTACTCCACACTCTCTTAGCGAATGCTAGGAGTCTAATTAGTCCCAGACAGTTCGCTCTGGAGTGTATAAGTGCCGGACAGCAGCAGAGTATGTGCTCCACCGTCTCTTTTTCCCCTGGTATCCGACAGAATCTACAATTGTCACTATTCAGTTGCCCCGCCCTTTTAGCGTATACTGCAGTCCAACAGTGACCCGTTATAAAAGCTGCCGGAAGCCTACAGTCAATTCTCAGTACTAGGTCAGAGTGAAGGCTTGCTAACCAACCGTCCTTCTCTAAAGTTATGTGCGGTTACTTATAGAATGATGATTTCGGAATTACGTAGTCACTGCTAAAGTCTATACAGAAATAAGGAAAAACTTAAGATGCCTCAATAAGTAGGATATTAGTCCTTATATGGAATTTACACCAGACCAAAATATTGTATTTATAGAGATTTCGAGCAAAATCTTGTTGATTTTGAATAGATTTTCCATATAAAACAAAACCTACTTCGTCACTAGGTTTTGACAAAATCTACCCAAAATCTTGTAAAACTTGGTGATGCAACTATGGTTTTTCTCAAATTGTACTGAAAAATACTACGCTGCTCAATAACAAAACTTTGAAAGGTGTGCTCTACAGCTATTTTGTATTTCAATGATAATGGTTTGTATGAAGTTTCGAATCAAGGCAAAACCAAAGCACAAATTCAAGCCAGAATTTATTTTCAGGTATTAGTGCTCATTTTACTTCATTTACACATAACTTATAGTCTAGAAATATTCACAATAATTTGTGAATTTAGATCGCTACAGCTGACCATTATTTGGATCCTGTAATCACCAGCGGCCAGTGGATTAAGGATGTTTATAGTATTGGTATCTAATAGATTAAAGTAAAACTTGCTTTCTTTTGAAAGTGGACATTTTTTATCCGCCGTAGAGCACTCCGTTGTATAAAAACTCCAAAGTTCAGATGGATCGAAAAGGCTTGTGCAAAAATCAAGAATTTACCCATTTATCTCGAACTTTCTTATAAATTTCCATTGATAAAAGATTATTTTTTATTCCTGTTTAATACAAAACTTTGAAAGGTGTGGTCGTCAGCTGTTTTGCATTTCAATGATGTTTTGTATGGAGTTTGACATTTGAAAAGGAAAATGAAAATCAATTGCTTTTGGTATGGATATAAAATCTTATAAAATGTTAGGAATACCCCGGTGTAAATATTATAGATGATTTTGATAGAGATTTCAATTGATTTCGTGCAGGTGTATTTTGATCCTCGGAGTATTCAAAGACGTATAGTTAAAATTTATGAAAAATATTTTTGTAGAAACTTTTAAGCCACTAATTCCTGTTTAACGAAATTTGTTTTCGGAAAAAATGTACAAAAAAGATCCATACAACAGAGATAGAGATGGCGAGTTAGAAAGTCCTTAAAAAGAGCTACGGGCAAGTGCGTAATGTCTAAATTTAGAGCCGACTTTCGATTTTTCACAAAGAAGTTAAGATTGCAAAAGCAAAATAGTTCATATTCATCAGAGAGTATTCTATTTTTTATAAAGTATGCGAAAAGCCCCATAGTGCAGTGTTTGTATATCTATAACATGTGGCAAAAATATATCTAAAAAATAAAAAAGGAAATTTTGCCAAAATCATACCGATGCACGTATAACAGAAGTAAAGTACTTTGCAACAACACCTGCCAAAAAAACAAGAGCAATATTTATACAAAGAAGCAATAATATCCACATTTTTCTTTTTTTTCGACTTCCATTCGAACCACATCATCCTTGCCAACCAGTATGAGTGCAAAACAATGGTAGGAATTTGCAGCAAAGTGTGTGGGGAGAGAGATAGAGAGGGAGTCATAGAAACGCTTTATGTAATCTGACAAATTTATTCCTGTTAGAATTGGCTAACATCCCGATGACCTGTATTGTGTAGAGGTTTCGTTTCCAACAAACACCAACGCCAGTAAATTCCCAATTAAGAAACTAAAGTTGGAAACAGAGGAATAATAGAAAAATGAAATAGACGCGATAAGCAAAAAAACAAAATAAAAAAACAAAACAGAAAACTGAAAACTCATCAGTTTCTATTATGGTGTTTTGTTGGAAAGTTTAACACAACAACTTGCAGCTGTCGTTGGCACAATCGAATGAATGAATGAATACCCACAGCAGGCGACCACTTGCAACAACTCGCAATTGAAAGAAATAACAAAACTGGAATTAACCCATCACGACTAAATTAGGACTAACTGATGTGTGCCAGTACAGGTGACCTTTTTAAAGGTTTAATAGCTTCTATCACATTTAATGGGTTAATATTTTTCATAACATTTTTATTTTATTTTCCCTATTCCTCTCTGTTATTGCAATTGTTTTGTTTCAAATTTAGATATTGAAAAAATATAAATGGCAGATTGTATTATTATTTTTCCTCCATTTGATTACAGAATAAAATTGTTGCCAGTAAATCTACAAATTGCTTTATTACAATTTAAAAAGTTTCCTAGTAAATTGAGATTTTTAAATTGTATTGTTTGTTACTTCTTGTATGCTTTGGAAAGCATGAAATTGAATATAAAATTTATAAAGAAAAATAGTTTGCAGCGATTAATGTTTTCGCGATATTTCTACCTGAACTGTTAAGTGCAGTTAAAACAGTTACTTGTGTTTTTGTAGTTAATGATGATGTTATCCAATCGATTGTATCGAAATTTCGTGGAAAATATATGATAATAAAATCTGACCTCAAGCTTCAATAGGTATCGACGTGTAACATAATTCATTATGAGACTGAATAAAATATTCTATCTGATTGTAATTCAAAACCATTTAACAATTATTTTCAGCGTGTTAATTTAGTTCGCTTTACAGAGAAATTTAGTTGTCAAATTTACAATTTGACTCACTCAATTTGATGTTAACTATGAGATTTTGATTTAAAAGCTCCTTAATTCCGAATTAAATTCTTGCGTTAATTAGGTGTCTAAAAGTTTACGAAGGAATTAACATTGTAACCCAATAACAGGCTGTTTTTCGAAAACATAAATCTTACCACAAGAACGTTTCATTTGATTACAATAACGTTTAAAATTTGGTTATTACAAAACTTTTGGAAGTTTTCGTTTATAACATTTTGAAGTAAATGACAGGTTTTAGAAAATTAACTGCCTGTTTTTAGAAAATGAAAACAAAATTTTGAGTGAGAATTTTAAATTGAAAACCAAAACATATTTTCGTATTTTATTGCTGTTTTCAATATTAATTCTTATGCACAATTTTGTTTTCATTTTCTAAAAACAGGCAGTAAATCAAAAATGTGAGTGAGAATTAATATTGAAAAAGAAAACGAAAAAAAAAATATTTTGAGATTTGTCTTAAACAACAAATCATTATTTAAATTTATATAATTGAAAGAAAATTCCAAAATTGGAAAATTTGAATTTTTTAGAGCATTTTTTTCTTCTTAACTTCGATTTTTAATTTAAGACTTGAATAAAGCAAAAATTCTAAGATCTAAGAAGGATAAGTTTAAGATTTGCATAAAACATTTATTTTCAAATTAACATCAATATAAATTTACAGCCATATGCATAAAAACTTAAATGATTAATAGGTTTTTAAACGTTTAATAAAGTATCTATTAAATCTGAAATTTGATTGTTGGTTTCACCCTTCTTTAAACCAAAAATAAAAGCACACTTTGCATTTTGATATTTTGTTAAAATATCTATATTTATATTTTATAAAAACATTTTTCGGGGAATTTATTGAAAAAGTGATTTAATTAATATTATGGATTCGATTAACACAATTTGCCTAAAGTAAGAAAGTACTATTACCACAAAAAAAAAATTGACTAACAAATTCAAATATTCACAAACACTTTAGCTCAGATATCAAATTATCGGCAACCAAAAGTGTACAAGGAAAGCGCAAATACATTCTCCATCACA
Organism: Gymnocheta viridis; assembly: GCA_956483585.1. Classification (NCBI taxonomy): domain Eukaryota; kingdom Metazoa; phylum Arthropoda; class Insecta; order Diptera; family Tachinidae; genus Gymnocheta; species Gymnocheta viridis. Next base: position 105,348,149 of record OY101441.1, on the reverse strand, counting down.
GATGAGATTTCTATCGAAAATGAAACAGAACAAAATTCAAACAATAAATAGTTTTTCTTAATAATTATTTTTATGAAGTGCAACTTCGCAGAAGTTCCAAAAGATTTATATATTTTTCTTTACTTTTATTTTATATTTCAATGTACTGATTTAAGTTGATGTCCCGGAATCACGAAATCTCGCGTTAAAAGTTTTAGATTTTTTTTTGCGCGTTTATGTAATGTCAACTCCAATATCGAACGCATGTGAATTTTTAAAACTTACAAATTGATTCCACGACCTCTGCTATACAAGGCGACGTTTTCCTTTACTAAATCCACAATTTCGCGAATAGTAGGTCTTTAAAGCGATATTTAGCTTTAAATTGTCATCTGGGATGGAGAATGGAATTGCGCTTTCCTTGTACACTTTTGGTTGCCGATAATTTGATATCTGAGCTAAAGTGTCTTTGAATATTTGAATTGGTTAGTCAATTTTCTTTATTTTGTCAATAGCACTTTCCTATTTGGCGCATTGTGTTTATCGAGTGCATAATATCATTTAAATCATAATATCATTTAAACATGTGTTATAACAAAATGTGAAAATATTGCCATTTGTCATTTTATTTTTAGTTTAAAGAAGGGTAAAGCCAACAATAAAATTTCAGATTTTATAGATGCTTTATTAATCGTTTAAGAGCCTATTAATCATTTATGAATTTAACTTTATTAAATTTTGCTTAAAAATGCTTTAAAAACCTATTGTAAGTTTTTATGCATATGGCTGTTAGCTTTTATTATAGTCATACCACTGAATACGCCTTCAACATCCGCGTTACTAAATAAAAGGCACAGCTAAAAATTTCATCACAAAAGTTGACAATTCCCTAAAAGGATTTTTATTCATTGCGTTTTTGTACTCAAAACTATGAATCCTAAATTCTGTAGTTTGTAGCTTTTGATTTGTCCAATTGTATGAATTTAATTTTTGCCATTGAAATTTCAAAAGAGTTATGTAGATCATCTACGATAAAATTTGACATTTCTTCTTTACAAATTTCGTACGACTGGCCTTTTGTATTGCTTAGACTATTTTCTAATGAAAAGAAGTTTGTGTTTTCTAAAATTTAAAAATTATTTAGCAAACGTTGTCGCAGTTAACATATTCATTGTTTAATAAAATTTCGGCAAGTGTATCTAATTTCTTTATGTGTTTAAGAATCTATTATATTTTTTTATCAAATATTGTTAAAAATTTTAGTTAAAATGCGATATTGAAATTATAAAATCATCTAAATCTGATTTTAATGGGTGAAAAATTTCGAACTTCAAAAAATATTTGATTTCAAAGATTTTTCTTGTTTTCATAACATTATGTACATATCGTCACCTAAAATGCAAAACAACGTATCATGAAAAGAATAAAATTTAAGTTTCTTATTGATTACGATTTACTACATCATAATACATTCGTATGTGTGCAAAATTTCAAGCTTCTGTTATCAAAAATTAAAAAGTTATGACCCAAATTCAAAATAACGTATCATCAAGTGAATGATTTTATTAAACAAAAAACGTATCATCATCAGTGTTGTCAACTATTTACACCAAAACAACGCTGTACTTTTGCTCAAAATTCGCTAGAAAGCGCTAAAGACCGTGAAAATATGATTTCAATATCTCCAACAGTTTCCATATTATACAGTTTTTTGTTTCCTCTGACGATATGTATGTATGTAGATCAAATTTGCAACTGCGATTGTTTCTGCGTTGCCAGATTATTATTATTTTTTTAACTACTTTATATGGTTACCGCACATAAATTTTTTTTGATAAACTGTTTTATTTATTTTGATATAACAATTATTAACACGAAATTAAAATTAAAGAAAATGCTTAATGAAATATTTCAAGCTAAACATTAAAAAGAAAGCTAAATTTAGCTCGAAAAAAGCTAATGTGGCCACACTGTTTAGGAGTTAAAAAAAGTACACTTTCAATTTTTAAATTTTTTAATAAGAAAAAATTTAATTTTCCATCACTGATCTATAGTTTATCATGGATCTTCGTACTGTTATTCTACTTTTGTGTACTTTACGCCAAAGGAATGTAATTTGATTGGTATAACGCCCCTGACTATTTTCAATGGTTCGAAAATTCGAAAATACAATAGTTTTCCGATTTAACGAACACTCGATTTAATGAACATCGTATTTAACGAACAGCCAAATATTTTCTACTGATATTGCGAAAAAATATTTTATTTTGTACTCGATTTAACGAACAAATGTAAAATATATCAGCTGATTTGAATAGATGCATTAAAAATAAACCTTTACCCGATGATGAATGCGATGATAAAATTTTTAAAATGATGAACAGCTTGATGAAACAGAAATTCTAGAGCCCAAAATAAAACACGAAGATGTCATTAACCACTTAGACGTTTTTATTAAATCGGATGAGCAAAACAATATTAGTAGCAAAAATTTAATAGTGTTGAGAGTTTCAATAAGACATACATTCCAAGAAAACAGACTGTGTGTGTCTGTAAACAATTTTTAAAATAAATTACTTTTGTATTACAGTGTTTTTATGAATTTTTCATTTTCTTTATACATATTTTTAATGAAATATTTATTTTAAATTACTATAATTTTAATAAAATATCAAAAAAAATACTGTACATATTTATAGTTATGAGTAAAATAGGTGTCGCTATAAATTATTAATTAAGTATTGGATATAACGAACAATTCGCATTAACGAACAGGCCTGACAGCAATTAGGTTCGTTGAATTAAAAAAATACTGTACATAAAAGTAACCTTGAGAGTTGCTCACCTCGGTGGTAGTCAACCAATTCTTGTTGGATATAAAAATTTGCAACACTTTTGGTGCAATTATTTATAGGTATTTAATATTTCGAATATGCGGAAAAAATAGGTATATATATGTATTTTCAATTGCCTCCTGGTTTTATTTATCAATTAATTCATGTTTATTTTTTCAAAGAACAAAATCTTATCCACGCTATCCGTGCAACATATTTATTTTAAAGCAAGAAAAAGTACAATCACATTACATCTCTCGTTTTTCATGTTTGTTTTTTTTAGTAAATAATAATTTAATAATTCAAGCATGTCAGCATTAATTAACTTCGCGCTTTCTATTGTCTTGCATAAACACAGAAAGAAGAAAAACCTTTCAAATGTCTAGTTAAACGTAAGAACAAAAGACAAACACTTGAATAAAGTAAATAAGTAGAACAAAGATCCAGCAGAGGAGTTTCAGCAGCAGCAGCCGTAGTGGCAAACCACACTAAATGTCAAAAACAAAAAACTTTATTTAAAAAAACAGCCAGCAAAGTAACGAAATTTCGAGAAAAAAATTACTAGTAGTTGTTTAACTTAATTAATTAAACATTGCAAATTTGCAGCAAAGAAAAAAAACAAAGAAGGGCTGGAAGGTATTTCTCGTGAGTTTATAAAATATCCTGCATATTTAAAAGAGCCTCAAATTTATTTATTTTAAGTGAAGCTGACAATTACGAAGAACTTTAATTATTTATTTATTATTATTTTTATTTTGTAGAGAATAGAGTTTTAACAAACTGTCATTTAATACAAAGAAATTGTATTTCATACAAGGTTATTTAATTTGCAAAACAACAGACTCTTAAGATGTTGGTTAAGATTAAAATATTCCTGGTGCCGATGAACGACGCTACAAGGTTGCTTTTTTCAACTACAGGAGGACTAAAAATTAAGGCAACAAACAGGTTTTTAGAAAAATTGTTAATGGACGCTGCGGTAGCCTAGAAGTTGCGATAAGAATTTGTTATCCTGGGAATGACAGATTCAACTGCTGCCAAAGACACTAAATGCTTGTGTTTGTCAAAAAAAAAAATTTTTAATATATAAAAACAGATATAAAAAAATCTATTTAAAACGAAATAACTGTCTGCCAAAATCTTTGCCACTCTATAACGATGAAATTCGAAATTCAGCAAAGTATTGCTAAGATAGAATGGTTTAAAGCAAAAAAGTTCTTGATGAATAGTTGAAAATGGCAAAATGTTGCTTTTTCCTAGAGTTTCCACCAATTAGAGTTAAAAAAGAACAGATGAGCTTTTCACTTGCATGTATCTAACAGACAAATTAAAAAGGAATCTTATAAATTAAAATTTATCTGATATTTTTATAAAAACTTTTTCTTTCTCCATCAACTTAATGACAACAAATTTCATTTTTATTTATTTAATTGCGCAAATATATTATTTTTGGTTTTTTTTTCATCTCACACAAAAAAGAAAATAAAAAATACTCGTATTAATGATTTTTAAAGCGATTTTGTGTTGCAATTCGTTGATTATGAAATAAAAATAGTTTTCTTTGCGTTTGTACTCAACAAATAAGTTTTTACTCACGCAAATCATAACAAAAATATTTCTTTAATTGATGTTCAAATAGTTTCATTTTCGGTGATGACTATAATGATGATGAGGTAAACAAAGTCAGGCAAAGCAAAATGATATTTACCTAAAGAATTTATTCTTAGTCTCCTTTGTTTATGATTCATCGAGTTAGACAAGATTCTGTTCAATTTAATAATAAGCAATTTACATAATTTATTATACATTATGTATTATAATTAAACTAGATTTTATTTGCATCGTCTGAACGTGTCTTTAGACAATAAAATTAGCAAATTAGGAGGAAAAAACAATGCAGCACAATATAAAAACAGAAACAACAATTATAATAAACGCTTTAAAAATATATTTAGTTCAACAAACTTAAAAGAAATATAAAAAAAATTAAGTTAAAAATAATTGCCGCCTAAACAACCAGAAAATAAAATAAATTAATGTATTGGGGCTGGGAAAAAGTCATTTCTTAGGCAGTCAGCAGGTCTTTGCAAGAACCTAAAAGAATATTTTTTGGCCGAACACCGAAATTTTTATATTTTTTTTAATACCTACATGTTCGTATATCATGCGCGTATTTTTGACAAATAAAAATTAAGCCATGAATATTATAAAACTTCGGAAATCTCAATGTATTCATTATAAAATAATTGAAGTGTGTAAATTTTATTTTTATTAAATAAATAAATCATAAAAATTAAAATTGTTCCTATTCCAAGGCGAGTTCATGCAGGGAAACTTAATACTACAATAAGTACAATACCACAAAAACCACAAGCATTTTGTTTTTGTAAAATCATTGTACGTTGTCAAAAACATTTGACTGGGGCGAAACAAAAATATTAAATATTATTATTATTATTATTATTATTGTTGAAGCAATCTGTCTGAAAGTCTTTCAAAGTTCCGCTGCTCAATTATTGGCTCCTGCCCTCCGTAATGTCGTTCAACATCGTTGTCAATCCATGATTTACTGCCACCCACCCATAAAATTTCCACGGCTGTAAGTACACATTACAATTCCATTGAAAACCGCGTTTACTTTCGAGAGGTAATACGCACACACGTTTTTTTAAATCCCTTTTGCGGTCGTAATACTGAACCGATTTTAGAATGATTTATATGTTTTTAAACGGGGTTTTACATAGATGTGCACAATCTTAATTTAATTTAAATCGGTTCGATATTTAGGGAGCTATAAGCGTTTAAAGTTGCTACTAACACATGCACACTTATTACACATGCATGGATCAGTTTCAACTTGAAAAATAAACAAGGTGTGCATTGGGGCATAACTTATTACCATTTTTGACAAATATCGAGGTGACCCCAGCATAGTCTAATAGTCCATTGAAAACTATTAAAAAAAATTATATTAATTTTTCGGGGTTTTCAAAAAAGGAACCCACAAAATATGGTAAAGTTGAAAAATTATTTTTTTTAATTTTTATTTGTATTTGAAATTGAAATTCATGTCCTTTAATAATTAAGAAAATTTTTAAGTTTTTTCCATTTATTAATAAAATATAAAACATTTTTTTATTAAATGTTTTTCTTTAGGGATTTTAGAAACTCGCTTTTGTGGGTGCGGTTTTTATTATCAAATGACCCAAAAAAAAATTCTAGAATGCGGTCGAATGAGTCAGCCGCTGGAGCCACCAGTATAAAATAAACATCCCGAAAGTATACTTTGAAATTGTTCACAAAAAGTTGTTTACAATTGTATGTTATCAGTTTATACAATTGACGTATCAAGTTTCTTTCATAAGATTGCCGATACGATCACGAATGTGACGATTCGAGACCTGTTTTTTCAATTTCAAAATTTTCAAATGTACAATAATACCTGACTTAAAGTACTGAAATAAATATTGTTTATTTATGACATAATAAGGGTCGTCATGAAAAAGTCTTCATTTGTCCAATTGATCATATTTGCGAGACGCATTTTATGAAGTTCTTTTTTGGATTATCTTGCAATTTGCAACAGCTAATATCAGCTTATTTTTTCATACACTGAAAAAGAAAATTGAATAACGGATATTCATTAACTTTTCCAGTTTTGTATTTTCGGGAAACCTACTTTTTTCATTTTTAAATGCTCCCAATGTATGTTTTTAAGGACGTATTGATTTCACCTAACTTGTTTTCGATTTAAGATACAAAATATGTTTTAAGTATAATTGCTGTTTAATGAGCTAAAGGGTTTTGTATGTTGAACTAACCGGCAGGTATGTGCTACTTCGAATCGCATTATCCAGCCTTAATAAATTACAAACAACTAAATAAAATAATACAATTTATACTTCATTCATTTCTGTAATAAAAAAAGGTTTTAGGTACAAATGTACAAGTATGTATTTTACGACAAAGTTCAAAGTGGTTTTCAAATTTTTATTTTTTTTAATAAATATTTAAATTTCAAAGAATTCAAAATTTTTTCCTATACCCAATAAAATAGACACGAAATTATATTAATAAAAAAAATAAAAACTTTTAATAAACATTAGTAACAACTGCCTTATGACACGCATTACTAACACTTGTACACTCACTCTCCCATACTGCACACTCGCCTGTTCACATTTCACACGAATAAAGGAGAATGCATGATGCATGCAGTAAAAACAACTCTGCTCATACACGAAGAAACATCATTTAAACAAAACTGCAGTTGCATTTAGGGTTTGCCTGAGGCACTAAAAAGGAGGCCTAACTTGGAATTATAGCTGGTATTTATACGTTAGTAAATTACAATTTATATTTAAGCTTGCGAGTGAGACGGTCAATTTTTATTTATTTTTATGTCGCTCAAATCTTATAAATTGTCTAAAATTAAATGCATCATAATGCTACGTACCTCAGTGGTTCCCAAATGGGATTCGAAACATTTTAGAGGGTTCACCAAGAGCTACGGAATCATTGTGTAGCAAAATATTAAATACATACAAAGAATATATGAAGGTTCGATATGTAATCTGTTTCGATATTATTTGTAGAATTTTTATGATCAATCAAACCGATTTAACAGAAAATTTTATTTTAATTTCACAATGTTTTTGTTAATAGAGAATAATATAGAGGTCACGGAAAACCTTAACAAGAAATGTCATCGGAACGGATCCAATTAAAATTTTCAAAGCATATTTTTAACAAAGAGTTTTGCAGTAAAAAGTAGAAGATTAACATATTAGCCCTATTCACAATCTTGTGCATTTTTGATTGCGTATTTTTGCAATTGTAAACATTTTCCATCAATCGTGAAGAGTCTTGTTGGTTTAATTTGCAATAATTTCTTGCAAAACAAGAAATTCACACTCAGCTGTGAAAAAATATTTTTTTTATTTATTTACATTTACACATACACATGCATGAAGGAGCGGCGAGAGAACATTTCGGTATTCTTGTTTGCATACGTAGAGTGCTTAAGGGCCTTTCCCACTTCATACAAGTCTTAAGATTTGCATTGGATTTTGTGTGAAAAAAATCTAGAGATTTGTTGCGACTCTCAAAAAATCTAACTTACCATTATATTTTGTTTTCACACTATCAGACCTCAAGTAAAATTAAAAATATGAGTAGAAAATAAGTAGCGGCTGAGTAGTTTCATGTAGCCGGCGAACGTACCGGCCTTTTGAAATGTTTAGCAGTTAAAGTATATGCATACTTATATACTATATATCAATGTGCAACTTTAAATTACACAAAATTTCATTAACTTTGGGACATGGTGTGATACACATTCCAAATTTTGAGCCTGTGTATGACAAAGAAAATCCCATCCTGGGACTGGCAGTTAATGAGAATCAAACACTTTTTAGAGCAGGCTTCTTTGCTGATAATATACTTTTTTTAATGTTATTTCATTTTGTATGTTTCATGAGATTTCCTTTTCTAATTTCCAGCTATCAATTATAAAGTGATAGATTATCTTTGTAAGAATGTGCTTTTCTTCGAAAATTCATATCGTAAAATTAAGGCGGCTGCATGGTTATCTTAATTACATTATGTTTTGTGCAACAAGATAATTTTTATGGATGGAAATCATTTTGTGATCATGTGCGAAGTGTGACTAAGGTCAAATACTATTGCAGAGAAAATAATATAATTGTCGTTGCCGAAAGCATAGTTGTCTGTGACCATACAACTTAGTATAAAATACTCTTAGTTGCAATCAACTGCTTATAAAGTTTTCATTGCGAATTTACACGCCGCTAACCCTATTCTCATTCTAAATTAAAGTACTCATACATAATGTTATACGGAATGGTGACAAATAGTTTTATATTTAATTTCAGTTTAAAGCAAATACAATTTCCCCTTCGTATTTTTAATTCAGCACACTCTGCTTTAATGTTTTTGCGTTGCCATCGTCATGCATGTATTTATTTATAGAAAAATTAATATTTATTTTATTTCATTTATAGCACTATTTGCAGCTTGCGAATGCATCAAAATACTTTTTGTCGTTTATTTTTCATTTTGTATCCATTAACTCTTGCGTCGCAAACAGAGTTTGGAATGTAATTTTGAGTGTTTTGTGTCATGTCGGTATACGAGGACTTGTCTATGTGGTATGATAATAAGACTTGTCTGTTTTAAAATGTTGAATTGTTGGCAACAAAAAAATAAATATATATAAAGTATAATAAAAAAACCCCAAACAAAAGGACAAATATCTATAGGAATTCTTTGAAAACAAACAAGTGTACATGCAGCAGGCAGACAATGTGACAGACTTACAGCCTAATAAGAAAAAATAGGAGAAAAACATGTTCAATATAAAAATATTTAAGTATAAGAAAAGGATCAGGAGGGACTGAAATAAAAAAAATTACATATGTATATAAATATATATAAAACTAAAACTTCTTATTTATTTAACACGTTACATATTAAAGTCGAAATGTTTTCGGCTTAACCAAAAAATTAAAAAGCAAAAAAAAAAATTCATACTGACTTCCTCTTCAATAGTGTTTTGTCTCGCGTCTTGTACACAGAAATTTGACAAACAAGAAATTTAATTTAAAAGTTATAAAACAATTTTGGGTTTGTCTCCTGATCAGTGATGCCAACCAAGATTTTGAAAAGTCCCTACAAGTCCCTTAAAAACTGAATCTTATTCCCTACAATCCCTACGTTCATGGATAATGTTTCATTTAATATTTTTTCAATACATTGTACAACAATTTTGAACTTTTTCCAAAAGTACGGCGTTCTCACAATGGATTCTGATAGGCGAGATCAAAAAAATTATACATATTGAGTTTGGCTGGTTTTTGCTGTTTGTGTTTGGGATTCGCGCTCACCTCTAAATCAATTCAATTCGTAATTCAATGTAATTCGTGGAGACCAAGAGGAAGTGTGGAAGAACAAATGAAACAACATAGACTGGAGAATAGAATTGACAATACTCAAGACATCTTTCTGCCACCACTCCACATAAAATTGAGAATTGTTAAAAAAATTTTGAAAAATATTTCATTTTTTCGGCTACTTGAGCGCTACCTAAACGGCATTAAGAATCATTCCTAGAAAATTTATATGTTCTATGTTTATTGAGATCTTAGGTGCATTTTTGTTGTTAATTGTTTTCTTGAATTTTTAATGGTTTCCTACCTATGGGCCTAAACAGTGAAAAAAGGTAAAAAAATCAATTTTTTTTTAATTTTTTGCGATTTTCATCTTAAATATGAAGATTTTTTTATTTTATATGTTCAAAATTTTTGTTCTTTGTGACAAGATCTACAACTTTGCCTCAGAGAGTAAATCAAAATTCTGAACGATTTGCAAGATATCAGCCTGAGAAAATGATCAGTATTTTGCAAAAGTGACACCGAGGCCCCAAATCTTTGGGGGCCCATACAAAAAAGTGCATGACTTTGATCAAAACTGGGAGACACGGTTCTTCTTTTTTTGGTCTGTTATCACGTAGTCGTGTCCGTATATGGATATTTTTTTCCGTGTTGCACTGTGTTTTTTGTATAATAATAATTTTTAATATGCCAAAAATCTTGGGCATTCATCTTAAATGTGCAGGTACAAAAAGGGCACTTAAAAAAGGAATTTGCATAAGATTTTAAAGAAAAGTGACGGAAATTATTAATTTTATGCAGTTGAGTCAAAAGAACTCTTAACGAAAGGGCAGCTAAATAAAAGCTGCTGTATATATTTTTAAGAATTGCTAATTTAATTTATATGGAGAACAAAAACAAAATTTTAAAAATTTTCATACATTTTTTTGATGTTCATACAAATTCTATTCCCAAACAAACGTATAGAAAATCGGTCATTGTCTCTGTATATTATACCCGAAATGTCGAATTTTTATTAAAAACAATAAGAAACATTTGTTTCATATCAATTCTCTGTTTTGTTTTGTTAAATTTAAAATTAAACCCGAATTTACACATTTTTTTATTTATTCTAATTTTTTTATTTTTAATTTTTATTAGAAAATTTTTTGGATAAATTCATTATTATTTTTTATTAAGAGAGTACTATATATAGAACAATTTTTATTATTCATCATACTAGCGACCTCGAAATCAGTACTGATCCGTTCTGCTAGTATGATGAATAATAAAAATTGTTCTATATATAGTACTCTCTTAATAAAAAATAATAATGAATTTATCCAAAAAAATTTCTAATAAAAATTAAAAATAAAAAAATTAGAATAAATAAAAAAATGTGTAAATTCGGGTTTGAACTTGAGCCAAAATTAATCGTTTCAATATATAAAAATATTAATAAAAGTTCGACTAATTACTTATAAACATAAATTTAAAATTTTTGAAAACTTTGAAATGCAAAATCTGCCGCTATTTCCATACGCTTGAAATTTTCCAACGAATTCCCTACAAAAAGGTAAAATTCCCTACTTTTGGCATCACTGCTCCTCTGATGCGTGACAGTGTGTTTGAGTGAATTATTGTTGCTCATTTTGTAATTGTAAAATATGTTTTTTAATGAAATAACTTGCTAGCATATTTCAAAACAAAATTTTTTCTTGTTTGTCAACTTTTAATTGTGAAAGAAATAAAAAGAGAGAAAAACAAAATGAAAATTATAATTTGTGAAGTTAAATTTCTCTTTGCTTCAAAATAAATGAAAATATAGTTATTTATTTAAATAGATTATGTGTGGAGTAAATATCAAGGATGATTTTAATTAAATTAATTAGCTTATGTTTTCTAAAGTGCAAGTTGTTTAAGTTTTAATTAATGATACTGAAATGTTTTTGTTCCTTCGGCACATGGAAAGTTTATGCAGTATGCAGTAGAAAATAAATAATAATGACATTTGGTTATGGAAAAATAAGTAAATTTTATAGTTTAATTAATATCTGATAGATCTTACCGTTCTAACGAGTAAGCCAAAAACTATACAAAATGTTTAGTCGCTGCTTAAGGCAACTAATACGCATAAATATTTTCCACCACATAGATGTGGTGCATCTACCCAATTTAAGGAATATCAAATGAAGTTGCAGATTTAGTAAATTATTTCATCACAGGAATATTTTTCAATGCAAAATATAACAAGTTTTGATAAAAAAAATATGAATTTCAGCTCGGTGGTCACAGTTCACAAAACTAAAGTATTTTCGGTTCGCCGTGAGGGACCATCTCGGGCAGGAATTTTGAAACTGGTTGTAAAATTTAAGCTGTTGGTTAAGTTAATGATGTGAAGAATCGAAATCGTGCACAACTGAGAATAATGCTGTTGAGGAAAATCCAGCTTAATTCATTTCTGGTCGATCTTTGGACTTGAGCATTTCGCAAAGGACATTACAACGTATTTTGCATAAGATTTGATGAGGACGACGTTTATTTTCAATAAGACTGTGTGCTACGTGCCACACAAGTAACGATACTATCCCTCTTTTGCTTTAAAATTTTCCAGGTCGTGTGATTTCTGGAAGAGACGAGATCTTGTGATTTAACAACTTTAGGATTTTTTTCTCAAGGCCTTCGTGGAAGATAAGGTATGCGCAACCGGTCCACAAACCGATGCAAGACCTCATAGATGGAATTTATCGAGGACATACAGCCGCAAATGTGCAAATTAATAATGGAAAATTGCAATTAAAAGAATATGGTGCTACAAGCGTAGTTGTGGCGGTCATTTATTTTTCATTATTAGTGGCATACCCTTCTCCTTACAATCCGATGATTTCACTTAAAAATAATAGATTTTTTTACACATCAAAATGAAATCTCATATTAGAGGACTCTATATTTTCAATTATGCCTAAAAAAGTGGCCAAGTTAAAAATCAACTTGAAACTTAATAAACATTTTAAAATTGAAACATGAAAAATTAATAAAAGAGCAGATTTTGAGAGCAAAGTTGCGACATCCAATTTTTTTAAGAATAGTTGCGTTAACTGAATCAACAATGTAAACAATTTGTGAGTTGCAATAATCGAGAGGTTGCGTTAACCGAGTGCTGCGTTAAGCAAGGTTGGCCAGCACTTATTATTTATTTGAGCATCGTGTTTCTTTTGTTAGAGATGTTTAAAAATTAATGAGTTTTTGCAAAAAAAATAAACCTAAATTAGATATTAGATATAATATATTAAATCTGATTTTACCCATTTCTTCTTAATTTAAGAAATTACATTGTCACATGTGGTTGAATACTAAGAATGTCAACTACAAGACAAAAACAAAGTAAACAAAAATGGAAAAACGCTTGATCTTAGAGCCAATGGCTTTGGAAAAAGCAGGAGAGTATGGGATATATGGAATAATAATCTTCAGAGATGGAAATTTCGTACTAACCGAAATTGATTTAACTTGTAAAATATGAATAAGTTGCACTTTTCGTATTCTAATTCGTTTAATAATACGGTTAAATAGTTGATAATCATAGTCACTAGTATCCACCGTCAAAAGTGGTAAAATCGAATAAAGAACGCTGATGAGATGATGTAGCGATCTCGGAATCAGTACTGATCCGTTCTGCTAATATGATGAATAAATTGTTTCAAATAAAAAGTACTCTCTTAATAAAATAATGAATTTATAAAAAAATAATTTCTTAAATGAAGAAGAAATGGGTAAAATCAGGTTTGAACTCAAGCCATACATTTTCATTTCAATATAAACCTTAAACAGTTCAACAATATAAATAAATAATATATAGTATAATAATATAAAATATAGTATAAATATTAATTATTAGATTTAATTTATAATTTTTACTTTATATTGATTAAAAACGCCATAAATTGCATTACGGAATATGTTTAGAGATAAGGGGCTTCTATTCCGCAATCGTTAATTTGCTTAGGCAAAAAATAATACCAGACTTGTAATATGTATATCGAAAGATTACGACTATTTTTTATATTTTCTAATATGGCATTTACACCAGACCAAAACCTAGTAGATTTCAATTAAAATCTCTATCAAAATCTATACTCTTTACACTGGATTATTCGTGACATTTTTCAAGATTTCGTATCAATCCCAAACACAGTTAATTGTAATTTTCATTTTCAAATGTCAAACTTTATAAAGAAATCATCATTGAAATGAGAAACAACTGGCGAGCACGCCCTTCAAAGAATTGTTATTGAAGAGTGTAGTTTTTTTCAGTACAATTGAGAAAAAACTACAAGATTTTGAGTAGATTTTGTCAGAATCTAGTGACGAAGTAGATTTTGTTTTGTATGGGAAATATAGTAAAAATCAACAAGAATTTGCTCGAAATCTCGTAAGTACAGTATTTTTCGTTTAGCTGCACATTCCCGTTTGTAGGAAAATTCGTGCACATAAGCAAAATTTTCTGTTATGCAGTTTCACATACCAGCATAAATATTGCTGCAAAATGAATTCACTTATTTGTTCTTATGTAAAAAATTGTTTTTTATTGCAAAAATATATTTAGTCTAACTATAAGCATAAGAGTTTTGAAAACTTTTCAAATGTTGTTCATCTATTTAGCATTTGATAGTTCCTCTATTGGAGGACAACAAATGTGGAACCGTTTTTAGAGATTTACTGATGAATTGGCATTAGCAGCCACCGAAATGATGGCATATAGATTAGTTAACCACAACAAATTTAACTGTTTTTAATTTATTATTAATGAAAGCATTCAAAACGAAAAAATTCATTAAAACAATTCATTAAAACAATAAAATAGGCACACACATACTAAGTAGAATGAATTCGGATTTTATTAAAACGAAAAACCAATTCCTCCGCCAAATCAGTATCGGCTTCGTTCCCTGGTATGCACATGAAAGTGGTTCGAAAAAAAGTTGAGCCAGTCACCCTCTGGGATTAAAGATTAGTTAAAAACAATTTTTTTTGCCACGCTTTTGGATACCGCCCTTTTAGCTTTTTGTACACTTCTTCGCCGACAGCAAATTTATGCCATATCGGACCCTTGCCCCTAATATCAAATTTTTTGCACGTGGCAAGAAAGCTCTTCTAAAACTTAGTATGTTAATGCAGTTAAGCGAAGTGCAGCTAAATGAAAAATACTGTACTAGATTTCGGTCTGGTGTAAATGCCATATAAGGCTCTGCTCTGTTGTTAACTTATTAATACATATAAATAACCTTGCAATTTAAACAGAAACTTCTCTTACACTTGGCAGCAAGATGATGGGAAAAATAAACTTTAAACTTATTATGTGCAAAAAACTTTAACTACTTAACAGCAAACAGGGAAAGAAGAAAAAAACTTAAATAACAAAAAATTATGAACAAAATGTACAATGAAAATGGTAAGGAAAAAAATCATATAATAATAATAATGGCCTTGAAGAAGATTTATGCTGCAAGTGTTAAAATAGAGAAAGAAAATAATATAAAAAAAAACAACTGATGGGGCAGGTAAATAATTTAGTTATATAATAAATAAATAATAATTTTCTTTATTTAAAAAAATATACGTATGTATACGTGCATACATACCGGGTGGCCCAAGTGGCCCAAGTATATTTTAAAAAATTTTATAAAATCTACTAAAGTTAATTTCTTTTGATACTTTACTGGTTTATTAGAAAAACAAACAACTATTCCCAATATTTATGGAACACGATTTCATTCATGTGACTGCCGCGACCGGGTTCGCATTCCAATTTTCCAAGACTTTATTGCCAGTTTCTGCCTTAAGCATGGTACTCTGTTCATCATTTCATGCGAACTGTTGTCAAATGTCCACATAAAAAAAATTCATGCGAAATAATTGCAAAATAATATGGCTGAAGTTATACTCTGTTCATTTTGTGAAAACATACGCGAAATGTTTCTGGCAGCATTTTTTCCAACAACAAAATGTTTCCGCCAACATATTTTCCAACTGTGAAATAATATAAGTATCACTTATTTCGGACGGAATTGTAAACAACAGCGGATCAGATTTTATTTGGCGTTAAACTTGTTGTGCAAAAATTACTAAAATAATGGAAAATTGTGTAAATATAATATAAAATGAAGGTAAAGGCTTTTTGCAGAACGTGTGTCTTCAAAGAGCTCCTCCGCAGCAGCTGCAATTTGCATTAATTCATACGTTGCAGCACGAGCTCCTAAAATTATTTTGTTCTCCATTTGTTTTCACACATAGTTTTTGTTTACATAAGAAAAACAATGTTGCTTACTTCAAGGTAATAAAAACGATAAATTTGTTCTAAATCGTAGTGTTGTCACCACTGGCTAATTGTCAAAATTTTCAAACGAAATAATCAATGTTGCTCGACATTTTTCGCAACTTTGAAAACAGTACTAAGCTTTAAATGTATAAAGGTTGATTTTTTAGCAACTTTCTATTTAGCAACACTGTTTTTGGCAGATCAGCTGTTTTTGGCAGATCAGCTGTTTTCGCAGTTCAGCTGTTTTTGGCAGCTCTGTTGTTTTTGGCAGCTCTGTTGTTTTTGGCAGTTCAGCTGTTTTTGGTAGGTCAGCTGTTTTCGTGTAACATGTTACTGTTTTAAACATGTTCATTCTGGTCTATAATTTAACCATGAATCGACTTACAAACGAACAACGGTTGCAGATTGCTGAATTTTATTATCAAGAAAGTGCAAACAGAAAATTGTGTTCAGCGACGAAGCAGATTTCTGGTTGAATGGATACGTGAACTAGCAAAATTTGCGTATTTGGTGTGAAGGCAGGAAAGCAACTGCGAATGTCGAGCGCCACCCTGCGATAATTACACTTAATTAATTACATGTGCTTTCAGCAAGACGGTGCCACATGCCATACAGCAAGCAAAACGATGGCCCATTTGAGAGGCGTGTTCGGTGAACAGTTTAATTCACGTTTGGGGCCAATCAATTGGCCCCATATATGGTTCAATTTAACCCCTTTAGAATATTTTTTTAGCTATGTTATGACTCATGTCTATAGCGACAAGGCCGTAACGGTTCACATACTGGAGACCAATATTAAAGAATTTATTCGTGAGATGCCGGCCGATATGTTTGAGAGAATATACCAAAATTGCACCCATCGTATTAACCCTTTGAGGCGTAGCCGCGGTCAACATTGAATCAACAAAATTGAATAATATAATTCGTTTTATCGACCCAAATGAAGATTTTATACATTTCTCTAAATTTTATATGTTTTTTTAATCAAATCGGAAAATTGTTAAAAAATCGTTTCTGGATTGTTAACATAGTATCGGTCTTTAGCAGCACCCGACAAGAAAAGGTCTCAAAGGGTAAAATCGCAGGCCAGAAGCGGCCAACTAACAGCCAAAACGGCTGGTAAAACTAATTTTCAATGATTTTTCTGCCCAATTCGAATGAGATAAAATTTTAATGAATGAATTTTTCTGATTCTGTAATTGTCGACGTCAATTCAATCCAACACCAAAAAAGAATATGCACCTGACTTGTCATCCAGTCCGGAGCTGCAATAAGAAATTTTCTTTGTCTACTGTCAGCCGAATATTCTATCTGTTTTATTTTTCATATCCCTTAACAAAACTATCATTCCAACTATAATTAAAGACGACGGGCATATTCTCCATTTATCTGTACTTAAAAAAAAAAAAGAATTAATTCCATGTGACAAAAACCGGATAATTAATGATGTGGCAGCCAAAAGAGTAAAAAGTGAAAAATTAATAGAAAGTAACGAAAAGGAAGCTGATGTTGAGATCTACAATACTAGAAATTTGTAGTATAAAAACAAAACAGTCTGTGACTAACGACATGGAGGAAGGAAATGTTAATTTTATCAAATTAATATAAATTGAATTATTGCAGTATAAAAAGCTAATTGTTCAAATTAAGGTGGGAACAATTTAATTGGAAATAGAATTCTAAAATCATTTAAATAAAATTTAATAAATAAACTAGACATAATAGACATTGGATTATATTTATCCAGTAAATAATTTTATAGAAAAATAATGGGTTAAAATTCGACTAAACATATAAAATAATATATTATGCAAGTAGCGGAAATAATTTTCAAAAGACATTTATTTATTTCTTTATTTTTTTAAACTGGACAAACCCTTTGTTTTAGACATGTATCCTTGATAACATATCAAGGATATCAACACACAGAAACATTGAAAAATTTTATAGAAAAACGTAAATCAAATACAAAGCCATTAGTATAATGTAACTACACAACATAGAAATAAAATCACTAAGAAAGAAACTTTGGGAAAAATCGCCATAATGAAGGGTTTAAAATAAACAAAAGATAAAAAATCAAAAAGACACAAAAACATGAAATACAACATTTGAAATAGAGGATGAGCAGCACAACGCCCCATTTGTTCAACAACTCAAACTACACATTAGAAGAATGCCAGCAAAAACATTTGAAAAAAAAAATAAATAAATAGAATGAAATACAAATAAAAAAAAACATGGGCGCCACCAACAAAATTAGATGAAACAAAATGGTAACATAAAGGAATACATTTTTTAAAACCATAAAGACAAAAACTAAATAACCAACTGTGTCAAAGTGTGGTCATATCGGTTTGTATTTCCAGCAGTAAAAGAAGCAAAAGCAGCAACATTGGTCCAAAAAAGGAAAAAAACTAGAAACAAAATGAAACAATTCCAGCCAAGAGTTTAGGAAAAGGAATATAATATGAAAAAGAAAGGAAATAAAGAAGTTTAAAATAAACATCTGCTAAAGAAAGAACAACACTAAAGTAATAATATGGTAAAAGCTTTTCTAGATAAAATAGCAAATACTCGTAACATGGTTGAGATTATTGTAACTGACTTAGTTAATTACCTTTATTTCTATACAAGAATTTGTGGGAGTTATTAGTATAACAATAACACGTAGCCAAGTATGCTTTTATACGTGTGCGGTTCCTAAACTAACCGGGCTTTTGTAGAGACAAGGACATTTAAAAAAATACAGTGTGAAGAGGCAAAAGAAGTGATAATAATCAAATTTATTTTAAAACGTTGGCAGACTATTTCAGGATTTGATTATACTTTAGGGAAATCTTAACCAGCCCAATTATGAATGAAAATTCCCTGAGAGATTTCTCCCTTTTCCCAAAAAGAGGCTGTTCGCATATATGTTGGCATATTAATTGTTCGCATATTATATGTGAACAGCACCTTTTTGGGAAAAGGGAGAAATCTCCCGGGGAATTTTTTATTCATAATTGGGCTGAACATATATTTGGTACTGGAATATATTGGGTGAAGAAGTTCAAAAGTGATCCCACATAGCTGTGACTACATGCATCGATACGGCCCATCGGATCACAAACTATTCAAGGATGTTCTGTACGATTTCTAAAAACATTTTTAATTCAAAAATCTGACTTATTTGTGCATTCTAAGCAACGAAAGACAACGAAATCGCACAATTTGAAATCATACGATTCAAAGAACCGGTAGATATTTCACAGTTGAAAAAGTTTATTTTAAAAAAGTACTTTTAAAACTACTTAAGAAAGTTTATTTTTTAAAATTGCCTGTTAAACAAAGTACAATTTAAAAGTCAACATTATCAACAAAATTATCTTTTAAAAAAAACTACTTTGCTAGTTTTTAAAAAAACTTACGTTTTAAAATGAGTTCTTTTAAAAAAATTGAATTTAAAAAAAGTACATATGTATAAACAAAACGTAATGGTTAAAAAAAAGTACAATTACAAGGGGAGAACACGATTCTGAGGAAACTGGCGTTGCAAACGTTGCAGATTTTTCAATGTTAGCATATATGCTACGATATGCATCAGCACAACAACAAAATATATGAAAGTGAGTTTTGTAGCAGTTGATGGAGATGTGCTTAACTAAAAACTGTTGCAAAATGGTTATGCAAATTAGCATTAGGTACCAAGAGAGACTCTCTCAGAGAGTATTAAGTATCGAAATAAAAATTACAGTAGTTATTCGATTTAACGAACCTAATTGATGTCAGGCTTGTTCGTTAGAGTGAATTGTTCGTTATATCCGGTACTGAATTAAAAATGAATAGTATCGTCTATTTTATTCAAAACTCTAAATATGTACAGTATTTTTTTAACATTTTATTAAAATTAGAAATTTATAATAAATATTCCATTAAAAATATGTTTAAAGAAAATGAAAAATTCATAAAAACACTGTAATACAAAAATAATTTAATTTTAAAATTGTTTAAGCACAGTCTGCTTTCTTGGAATGGATGTGTTATTGAAACTCTCTCAAAAGCATTAAATTTTTGCACTAATATTGTTTTGCTAAGCCCATTTAATAAAAACTTTAAAGTGCTTAATGACATATTCCTGTTTTATTTTGGGTTCTCGAATTTCTATTTCATCAAGCTGTTCATCATTTTAAAAATTTTATCATCGCATTCATCATCGGTTAAGGGTTTATTTTCAATACGTCTATTCAAATGATCAGCTGTTCGTTAAAGCGAGTACAAAATAAAATATTTGTTTGTAATATAAAGTACTCAGTAGAAAATATTTGGGTGTTCATTATTTATGATGTTGATTAAATAGAATGCTCGTTAAATCGGAAAACTGCTAATGTATATACAGTCGGAATTGGATTTGAAAAGACGACAAAAAATACTTTTGTGTAATGAATTTCAATGATATCGGTTTTATGTTCACAACAGATAGTAATTCTAGGTTGAACATAAAACCCATAACATTGAAATCATACAAAAGATCTCTTTTTCACGCCTGTGCCTCACAAGTGATTCACAAATTATATTTTTCTTAAGAAAAATATTTTTATGGACTTGTGAGAAATAATAAATTTTTGATAAGAAAAGTGTGACGACGTACGTACGGTTCAAACAAAAATGTTGTATGCGGTCAATTTAACATCTATTTAAAACCAATAAACCATTTTGAAATTTTAAGACCGCCCACGTATGTATCTGGATATTTACGTAAATATTTTTCTGTTTTTGATTTCTGTTTGTTT
This sequence comes from Gymnocheta viridis, assembly GCA_956483585.1. Classification (NCBI taxonomy): domain Eukaryota; kingdom Metazoa; phylum Arthropoda; class Insecta; order Diptera; family Tachinidae; genus Gymnocheta; species Gymnocheta viridis. The sequence continues at coordinate 105,327,355 of OY101441.1, read as the reverse complement.
CTGCCAGTTCAACTCAAATAAAACATTCATGAACTCGTATGTGCCGACATGTTAAAGAGTGCTTTATAGTCGCATCATGAAAAATAAAGTGGAAAAAAATCTTAGGAAAAACACACAAGTTCAAAATTAACACTTGAAAGAAAGAAAAACATGCCCGTTGAACCTTGAAAAAAGGGGAGCAAAAAAAGGCACAAAAGGAGTAAAACAAGCAGCAAGAAACGAAACTAATAAACATATTAAACATATCCGCTGAATGGAAAGAATTTAAGAAGCTCATTAAATGATTTAAAGTTTTGAAAAATATATTGAAACAAACATTAACTTTTGAAGAATATTATTTTTTTGTTTGTATTTTGTTGTGAGTGATAAGTTCAAAACAACACAAAGCAAGTACCGTCCTTTTTTGTTAATGGTTGGATGATACTTTCATTTCTCTTGTTGCAGATTTTAGATATCACTTTCGGCATCCAGGATCCATTCCCCCAAAAGTCCAGTTTTTCTTTGAGCATTCTTTTTATACTAATAAAACAAACATTTTGTTCCTTTTGCTAATTAATCCTTAACAGTGTTAATTTAAATTATTTTGATTAACAAAACACAAAATTATGTAAACATTTTTGTTTTCATTGGTTCTCTTATAGTCAGATTATTTACTAGTTTACCATACAAACGCACAGCGCAATATTAAAAGAGTTCTGCTCCAGAATGATAAATGTAATGGATTGCTGCCTTCATATGAAATCATTTCAACATTTTACACAATATGTAGCAGCAAAATCATAGTTCTTTTGATTTGCAAACTTTCAGGAATTATCTGCTATAAAGGCTCAATTACTGCAAGAGCTTTTATGAATTTTTTTCAATTGCTCTTAACAAAAGCTTGTTTACTGACAAAATAAATTTTGCTTAGAGTTCCATAAATTTTTTTCATTTTAATGAGTTTTTCCAAAAAAAAAATTTAAGATTTTGCTATGGAAATGATTTTGTAATTATGAGGCTAATTAAATGTTTTCTAGCCTTTGTAATGTAATTGTAATCTTAAAACGTTTTTTGTTTAAATTTTCCTTTTTTTATTTTTCCGATGCTAAAACAAAAAGAATGCCACCAACCAGCAAATTATGTTGAAGCAACAAATTTTTTAGGAATTTTTGCTTTTCTTTTTACCGAATAATTTTTAGCATATTTGGCAAAAGTTATAAACACCTACACATTTAAGAGGAAAATATACGCACAGTTAAAGCTCTACTAAAGGACATCACCCGTGGCCATAAACGGACGAATTTTAAAGTCACATGCTCTTAATTTAGTTGTAGAAACGATCCCGTATACAGAAAGAAAAACGCCGTACTAAATTCAAGTATTTTCTATTTATTTAAGTAGGAGTCGTTCTCGAATTTTTTTGTACAAATATTAATAAAATGTACTTTAATCGAGTCGAAAACGAGATTACTTTAGATAAACAATCCTGGAGTTTCTTAAAATGAGTACAAAATTCTTTAATCGTGTAAAAAATCTTGAATCAACTAAAAAATTCTTAAATTAAATTGAGCATTTAAATCCGTCGGTATTTAAATCAATCTTTCTGTACTTGATTTTAGTAAATCTGGGATTATCGTACTTTTAACACCGCTTGGGATTAATTTAAGTACGGATGGATTGACTTTTCTTTTGAGTGAAGACGGACATCTCCCGTAATGAGACAAAACCGCTACGACGATCTGTGTCCGCAAAAGGAAGTATTTACTGTACAACTTCCATACATACATGTTTTCTAGAAGGCAACTCTAATGGTTACAAACCAGTAACGATGTTGTTCTGGCAAATCAATAATGATAAAAGAAAGATGAAATATTTGAACATGTTTAGTGATACCCTTAGCTTCAAAGGATGCTTTCTTTTTCGCTTCCTCTTCATTGAGTTGGAAGCTGTTTGCTCATGCTTGATATGTATTCAATACATAACTTTTTTTGATTCTTAATTTACTTATCGTTATAATACGAGGATTACCATTTATGTTTTATATGCGTGTAATGATATTTCCACAAGATGTTTATCATATTTGAGTTTAATATTGTTATGCTTTCTTTGTCATTTGATCATTTTGTTATTTATAACGAAGTGGAAATTATGTGTCTACAAATAATTCAAGTGGCATGTGAAAACTTTTGTATAATGATTTATTACGACTTTTAAATGTCGTTTAGTATTACAAAAATTTCTTAGATAAATTTACTAGAACTTTTGGTGATGAAACGCTTTTGCAATTGAAAAACGGTCGTATAACGAATTTAATTGTGGAAGTTATTTTGCTCGAGTAATAATTTCGAAAGGTTGCAAAATTTACAACAAATTACTAATACAACGCTGTCATGTAATATACTCTGACATTTGGGTCTTTCGTAGAAATTAGTTTCCCTAACACAAATAAAGAATTGTATTGGCATTCAGACTCAAAAAAAAATTTTTTTTTACATTACTTATGTCGATGAACAACAAGAAGTCTAGAATTGCGTTGGTGGAGCTTTAAAATTCCACTATAAGAATGCTACAGATCGTTTCAAATGATTAACCATAGATGCCTGAATCCCGAGACATTAAACTGTATCATCAAATGGTTAGCTCGAACACTTTATCATGGGGTTGATCTATGTACAATAATTACAGCCTGTGTGAACCCGGTAAGTTGCACAGGTGCCTTCCTCGGCCGGAAGCGGTTGTGAACGCAGAACTTCTTACGGTGCTAAGAACACGCTGTAGTTAGACCGTAAAGCAGGTATCCAATTTCATCTTGAGTATATGTATCATCAAATGGTCGGTCACGCTGAATTTCTTACACTCACGTTGATGCACGCCCACATGATTGAAACAAAAAACTAATAACGCACGGTCGTGGTTTTTTTAGTTAGTTCTTTAAATAATAATTATATCTACAATACAATAGCGGCGCCTCTCATTTCCGAAAATAGCCTATCTCTCAAGCTGAAACAAACATAAACTCTTTGAAAATTAAACTGAACTCAATCAGGAGTTGTTTGGAAATTAGCATAAACAAACACAGAGCACGTGATTTAAGTTAAATAAGTTAAAAGTAAATAAATTAAAAGTAAACAAATTAAAAGTAAAAAAGTTAAAAACAAATCAGGGATTTTTTCGTGCATACAAATTTCTTACTGGTGATAAAAGGAAATTTTAGGGACAACAGATTTCTGTTGAGGTTTGATACCCTTTTTGTAATTTCATAACAAAATTTATATATTTTTTTAATCAAGACCACTAAATTAAACGGAGTATTGACAAAATTACATAATTTGAAATTAAAACTTCAAAAGTATTTTGAAACAAATTAAAATTGAATAATTCTAAACCGGAAATATAAGGAAAATTTTAATTTTAAATTGTTACTGTACAGAAAATTTGGGGATGAAAAATCTGATATTTTGGGAAAGTCTTGAAAGAAGTTGAGAACATTGTGAGCCGCTTTTAATGAGTATATCACTGCTCACCACTTTTCTAATCATAATGTTGCATTATCATGGAAACTCAAAGTATCATAAGAATCGCTCTAGAAGATTTCAATCTAAATAAAAGCTTTTAATAAAAAGCGACTTTGCCCTTCATGTGCTTTTTGCAATACAAAAAAATATAAAAGGTGAGAGATAGTGACAAGCAGCATTATCGTCGTTCTCCAGGTGCGGCAGAATAAAAAACTGTAGCAAATGGGTTATTGCTAGTGAAGGGAACACGTAAAAAATTTGGCTATTTCTGATTTGAAATTTTGTTTGAGTATATGAGAAGCAATCGACGAGCATAGTTTTATTACACGGAAAGAATAACATTTTCAAAATAAATTCCACGCCAGCCGATTTGAAATTTGTGGGTTTGCAATTTCTGCTTTTTTTTGCACCTTTGATGCGTTATATTTTTAAATATGTCAAAGCGTTGTTGATCCATTTATGTCAAAATAAAATAAAACTAATTTCAAGCCTGAATTGATGATGAACATATTTGACATTTGGCTTATCTGGTACTGATTGTTCTACATATTTTAATTTTTTCCAGCTGTATTCATTACATAATATAAACAAACAACTAGGTAAGTAAAAAAGTAAAATCGTGTTCAGGCGTGTGTTAATAATTATAGTAATTAATACATCCGTATAGTTCTGGTGATATTACACAAACTAGAAAATTAAAAATAAATCTTCCAAACTAATTGACAGCTTTGTTTATCCAAATCAATGGCTAATGACATTAAGGGCAAAGTTATTTTTAAATATATTGCAAAAGTTTATGTTTCATTTGAAATTTCACCTCACAATAGCTGAAGCCGGAGTAATTTAACATACAAAAAATTTTAAAGTAGGCGACAAGAAACTTAATAAAAGAACTATAAAAATTGTATATCGGCATTTCCATAGAAATGTCATTTTTTGTCATCCTCTTTAATTGCTAATACATAATTCAAAACATTGAGATTTTTTTGTTTTTCTTTTACTAAATGTAAAGCTACTTACATTCCACACAAACATAAACAGGAAGAAGTGAAAAAAATTTTGAGTATTTCTGTAGTTTTCACGTAATTCAAAAGTGTAACGCACGTGACAAAAAGCGGACATTTTTGTGGAAATCACCATAAACAGTTTTAGAGCTATAAGACAGGTAGAAAAACCACTAAGCTCTTTATTTTATAGTTCTAAGCCTATAAATGAGACTCTTTGTAAAACAGAGAACTGCATGAGTTGTGTCACTTTCGTTCTCCACTCATATTTACAACGCTTTGTTTTGATTTTTAACATCAATATGTACTAGTGATATTGCTTGCAGTGTTAACTCTCTAACAACTGACTGTCATTAACTTACTCTTATTTTTTAAGTGCCGTTAGTAAAAATATATAAAAAAAATCTTACTATTGTTTGATTGTTTTGTTAAGTAAACTCATAAAAACTCACAAAAGCACGTTGACTAAATGAAGTCTTAAGATAATAAAACTATTATTTTCTTCCAAAATATATAAAAATAATATTAAAATGATAAACTCTATCTCCTCATTTTGTGCAAATTAAAAATTTTTCTCTGTTTAGAATATATTATAAAATAAAACAGCTAGGCTTCGTTAAATATATTCCATAGAACTATATTTGTCAGAAGGTTTTTTAAGAAGTTTTCAAAATAATCATACTGATTCATTGCTTTTGTGAATCATATGAATTAACAGAAATTGCAATCAGCGACATGCAGCGACATGCATTTATTAACAATGATATGAATAAGGCATTAGCATCTTTTATTTTTCAAAATTATGCCATTTGATTCGCAATCATGCAGATCTCTGATGCCTAATATACATGATTAAAGAAAACAAGATTGCGCATTGCGCAGGTGCGTTATTTTGTTGTGTGTGATTGTGGAGTGTTGTGACGTAGACATAGAATATGTGCTGTAAATAAAAGTACATTTTTGTGTATGGAAAGCAAGCCGAAATGTAAAACTTTGGTAGCCCGAGGAAGCTCTTCTTCTAATAGCTTCAAGCCCAAACTCAAAAGTTTTACTCGACTGCATCTCTATTCTATCCATTTAAAATTTTGTTCAAATCGATGCAACCGTTTAGGAGAATTTTAGTTATGTCCAGTTTCGCGCCAAACATCTTTTACACTTTTTAAAACAAACACTCATTTGTATTCTATGATGACGTAGATGCGCAGTAGAGATGTTTTTTGTACGGCTGAGTGCGCAATCTTGTTTTCTTGATTCATGTATAAAGCTAAGTTTAGATGATATGTTGAATCAGCATTTTTATGCTGAAAAATTTGTTAGAAGTGCATGCATATCGTTTAAACGCAAAATTTTTTCAGCATACGTATGTTTAACAGCATTTGCTAACACTGTTAACAATACCAACAAACTTATGTTGGTAATTTCAGCATACCGTGTAAACAGCATATTATTAGTGCTTAACAAATTTCCTGCGTATGCTTTTCAGCATATGCCAAATTCGTATGCATAAGCGCCTCGTGCCTCAGCCTAATCATTGGGAAATTTCAAATGTTTAATATCATTTAAAAGTCGATGAAACAATAACAAATAGAAAAAGTAACCCACATTGCAAAAAACGCGAAATCCCGCAAAAAGTTGCAAATTTTTTAAAAAGCCAGCGACATTTGCAGCCATGTACTTGTATAGCCTGCTGTCATGAATGTTTTTATATCTTAGTACAAGATCGAGGTAAAGATCTTGTACTGGGTAAGTTTTGCAACAGCTATGTAGTGATATTTCGTCCGACGACATCATTTATGTTTATTTTTATTTTTTATTTATATTAATAAATTTTATTGCAAAAATTATACGTATAAGTACATAAGTTGAATAATAATTAAAAATTGTCATACTCACTAATTTCACAAACAAATGTTTATACGACTCAGCATATGTAGCACTACATAAAATTTAACATATCGTATAAACACAAAAATCGTATGCTATCAAACATATGCTGATTTAACATATCGCCTAAACTTAGCTTAATACATATATTAAGATTTTATTCTTTCAGTGAATTTGTTTAAAGTCAAATACAACATTTCTGAATTAAATATATTCTTTCATTAGTTTCGGTCGTAATAAACATGTGAAAAGAATATCGGAAGTTTATCGGCCGCTAGCGACTAAAGTTACCTTGACTTGGTGTATCTATATTAGAAATGTACACCGCTCACATGATTAACGTAATCGTGATCGTGTTTTAATCACGTGAGCGTGCATGAACGTGAATATAAAATAACTGAGTGTGAGTCCGCGTGCATTAGTAGATTTTCGAAGTGATTCGTTTCCTAATTTTTTTTGTCTTTATTGTAATTTTTTTCATTTAATTTTTAATTAATTTTTGTACGTAATTAGTTGAGCTGGTTTTTGTTTATAATGAATGGAATTGTTTGGCTGAAGATCAAATCTTACCACATTACCCACCATATTCTTTTGAATTTAAGAAAACATTCTTGGAACAATTTATTCATCAGACTAGCAGAACGGATCAGTGATAATAATAATAATTTTACAATATTTTAGTTTATTTTATAGTTTTATTTTACTTGAATATTTCGTAAGCATGAGTTTTCGTAACTGTGACTAACTTTTTTTACACTTATGTGAGCGTTCATGAACGTGAGCCAAAAATATAATGGAGCGTGCATAAGCGTGAGTGAAAAGTTACGATCCCATTTCTAATTTATATAAACGTTCAGTACATCTTAACAATGTAGCCAAGACCGTATTTGCGCCCACATAACTTGTACATGCACATGAGCGAAAATAAGCACACATAAGAACCGCGCAAATGCTCAGGAGCCAATGCGACTTTTTAAGTGTGCTTAGTACCAGCACAATCTATGTGCTATTCTATTCTGTGGTACATGCTCATGTGCAAGTATACAAATTTGAGCACATGTGCTGCACCCTCATGAGGAAATGCATGCTCTGGCATGTATAGTCTGCACTTGTCAGATTGCTTTATTATATATTTCCAGTGTATTTATCGTAAGCCTTGTTTATTCATTGTAGCCTCTCATTAGATAGAACACATACTTACTATCACGTGTTTAATAAAAAAAGAAAAGTGAATTGCAGTCGAAAAGTTTTATAACTCATGTCGACACATTCAAAACTGCGAGGATGATTTATAGTTATTTTGACGTGTTTTTAAATGATAATAACATAGAAATAACGTTTATGAGTAAAAAAATATTTTCGTTCATTATATTGTTGAAGCAGTATAACGATTGTTTATTATGTTTATTCTTGAACGTGGAAAATTTTAATTCTTCCACAGTTTACTCCGTCCGCCACACATGAAAATTTCATTTGTTATTTTACCATTATATAAAACTAATATACACGGTTCTATATTTCAAACATAGTTAAACACAATATAGTCACGTCTTCCAGCATTAGGTATTAATTTCAAGTGCAAATATTTCTTTTTGTTCAAGACAGAGCTGGGACACAAATACAGAAAAAGCCCAAAAGGGAGCCTTAGTTTAACTATATTTTTAAAACTTGTCTGGCTAGAAAAGAAAACTATTAAGAGTACGTTACGATGTAGATTTTTTTTTTTCTTAGCCACTCTTGGCATCCCCCGAAAAGGAAAAAATTCATTTAAAAAAAAATCTTAAAAACTAAGTACGCACTTCGATGCACAACAACATTTTACATCATATTGTAGCTCTGAGACATTGCTAAAGTCAAGAAAGTGAAGAGAATTTCATGCGTTTTTAATGTTTTTTTCGATTTTAAGTTGTTTTATATGATATTTTTTGTGGCTAAACGAATAAAGGTATTACATTGATTTTTTTTCGGAAAGATTTGATCAAAAGCTATTTTCGATATTAAAAAAAACATCTGGTATATTGATGTTGAAAAAATACGTTTACAAATTTAAAAAAAATTCACTTTTTTTTTGCCAAAAAAACAAGGTTTTTAAAAGTGAAGGTAGCTCCTACTCTACAAATTATGTTGTATACCACAATAAAATTTAATTTTAGACACAAAAAAAAGTTTGCACAAGTTTGCGCCATTACTTTTAATGATTTTTTTAAATTAAAAAAATCTTCTCAGGCACTTCTTTAAATACTCATATAAATAATTTTTTGTGTCTGTTGAATTATTGATTTTAAATGTTATTCACCTCACTTTTAACACTTCACAATGTGCAAAATGCTTATTATCGCTAATAGTTATAAGCAGGGCAAGTTTTTTATGCTTTTTGCATGAAAAATATGCATTTGCCATCATTTAAAATTCTTTACCCAAAAATGTTGCATTTTACATGTCATGAGTTACATGCCTCATGGGTTGCTTTCAATTGTTCTTTTGCATTTTGCAATGTTAACTCACGTGTTGTAAATTTGTACTTAAGTATTTATTTTTCTAAATAAACTTATAGTCTTAATTAATTTCCAGATGCCCTCTCCCATCAATGTAACGAATTCTATGTACCCCAGTAGGATTAGTCACCCCAAGCCCTATTCCACTAGATCGAGATCTTGGTTAAAAGCTGCTATAACCATATTATTGCGACAACTTTGTAGAAATAAGCAGCGTTTTAAATGAGCGTTGTGATGGTGAGGCTGAGTTGATATGTAATGCAAAGGGTTTATTTAAGAATTCGTCAGTAAAAACAGATTTAGCATACATTAAAGATAATTTTGAATGTATTTGCCACAGAATAATCAAATTGGAAACCAAAGGACTTCCGTTACTGATCTAAAAACTAACACAACGCGCAATATCAGAGTTTTAATATTAAGCTTTTTTTACTTTCAGCTGTCCTCTCTCACTATAGCTTTCCCAAAGAAGGTAACACACCTACTAGTTGGTAGACATATTAATTACCTGAGTGTTATTTCTCTTTTTCACAAAAAAGAGTATCGGTCATAAAAGACGCAAAAGAAAAACTTCAAATATCAAGAATAAAATATTTATTGAAAAACATAACAAAGTTTTTAGTAGATATGTTGCCCTTTAAACGCTGACCAAGATTAAAAACAATATATATACTATATTTTAATAAAAGCCAAACCGATGAATATATTGACACACAATCGCAATGTGAATTAATATTATTTATGTATGTATGCGCCAGCAACATCGACTGATGTTGAACGTATATTTTTAAGACATGCGAAGATCCTTTCAATTTGAAAACTTGGAAAAACATTTGATTATACTTTGTAATAAACATTCTTTTAAATAAAACTGATTAAAAATTGTTAGACTGTGTTTTTTCGGGTGCATATTTTTGTGCATATTAAAATTTTTTTTTTTATATTTGCATGCATATTTTAATAAATTTTGTGCATATTTAAACTTTTATTTATCTGCGCTCTATATAAAAATATATGTACATATGTATGTACATAATAAATTTTAAAATCATGAAGGCCGAGGCTCATAGAATCCATCGTACGTTATACGTTGCCTTTTTAACTGACATTTAAGTATCGGCGGAGGAGGTTGACACAATGAGTACTTTGTTGACGAGTTATTCGAGGATATTCTGGAGTTTCTTTTATTTGTAATTTCTATTTAGTTATATTTAATTTAGTTTTGTCACCACACACCACAAAAAGATCAATCAAAACGAAGGAAAAAACCGATATTTGTCAAAAAACTCAACGTACGTTAAAAGTTAAAAGTTGACCAACTTCAGTACTTTGCGTTGACGGAGACGTACGGAATGTGACAAATCTCATAAGAAAACTTGTATTTAAAAAAAAGTGAACATCGCCACATAAAAGGTATATGGTTCACTCAGGTACCAGACTAACGCATAAATACATGCGTATAAAAACACACATATTTATATGCATATATTGTATACAATTTTTAGTCCACCCGTTTTGTAACTTCGAGAGATAACATGGAAAAAGTTTACACAAGATTACAGTTATTCTAAATAGTAATGGAATCTGATGACGAGGAATTGCAGTTTTTAGTTAGAAAATTGTGCGAAGTTATCTTCACGTATATCACAAAATATAAAAAATCAGATAAGACCGCTTCTCCTAAAAACTCAAGACTTGACGAATCAAATCTGACGTCTGTGAACCGGGTCTAAGATACTGAACTTGTGCTGCGGAAGTAGTGCAAATTCTAATAATAATTTTTCTTGTATATAATGTTGAAACTTTATACTCAATTTCCCAAAGAAAAATTTTTTGGAGATACGTGAAGATAACTTTGGGACGACGATATGACAATGATTTCGACGTTTTTAATTACTCTTTACTTTTTTGTGTATTAAGTATTAAATAATATAAAATAAATATTATAAATCTATATAAATATAGAATAATTTTTCTATGCTTGATTATTGATTTGTTTGTTACTTGCTACGAGAGTGATCTTTTGAAAATTTTGCGACTGTTTTACTCACGACTGGAAAATTTAAATAGGCTTATTTATTTTATTTGATAATGCGGTGAAATTCAAAGCTATTTTTAAATTCCTTACATCTGAAGAATTACAACAGTGGGATTCTCAACATTTTATTTGGGTTGCCTCTTAAGCATGGTAGTCTGTTCATAATTTCGTGCGAACTGCTGTCAAAACTCGATATAAAAAAAATTCATGCGAAATAATTGCAAAATAATATTGCTGAAGTAGCACTCTGCTCATCTTGTGAAAATATACGAAATGTTTCTGGCAAAATTTTTTCCAACAACAAAATGTTTCCGCCAACATATTTTCCAACTGTGAAATAATATAAGTATCACTTATTTCGGACGGAATTGTAAACAACAGCTGATCAGATTTTATTTGGCGTTAAATTTGTTGTGCACAAATAACTAAAATAATGGAAAATTGTGTAAATATAATATTAAATGAAGGTAAAGGCTTTTTACAGAACGCGTGTCTTCAAAGAGCTCCTCCGCAGCAGCTGCAATTTGCATTAATTCATACGTTGCATGAACAAGCTCCTAAAATTATTTTGTTGTCCATTTGTTTTAATTTTTTATTAAATTAAAGAAATTTTTTTGTTTTCATAAGAAAAACAATGTTGCTCATTTCAAGGCAATGAAGCCGATAAATTTGTTATAAATCGTGGTATTGTCGCCACTGAGCAGTTGTCAAAAATTTCAAACGAAATAATCAATGTTGCTCAACATTTTTCGCAAATTTGAACAGACTACTAAGCTTTAGAGTAAAGTAAACTTTGAATTCGATGGAAGAGACGGATAGCGCACATACATAATATCTTTACATTTGCACAATAATGGATTACCGAAGCACACCGGGTGTGGCCTAGTTAATAAATATGAGAAAATTTACAACAACAAAAAATAATTATTTGGCGGGGTTGGGGCGTGGTGGATGGGGTTGTTATAAAAACAAATCAAAAATCTGCCCCTTGATTTTTTATATCAACTAACACCTAAAACTATGAAAAAACTCAATCTTTTAATTAAAAAAAAAAACGTTCAATAATTTTGGCCAGCTTTTCGGGCCAAATTCTCCTTCTTCTGTGCGTCCTTTTGATACATAAACTATTTGAATTTCCAAAAAAAAACAAACAAAAGAATAGTGCTATTGCCCCACCTTTTGTAATTCTTGATACAAAGTTGCTCCCAGTTTTCCACATTGTTTCCTATTCAGTATAAATCAAAGAATTAGGTCAACATAGTGACTGACTAAATGACACTGAATGTGAGTGTTTGTTGTTCAACTATATTTTTTTTATAAATTTTCATTGCTGCTCCCTTTGTTATGGTACAACATACTAAAAGTGGCAGCAGCAGTAACATTAATAAAAGTTGAAATAGTAGAACGTTGCTGTGATTATTAATTTTTTTTATATTAAAAATAAGCAAAGGAAATTTTGATTTTATTCCTGTCTACTACCTGCCTGCCAACGAATCCAGTCAACAAACTTCGCCTCGTACTTGCCGCTGCTATTCTTGCAAGCCTATTATTATTAATATGTAGATCTCTGTGGGTGTGCGAATGCGTGTTAAACTGTCTGTTTCTACTTTTTTTCATTTAAAGTTAAATATATGCGTTTTAATGTACGAGTAGGTTGTACATTGTCTTTTCTGTTTTTTAATAATTTACACAACTGCAACAAACTAGATTGGCTAAATACTCAACGATAAGGACGAGCTACAGCAAATTGATGTTATACAAATTAACAAAAAAAATAAATAAATTTTCAAAGCTCTTTATAGACATGCATATAATTATAGAGTTTTGCTAGAAAAAAAGGAATATTAAATTAAATTTTATTAGCAGTACTAGTAGCATGTTGTTAATGTAAAATATATATTGGAAAATCAAAGTTCGCAAAATAGTTCGAACTGCCGAATAAGGGGTTCATGTCAACGAAAAAGAATTAGACTGATGACAGAGAGCGCGCGGTTAGCGTAGCCTAACTAGAAGCGATAATAGTTTGTGATATACTCGTATCATGCCACAAGGTGTCAGAGTGAACGCAATATGGAACCAAGAGATTCCTTTTGTTTATATTAATTTTTTGTGCTTTACAACTGCTTTTGTATGAAACATGAATTGTGTCGATGAGATTTTCCATGTCAATTAATATTTTCCATACAATTTTTGTATAAAAAAGGAATACATGATATATATAGAAGTAGATAAGATAAAAGCAAGCTTTACAATTTGTACGATGAATTTAGAAAGTATCCTGAAAAATTTTTGAACCATGCAAGATTCTCAATAAACACTTTTAATTATATTTTAAAGAAACTAAAATCTAGGCTGTGAAAAAATAGAACAAATCTTATTAAAAATCCCACACAGCCGTGCGAGAAGAAACTAGAATGTGCTAAAAACTATTCCAAACCCTTCTTTGTAGCACACACTCGCATCTAGCTTCACACGCACTCTAACATCTTTCAAGCGATCACATAAGAAACCCCAAGCAGTGGTTTTTTATACCACCATGTAGCGTCATCTTACATTATAGCTACTAGCTGTCTGTCATTATCCTTATGAGGGGGTCCTTGCGATAAACATTTGTGGAATACACATGAGACTACGCAGGAAAACGTGTTGATATTTACCTTACCGCCTACATTCTACGGCAATAATGCCAAGGTGGTCTGTCTAAGCACAAGATGAGACACAATCAGCCTGATTATGTTTTTTTTTTTTTTTTTTTATCTTGGACCAGCACTCAGGGGATGATGACCCCTACACATGCAATGCATTGTGCTGGAACTAGTGGAAAGGGATAGTGATAGATATGAAAGGAGGTGAAGCTTCATTCGTTCTTTACAACTCTGCTCTGCACGTTTATTCGTGGAGCGGTGTTGCAGCGCCTCTGGTGGCGAGGAGGACATTACGAGTTTTTGAAGCTGTGTTTAGTTTAGTAGCCACTTCTTTTATTAATTTTTATTTTACTTCGCCGTTGATTGTGCTACTCAGTACCAACGAAGGAGGGCGCTCTGATGTTACATTGGAATTAGTATCAGCTGAAGTTGGTACTGTTCAGTGACCAGTGACCATGCCTTCGCCACTGAAACCTTCCGCCAACAACTGACACAAAGGCATACCAATGCACATCAGAGAAATGCGTGGTATTTTTATTTCATGACTCTGTCTGACACTGGGTTTGAACCCTTCGGTTTGTAGTCAACGTGCTTACTACCTGAGCCAACGCCACCACTGTGATGCAGTCGAATTTTAGACAGTGATGATTTGTACTAGATTAAAGAAAATGTGTACATGTGTTTAATCTGAGACAAATTGCCTCAGGCGCAAGTACGTCTTCGATATGCAAAATAAGGGTGAATGTACCTACCAAAGTCTTTATATTCTTCACACCACGAATAAAGCAATTTTCGTACATGGCAGCACCGGATCACGTACAAACATTTTGCTATACTATTATAGTTATCTAATCTAACACAGGACAAATCAGCAAAACCATCTATTGGTTAGCCGAAGTTGGTCCCTACTACAAATATCAGTCTATAAAATAACATACGGCGATCACTCTTGGCTGCCTTCGGTTTAGAATGCCCAGATAAAAGTTCTGTAGGCTGACTAAGAGCCCTTTTCCACGGTCAAAGTTTACTTTGCAAAGTTTTGTGTTTGATGGTAATAAGGGAAAGAACAAAGGGTGTAAGTACACACTTTGCTGTACTCGCAAAGTTGCTTTCTACTTTGTTCGTCATTTGCTCTTACTTGTATTTGGTTGCATGTGTGTGTTTGGTTTGCATGTTCATCCAACAAACGAACACAAAATTTTTCAAAGTAAACTCTGCGTGTGGAGAAGCGAAACAAAGTTTAAAAGAAAATTGAAACCACTTTGTCAAAGTAAACTTTGATGGTGGAAAAGGGCTCCAACTCATGGAGTGCCAGATAGAAGTCCATAACACGAAATGCAGTTATCGGGAATCAAAAAGACAACATGCCCCGGGAGAACGCAAGAAGATCGGTACTTGAAGTGAGTTATTCAATTCATCAGTCAATGCAAACAAGTAGCCAGAACAACAAACGATTCTGGATCGCATATATAAAACAGGACAACGCACTGTGCTACACATGTAATGCCATAATCAAAGTTCGGGAACTTGTGAGCATTGGCTGTGCCACTTAGTAAAGATAACGTAAGTGTAAAATGTTTATAATAATTTTAATATAAATGAAATGAGAATTCTATCGCCCACTACCACAATTACAATAAACTTTAAATTCTAATACATATTTTGTATTTTACTTTATTGCGACATTTATTTTGATTTTTTTTTAATTTATTTAATCAACAGGGTGGTTGTATGAGAATATGGGAGACGGGGCGACATGGTAACACAACGGGAACTAATTAATGGACCCACGTGAGCTGTGCTTGATGACAGTACTGCCAAAGGAACATAACTTAACCCAGTCAATCATACAAAAGGGTGTGCTAAAAGATATTTTTCTTATAACTTATCAATGCTTCTGACCGTAAGACTAAGGAAGTAAAAGTCCAACGTGCTACATTAAATTCTGAAGGTGGTACCACACACTAAAAAAAAATCAATCCATCCGTACTAAAATCAATCCCAAGCAGTGTTAAAAGTACGGTCATCCCAGATTTACTAAAAGCAAGTACAGAAAGATTGATTTAAATACAGACGGATTTAAATACTCAATTTAATTTAAGAATTTTTTAGTTGATTCAAGATTTTTCAAACGATTAAAGAATTTTGTACTCATTTTAAGAAACTCCAGGATTGTTTATCTAAAATAATCAAGTTTTCGACTTGATTAAAGTACATTTTATTGATATTTGTACTCAAAATTTTGAGAACTAGACTCGTACTGAAAATAAGTAGAAAATACTTGAATTCAGTACGATTTTCTTTCTGTGAAGGTGTGCAACAAAGATTTTTTTTTGTTTTTTTTTTTAACACTTATTTTCAACAATTGTTTTTATAAGGGCGTCCCAAAATAAACGGAAGATTTGAATTAAATAGACAACACAGTTTTTTTACTTTTGAAATATTGTTCAATAATAAAAACACGTTTTTCTATCGTGTAACGCTCCATTTTTTGCCAGCCCTAATCTGTCAGCTGTAAATTTTATTTTTATGTTTGCCAACAGACTTTATTGTAAATGGCAGCAATTTAAATCGTGTGTTAATTTTGGGACACTTTTTTGTTGAAAAAGAACAAAATAGAAATAAAATACTCTAAGGCCCAATAATTGACTTCGTATTTAAATGTCATTTAGCTAATTGCCACTTAAATTTAAGTTGCATTTAAATACAGTTTCAGTTTTTCAGTGTGAAATTATTGTTTGTATTTAATTACGATCAAGAGAGGCTGCCATATCCTCACGAAATTCTCTCAATTTTTTTAGAGAAGCAGCTATTGAACAAAATTAAGGAAAAATTTCTAATGTGGATTCTTTTTCAGGCTGAAAATAACAACAATGATAGGTTGCTGCAATGTTTTAAAAGTTTCAAACAATTTTAAAAAACGTAAAAAAGAATAATATTAATAAAAGAAGTCCAAATTACACTCCAAAAGATGTTGATTTTTCAATGTCCGCAAATTTTTTGTTTACTTTGTTGCGCGAAACTCCAACACGTAAGCAAAAACATATGTTTGTGTATGTATGTGTGCAAAACTTAAATGGACTTTATATGCAGAAGAATGGTCATTTAAGTTTCATTTAAATTTCACATAATTTTGTACTGAAAAAATGAAATTGGTAGTTAAGTGGCATTTAAAGATAAATGACACTTAAATGAATAGTCAATTATTGGGCCTAAGCCATCTTTTGAAAAGTCCAATTGCAATTTAGAAACAAAATGTTTTTTTTAAGTGTAACATTTTTAGCCCTTTTTATTGAAAATTTACATTATAATGATTTTTTGAAATAGTAAGCTTATTAAAAATTATTGTTTCATCACTTTCGAGGCAACACTTATCTGCATGGCCCACGATGTCGAACGATATCGTTGGAAAACTTTGAATAGCATTTTTTTTTTATAAAAACGAAAAGAACTGTTACATTTTTTAAGAAAAGAAAACGGCGTTAGGTTCCATTGGGAGCTGTGATAAAGCACAGCTCACGTGGGTCCATTAATTAGTTCCCGTTGTGCATTAAGATGATAAAAATTTACTTAAATTTTGCTTTACAGCATGAATCGATTTCAGATGGAAAAACAATACTATTATAAACCAAGAACTTTTCGCGCCACTATACTGTGGATTCCCATCATTCAAATTTATTATATGTTGTTATAGATTGGAATAAAAAATTAGCACTTAAATTAACAACTTAAAAAATGTTTGTGTGTGTGTGTGTTTTTTTTACCCTGAAAGTGTATGTTTAAAGGCTTAAGCTGCGTTCAGACGAGGCAAGTATTTTAATAAATTAGTATACTCATTTCATGGTATCAAGCCAGATAAGTTTCTCTTTACAGCAATTATCAATTTATTCGGCGTGTGCGATTAATCAATTATTCAAACATTCTAATAAATCAAAATCAGATAAATCGATTATTTCGATATTCTGAAAATTAAATAATTATTATTCATGAGTTGATCACTTAATTCTGATTTCGATTATTCAAATCGCGGTTTTGAATAATTTACATATTTAATAAACTTTTCCTTTTTTTGTTACTAAAGTTTTAGTTTTTTATTTAATTTATTTGTATTTGTTAGTTTCAGTTTTTTATATTTTTGTTTTATATTTTTTAATAAAACTATTTAAATTTGAATAATTTAAATTCAAAATTTTTGATTAATATACATTTTGAGGAATCAGAACTCTTAATTAATCAAAAAGATTGACTAATCGATTAATTGCACATTTCTACAATTTATTCCTTTAATTTGTAGTCTTTCATATAGAAATTAAAAAAAAATAAATAAAAATCGGGGCATGAGCGTAGCCATCCAGCCGCTTAACAGATTTTCTTGAATCTTAGCTGCAGACGCGAATCTAGGAAGAGGGGAAACGCAACAAAAATTGTGAGTTTGCAAAGCCCGTCAAACGAAGAACACTCTCAAACACTTTCCAAAAGAAGTATAAATCTGTTGAGCTGTTTGGCAGCTACAATGTGTCTGCACGTGGGAAATATCACCCTGGTAATTTTTCTTCAGGAGTAACAAAATGAATTAATATTTGTTTCGTCTGAACGACACTTTAGATTATTTTTTGCCCGCATAAATACAAGTGCTTTGTTTAAGAACAAAAAAACCCACACAATTTAATTTAGAAAAGCTCTCAATTATTGTAGCACAGACTGCTATGCAATGTTAAACTTTTTTTTAGGCTGTATGTAGTAGAAGAGATTGTATCCGTTATAAATGAAAGGATTTCATATGAGTAATTAAAGTTTTCGTGTTTTTTTTGTTAGAATCGCTTACGGGGGCAGACTATAATACTGGAAACTAGAGATGCCAAAGGGGACGGATTTTTGAAAATACGGGAATTCGGGATTTAAAGGTAGAGTATCGAAATCCCGAACTGGAATTTAAGCGACTTATAAGTTCCGAAAAATATAGCTAAAAAAAGTTTAACTTTATAGGGAGGACGCTGTGTCTAAAAAAGTTTTTTTTTACTTTTTTTGCTTTCTCTTTATTTTTCTCAATGCAACATATGCAACTTGGCACTTCATATGAATGAGCTTTTCAATCCGGATTCAATGATGCATAGAATTTGCGATATTTTTACTATCACAATTTTCTATATGTCGTCTTGTGAAAAAATACAAAAGGGTGCAATAATTGATTATTGAGTTTTTGTTTCAATGAAAGTTTAATATAAAATCTCTAGTTGTTCTAAGAAATATTTCGGTGAAGGTTCCCTCATGGTCTGCATTTGCAACAGTGAAATGAATATAGAAACAAGAGATGTAAATGTGAGTAACTTTTCAATAACGCTCATGCTCGCTCACGATAACAAATTTTTCTGGCTCGCGATAGCAAATTTTTTACTCCCGCACCACCTTATATTTTGGGTTAAGTGAGTGCAAAAAACAGTTAGTCATCATCCCGAAAAATCACGCTCACGAAACTTGTACGAAAAAAATACTAATTAAAAAAATAAAAAAATGTATAAAATGACAATAAAGCAAAAAACAAATCACGAAACAAGCACGTTTAATAACGTAAGATTTTTTTACTCTCGTGTATGCACGCTTACGTGAGTGAAACAAAAAACATATCGTAATCATGCGTGATCACGCTAATCACGTGGACGGTAAGCATCTCTAATAGGAACCAACTTTCCCATCAAACATAAATTGTGGGAAAAAGTGTGATTCATAAATTTTAAAAAATAATTTCTAGCAATTAAAAAAAAAAAAAACAAATTAAAAATACGTTTTGATAAGAAGTTACTTTTATCACCAGGGTTCTCGAAAACCGAATTTTCATCAGATCTCGGTATTTTGAGGTCATGGAGATCTATTTTGATTATTTTTAAGATGACTTTTCAAGACTTTAAACTTAAGGATGTTTTAACCGATCGGTACCAAATTTGCGGGCTTCTAAGGACAGTGACCTCAATTGGATCTCGTGATATAATGAACGGATTTGGAAACACCGTCGTCTGACGCGCAAACTTGACTAAAAACGATTGACCCGTTCGAGAGGTAGCATTGACGAAAGATTTCGAAAAATAAGAAAGCGCTTTAATTTAATCCATGTCAAGATTCATTTGTTTTTTTTACTTGGAAAAGCTGCACCGAACTGCGAAAATTTTGTATAAATCGGTTAAATGGTTCGAAGGATACGTTGTCGAAAAGCATCGAAGAAATTTGTGTTTCCAAAATCGGTTTTAGCTGTTTTTGGTTTCTAAAAGAAAATTTAGAGTTGAGCTTAGCTGAAAGTTCTAAGGATGGTTTCAAGGTCAACTGTTTCCCATGATTTTCTTAGTTCTCTGATTTATTGTTTGTTTGAATTTTAGTGAGTGAATGAAGCAATTATTATTGATTCAAATACGGGATTCGATAAGTCCCAAAAACACATAGATTTTCGCGCACGAGATTTTCCATTTGGCATCCATAGTGGTAACCGTAATGATGAGAGTTACAAAGAACTCCGTCATCTGGAGACTTTTGTATTTCAAGGGATACACATAATTCTAAATTGATCCGTTTTTTATTTATTTTTTTTATTTGTATGTATCTCTCTGTTTTTAATCGACTTCAATAAAAGAAGAATTTTATCAATTCGTTTATAGTTTCTGTTTTTCATGTTTGTTCCCTCAAAACTACGCTGCTTATGAAAGGATTTGGAAAATGGTTTCATTATTTTAAAGGACTTTCTTTCAGATTGGACCTTTTTTAGTCATTTATTCGAATTAAATCTCCATCTTTTTATGTGTTCGTCTCTCTATTTTTAAGAATTATTTTTATATTATTTCATCTATAGAAGAACTTGGTTGAGTTTGAACTACTCGCCAATAATAACTAGAAAATATTGAAACTGAATTTGCAAGAAGTCTAAGTTCTAAAAAACTAAACAAACTAAACTAATTATACTTTCAATTGAAATTCCAAAGAAAAAAATATATTCTGGCAATTTTTTAATTTTTATTTATTTATCCATCTGCCGTCAATGATTTTCGTTCTTAAATTAAAAAAGAAAAAATTTAAAACTCATTACTTCAATTCAATATAAGCATTTACATATTCCCAGCATAGATGAAATTGTCATTTTTTATCTTTTAAATGAATAAATGAAAAAGTAAACTTTATAATCTGATTTTAACTTGGCACTTCCTGCAGACTAAAAATATAAAAAAACATGCAGCCAAAAGGAATCTAGTATCTACTATTGTATAAAAAAATGGAAGATGTTTTTAGGTAACCAACTATGTTCTGTATAATAACCTTTTGGCACTTAATAGACATGTCTGCAATAGCATAAAGCAAAAAAATAAATTCAATTCAGAATGAGAGTTTGCCGTTAAAGTTATATTCTGATACTGAAGCACAGGAAAAAAAAAGCGAAAGAAATAAACCAAACAAGTTGGAAAGCAAATCTGTAACTACTCATACAGATGTACTATTTTAATTTTTAGACTCAAGGGTTTAAATGTCTGAGGCATTTCAAGCATTTCATCAAATACGCTTAGAAAAACAAACAAAAAAAACAAGAAAAACTAATATCGTACAATATGAAAAGTAAAAAATATTTCTCTCTTGTTGTACATGACGATGATGATGATATGATGATGAACTTTTTAGCCGGCCACAAATGAACTCAATACAAAATCCTCCAAAAACAGCAGATGTTGTAAGCAACAACAAAAAAAAAACTAATAAAAACCAATATGAAAAAGGGAAAAAGATATTTGTAAGCCAAGTAATAGCATCAGCGAAATAAAATAGAAAAACTTCTAAAGACAAAAAAGTAATAAATATTATCCAACAAGAAATAATCGCATTAAGAGTCTATTGATATGTAAAAAAGGTCGGATAGACAAGGCAAACAAATACCACACTACGAGTACAATCACAGATGCATTTTGACTACGGTCGTTCACTATTATAGTGGACAGTACACTATTTTATCTTCTTGTACGTACACCTTATTTTTCATGTACGCTATTTGTACACTATTCTACCAACAGCACACTTTTGTACACTCTCGCAAGTGTTCACTTCTATCTACTACTTTCGTATTATTTATCTAAAAACTTAAAATTAATTAATTAATTAATACTAAAAAATTAGATTGATTTATTTAGAAGCGCTTAAAATGAAAATGTCCCTTTTAAAATAAATATGGAACCAGTGTTGTCAGATTTACTTTTAGCCTCTCCGCCAAATAACTTGTCGAATATCGCCAAATGAGCCCAAATATCGCCAACATAATAAATCATTAAATTTGAGCTACAAAAAATACTTTTATTTTGTAATTGCATTACAAATATTGTTAAATTTGAAATTCAGTAGGTATTGTTTAAGAAAACTTAAGAAAAGTGTTTACTATAGGATATATTTAAATGCAGGCCTATGAAAAATACTCAAAAATAAATTAATCCAAAAGATAAATCTAAAGAGGATCAATTAAACTTGAACATGGAGATGAAAATTGCCATTTAAATATTCTAATTAAATAGAAATACCGTTTGCTTAAACGTGTATTTAAGTACACATCTATTTATCTACTCGTAAACACGTTTTATTTCTAGATGCCTTTTCCAGCCGATTTTGAGAAGATTTATACGGTTTTAAACAGGTTTTTACATAGATGTGCACAATCTCAATTTTATTTAAATCGGTTCGATATTTATGAAGCTATAAGCGTTTACAGTTGCTACTAACACATGCACACTTATTACACATGCATGTATCAGCTTCTCTTGCTATTTTGTATGCCTTAGAGAACAGTGAGAGGCTGTTAATAGTACTAAATAGTTGTCGACAGCGAGCAGTTACGAACTTATTTTTTGGAACTTATTTTTTGGCGTTGCCTTGATGTGACGTTGACGATTAGTTACAGAATAATGGGGATTATTGATAAACTTTTTATCTTTTTTAATAAAAACTTTTTGAAAATTAAGGGCCTCGTTTTGTAAAATAAACGTTTGAAATTTGTATGGAAAGACTTAAATTAAAAAAATATATATTTGGTATTTTTCATACAAATTTGACCGGCTTAGAAACATACATTATACAAAGTGAGGCCATAGAAAATGTTAGATCGTTTCTTGAAATTTCGAGTTCAATTTTCTGCATTTACAACTTTTGGTCAAATATGAATTTTTGGGTGTAATTTTATTTTTTTTTCCAAAAAAATTACTCCAAAACAAAGAGACGTAGAGGCAATTGATCTGAAGTGGCAAATTAGAACAATGAGACCAACCTTGAAATAAGTTCTTAAGGAACAAACAAACATTTAGGAAGAGTAATTTTCGGAAGTCGGTTACAAAAATTAGCAGAATATAAATTTGTTCTCCCAGAACTACGTCATTATGAACCTGAAGTTGCTTGATTGGTTGTAAGTTCTAATGTTAATCTTTAGCAAAAAATTACTTTTTTATAACCCGTTATTTGTTTTCATAAATCCTGCAAATTTCTAG
The DNA here is from genome assembly GCA_956483585.1 of Gymnocheta viridis. Classification (NCBI taxonomy): domain Eukaryota; kingdom Metazoa; phylum Arthropoda; class Insecta; order Diptera; family Tachinidae; genus Gymnocheta; species Gymnocheta viridis. The sequence continues at coordinate 105,304,301 of OY101441.1, read as the reverse complement.
TGAAATTTAAATTTTATGTGAATTTTTTTATTATTTGTGAAATTTAATTTTTTTTCATATATTCTGTGTTTCGTTGAAAACTAAAAAAGAACTATGGACGGAAAATATTTGATAAAACGTCTTACAGAAATTCGTACGGTCTAAAAACTAATACATATACAAAAATTTCAATTGCCTGAAAAAAAATTCAGACGTGCTGTGGCTGAGAATGTAAATAGTTTTTTTAAAGGTCACCCACCTTTTTAATCATCTCTTGTAAGGTTTAAGATTTAATTTTTTAATAAAACGGGCTTCAATTACAACTTTTTAGATACATAAATTTAAAGAATTTCAGGAAAAATTTGTCTGGTGTTTGAGGAAAAGTAATTCTTTTCCTGCAAAAATGTGAATTGTTTATTTTTTTAAAAAACTTAATAGTGAATACACTGAAATGTTTATAAAAATTTTTAATCCTCTCTACGAATAGCTGAACAGTCAAACTCTAAAACAAAAGATATACAATCAAGCAAACAAATCGACCGACATGCCGACAAAATTAACAACAAAATGTGTATCATCCAGTGTTGCCACCAACTAAATGTTAAATTACACATGCATCATGTCAAAATTACACATGAAATTAGGTATTACACATGCCTTTTTTTCGCAAAATAATGTGCTTTGATTTTGTTAAATTAAATATTTGACCTTGTTTGGTGTAATTGCAAAATTTTTATGATGATGATTTTCAATACTTGGGCTTTCAAGGTCATTTAATAAAATATTATTTTTTACATATTATTCCGACGTATCGTTGATATTTTCCAACTTCTTCAGGGATATAGATATATAATTTTCTTTAGGCCAAGTCTACATCATTCTCCTTAAAAATATCACAGTTTTGTTTTGTGTAAAAAGGACTATCACAAACAAAAACTTAATAAATTTAAAGCAAAAATACGCGAAAAAGCTTCATAAATAAATTAAAATATCACAGCCAATCATCACAATAAAAAAGTAGTGCTCAAAAACGACAAAATTTTAAATTACACATGAGTTACACATGCCGCCAATTACACATGGGCTACACATGAAAATAAAAATTACACATGATATGTGTAATTACACCTAAGGTGGCAACACTGGTATCATCATATTAATATTTGTTATGCATGTGTATGCAAATATGTAATAACAAATGGTAAATTGAAACCAACAACAGAAACAAAACTCTCCTCATACAGAACAACAACAAAAAAATCACAAGTTGTGATGCATACGTTTAATGCAGCGAAATGAACAAATCGTCAGGCGAACGAATTGACAGACAAAAGCAAAAATATATGTACAAACAAATGTACCCGTTTGTGAGCAACGATATCGTGCCTTTAATGTAACATGGTCATATCTCAAAGAACACACAATTTTTAAGTTACTGAAAGGTGTTCTTTTAACTTTCTTATCTGTGTATTATTTGGAACTAGTTGGTGGGTTCGACAGTCCAATTTATAAAAAAACTCTTCTATTGTTCAATAGTTGATATTACGTTATCATCGCCACTCGTATGTGGCCGATTTATAATATCACGCACTAACTGAGGTATAATAATGCCAACTGTATTTAGGTTTTTTTTTAAATGATATATAAGTAGGTAGAATTCTTATACCCTAATAATTCAGTTCTGTTACTTTGGCGAGAATTTCTCGCGTTGAAAAGATGTGAAACAAAATATTCCATCGTTTCTCGAAAAGTGAGAAAAAAGTGTGTATGTAAACTCATGTCGAAAACTATCAAAAGAGCTTACGTCGTTACGTTAGAAATGTCATTATATACAGATCCAAGCTGAAGTGAAATTGTATACGTTAAGAACGCTAGTCACAAATATCGTTGACGGCGACCAAAATCTATTAACATCAAAAAATTTTTACGACGGCGGCGAAAATACAATCGTAGGTTGTACAAAATAATGTACGGTGCGACTTTAATTTTTGTTGTTTGCAAAATATCCTTACAAATTCGCATATTTTTCTAAAACTATAAAATAATGTAACAATGAATAAATTTTCCGTATTATTATTCATTACATTTTCCATTGTGAATATGTTTTGTATTATTAAAATTTTATCTCACCGCGTTTTTCGTTTGCGAGCATATTTGACAGTTGAAAGTAGAGATGGGCATCGCTCACGTGATTAGCGTGAATCATGCGTGATCATGCATGATTGTGAGCGGTTTTTTGTTTCAAATATGTGAGCGTGCATGAGCGTAAGTATAAAAAAACTTGACGTGACTGAACGTACATGAGTAGATTTTTTGCGTGATTGTTTCGTGATTATTTCGATTTTGGAATTTTTTTCATATTTTTAATAAGTACGTGGTTTTCAATTTTGTCATGAAGACATAAAACGTTGTGCCGGTATGTATTAATGTACTGATGTGAATGAACGAGTCAAAGTAGCAGTATAAGTCCGAGTTTCGACTGGCGAACATTTGGAAGAAAAACATCTGCAATTCTTTTTCGTTTTTTCGTTCGCATTCACACATATGAACAAGACCTAGAAATTTTAAGTTTTTGGAAAAAAGCTAAAGATCTTCCAATTCTTCAAAATTTGGATAGACAAATACTGTGTATATAAATTTAATTTTAACTACAAAGTTCGAAATCGCACGATACATACATATGTACAATGGTTAATTTCTGGTATGAAATTCGAAGATCTCAGGTAAGGCGGGATTTGGTAATAATTTGTGCAATAATGATCAACGAAATACATTTATTTTATTTATAAAATTATATATCTAGTCTAATATTCCATAAAAAAATAAAAAATTAGTTTGATCACTTTCAAAAAGTTTTGTTTGGTGTACCGTTTTTAGAGCTTATCCATATTGAAAAATTGTATTTCAAAACTAACAAATTGTACCAGAAAAGTATATTTCTCAGTTAAACACAAGTTTCCTCTTTTATTGCAGAATTTTCTAATTGTATATTAGATTTTTCTATTTGCATTAAGAAAAGTGAAAAGTCACTCACGATCCCATCTCTAGTTGAAATTTAAGTTATAAAATTTAAAGTTTAAGTAGACTATTTAAGTAAATGTTGAGAATTTAATTAGAGTTAGTTAAAACAAAGCAATTTTTATGTATATTTGCTTAAGACAGAACGGTTTTATTACGGAAACCCGAAATTACTATCGATTGCAAAGTCAGTGGACAGTATTAAATAATTAGTGTTACAATTAATATTTTCTCCTTTTCTATTCTAGCAATTATTTTCAGATTTGTTTCTTATTTTTTATATAAATAATTCAAAATTCAAAATTTAAAATACAAAAAAAAAAGAATGATAACTAGTATAATTTAAAATTTAGTAAAAGTTTGTTCAAACTCTGTTTGGACAATCTGTATAAACAAATTTTCAGAAATATATCCCAAGCTAAAGCGAAGTTATACCAAAAAAAGTCGACTCTACTCAGACCATAAAACTAAAATATTGAAAACTGCAATAGTATTTTGCCAAGTTGGAATATTTGTGGGTTATGACTATTGTGCATTAAAGCAGCGTTATGAAAGTTTGTTTGTATGTACATACGACTACAGATAAAAACGCAATAATAATCATAATGTGATCACTTGTTTTTTATCTTAAGTATAAATAAACGCAAGTACAGCAAAGAATAAAAACGAAAAATTGCACATGGCATCGCAAGAGTAGAAAATAAATCGTATAACGATGACAGACCTCTAAAGAGTGCTTTTAATAGGGTGCGATGTATACTTAGATCCCAGTAAACACACAGACTTGATCCCAATTTGAGAATGCTATCTTAAATAATAAACAAAATTAATTTCTCCTCAAACTTAATAGCAAACGGTGTTCTCAAATGTTTTTCTAAAGTGAATTTCAAATTCTAAATAAATGTGAAGTATAATTCCGTTTTCTTTTCTAAAAAAATGTAACATTTCTTTTACGTTTTATCAAAAAAACTGCTATTCAATGTTTTCTTAAGACAAAAATTTAACATCGTAAGAGATGATACAACAATTTCTAATAAACTCAATATTTCAAAAAATAATTAGATTGCAAATTTTCAATAAAAAGGGGAAAAAATTTTGCACTTTTTTAGAAAAGAAAACACTTCTGATATCATAGTTAGAATTGTAAGTGGTGAAACTATTATTCAATTATTTGATTCCGATACTCTAACCGGGAGCTGCTCGCTGAACATTTTTTTATAACCTTTTAGAAATTTAAAAAATGTTTGCGATTTCTGTTTTTAGGAATGCCTACGAAAATTTTTCGCTTTGTTTAATTACTTTATTTTGCCCTAAAAGGTTATAGCTGAGCGACTGTATACACAAATCAGTTTGGCGGCGGGCGCCTAATATCTCCGGCGGAGATACGCCAAGCTGTCAGCGTCCAGCGCTTATAAATCATTGATGCATCCATTTTCATATAATGGCATCCTGAACGTCAGCAGGAACAATTTACGACTTGTTACTGCTTTTCTTTCTGGCCACTTTGGACTGATCTATCCTCTGTGGAAAAGTAACTAAATGCGTTCACTCTTGTGTCGTTTATGCTTAGAGGATGATGAGACAATGTCACACATTCTTTGTGAGTGTATCGTTTTATGTAACAATAGAAGGCGAGTTTTTCATTCTGAGTTTCTGTATGCGGATGATATTAGTAGGCGAGCTTTTCCAATATCTGTGCTGACTTTTATACGGAGAGTCATAAATATATTGATATAATTGATATAATTTAAAGATATAACTTGCATATCTATGGCATAAAAGATCCAGCAGGTGTCTTAGTGCCGGTCTTTGGACCAGATCTTCCCCCTTTTCTATCCTCTATTTTATACTCCAATTATGTCAACTTAAAAATAACTCAAACATTTCAAAACGAATTAAAACTAAGATGTGAGGATTGCTGAGCAAACACTTTCCCATGAGCCGTCGCGCTGCTTTTAAACTGTGCATTAGTGCAGTTACAATGGAATTTGGTGACATGACACCTTTCAGTTAACGAGTGTGATGGGAACGTGACAAGACATATACACACATACTACAATGGGTCTGTTTCTCTCAAAGAAAGAAAGAAGTTTCTAATGAAATTTTCTTTCGCATTCAGAGAAACATGTGTTATGGAATTTTTTTTTTAATTATATTTCTTACATTTAGTTGATTTATTTCAAATATTCCCCAATTTGATTTCAAAAAGTAATCAGGTGTTGTGGGATTAGCTAATCTGTATGCCTGCATTTTATTTACGTTTATGGGAAATCGCCACTTTTCAAAAATATGATTTAATGTCTACTGATAGTTTGGCATAAATGTTAATGAAGTACAGGCATATGGACAAGCTTAACCCACAACAATAAGAAATTTTTAAATCAAATTGGGAGAATATCTGGAATAAATTGACTAAATGTAAGAAACAAAATTTTAAAGAAAGTGTTATTGTTCAAACATTTATTTGAGTTAATTTTTCAATATCAAATCTCTGCCTATGTTTGAAAAAGGTTTGGGAAAACCCTTTTGTTATCAAATAATAAAATCTTCTTATATCAAACGTTTGACTTTGTGTTTGTTGTGTTAATACTTATTTTAAAATATTCATGAACAAAAGAAAGGCTAAAATAGCAAAAATCGTATTCATGCAAAAATGTTTATTGTTTGTTTGAATAATATTTTTGGTGTTTGAAATATAATGGTCACCAAGTGTTTGACTTTCTGAAAACTTAGCTCATCCGCCACGAATATTTTATCTGTCGTTTTATTGTCAGACCAGTAGTTAGAAAGATACAGATATATTGCAAAACTTTTGTGATCGACCTCAGTGCGTTTCTGTTGGTTGAATGCAATTGCGTATTTTTGCAAGGATAATTTTTCGAATCAGTGTTGCCACTTTAGCCATTTTGAAGCTTAATTGTGGCCCTTTTACAAATTTTAGTATAAAAACTGAGGCGTTAGCTTCGTGGTGTTTTAACAGGTTAATTAGTGGGACTGCTTTGCTCATCGCGTCTAGTTTTTTTTGTGCAAATCGGACTCTTGGGAGTTTATATAAGTACATACTTAGTTTAGGTTAGGTTGACAGGTTGCCGCCGAAACGCAGAAAACTGAAAAAATAGTACCAGTAGGAAAAGTAAAAGTAGACGTAGAAGAAAGATATGGAGTGGAGGAAAAATAGAGCTGGGAGGTCAAAGATGAAACTGTAGAGATGTGCATGCATGTAGGAAGGATGGTATAGGCTACGTCCAGGGGGGAGGAGTCGGCGAGAGAACCTTCCACTGCTCCCGATACTTTTAAGATTCATGTTCGACAATTCGGAAAAGCTACTAAAGCATCTTTTGCCTAAGAAGTGAAGATATTGATGCTACAGTGCCAGGCAGAGAAGATGAGTTACAATCTCCTCCTCCTCCTCGTCCTCACAAGCTGCCTTTTTCTAAACCTGTCGATACCAGGGCAAAGGGTTCTCGCTATAAGGCAGGTTGTCTCAGAACACCATCTGTTTTGAGCCATCCGCATGTATGTATGTATATACATACTTACATGTTGTAAAACATTTAAAATTTATTTATAAATAGGTAAAAGGGGTATTTTTTAATAGCTAGAAACTCTTTAAAATAAAATCTCCTACAAATTGCCTTGTAAGTCTAAAGACTATATAGACTAAGTCGTGTTGTTTGCATTGTTTCCAAAGAGTTTATTTTTCAATATTTTTGATGTTATTTCAAACCTTTTTACACTGCTAGGTCCAGCTCTAATAAATGAGATTTTCTCCATGTCCTAGCATTTTTTTGTGTTCATTTTGGTCTGTCGTGTGAGGTCCAAGTCTAGTTAAAGTCTAAAGCTCTATAAAAATTATTTCGATGAACCGCCGCCCCGGCTGTAGACTGGTAGTTCTTTCCGCCATAGCGAGTGTTGGAAAAAACTCGGGTTTTTTGTAGGTTTTTATTGGGTTTAAATTAACCTAAGTATACCTCTTAGTCTATACATTTATTATATTTTTTCATTGAGATAAACTTTTGCATAAGTTTGCATTTTTAGTAAAAAAAATCCCCTTATTCCATTTGTCAACATCGACTTTACGTCAATACAATACCAAAAAAAATGGGGCTTGTCTACCCGTTGGCGAAAACAACTGTCTACTATTGAAAGTATTATAAAAAAAATTGGTCTCGAGAGCGAGAAGACAATCCCCAGTTTTTTGTTTTGGTATTGTATTGACGTGACGTCGGTGTTGACAAGTGGAATAAGGGTGAATATAAATATTTAAATTTGTTTGAATTTGGAATGATTTTCCTTGGATGGATATATACATCATAATATAAAATTGTATAGAGACAGAAAGAAAATCAATAAGTTCTTCATATTACAACAAACAATGCTTAACGTCAAAAATTCGTTGATCGAACAAACGTATAAACTAATTCTTTAAGGAATGTGAAAACTTTTCCCTACACTTACACATTTGCACAGTTGATAATTTTAATGTAATTTTGTACAAATTTTTATTCCGCTCTGTTGTCAAACTCCAAAGTGTGCTTTTATATTGTACTATCTTATCGCAGTTAATTTGTATATTTTATTAAAAAGCCCAATTGGGTGGATTTTTTTTGGGTTACCCAGTGTGTAGCCAATCCTGCCAATAGCCCTGGTATGGCCTGTAGACTGCCAAGCTGTTATGGCTTTGAATAAAATCAATTGACCAGAAACTTGTTTCTACGGGGAATTAGATCGAGACAGCCGCAAAGAACATGTTCCATTGTCTCATTATGAATTGCACAGCATCTGCTCATTTTGGTATCAGCGTTACAAATAAATACATTGGTGGCATCTAAAGCCACAACGTGCGTTAAAAGATCCCATCAGCACTCCAAGGTTGATTCTCATATATTAACAGCAACAGCATACACGTTTCGGGAAAGTGAAATATTTCTTTGTTTTATTTATTTACTAGAATTCAAAATACTCTATAAAAATGTCTCATTTACACATGCGAGTATATTTCTAAAACTTTGGTTTTTTTTAATTGTAATTTATGAAAGAGCGAAGACGTGTAGACATCGCGGGACTAACTGTTAATTAAAATATTTAAAACCATTTTGCTAAAAGCGAAAAGGCCTTACCAGTGGAGAACAAGCCCCATCTCTACACAGAAATAGATTTTATCTTTGACAATTTCACATGAAATACCGAAAGTGTTCCGATTCACTGACTCTAATTTGTGGCCGCCAAGTTTATCAAAAGATTTAACACATTTCGTGGCAGATCCCAAGCTTTTCTTATACTAGACTAGTGCCCTGCCTGGCTATCAGACATTCAGTAAATTGAAGTACTCCCGATTTCCTATTAACCCGTTCCCATACAAATGAATTTGTTTGCGTAGAATTACCCTAGAAAGCGGAAGAGCTTTACTCGTGGGAGTGGATTCGCTCTTTGATCTTAGTTAAATAAAGCCTCAAAAGTGTTCCAACCATTTTTATAAAAAAAATATTAAAAGAATCGCATTAAAATAGATTCTAAAAAGTACTTCTTAGCATTTATTTTTGGAATATTCTTAGCTTGAGGTTTTTTCTACTCATTAAATCATCCATGTGTCGCATGTATTACTTTTTGCAACTGAAAAAAATTATATAAAAGGGGAATAAATAAAAAATATGTTTAAATCCAATTGCAAACAAGAATACAAAATTATTCTACATCTGTATTTGAGATTTTATTATTATATTTGTTCAATATTTGTTCTACTCTGTATTTCTGATTTTCTTTTTGTTTTTTTTTTTCAATATGTTTATATTTTCTTTATTCAAACAACAATTCAGGCATGCGAATGTCTACATATTTTTTATAATTTTATTTTTGTACATACAAAACGCGAAATGGTTTATTGAATATTCAATAGAATCCCAAATGCAGAACGAAGCACAAGAACACACAAATGCATGTGCACATGCCACATCTTGAGGACAGGAGTTTTTGCAACCAAACAAAAAATAAAACTTATCTAAAGAATGTGAGTGAATTTTATGAATGTGTATAAATATTTCAAAATTCTTATTTTCAATTTTGTATCTTCAGCTTTTTTCCCTTGCTTTTTTTTTTAAATTGATGAAAACCTTTTTATTTAACAGCGTTCTTTTTCCCCCTTTTTCGTGATGAGAATTTTTATTCATCATTTTTCATGTTTATGAATGAATTGTAAACAAAATTTATTTTTTGAACTTTTGTAATAGAAAATAAATTGTGAATCGTGTCGCTGTAAAGTTTGGAGAATAATGAACACAAATACGTTTGCCTGAATTGATTTTTAAGATTAGATGATGTTTATTACTTTTTAACACAGCACAGTTTTTCATAAAAGTAAGTACTTTATTGAAGGCCTTACTTGTATTGTCAAATTAGGCTTAGAAAAAATATCTTGAAAATACAGAGACATGAAGAATCCATATAAACGAGGTGGATGATGTTTATTATCTATCAGTTTGTACTAAATCAGCGAACATTTTTAGATACACAGCGAGTTGCTCTAATATACAGTGGTAGTCACATAATTGAAAATTTTTTCTGTTCCAGATTTTCATTTATTTTTATTCTACTTTGCAACTTAAATGATTTTTTATAGTGTTTATTTGTGTGTCTGACACACGTACATACTTCTTTAGTTTTTACAAATCTCTACTAGTTTTTGTAAAGTATATTCAAATCAGATATAATTTTTTCCTTCCAACATCCACTTAGATTTTTTTGGGTTTAAAAGCTTCACTTTCATCTACAAAAAGCTTTTTTTTTCAAAAGCAGCCTATTAGTAGAGAATTTGGGTGATAATCAATATTTCGGCCTTTCAAATTCTCCGTAAGATTAAAAAATATTATCGAATCAGACAAAAATATAATTTTGAAAATTAGTTTACAAGCAACTTATGCGCTTAATAACATTTAAAAAAATACACGCGAACTATGGACAACCTTAAATGGTGAGAGAAAGATTCTTAAAATTTAATAAAACAGAAAAAGATGCTTTTTGAAAATAATTGCACTTATAAAGACTCCTATGTAAAAATTTATATGTTGCAATAATCGATGGTTGCGCAAATAAAGGTCGCACTGTAATTAGTTCACTTTTATGTACCATTTATTTAACACATAATTTTTATTTATTTTTATTTTATTATTTATTTAACTGAAATCTTGGGGAGATATTTGATTAATATTATGTATTTACAAAACATTTATAAATTTATTAATCGAGACTCAATAAAATTTGAAGTTAAAAAATATTTGCATTGCGAAATTAATTTATAAATATAAACTTTTCATTATTTGAATATATGAAGTGTTAAAAAAAGTTTTCAGACATTAGAACATTTCAGATATTTTAACAAGTTCAAGAACAAAGTAGAGTTTCTAAATTCCGAGAAAACGTTGTACTACTTTTTCTACTATGTCCATCTGCTTAAACGAATTTTATGAAGCACACACAATCCTATACAAACTACATAATTATTATTTTTGTACGTTTTCTTCTTTCAATAAAATTATGTTTTAACAAAAAAAAATTGTTTTTAATTGCTTTTAAGGACACGTTTTTTATATAAACAAATGCTGGTTATTTAACAATCGATTGGTTGAGACAATTTTCTTTTAGAAAAATTATACAAAAGGATTTTTCTTGTTGTCTTTACTTACTTGAAGTAAAAACACGGGGGCTGTTCACATATTACGCAACATACTTAACGGGGAAAGGTGTTGAAAACTTGTTACCGAATTGAAAATTTATTAGCAAAATTTGTTTATAAAAAGCGTTACGAGTGGACAGAAGATGATTCAAATTTCAAAAGTGCCATTATATAAAATGTGAACATCCCCATATGGATATCAAAGATGAGTTGAGTCCCAGAGAAGTCCCAGGCACACCTAGAATATTTGTTTAATTGTTTCAGTCTATAGACAAAAAATCCTTGCAGACTATGATAACAAAAATATGTAAAAACTACAACTATAACACAAATTTATACAAAAATAAATTAGTATAACAGCCAAAAGAATAATTTATACAAACAATTAAAAATTAGCATTTACAGTTCATTAAAAAGAACGATTATTTAATTAAGTTCAAAAGCTGGAGTTAGAACTCAGTTTTTTCAGTGCTGAATTCGATAACCCTTTTAGCTGCTTTTAATAATTTCCAATGTTTGTAAGCCAACAAATAGGCATTTAGACTCATAGGTAACAGAAGATAAACAAGAAATGAACGTGTAGCAAATTTAATAAAAATGCGTTGAAGTCTTTCAACACGGGAGACAAGTTTAGAGACATGAGAATTCCAAATAACCGAAGCAGATTCTAATTTCGATCAAGGCAGATCTACTAGGTAGTAGCGATTCTACAACAACACAAAATTTGTTGTAAAAATACCTGACTAACTGTCAAAAATTATACAAAACCGAATGGCACTGTTAGCACAGTTGAACCTCGAACAAATGTCAAATATCATATAAGCTGTGCTGTTTAGTAGTTTGAAATCAGCCATGTTGTTATAAGTACATAATTTTATTTTACATAATTGGCATTTACTCAGGTAAATCAGCTGTGTTATCGCTAGTACCTTGCTGATCTGCCTTGATTTCGTTCTTACAAGAGACAGTAAATATACTTAAGCTTAATTCTCTTAAACAATTAAAACATTTTGTAGGCTTTCGGAAGAATGTTGATAGAGAGAGATAGGGACGAACGATAAAGAACTATCGAGGATGACACCTAATTCTATGTTCAATTTAATGCCTTTAATATAAAATATTACAACAGTGGTTGCCCGAGATCTATGAAAATAGACATGCAAGCATTTACTATTATTCAACCGCAAATTATTAAGTCGACACCGATCACTTAGATCATTAAACTCATTTTGCATAACATGAGCGTCATTAATTGAGTTCAGTTTAATATATAAATTTAAATCAGCAGCATATAATATATACTTCAATTTCAAATAACAATAACTAATAATATTATTAGATTAAAAACTAAAGAGCAAGGTATCCTACCCTGGGGCACACCAAACCCTCGCAAGTATGGCTTCCATAGCATTTACACTTGAAAGTAATTGCATGAAAGTCGCAATACACTCACACTTTTTCACTAACACACTTAAAGTTTTTTTTACTTTCCACTCAGCTTTCAAAGATATTTTCAAGAAAGTAATATTTTGACGTTTTCGGAATGAAAAATGTCAAAAATTCAAACACTGTTACCCTCTTATAAGACTTATACCAATCAACAGGATGTTGGCAAAATTTTAATTGCAAATTTAACTTATTTTGTATGTATATTTACGGAATTGTTATATTTGTTCTTCAAATATACATAAATAAGACAAAATGCCTTTTTATAGCAATAATCTCATTAAAATATTAACAATAATAATTATTCCCAACTATTGCCCTATAAATTTGTTTACGTGACAATATTGGTAACTCTAATGAGTAGAAGTAGAAGTATCGATTTTTGAAACTCTTCACTTCGACGACATTTTTAAAATGAACTTTACCTTTCTTATGAAAAAAACAAGAAATTCTTCTGAGTCAATTATTTCGCTAAAATTTTTATTTATAATACATATACAAAAATTTCAAAAAAGTACTTTCATGTGTAAATGCAGCGTTAGAGATATGACTTTCTTTAGTCACTGAACAAATTTCATCGCCAATTTCCAAGCCTAGAAATTGGAATGGAATATATGATGATCGACGATACATGTGAATTTAGAGGCATGGATTAGTGATTTAAATTTGATTATTAAAATATTTGCCTCAAAAAAGTTTTTTCTACAACATCCTTCGCTAGATTACCAAAAATAAAGGAAGCAAAGTAATGTTTGTATGCAACCCAAAGGAATAAAGACATAATTACGATGTCTAAATTCCCATTTGATTTCAATCGTTGAAAAAAGTCAAATTGCACGCTGATGTGCAATTTTTAATGAATATATTTCAGATTTAATTAAATTGAAATCTGGATTTGAGCTGCAAAACAATCGATCGTGCTATCGGTAGTATCGAAGTTTTATTTTTAATAAACCTCCGATGCTTTTTGCCGATAGCCGTCGACGTCGTCTTTAATAAAATACTAAAAATTTGGGGCTTGTCTTATCTCTCTCTCGAGAACAATTTTGCGCTATTAACAGTCTTTTTCTGTTCTCTAAGGTCTAGAAAATAACATGATCTTGTCAATATTAATCAGTTGTTTTCGACAACGGGTAGACAAGCCCCAATTTTTTTGGAATTGTATTGTCACATCAATGTTGGCAATGTTGACAACTGGAATATGGGTGATTGACTGATGCTTGCACCGTTAAAACTAGAATTATTATAAGAATACGATACTATGTGACGACGATCGACAGTTTTGCAACTTTATTCTGGCTAATAGCTATAATTTTCTTAGAATTAGAAATTATATTCGCCCATCTTCTACAAGTTTTGACGGGTTTTTCTGAAATCTTGTATAAATTCTGAAAAAACGCCCTGTCAGGACTTTTAACTATTGGGCATTCATCTAGAGTCCTCCTTAATAAGACGAGTACTCAGATAGTATCTTTAAATATAGCTTAAATAAATCAATCTATTTTATAGCCAATAGTGTAAAAATGTAGATCTTTCAGATTTCACCACATATTGACCGCATGCTCGAAATTATATTCAAACATTACTGCTGTAAAAGTACTTCAAAAGAACATTTATATTCGCAGTCTCTAACAGAATACTACCGACAAGGAAAGAGTTCAATCAACTTACCTTATAAACGTCGCCATAAGTGCCGGAACCAATTTTCTGTATGAGCTCATATTCATCTTGCGGATTGCGACGTGATATATCAGAACTCAAAAGATTTGCATTGTGATGAGCCATTTTTAATGGTTGTTGTGGTTCTTTTTCTGTTAAAGATGTATTAAAGTTGTAATAATTTTGTTTGAAATGACAGAGGAATTTTTGTTGTTCCCTATTTTATGTTCTTAAGAAATAATTGCAGACAAGCATGGGAACAGTAATTTTTCACAATTTTCAATTGTTATAAAAGTTGTATTTTTTAATTTAAGCGACACTATTTCTTTATTTTAACATTAATAACACACGAAAACTTTTTTAGGAAGACAAATAAAAGAAATGTTAATAACAACAATTGCACCAACTACTTAACAACAAAAAAAGTTAGAAAAACATCAATCACACACACTCTTTTTCTTAAGCAACCTTACACACCCACACAAATAACTTTTATGGACTTTAAGCTGAATTATGGTGGGGGAATTTTGTTACGATAAAAAATCAGGAAGAGAATTTCAAACGGTAAAGGGGAATTTAAAGCAAAACAGCTGTGTGGTTATTTTATTTTCCTTTTTTTGTATTTGTACTGCTTTTGAATTTTTACATATTTTTTTTTTTAATTTCTTTATATGAAATTGTGTAATTTCTTTTTATTGTTGTGTTTGTTGTATGTATAAACAATTTCTTTTATTTTAAATTAATTTTGATTTTTGTTGTTAGTTTGTTTTAAGAGTTAATTATTCTAATTTGTTGTGCTGTTCTACTCTCACACAAGTGGTTGCTAATTGTTGTTATTTCTGTTGCTAATTTATTTCATTGAATGTGTATTTGCAGCATTCTTTATATTTTATTATTTTTTTTACAAAGGCGTCGTCGTTTGTTTTTTTAACACTCACACAAAAAAGAAGACCGTTCAAGACATTTTCATTTTGATTTTTTATTAATTTTTACGTTTTTGGTTTTTAATTAAAACTGGCAAAACAAGTGGCCACAATCTAATTTTTTGTTTGTTTTTCTATTCATTATCTTTGTTGCTTTTTATTCTTTTTATTACGTTGCTTAATGCTTTTTCTTTTGCTTCTCCTTACTTTCGTTCTCTGTAAAAGTAGTGTTTTTCGATTTGCCTTGACACTTCTCTGCCAACATTAAATATTAAATAGATTTTTACACAATTATCAAATAACTAGCAAAGATATTTTAATTAATATTATTGAGTTGAATAAATTTTATAATTATGAATGTTTAGGAAAATAAGGGGGTTAAAGCTGGGGCGTGCGTGTCTAACAACATAAAGTGGACACGCCAACCCAAGCCACACACACATAAACTCGTTAAATCCGTAATTGAATAATGCAATAGTTCTTTTTCATATTCGCCGATTTATATTTTAAGCCTTTACAATTTTTTCTTAATATCTTTTATAAACTTTTCTTGAATTTTAACATTATTTTTAAGCAAGACAACATTCTGAAACGTACATTGAACACCAGCAAAAACAACACGACTAAGAAAGAATGAAAAAAACAAGGGCGACGTCAACTTAAAAAAAATGTAAGGAAAAAACTACTCATCACATATTCTTACAAACTTCTTTAAACTTTTAATTTTATTTCAATCACACTCCGCGCTAAGCTTGAGAAACATTTTTGTCATATGTATTATTTTTAAGAATTGTTGAAATTATTTAATTAGATAATTTTTTGACGGCATATTTTTCTAAAGCTTTAAAATTAAAACAAAATTTCACTCAACTACGTTTTCTAATAACTTTTTTCTTCAAAATAATATCTTTTTGTTGTCTGTCGTCGTCGTCGTGCGAAACACAAACGCGAACGTCTCGAATTTTTGACAGCAAATGAGAAACAAGAATTTCCCTAACTGACACTAGTGCTTAAAATAGTACTAAATTAACGAGACTTTTTTTGCAAAACTTATTAGTTCCGTTTTTTTTTTATATCTAAATAATGAAGCACAAAACCCAAAAAAATTAATCTCTAACAAAATTAATAAAAAAGTTGTGGGAAAAAGTTAAATTTTTTGGTATAACTAATATAAATAGGAACAAATTTTGCAACTATGTGGTATAAACATTGTTGCAGTACGTTCAGTGTAGGGCAATTCCGAATAATGGATTTTAAATTAAATGTCATATGTGTGTAAAGACGCCCAGGAGTTGGATAACAGCTGCTCATTACAGGTTGGTGTATTAGCTAAGTATAAACCAAGCAGAACTGCCAGAGCAAAATATGAAGAATATTTTATTTTTAACTGGATCTTAGATGTAGCTTTATTACCTGCCGTTAGTTCTAAAGCTTTAATAACAAAAGCTCACACCAACATATTCTTTAATGGGGCTTCAATAAAACTGTTTTACAAAGTTGTTGTTTGACGTAAACCACCATTTATTCAATATTTTTCTATTTTATTCTTTTAGCTTTTGGGCAAAACAGAAAATATTGTTATTGTTAAAAATTTGTTTTCTTATATATCGTTAATTAACAGTTCCATATAAATTTATGATTACTCAATTTCTGTGTGTGTTTCTTTTTTGTTCTTTTTTTTAGTTCTTAACAAGACGAAAGAAGTTTACAAAATTGTTCAATTAAATGTACAAAAAATCACAAGTTATAAGACATATGTATAATAAAAATTACATAAAATTATATTTATATAAAATGTAAATAGAGAATATTGCCACTTTTTTCTAACATTAAGGAAAATTAAGACAGAAATTAAATAAGAAATTCAATTACAAAATCATTAATTAATTACACAAGGATACAAGGACAACATTAAATATAGTGTGTATAGATTGTGTTTTATAAATTAATAGTAGTTATAATATAGTCATGATTTTTTTATTTTTTATGTGCGGTGAATTTGCTGTAATGATGTCAGCTTTCAAAAAGCAGTTTTCCAACCAGTTGGCAGCTCCTGTGTGTTTGAAATCAAGCATCATTATTTTTATTTTTTTATTATATTGTTTTTAGTTTCTGTTTTTTATTTATTTTTTATATTTTTTATTAATTTTTTATTTATTTTTTTTATTTAATTTATTCGAAAATTTGTTGCTTTCTTCGCTTACAAAAAAAGTTGTAGAGAGAACTTTTTATTTATTCGTTAGTTTTGTTAAAATTATCATTTGTAATTATCATTTAATAATTTGTTCATAATTTTCTAATGCTTCTATCTGCTGCTGCTGAATTAAGTTTTGTTCTGTAAAAAAAAGTTGAAGGAAAGGTTGTTATCAATCACATTAATATTTATATTTTTGATAAAGAAAGCAAACTATTAAGGTAAAAAATTAACAGAAATTAAGCGGAAAACTATAAGCAGTACGCAATTTTAAAAATTATCAAATTAACAGCCTGGAAAATAATAAAGACAATAAAATTAAAATATAATATTAAGCGTGTTCATGCAATTTGGTATAAGTTGGACAAGACAGTTTATGCATGTCAAAACTTAAACGCAATGTTGTTATAATTAAATATTTTTAAACATTATTGAATAGATTTTTTTCCAAATAATGAGTTGTTGAATTTAGTCTTGTTTTTCTTTAATTTGTTTCTTTTATTAATCTGTTCGGCATTTCGGCACTCGCTAGATGACAACACCAAAAGATACTAAAAGCTATATTTTTTAGTGATTGCACAAAATATTATAAGTCTGTATATTTTAATTCTAAAAATCGAAGCGTTAAACATTATCCGGATCAGTAAAACTCACAGAAAGTTTTTTTTATTAAAATACATTGTTTATGCGGAATCTCAAGCAAATGGCAGTAGAAATACGATACATTAAAATAAATCAGGATCTATATGCGAAAATAAAATTTTTTTAAGCGTAATTTTTGTATCTTTTTCAAAAGACACACTTTTCAAAGAAGTATTCCATCTAAAGCTATTATTTTCCATTGTACTTTTTTCAAAAAGTCTTTTTGATACAGTAGTATTATGATTTAACGAACATTCGATTTAATGAACACCGCATTTAACGAACACCAAAATTTTTATTTCTACTAAGTATCTCATATTACGAATAATAATTTTATTTTGTACTCGGTTTAGCGAACAAATGTATAACAAAACGATGCTCAAAACGAAAATGGTGAAGAGCATAATGAAGCTGAAGTTCTATACCCCAAAATAACACACGAAGATGTCATTAAGCACTTCGAAATTTGTATTAATTGGACGCAGCAAAACAATATTAGTAGCACAAATTTAATGCTTCTGAGAGAGCTTAGAGAAATTGCCATCAAAAAAAGATATCCATTCCAATTAACAGACTGTGTTTAACCATTTGTGTATTACGGTGTTTTTATGAATTATTCATTTCCTTATACATATTTTTAAAGAAATATTTATTTTAAATTATTACAATTTTCATAAAATATTAAAATAAACTACATATTTTTAATTATGAATAAAATAGACGACGCTTTTAATTTTTAATTTAGTACTGGATATAACGAACAATTCGCTTTAAGGAACAGGCCTGACAACAATTAGTTTCGTTAAATCGGAAAACTACTGTATTTGTAAATATGAAGAAAGTTTTGAATAATATTAGCCAGAGATGACCAACAATATTTTGTATCATGTTTTATTAAGCGAATTTCCCTTTTTCTTGAAGAACAACGCAAGTAGCTTTCCTCGTTTGATTAATACGAAAATAAAATGAAGAGAAAACTAAACAGGGGGCAAATTACGGCATTTAATATCGAACGAAATTTCCATACAAATTCAAAAAGTTTTGTATGGAATTTCATACGATATCGAATGCCGTAATTTGCCCCCAGGGCACATTTTAAAAATAATTTTAAGGAGGGAACATAATGAACATGCAATGGAATTTCAAAGAATTCAATGAGTTAGAAATCTAAAAAAATATTTAAAAAAACGGAGAATTTACTAAGAAATTAGTTTCAATTGATTAATTCAAATGAATTTCTCGATTGTACGTTAATTGAAATTTGTTGTTTTTGATTATTCAAACAGATAATAGAAAAATAAATAATTTGTTTAATCGAAGAACTATTAATTGAGTAATTATGTAGTAATTATGTAGTAATTATTATAATTAAGGGATACGCAGGGATTTTTAGGAGTTTGCAGAAAGTTACAATTAATCTCTTCTGCTTAAAACTTAATTGCATTTTAAAAGGTGTTTTATTGCACTTCACGTACATACAGTGATGGAAAAATTTATAGAAACAAGAAAATATTTTTTTAAACTCTTTTTTTTTTCAAAGCAAAGTTTTTTACCTGAATGAGTATCACTGCAAATCAATGGTCATTCGATCATTCGATCAAATAATAGAAACAAAATATTTTTTAATTGAACAACAATTAAACGAGTGGATTTTCAGAAAATATTTTCACCCTGATTTAGTTTATTATTGCAGTTTAATTCCTACTGAGAAGAAAAATGACAAGATAAAATTATAATTTAAATTAAAACTTGCTTTATTTGATCGAATAATAGAGCTCAAACGTTATTCTTAATTGCCTTTCACAACAAGATAAAGGTTTGAGATTAAAGTTTGCAATCTTATTAAACTTCGGTTGAGAGTAAATGTTTGGTTAATGCTGACCTTAATTTAAAACTACATTGATCTTCTATAAAACTTCGAATCTTTTAAAAAAATTGTATTTTCCTCAAACTAAAAATAAAATTCAAAATTAATTCGAGAATACAATGTTCGTGTTTTATGGTGACCAAGCTAATCCATAAGAGAATTTGTAGAATTATTTAAAGAAAAATCAGCTCAAGAGAGTATTCAAAAATAGAGATGATTTATGGCAGAAAACACAAAAAATGAGGTGCGAGATTTTCTTGGAAAATTGCCAAAAGTTGATATCTCTAGGCTGGCCTGGCGAGAGGGAATAATTACGCAAACTAAATTTGGATGTTAGCGTAATTTAAATATTATAAATATTTGTAAAAATTATACATTTAGGTCATTTTTGAATTATGAGTTTTCCCATAAATGTCTCTATAATTATGGGCAGCTTAATTAAAATTAATTTGCAAAAATTCCATAATATTTAAAATGGGGTTTTCTTTTACTTGCATTCTAAATTCATTGAAATAAAATATAAAAATAGTTCATTTATGTTTCAATTTTACAAAATAATGTAATTTTCACTTCTTTAACATAAGCAGAAGCAAAGATGTATCTATTATTTTGCTCAGATGTGTACGTACATACATAAATACATACATAGTATGTACATAAACGTGTATACGAGTACCTGTGTGCGTGGCATCTTTGGCAGGATTATAAGATATTAATTAGGCAAATTTTCCTAATAAAAGCAAACTGCGGATTAGCGTTAATTAGGAAAAAGCCTGAACACTTTGCACATTTTAATTACACACATTTATAGCAAGTAAATTGCAGGTAGCGTTAACTAGTTTTAAGATTCTTGTACCATCTTCATCAGGGGTTTTCATAATTCACTAAAATCAGTATCTTTCAAAAGTTTACACATAAAACGTCGTTGGTGAAATTAGCGTTAAAAATTGTTGGCAAGCGGAGCATTTGTTATTAAAAATCATCAAAAAGTAAAGTATAAAATATGTCTTCAATAGCATCCAACGAAAACGGCCGCCGCATGGCTCACATAGAGGAAAATGATCCAACTTCTGAAATTGTGGAAGATGAAAGTCCAGAAGCAGAAAATTATTGTGACGTAACCCTCATAGTGGCAGGACATGAATTTCATGCTCACAAAGCAGTCTTAGCAAGTCAAAGTAAAGTCTTTGTCGCAATGTTTGCACGAAATGGGTTAAGAAGAGCTGTGAATATAACCAATATTGATTTCGAAGTCTGTCAAGAGATGTTGCACTATATCTACACTGGAGAAGTATTAAATCTGAATAAATTTGTGTTCGAGTTGTTGGATGCAAGCTTTAAATATGATTTGCCAGGATTGAGATCATTGTGTTTGAATGAACTGGCCAACAGTCTCATGATCAAAAATCCCCAAAAAAGCTTTATATTTTCTTTAATTAGTTTTATCTTTAATAAAATCGCAGCTGTTATTTCAGTTTGGAATAAGCTTTTTGAAAATTAATAAATTGGCAAATCAAGAATACAGTATATTCAATTATGCTGTCGTGCTCAAGTAAAAGACAATAAAGTACAAAAAGTTAAATCGAAGAAAATATAAGCTAAATTAGTCATGTATGTTTCTTTTAGGATAGTATAAAGTCAATACAGTTTGTTTTAGAATCATAGATAATCAAATTGCCTAAAATAATTAATGTACTGCCTTTTGATGTCGTTAATCAAAAGGTAATAAAATCTGATTTTATATCTTTATATTCTGTAAAACCACATAAATATTTTAATAATGAAGAATAATATTAAAATTAGTGACATTTTATTTTATTGTAATACAAATAAAAAATATTCATATCTGCTAATAAAAAGTAAGAAAGCAGTATTTTTATTTCTCATGGGACTAAAAAGATGGACTGACTGCCTGTTTGTCGATATCGAAAGAAAAAATTCTTTCGAATTATTACACTTGAAACAAAAACAACCTTAAAATCTTGTTTTTGTTTTAAATATTATGCGGAATCGATATCGATGAACTGGCAGGGAATTTATATTATCGAATTTTACTACTTTTATACTTTGAACAATGTATGTATTTACTGCTTTTATATTTGGAAAATGTTACTCAAATTTATATTAGAAAGTACTCAGTAGAAAAAAATACCTGGTTCGCAGTGATGCCAAGAATAGGAAATTTCCCCTTTTTTGTATGGAATTCATTGGAAAATTTCAAGGGAAGGGAAAAAGGGACAGGTTTGTCATTTTATGGAAAATGTAGGGAATTTTTAAAACTTTGCTTTTCTTCCTTTTATATTGCGGTTAATTGCGTAAAACATCCCAAAAAAGCGGTAATACATATAAAAATATAAATTTAAAAGTTTGTTACAGTATTACGTGAGATATTTCATACAGAAAGGAAACATCTTTTGGTAAATAATATATAGACACAACGAAAGGCAGAGAAATGTTCGATTTTCTTGAAAATAGAATTTCTATGAAA
This sequence comes from Gymnocheta viridis, assembly GCA_956483585.1. Classification (NCBI taxonomy): domain Eukaryota; kingdom Metazoa; phylum Arthropoda; class Insecta; order Diptera; family Tachinidae; genus Gymnocheta; species Gymnocheta viridis. The sequence continues at coordinate 105,282,416 of OY101441.1, read as the reverse complement.
AATAAAAACGAATTTAAACATTTTGTAGCATCTTTTTTTATATTTAAATTAAGACTTTTTAAAAATATATATAAAGCTATTTTAAATATTCAAATGCTCTCTTATATACAAAAAAAATCATTCTTTCCATTCCGGGTCGCATTTTTTTTAATTTGAATAAAATTTTTTTAAGAATTCAGAATCAAGATTTATATTACCTTCTAAGATATCTACATTTTTATTTTAAAATTTAAGAAACCTTTATTAGCAATGAATGCGAAGAATTATAAAAATGGTGCAACAGCTCTTAAGTTAATTCAAAATTAAATAATTTTTGAAGAAATGTATTTAGTACAGCCGTTTAAGGACTATGATGGCACAAAGGCAGATACTTGTAGATATTGGAGGTTTTTAAAATTACAAATTTATCAAAGATTTAAAAAACTTTTGTTTGTTGAGGGTTTTTTAGCTAGTCTATATACATGCATTTCATTGGTGCTAATGCCAAATCATCAGTAGACCTTAAACCATATTTTTGAAATGTTTCAAACTTTATTTCAAACTTGTCACCCACAGAGCGTCTAAATGTATAAAGGTTGTAAAGGAAATAAAATAGATTCATATCGAATAATATAATTTGTTTGTTGGGATTTTTGAATAAGTTTCAAAACTTACTATGCTTATTTATACTTTTGTAATTTTTAAAATTCTCATTGGTTTTTTAAAAGTTTGTATATAAGATAAGAGGTTTGAAAGGAACTTTTGAAAATGACTTTTCCATCAATAGTTAATTTTTTTTAAATCTATAGGTTTGTTCTTTTTAAATGGTGGTTTTTATAGATTTTCTTAAAAAACTTTTTATAAATACTAGCTACATTTTTTAAAAACTACTTCTTATAAAAGGTACTTTTTAAGGAACTCTTTCCAAAAGTTTGTGCACAGTTAACAATTTTTTAAAGAAATGTTTGTAAATTATTAAACATGAAAGAAAATCCCGACAATCTTTCAAACTGCCATATTGTTTGACTTCCAGTTGTGGGCTGAAAACCAAAGGGGAGATTTAACAGGTACCAACATGATACAATAATACAGGTAATGCTAATAGAACAGCTGACTTAGGAAATTTGAGAATAGGTGCGAGACACAGAGACAATAGATTTTAACATAAACGTTGTATGTTCCTACCAACAAAATGCGTGTTTTTTTTACTGTAAGTTGTTGTAGAATCACTAGTACCTATAATAATTATATACAACACCAAATGTACTTCAAAATCTATTGTCTATGTCTCACACACATTCTAATTTCTCTCAGTTGATAACTATTAAAGTGTCAAAATCTGTTTTCGGTGTGACGCACGCATTCTTCAATTCCCTAAGGGCCACTTTTTGAATTTGAGATTAGAGATTAAATTAACCTTAATCTTTATTTATGGTTTTTGGATAGTCGATTATATGGTTTTGCTTGCTAGTTTAAGCGGCCAATTGTGGTGGTTTAATCTTAAACTAGAACTGTCAACATACATAAAAAGTTGCTAAACCAATAAAAACAATAAAAAAAGACAGAATTTTAAGAAAATCAAATAAAAATGAATTATTCCAGTGGAGAGGAAGATTTTAGTGATTCCGAATTACGTATAAACCTTATTCCGCCTCACTAGTCGTGAAATTCGCCGATATTCTTGAATTCACATTCATACCACTGTAAAAATTTGTGTAAATTTTTAAATATGGTAAAAATTGCGCATTTTCTTCTTTTATAAAAAACCCGATTTGCTTTGATAACAAATTTGAAAGTTGCAAGAAAATGTTGAAAATGTTATTCAATATTGTAATACTACAGCGCTTAAATCACCACCCAAAAAAATTATATTCATTTGGTACAAGATTAATTTAATTGTCAGATTAGCTAATTGGAGAATAAAATTAGGTTTAATCTCAAAGTCAAAAAGTGGCTCTAAGTCAGCTGGTCTGTTAGTGATAGCTGTTTATTGTGCCACGGCAAAGGAGAACAAGTGCAATAAAAAAAGTATGCGGAGTAATTAAGCTTAAGTGTATTTCTTATCTCTTCTTAGTTCTTTAGTTACTAGCAAACATTTTCACTAATAGAGGACATTATGAGGTCATCATAAAGGTTTCATTTTTCTCATGTCATAGATATTACATATTAGTATTGCGTGTTGATTGCTGCATCTAACAAAATTTTTTAAAATTTTGAAACTTGTACCCCCATCAATTATGAATTTGAAAACAATTTTGCCACATGCTATTATTTTAGGTTTGCGGAAAAAATTTACGTTTAAACAAGAAGACACAAGAAAAAAAAACAAAAACAAAATTTTATTAAACAATTTTTTAAACATGCAAAATTGAATTCTTCTTACCCAGCTTTTGACTAAAAATTTATAATGTTGTTTTTTGTAACTGACAAAAACTTATTTGTTTAATGGACGTTTTAGGATTTGATTTTAAAATATAACTTGTCACAGTAAAAGATACAAACATACAAGTAATTATGTATGTTTGTATAGTTTATATGTAAATGTAAAATTGATTTAAGATAAAATTGATTTAGATTTGACGTTAAAGAGTTTTTAAAGAAATACAAAATTTAACTTTATACTAAACTTTGAAGATCCTTTAGCGTTTGTTAGCATCATTAGAAAGTTAAACAAAATAACAAGAGATTGGAGAAAAGAGAGAGAGAGAGAATTCGGTAAAATATACTGTACATACATTTCAAGAACAATAGTTTTGAAGTATGGAATTGCTACTTAGAATGAATATTTACATTAATATATTAAAAGCTTTAAAGTTTGTAGGCAAAGAACATTTTTAATTTATATGCATATGTATGTATGTTTGTAAAGTTATCAATCGAGAAAACTTTAAAAGCTTAGTAAATTTATAATGGGGAATATTGAAAGCTTTTATGCCGTATTATATAACAATAATTTGTTCTGAAAGTCCACTTTAAAATAAATTATTCATATACAAATGTTTTAGAGTACACTTTAAATCGAAATTATTTTTTTTTCAATACGGCTGTTAGCAAATATCTAATAGAAAATTGATAAAAGCATTAAAAATTTCAAAATAAATTAAAAATTTATTATTAAAATAAATTAATAAAAAAAATTGTATTTTTGAATTCATAACAGCTTGATATTACTAAATGAAGCTTTTAGAAAAACATTCAGTATTTTGTACAGAAAACGTGACGAAAGCTCAAAGAAATCTTTTAATTGTTTTGTAAGTAAAACAGTAAAAATAAAATCAAGGCGTATAAGATATCGAAAAAGCTTTTTTAAATTTTGTAATTTCTTTAATAAAATAGTTTATAAATCTAAGCAAATCAAATCCAAATTATTTATTGTTCAATAACAATCAAAATTATTAGATGCATTATTATATTTCAAACAAATATTTATTTATTTTTAACTTTTTTTCTACAAAAAGCTTTTTTATTTAAATCTTTTAATTATTTAATAAACTTAAGTAAAAGTTGTGGGTTTTATTGTTTTTTTTTAGGAAGTAAATGTAAAATGAATAATAATTAAAAATTACGATTATTTCGATAAGTTAACTAAATGTAAATCTTGTTCTGTGAGTACCGGAAATGAGGCCCTTTAAAAATCGTTAAATATATTATAAATACCAAATAAAATGAAAGAAAAAGTAAAAAATAAAAAAAATAATTAGTATTTAAGATAAAATAATCAGATGTTAGTATTTATTTTTTACAATTTGAAGAAGAAAACAAAAACAGACAATAACTTGTAGAAAAAATCAAGCATTCAAGACCAACAAAAACTATTCTTACAACCGATAAATGTTTGGATTTCCGCGGGAAGCCAGTGATTCTGAAAATGCTTTGACGTCGATTAGATTTAGGGCAAAAATAATTTAATGTTGGTCTATATTATAAAAGATTTCTCCAAGCTTTAGATCAATTTATATAAAAAATGTGTATTATTTATTTTTTAATTTTTTAAAATATCGATATTTTGCCAATATCTTCAGGAAATTAAAATATTTTTTCATTTTTTTTAATTTCCTGAAGAAGCCAATCAAAGATATTGGCCAAATATCGATATTTTAAAAAATTAAAAAATAAATAATACACATTTTTTATATAAATTGACCTAAAGCTTGGAGAAATCTTTTATAATTATTAAAAAAAGGTCGAAAAAATAAGAGAATATTGTTGGTCTATATTTTAAAACAATTTTTCTTTTACTAAAAAAAATTTTACAAAACAATTTTTAATTTACACTTTTTAAATTGTTGTCTGTTTTTAAAATTTAATTTTTTTATTTTAGTTATTAAAGAAAATAATAATACTTACAATTCCATAGAGAGTACAGTGGGATTGGGACATGCTTGTGGTGCACGGACATGACATTGTTTGTGACATATTAAATGACAGTCACGACACTCATAACCCTGTTTACCAGGCCGGCGAGGTATTGATTTCATACATATTGAACATTGCAAGCCGCTTCTGCAAAAACATATTATGTATATTTTTTTACGTTCATTTAAATTTCTAATGAAATGTAATTGAAGGAGCATGTTGACAACAAATAGTTGTTTTACAAACTTACCCGCTTAAATGCTTAGCAATAAAGGTATGGTCGTTGTAAATATGTAATTTTGTGCCTTTACGACGCCATCTGGGACGTTGTGCGATATTGAGAGGAACAATAAAATGTCTGGGGAAAAAAAAGTTTGATTTTATATAAGTTAAGAAAATTAAATTAAAAACTAAATTATATTAATTTTAAGGTTATAAGCAGGGAAACCTCAAATATGCAATTGCAGATATTTTCTTGTGCAACCCTTTGAGGCGGAGGTAAACTATAAATACGTTTCAGAAATTTTTAAAAATTTCGGCATCGATTTGTTAGCGCATATTTTTGCATATTTTACATATTTACAGTTTTTTGCATATTTCTGTTTTAAGACTCTATTTACAGCATTTTTCGTATTTATGGAACATACTCGAACCTTTTAGAGAAAATTTTGATAATTTATTGGAATTTTTTTTTGGTAGTAGATATTTAGATCTACAAATAGCTTTTCTATTTTTTTTAACCATCATTTGAAACGTGTTGCAAAATTTTCACTATTGACATTTCACTTTCAGTCTATATTTGTTTAAATCAAAGCAGTTTCAAGATATCAAGTTAAGTAAGACATACGCCTTGATTACAATAGTAAATGTTGAAAGAACATTTTCAATATATAAAAGTTTACTTCGATGTAGTAGACAACGCTTTTTATTGGAAAATCTATGTCAATATTTTGTTACTTGTTACAATAACAATTTCCAGTAAGAACCTTGTCTAACATTTTTATATTCCTGCAATCGATATTGCTAGAGATATTGAATTAAAATTTTTGTTTTTATCCAGATTTAATATTCTTGTTCTGTTAATTTTTTTTATCTTTTTTTGAATTCAAATGTTATTGAAGTGTTCAATAAAATAAATACACAAATATTTACGAGTTTATTTCTCAACAAAAAATTTTTGTTTCTTCTCAAAAGCATTTTTTGTTTCTTCTCAAAAGCATTTTTTGTTTAAGCTTAAGAGCATATGTTCACATTTTTACTGATTTTTAATATGCCTCAAACACTTTTTTATATCATATTTCCGGTTTCCCTGGTTACAAGTCATTGAAAAAAATAATTCAAATAGTTTTAGTTTAAATAAAGCTTTTAAATAATTTTTTTTTATAAAAAGTACTTTTAAAAAAAGTTTCAACAAGTTTTGTTTGTTGAGGGTTCTTAGCTTGTCTATATACATGCATTTAATTTGTGCTAATGTCAAATCATCAGTAGACCTCAAGATACATATATAGACTAGCTAAGAACCCTCAACAAACAAAACTTTTAGAACTTTTTTGAAATAAGATATCGAGACATGTCTCGAATAATAAATTTAATAATTTAATAAAAAGTGTTTTTTATAAATGGTAAATTTTTTTAATTCTACTATTTACATAAGGTACTTTTTATGAAATATACTTTTTAAAAAAGATACTCTTTGTAAAAAGTACTTTTTGTAAAATATACCTTTTTTAGAGGTATATTCTTTGTAAAAAGTATTTTTTGTAATAGAAACTTTTTGTAGAAGGTACTTTTTATGAAAGGAACTTTTTGTAAACGGTACTTTTTGTAATAGTTACTTTTTATAAAAGTACCCTTCGTAAAAAGTAATTTTTGTAAAAGGTGATTTTGGTAAAAGTTACTTTTTATAAAAGGTACTTTTTATAACAGGTACTTTTTGTAAAAGGTAATTTTTACAAAAGGTATTTTTTATAAATCGTGCTGATTATAAAAGGTGCTTTTGATAAAATATAACTTTTATGGAAAGAAGATTTTGTAAATCGTTTTTGTTTTAATGCGCTTCTTATAAAAGGTTCTTTTTGGAAAGGGTACTTATTATAAAAGTTTATATAGAAGGCACTTTTTATTACTGTACTTGTTTTAAAAAGTATTTTTTAAGATACCTAATTTTAAAATTACTTTTTATAAAATGTAGTTTTTATATAATGTAGTTTTTATGAAATTACCTTTTTTAAAAGGTATTTTCTATAAAAGATACTTCCTATAAAATGTATTTTCATACAGAAGATATTTTCTAAAAATGGACTTTTCATAATAGGTACTATTTAGAAATATAATTTTTAAAAAAGCTACTTCTTATGAAATGTGTTTTCTTAATAGGTACTTCTAGGTACTTTTGATAAATTGTAATTTTTATGGAAAGTAGTTTTTGTAAAACGTGCTTCTTCGAAAAGGTATTTTTTAAAAAGGGTACTTTTTATAGCAGCAAGTTCTTATAAAAAGTACTTTTTAATAATGGTACTTGTTTTAGAAGGTACTTGTTTTACTTAGGAGTTACACTATCAAGTTTTGTCAATCAAGTTTCAATACACTTTTTAAAAAAGATACTTTTTGTAAAAGGAAATATTTGTAAAATATACATTTTTAAAGGTATAGTCTTTTTAATAAGTATTTTTTGTAATAGATACTTTCTCTGAAATGTACTTTTTGAGAAAGGTACTTTTTGTAAAAGGTACTTTTTGTAAAAGGTACTTTTTACTAATTAACTCATACTTTTAAAACTAGATGCTTTTGAAATTCTCTGTCCATCGAGTGTTTCAATTTACAGTCAAGAAAACATTTTCGGTTTGTTTATCACAAATATTTTGGTGCAACTTAAAACTCCTAATTAAAATCAAATAATCAAATATGTTTGTGAATAAAATTAATAAGTGGAATAATTTTGTGCGATGCGAAAAATTTAAATAAAATTGCTTTAAAATTGGGTGCATCATACGTCATACATACTCGTGGCGGTAAATTTAAATGAATTTTGATAATCAGTATGTGTGAAAAACTTGACAGAAAAACTTGAACGTGTGGTTGAAGGGTTAAAAGGTACTTGTTTTAAAATGCACTTTTCATAACAGATACTTTTTATAAAAGGTACTTTGTATACAAAAGTCTTTTTTCTAAACGTTAGGTTTTACAAAAGCCATTAAGATTCCAAATAAAAGTATAATAAATAATACACACCTCTTAATACCGTTTTCGACAGTTTCCAGCACCAATGTTGATGCTTCATGCACAAACGTTTTTGTGCTGGCTGAGGAGAAACCTGAGATTGCTGAGGACTCTGAAATTGAAGAGCGTCTTGAGTGATCTAATGGGGGTGATGTGCTCATTCGAGGTCCTAGAACCCCAAAATGTTTGTTTGTCATAATATTCATTGTTTTCGGATTACACAAATTGATCAGTGGTTTATTATTATTTTTTTTTAATAACATAATTATTTATACGCATATAAAATTATAAAAAAAATGCGTGCAGGGATCGGCATCAAATAATTACAAATGATTTGAAATAAATTAAAAAAAGAAGAAATTATTAACCATTACACCAGTTATTTACATTTAATATAAATTTTCAAAATTTAGCCACAAAATATTCAGAGGGGGTGTTTGTTGTTGTTGTTGTTGTTGGTGGGTTGATAAAATAATAATGTTGAAATAAAGTTGAGTTCAATGAAATCAAAACGCCGAGTTAGAGAAACCATAAATTAAAAATTCATTTTGTTTGTTTTTCGATATTTTTGTTTTTGTAATATGAAATGAGAAATTAAAGAAAAAGAAAAATTAATTAATTAACAAATTTTGTCATTAAATAATAAAAAATACATAAAGAAAAAAATGTTGTATTGTTTGCAAAGCATTTTATAAAATAAAATTTAGACAATTATTTATTTAGATTTTAAAGTTTTGTGTGTTTGCGGGAGTGTAGTGTGTAGGTGTATGAGTTTAGATGGATGTGCATGTTTAAGCGTTTTTTGTTTTTAGTTTTTATATGTGTGCGTGTGTTGGTTAAACATTTATTATACATACAGTTGTTGTTGTTGATGTTGTAGTTTTTTTTGCACATTTTAATAAAACATTTAGTTTGACATTTAGTGTACAATTTAGTTGATTTTTTTATGTTGATTTTAGTAAAAGAATTAAAATGTTAGTTTTTTGTGTTATTTTGTTGTAAAAAGACAGAGACAAAGAAACCGAAAAAAAACAGAGAGAAACCACTTTAAAACTTTACTGAGGAAAGGGAAATGAAAATGTAAATATGAAAAACTATATAAAATCATAACACACATATTAAACAAATGAAAATTTTAACTAAAATCTAAAACGAAAATTTAAAAAAATATAGAATACCACGCTAGAACAACTTTAGTTATTTTCTTTCTATCGCGGTTCACATACATACGTATTTCGCAAAAGATTCAGAGGTCGGGTGGGACTTGAAAAATTGTTGCAGAATTAATAATGTATACCGAAAATTATGTAAAGGTTTGCTGAAACGCCAAAAACAGCGTTGCGTAGTATGTGAATAGCCCCTTATGAGTATATGTACATTTTTGAACTTCTTTGTGACCTAAGCGATTTTTCACTCATTTCAAAAAACAATTTTTTTAGTTATCCTCCCTCTTTATCTCTAAATTTTATGATTTTCTAGTTGAAACTATATTTTTTAATTTAGCACAGTTTTACAATTATTCCAAACTATAACTTGTTCTACAGTTTAAGCGATTTTTAACTGAATTTTTAGAATCTATTTTCTGATCTTTCGTTTAAGTTCCTATTATCTTTATTTAAACCTTTTTTTTTGAGTTTTTATTGCTACAGAGATATTTGGCATGAAGTTTAGCTCTTGAATAAATGCTGAAATTTATTTCCATTGTTATAAAATGTGCACAACTTCTAATGAATCTATAAAATTGCCTTGTACATATACGGTTCAAGTTTTTGAAAAGTTTTTTAGCAAAACTCAAGATGTAAAAATCAAGATGTAAAAATATTGTTTTCTCAAAAATATTATTTTGAAATAATTAGAATTTAATATTTTAGTCATTGAACAATTATTCAAAGATTCTGTTTAATAAAAATCTAATTAATCGAATATTTGAGTAGAAAAAAATTGATTGTTCAAATTCATTCTTATAGAACAAAAACAAAGATTATTTTGAATAACTAAAATTTACTGCCGGTTTTTATAGATAAAATACAAATTACGTGTGAGAATTTATATTCAAATAAGAACAAAAAACCTTATTTTTTTATTTTAGTTTTCAATATAAATTCCCAACCAAAAGATTTTGTTTTATTTTTAAAAACAGGCAGTTAGTATTTTGAAAATCCTAAATTAGCGATAAGCAATTAATCGATTATTCAACATTCTGATTAATAAAAATTCGTTTAATCTATTATTGGATTTATAAAAAATTTCAAATTTCAAATTCATGATTAATCAATTAGTTATCATTTTAATTATTCATTCACACATGGAATTCACTTACATGAAGAATTGCAAAGTTTGATTTTTTAAGGTTTCCTTTCTGTTTCTTGTTTTTTTAATCCAAATTGAAAATATGTATATGAATAATCAAAATTTAGAATATATGATTAATCAATAATTAAATTATGTGATCAAGATAAAAATTTAAAATAAATATATCGCTTATGTTCAACAATAAATAGTGTATTAACTCGAAATTTTTTGTAATATTCCTCTATGCTTCTATAATATGCTTCTACTTTAAAAACTACTTTTCACACAACTTCAATGTAAAATCAAAAAGGTTTTCCTCCTACTGAAAATTTTTAAATTTCGGGTTAACACAGTTTTGTGAAACAAGTCCAAAAGAAAGTCTTTTATTTACATACATATAATAAGACCAATTAGCGTATTGGAAATTCATAAAAAATTAGATCTTTCACAAATATTGATTAATCTCTATAATGAATAATCAAACAATTTTATTATTCGATTAATTGCTCATCGCTAAGCCTTTTCACTTTAAATTAGAAAAAAGAGTAAAGTTAATATTGAAATTGTTCACAAAATGAATGCAAATGCGTGAAGTGAAATGAAATGACACATCTATAAATGAATAATAGGTGGATGTGGTGGTGATGGCGATGGCGATGGTGTTGGGATCTAAGGTAATTACCAAGTGAATTGCTTTTAGACAATACAGCACGATCGACAGATAATGAACGTGAATCACCGTTAAGTGTTCCTGTAGGGGTTGTACGATTATTATTTTGTTGTGACGTTAAAGCGCCACGATCAGCTGAATGGGTGCGTGTTTTGGAGCGGCTTAAACGTTTTTTCAGTGTACCAAAGAAATTACGTTTTTTACTGCGGCCACGATCATCAAATCCGGCAGTAGTCAAGTCCTCAGATTGATTTAAATTATTGTCCGGCGACATGCCATTGCGAGGTAAGCTACCATTTTTGGAAAATCCATTATTTGAATACGAAGAATCATTATGGCCATTGGAAAAACCGGCCGAACCACCGCTGGTTGAATAATTATTATGACCATTTGGTGAAGAGGCAGCATTCGGTGGACCAAACTGTTTAAGTAAATATTACAGAAAAAAAAACACATTTAATTAAGTTTTGGCGTAAAAAAGAAAGAAAAATTTCATAAAATTTAAACATGCAGACAGTTTTAGTATATTTTTTCAAACGAAAGCTTTTTAGCACTTACCTCGGAAGTGGACTCTCCCAAAGCGCTATCGTTACCTGTGTTGTCTAGGGACGGTGTTTCTATATCTGGGCCCTCGCTTTTGGGATACGAATCAGTAGGACTCGCTGTTATATCCGTAGTCACTGATGTATCCGCTGTTATTTGTTCCATATCTTCAGTTTTTGGTTCTCCCGTCAAAGTTTCTGGGGTCTTTACTAATTCCGAACTTTCTAAAGCTTTTGTGACGGCGGCATTAAGAACTTCCTGAGATTCTTTAACTTCGATTTGACCATCATTATTGACTTCAACCTTTTTTTAAAGGCGTTTTGAGGGCATTATAGTTATAGTAGTATGAAGCATAAAAATGTGTTTTTTTATTTATCAGGGCAGGGTTAATAAAGCGCAGTATAGTTTTTTTTAGAAAAAAAAAATTTAAAATTGTTTTTTTTATAAAAAAGAGAAAAATGTTTTGTTAGCATTTCATAACACGATAAACTAATTAAAAATTATTCACAAATGTTTTCGTAATTTAAATATAAATTTTGTGAATTGGCAACTTAAATTTAAAACAAACTTTAACTCAAAGAAAAAAAGAGGAAAAATGTTAAAAGTAGAACTCAAAACGAAACTTTGATTTTAATGTTATTGAAATAATATGTTTGAGATGTTTTTCTTTTCTTTCGTTCTGATAATTACCTTAAATGCATTTGGATTTGTTGAGTTCTATTTGATGAAATTTGGTTGCGAATTCGGGATAAAAATAGAATTTAAAAAATTTGATCAATTCGAATTTAATGTGTTGCAAATGTGATGTGGTTCACGGGATTCATGAAAAGATATAAACCAATTGAAAAATAGAAAATAAAATTTAACGCATAATTAAAGTGCAAAATTTTTTGTTGCAAAAAGCGAAGTGCGAATGAGCTTTTAGTAGTAAATTTATGAAATATTGATATTGTTAAGAACTTTAAATACATACTATAATTTTGTTAAGCTTTTATTTAGATTTTTTTTAAACTAGCTTATAAAAAATATATCGACTTTTTTGTAAGCCAAACAACTTTCTATGTATAATTTACAACCTATTGTATGAGTTACCTGTTGGTAATTTCTTAACAAAAAAAAAAAAAAAATCGAAAACTTTCTGTTGATATAAAATAAAAATAAAAAAATTTACCTCCCACAAATATAAAGGCTTTAAGAAGTAAGTAGGCTTCGTTTTAACTAAACCATGTGACAGATGATGAAAAATTACTTAGAAGTAAGTATGATTTTCAAAATTCAACTTTTAAGCTTAAATGTCTCCAGTGTGAAATATATATAATCTTGATAAACAAAGACATATAGACTTATGTATGTATATATTTTGAAAGTTTTACAAAAGCTTTTTAAAGTGAATATACTCGTATTACTCTAAATGAGAAAGAAAACTTCACGCGACTTAAGGTGTATTTAACTTATTAAATACGCCTTGACGCGACCATTTAAATTTAAAACAAAAATATGTATAAAAAAATCCAGATTTGTTATTGTTTTCGAGACATTTTGTAAGCTCTTGCGAATAAAATTAATGCTACTGAAAGCTTACATAGATCACAAAATTTTATTAATTACTATTTACATATGTAACTTGAAGTCAGTGGCATATGTGGGAAAACATTTAAAAATATAGTTCCTAATAACTTCGTTACAGCCAAACAATACGACAGGTGATATAATCACCTTTCAGAATTAAACGTTAGAGCTTTACAGTTTACGGTTGCAAAATATATTCTTCAAGATACACGATAAGTTACAAATATTATTTTATTTTATTAAGTAAACTATCAAGAATAAACTTGTAATGAAAAGCTCTAAGTATGTTTGAAAGCTGCATAAATTTCTAAGATTTCAAAGATATACACATGACTCAAACCATGACTTTTATGGCATCTATTTTTCGACGTCATTCTTGGTTTGTCAGCGAACGGTGTAGAAAACAAAGGGGGTCAGAAAAAATTACTGGATTTCAGTTTTCCATGGTTTTTTTCATATTTCTTTTTACATTAATTTCTCTTTACTCAGATGGGAGTTTTGTTATTACGTTTTATATGGTTTGATGGAATTTTCAATATTATGAACCAGTGAATGAAGAATATTTAAAAGAAAACACACGAATCAAAAATTCATGGTATAAATCGTAAAAATCCAAATAGTGAAATATTACGTAGTAAAAAAACACAGTGTGAATTAGTTTATACTTTTTTAACGACGATATTAATTTCGTTTTTTAATCTGTGCTGTCAAAGTTTTTTAAGAGCCCTTTTAAAAACATCCTGAGCTTTTAATTTTTCTTTAAAACTTTTGCTTTAAAAAGCTGTATTATTTTTTCATAGAATGTTTTTGAAAATTTAAGCTCTTCAATATTTCATAAATTGTCCCTTATACTTAAATCTAGCCAAAACAATTGGCAAAATAGATATTTTTTCTTAATGATTCATAAAACTTACCCTCTGAACACTGTGTATAATCAGTGTACTCTTACTGGGCTGGCCATTGGTGGCCAAGGCACCCTCCTGTAAGGCACGTACGGCAGCATCAGCCAAGTTTGAACCATTCTTCATGTGTTCATTAATGGCCGGAGTACTTATATGCAAAGCTTCCTTAAGTTTATACGGTCTAGGACCGGCAGGTATTTCGGCGCCCTCAATAAACACAAAATCTACGGTTATGGAGCCAGAGACAGGCTGTGTTTCATAGGGACGCGGCTGCAATGCAAGGACTTGAGTCGAGGCAGGACCCACAGCCAATTCATCGATGCCAACCAAACCTAGACCCAAAAACTTGGGAGGATCTGAACTATCCGAGGGGCGATCGTACACTTCAAAGAGGATTTCAGCAGATTGAGGAGACAAGTCGCTATAAATAATTTTTTTTAAATAAACAGTTTAAACATATTTTTAATTTTGGAAATCTAAGCAAACTAACAATAAGAAGTGTTCATCCCAATAGGGATTGTTGCCTTGTCTGGCTCCTGTTTGATTCTTTTGGGCTGGCTCATCCATTTCCACTACCACAAATGGATCTTTGGACTCCTTGAGACCTTCACCTTTGACAATTTTCACTAACAAACGTCGGCCCGAGATCATCGGTTGCAAACCGTGTTGCATATTGAAGTCCGCTTGATTCTGGGAATTGTATAGTGTTTAGGAAATGTAAAGATTTTTTGTTAATCTAACGATATGAAAAGAGTTTTTTTTTTAATAAACTTAAAAATAAGCCTTTGATTTCTATTTAAAATTTATTTAAAATTTTCCAATTTACAAAATTTTCTACTACAAATTGAATTCGGGATGTTAAACATGTTTTGCTTCTTTTTTGGTGGTGGAGGGAAGGTTTCATGAAATTTAAAGCTTGATTTTTAGTAATTGTAATAATATTGAAAAGGTCCCTGCAAAGGAAGAAAAAAAGAACGAAATAACACAATTTAAAGAAATTCAAACAACAAAACAATCGTTAAACTGGCAGCTATCAAAGGCATATTTTTGGAGTTTTAAACGAAAGAAAATGCCAACATTAAAAAATAAATAAACAAAATCTGGAATAGGAACAGGGTAAAGGGTTAAGAACATAGAGAAGTGTAGGTTGAATATATTTGCAAAAAAATAAAAAAATACTAAACAAACGTTTAATGAACAGTAAACAAAAAGTAAAAATAATGTACTGTTTCCATGACACCAGAAAAGTAATATAATTTTCAAGGATTAAAACTGTAAAGGTATTGGAAAGAAATATGAGATGTCATGTATGTAAAATGACAATGTAATTTTGTGTTATAAAACACATGACTTCATTTGTGTAAGCAAATCTCTTCTCAATGTTCTTACGCTCACCGCCATAGTATCATATGGAATGGGATATATTACAGGCAAATCGATTGGCTCAATTTCGGCACGAGGACAGGTAGTATATATAGAGAAGTCCACTGGATAAATGGTATCGCGAAAGGCTCTAGTCAATGTGTCCGCAATTTGGGCCTGCAATTGTTGTTCATCCTGGTCAATGGGCTTAATAGCGCCCACACTATTCATAGCAATGCGTATCTGATAATAGGATTTTTTGAAATCGATTACAATAAATTGTTATTTATAAATCATAAAAAGCCACTTACATCTGGAAAACCTTCAATTCTCATATCACCTTTCAGTGTATTGTAGTTCATGGCATTGGCTATGCGTGCTCGAAATCTCGAAACAGTCACCTTGTAATGCGAGGTCTCCACTTTGCCCGATTTGTGGCGGAAAGTTTTTACTTGCAATACCGGCATGGCATCACAATCGAAGGTAATAAGCTGTTGATGAATATATTTAAAAAATCATTATTATTATCATTATTATCTATCACTCGCAATTAGAAATTAATACGAATAAATTTGTTTGCTTACCATATCCGCAGGATTTGCTTCGTCGGCATTACAGAAAATGTTACTTAAGCCGGGTGGCGGACTGTCGGGCAACACACGTACGATTTCAACAGCAAGGCCCTATAATTAGTAAAAAAATATTTCCGAAATTTATTTCATGCTTGTCTTTCTCTTTAAAATAGTAAAGTTTGTATAAAGTTAATGTACAGATTTTGGTGGACTTGAGGTTCGAGTACGAGTACAATCAGATTTCATCGGCGAATGAACATTTTATTTGATCACCTCTTTAGTGCCCGATCAATTAATCGGCTTTATGTGTATGGGTGTAGCGAAGCACACCGGGTGTGGCTACTTTGATATAAAAAAGACGAACGAATACAAACAAGTACAGTGAAAACACCGGAAAACTTTGTTCACTTGGGTGATTCGTTCAATTTAACCCGTTCGTTCATGAGCTACACAGCTCTACATTTTACTGTAAAAGTAAACGGACCTATTTTTGGCAATTTTTATTCCTTGTATTTCGTTAGTGATGACAATTAAATTATATTAAACTATTTTTAAGTTGGTCTTTGTTATTTTTTTTCAAAATAGAGCATTTTGGCAACAATACCTCATAATCCTCAATAAGAAAGATACGCTGTTATTGAAGAAAACCAAAGATATAGATATTCAATAGTTGGATTCTTTGAGAATGTTATGTTACATTCATTATTTGAATATTCTTTTATTGAATTTCGTGACTTTTCGAACTTCCCTCGTAGTTATATGAAATGCAACATGAAGTATCACCTGTTAATAGACTACTGTCACCATCACCATCAAGTATCACCTGTTAATAGACTACTGTCAAATTTTGAGCAAGTCTCGTAATTTACTTGGCGTTTAACAGCTGTTCTTGTATTTTTTTTTAAATGGAGTGTTTATTAAACATTATTTTTTGCGAAAAAAAAGCCGTCCATCAAACCAAGGAAAAGCTCGATTGGGACTCTGCACCATTCGATTTCAATGGCAAAAAAGTGGTTTACTGACTTTCGTTGTGGTCGCACAAGTACAAATGACACTGAACGTTCTGAACGGCCAATTGAGGTCAGTACACCCGAAAAAGTCGAAAAAATCCACAATTTGGTGTCAGCCGATCGAACAGTAAAAGTGCGTGAGGTTATTGAAGCCATAGGAATTTCATATGGCAGTGTGGTTTCGATTTTAAGTGATCAACTGGGTTTAAGAAAGTTGTCTGCAAGATGGCTGCCGCGTTTGCTCTCAATTGACCATAAACGTAAACGTGTGACAACCTCAAAGGATTGTTTGGAGTTGTTTAACCGCAATCGGAATTGGTACTTCATCCGCCATATTCTTTTGATTTAGCCGCTCGTGACTACTTCCTATTTCCAAACTCAAAGAAATTGCCCGGTGGAAAGAGATTTAGCTTCAACGATGAAATTATAGACCAAACAAATGCCTATTTTAAGGACCTCGAAAAATCCTATTTTTTGGAAGGGATACAAAAACTGGAGAAACGTTGGACTAAGTGCAGTGAGTTAAAAGGAGATTATGTTGAAAAATAAATTTTTGTTTTGCCAAAAAAAAAATGCTGTGTTTCACAAGGTTGCACACAGAGTTATTGATCCGCCCTCGTAACTTAAAAAGAAACTAAACAAATTTGTTTATTTTATTTTATTACTGTGCACGCCGGATTGCAGATCTTTAACCAGAAATAAAATATTTGATAATTGTTTTAGTAAATACATTTGTAGTACAAATTTTGTACATACATGCGCACATAAAACATTTCGTTGGCTTAATATAGAAAGGACGTATCTTGATTTTTTTTAAATTGCGTTTCTAAGCTTTTCTTGTCTATTTGGAATTGTAATATCAGAAAATATTAAAAACGGCGCTTAGTAAAAATATCGAGATACGTCCTTTCTATATTAAGCCAACGATTTGTGTTATAAAAATGTTCATAATTTTTTCCTCACTCATGGTTGGTTACTTCATCAGTAACATTTCAAAAAAAGGAATGTACACTCGTGTTATCAAAAACACCAAAAAAGAAAATGATTAATTGAGTAAATCTTCCGAGAATCGCTAATTTTGTATATTTATTTAAGTTTCAATAGTAAGGTCAAGGCCTTAATAAAATTTTTATATTGTTTTCATCATATTGAATGAGGCAGACATACAGACATGCATACATAAATACAAACAGACAAGCCCAAGTGTGAGTAGCGTGTCTAATGATGATAAGCCAGCCAATGTGGACTCGTTCTCAAAAGTTTTATTTCAGCACAAAGTCTACCAACGCTTACGTAATTTGTTTAGAATATTCCAAAAATAAATATGTTGTACTCGTTTGAATGAATCAGTGAGTTTTGTTTGATTTTATTTATAAAATAGCAATAATACACTAAACAGAACTCTATGGGCCAGAAAAGGAAAACAGAACGTGGTTTGAGTTTTAAATACTTAAAAGCGGGTTTCAAGCAATTGCGGCTTTTTTTCTTGCCTGGTCGTTGCGGTCGGTGTCGGTAAGTGTAATTAGACCAAATATTTGCAACACTTTTAATAAATTTTAATTTTTATTAAATATGTAAATGAATTTATTTATAAAAAAAAACAAACACAATTGATATGCTTGTACGTGTGTATGTTTGTATTGATAAAGATAATTTATTTTATTTTTTAAACACAGGGATTTTTTCCACGTAGAAAAAGAAATACTAAAAGTAGAAAACCGTTCTGCACAGAATTATGTAAAGGGTGTTTTTTTTTTGGTTTGGTTTCTTTGCTTTTAATAATAACCAGGGCAATAAAAAATATATAATATTTGTTACACATATAAAATTATAAAAAGTAATGATGTCTTGTATTGTACAGGGAGGGGCAAAAGTCCCGCTACCATTTTGATTGCCTATAGATAACATTGTTCAAAGAAAAAAATAAGTATTTTTGGTTTTCATAAAAAGTTTATTTAGTTTGTATATTTTTTTTTCGTTATGATTGGATAATTATATCGGCTAAATGGTGACCGCGATTCGTTATGCAAATTTCGGCTCTTTTTAAGGCATTTTTCATGACATCCTGCAACATCTCAGGCTAAATTTCTACAATTTCGTGACGAATATTGTCCTTAAGATGTTGAATCGCTTGGGGCTTATTCACATAAACTTTTGATTAAAAAAAAAACTCCATAAGAAAAGGTCTGTTGCTCTTAAATCCGAGGATCTGGCTGGCCATGACGTGATTTCCGCTGAGTGGCAATAATCAATAAATTATTTTCAATAAATATTGTTACTATTTCTGCTCGTTCTTGTGGCGTATATTTATCCATAATAAAATTAGGACGTCTACACAACACAATGGTTAAAGGTAAACTGAGCTACAATTGTCACATAAGCCAAATGGCGCGCAATCAAAATGGTAGCGAGGCTTTTGCTCCACCCGTTACGAAATCTATATGCTTCAATAGAAAACAAAGGAAATCAAAGGTAATTTTAAAGAAAATTTTTTTGTTAAGAAGAAATAGGTAAACATAGTTTTGAACTCACTTCAATATATATTTATTTATTGGTATATATTCCGCAAATTAAATTTGCAGAATATAGTTGCACAAAAATGGCGCCGGTAGTTAGACCATATGTCCATGATGTTATTAACAGTATTTTAAAAATGTTTTTGTGACTGAAATTCCACAAAAGAACCGCAAGACTATACGGTTGTCCGTGGCAAATTAGTCAACCACTGCAAGTGAGACGAAAAACTCTCGAAGGCCAAACAACACACGCAAGCCTGACCGCACTTAAGAAAGAATTACGATGACAAGAGAGCTGTTCTTCAGCCCTTAGCCGCTTAACTATTGTTCAATATAAATATTTTTTCTATCGAGATTGAAATTCTGCCACACGTACTCGTAGAGTTTATGTTGAGCAAAAAGTAGCGACGTCAAAAAATCGTCAATCGTCATTTTTTGAACTTCGCTCTAAAAAATCGTCAAAATGACGTAAAATCGTTACGTTTGGCACCCCTGATCAATGGAAAGAGCAATGCTGAGAATATCTTGAAGAGATCGCATAACAAACACATCGATAAGAGAAAGAACAAAAGTGACTGACAACAACGATTTACTGAAGGAAAATTGCGCTGGACAGGACACGTATAACAAGTAAGTGAATGACAACCGGTTGACAAAACGTTTACTAGAATAGAGATCTATAGAAGTCCAGAGGAACAGAAGAAGACCACCAACGAGAGGGTGTGTTGATATTAAAAGAGTAGTATCAAATTGGGTGAATGTAGCACAAGTTCAACATGGAAACAACTAGAGTAGGCATATATCCAACAGTGGACGCAAGTGGCTGCAAGATATTATGATGATGACATGGTGGAATGGAATTTAAGTTCTAATAAAACATTCTAAACATCGAAAAAAAAGCATCAATTAACTCGCTTTCGGCAGATGGAATTGCCTTTTAAAATCGGTCGATTTTCATCATAGACGGGAATAACTTGACTTTTGAATGCTTCAAGCAAATAATTGTCAGAAATTAATTTTTTGAAAAATAATATTAATGAAATTTTGTTATTTTATAGCTGAGCATATTTGCAATTAAATGCAAAAACTCTAAATGCGTTTTTTTAATTTTTTATAGCTTTGAAAAACACAATTAAACGTTGAAAATTTCTAAAGCTTGACGGAAAATTTAAAAATAAAGAAAAATATAGGCCGTGAGTGTTTTTCTTCTGTTTTGGCAAATTCATTAGTGCTTTTTAATAATTAACATTTTTGCAACAACTAAACAAAATTTGGTGCTTTTTATGGGAACTGCTACAGTTTTAGTTTTCTTTCCTAAATAAACATATCAACAGCTCATTATTTGTTTGTTTATTTTGTTTAAAATTTGTGCAAAGAACAATTTTGAAATTTAAAATGGTTCAGTACACACGCAATAGAACAAAGAGAAAAATAATCGTTGCATTTTGATTTTATTTTTCTGACACAGCGTGCTTAACGTCGAGATTTTAATATGCGGAGTGCATCCTTAGTGCCAACAATAAATCGGATAGTTGCAATTTTCATCAAGACGGTTCGTTATGGAGTCTTCTTGGTTCTGGAATACTACTTACGGTGCACACTATCGTAAATATTCATTGTGTACGTTAAACTCTGGAAAAAAAATCCAGAAACATTAACCAGGAAACGACGTCCAGCAATATTTGAGCAATGTTCTATCTGAAGTTTCTATACAGTTGCATTTAAAATATCCCAAGTCAATTTTCTACAATTCTTAAGCAAAAAAAAAATAATTTTAAATGAAAAAATTTATTTACTTTGCAGTCTTTACAAGTGCAACTTTTTCACAAACAGCCACGACTAGTGCAACTTTTTCTGTTTTATTAAATTTTAGGCAATTATCTCTCAGCATTTATGTTTTAACACATACTTAAGGTTGCACTTAAAACGTTTTCAACACTTTAGTATTGATAGTTTTTAACAGACTTGAAAGAACAGGTGGCAAATTACGGCATTCGATATCGAACGAAATCCCATAACAAATTTTTTGAATTGGTATGAAAATTTCGTTCGATATCGAATGCCGTAATTTGTCCCCAGGATGTTATCAAGTCTTCTGATTTTTTTTTAATTTTTTACACGCATAACTTGTTTGTAAACTAATTTTCTAAAATCTATTTTTGTTTGAAAGAACATGTTTGCAGTTTCGTTCCATAATTTCTATTTTAATAGGACGAAGAATTTACCTGCCCCAAAATATTGATTATCTCAAAAGTTTTTCTTATACAAAATTAAAAGTGTATGCTTGCAATTTGGCCCCATTGAAATTTATGTGGATTTCGGGCAAAAATTTTATTTGAAAAGCTCTTTATACGATTGGGTCTTTGTATTGAAATCGTTTTTTGAGCCAAAGTTATTATTATTTTTTCACACGCAGTAGCGGCGCTTAGAAATTTTAGAGAATGTACATTAGGGTGGATCGATTTAGCAATCGATATTGTGCCATCGATTTTTCGATAGCTTTTAGCATGAGGAAAAAAATGTTCCACTACGGCATATAAAAAAAATCATTTTCGAGTCGCCAAAATTTTAATTTAATTTTTAATGTGCTTTTAGTAGGTAATAAAATAAAATCGGCTGATTTAATTTTTTTTAATATTACCTTTCCAAAGTGAAATTTATTTTTGAATTATTACTATTTATAATTATTATTATTTCAAATTATTATTGAATTATTTTTTATGAAATTGAATTATTTATTTATTTATGACAATTTTAAATTTGAACTGAAAATATTTTTTTTGATATGTGGTAGTGAAACTTTTTTTCCTCATGCCAAAAGTTATTGAAAAATCGACGGCACAATATCGACAAATTTTTGTCCTTACAGTTTAGTCTACTCTAATGTACTTTTAAAAAAAACACAAGAACTTAAAGTAAATGATGCCGATGGAGTCCTGAATATTTATATAGAATGGGCAAACGAAAATAACATTTCTTATGAAAACTTATTTGCTATTAAACAAATTAAGAAAGCTGCAATATCACAAAAAAAAAATTAAAAATACTTAAATTTGAGAGACTCCCATAAAAAGCACCAATTAAAAAGTCTAAATTTTAACCAAAACTTCAGCATTTTTCTAATTCATATATAATTTTTAGCTTTGTTTAATACACGAATTTTTTATGTTAAAATATGAAAAATAAATGATTATATTAAGTTTTCAATGGACGGTTATTGCAATTTTTCGGAAAAACCAACAACCCCAATTACCTTTTGGTTCCGCAAATCGAATTCTTACTGCAGCATATTGATTTTGTTATTATTTGACATAAATATGTTTCTAAAAAGCATCAGTCACCTAACGTGCCTATTTTAATAACAATCGGATCACTGTGCAGAAGTTTTATATATTTCAAATTAAAGGATATATGGCAGGAAACATAATCCTTTTTGCGATTTCAATCGAAGCACTGTGCGTAGTACGAACATCTTAGCTAGTCCATGTCATTCCGAATAGTTCTGGGTCCAGGGAAAGAGAGTTTAAAATAGTTAAATCAATAACTAAAATAGTTAACACTCAATTACGAGAATGGGACAAACATTAGATATGCTGGTGACTGGCTGCTGTCTACAGAGATGGGTTTCATAATTGATTATTAAAAATAAAGTATCCTTTAAAAACAAATTAAAAACTGCTGTTTTTCTACTAATTATTTATTTAAAATTGGTACATTTAAAAAATCACCCTGCAGAATTATGTGTAATTGTGTGGAAAAAATATAAATTTTGCGGAATGTTGCGGCATGAATAAATTGTTATTGTACCGAATATGTTGTTGCATTTACAATATCAAAAACAAATTGCTAAGTACAAACGGTCAATATTGATACTTATAAGTACAAATTGACCCAGATTTAAAGTATCATTATTTATTCAAATTAAGTTTTTATTATAAAAAAAAATTATAAGTATTTTTACTGTCGCACTTTTCTTGTCAAAAAAGTAAATAGATAAGTCAATAAATTGAATGAGATTAGAAGCTTTAAGTGCAGCGAGCGGTAATGAAAAGCCATTAAAGTTTGACTGAAAAGTGTTCAAAAGAATAGAGTGTTTGTACCAGGCGCGTAGAAGGAAGATAAATTTTATTTAAAAACGCAATAGAAATAAAAGATATTTTATCATTTTTCGGAGGCGAAATATCCTATTTCCTCCAGCCCTGGAACCACGCCCTACCTAGGCCCATAACTTTTATATATTTAAGTATGTATGAGTAGCACTTTTAAAATCTTCTTCAGCTAATTGTTGCATCAAAATGTTAAACGAAATCAAGCAATTCTTTCGTCGTTCTGATGTCATATACAGAAGGTTCTGCATTTACATAGATTTTAGCAAACAAATTGTTATTTTATCGAATACTGGATGAAAACAAATTGTGAGCATATTTAGAACCCTGAACCAAAAGCTTAGTCTAACTTTTAAGAAAATATATGAATGATGAAACATGTAAGAATAACGACAAAAAATTTTAACAACAATAATAAACTAACAAGGGAATATTACTGAACTATTTACTTTTTCTCAAGAAAACCCAATTCTTAAATTTTAAATTCTTTAGCAAGGGTATTCACTTACTTTGTATTGAGACTTGTGTGAAAAGTGTGAAAGCAAAATGTTATTAAAAGAACAAATAATACGATAATAAATTTAGCATACCATAATACTTTGCCATTTTTAGAAATTTTTCTAAACGACAAGATTTTTCAATTGATCATGGTTGAATTTTTATAAAAGCAAATTTAACAGTCGTGCCGCCTCTGATGGGGTTTTTTTCGTCATGCACAGCTTCAAAATATGGAATGTGTATAACACACCATGTCTCAAAATTAAATGAAATTTTGTGTTATTTAATGTTGTACTTTGATATATAGTATATAAGTATGCATATACTTTAACTGCTGAACATTTCAAAAGGCCGGCACGTTCACCGGCTACATGAAACTACTCAGCCGCTGCTTATTTTCTACTAATATTTTTTCATTTCACTTGAGATCTGATAGTGTGAAAACAAAATGTAATAGTACGTTAGATTTTTTAAGAGTCGCAACAAATCTCGTTAGATTTCTTTCACACAAAATCCAATGCAAATCTTAAGACTTGTAAAAAAATTGTGTGAAAGGCCCTTAGAAAGATTGTCTGCCTTTCTATTAATATCTATTGTCAATTCATATTAATCTAATTTCCCTTAACGATCCTAATCATAAATTAAATGACATCAAATTGTCACGTGCCATTTTAAAGAGCAACTAGATGATTGAATGTATAAAAATTGGCATTAACATTGACTTTATTAACAACAAATCGTGATGCAAGTCGTTACATATGAGCATATTTATTATACATTTAACAAACATCTAATGAGCACATAATGTAATCAAAACCAAAACATTTTTTGCAAAAAAAAAACTATTGATACGTACATGCACAAATATGGAAAAATAAACCAACCATGACGTGGAAAATTCTTGATTCAATGCCACAGATCAATTACTTAAATCAAGACTTGCATAAACAAGTTAATAGTAAACTTAATGTGTAAATGATAATAAATATAATAAAAAAATATAATATGAATAATAAAATCTCTTTGAATATGCAAAATATATTTTGCACAACAGTTTTAGTGTTGTGAATGTCCCTACTGTTTCATTTTAGCTTGAATAACAATCGTTTTGTTTGTTTATATGCATATGTACGTATATAAACGAAAACGAATTCCAGATATTAGAAAACAGTGAAATAAAACAAAATAAGAATAAATACATATTTTGTTATAAATGATGTTGGATGGACTCGAATAGTTTCTAAAATGAATAATAAAATGATCTTATCAAGCACTGAAAAGATGTTCAATAGTTGATTTGTAATGAGAATAAAATGGAATTGGCAATTTCTATTTGTTTATTTTCATGCTTAAAATAAATTACTTTTTATGAAAAGAACTTTTTGTATAAGATATTTTTAGAACTTTATAGTAAAAGTACTTTAATTAAATTACTTTTTATAAAAGCTACTTTTTATAATAGGTACTTTTTATAAAAGGTACTTTTTACAAAGGGAACTTTTTATACAAGTACTTTTTGCAAAAAGTACTTTTTAGAAAAAGTACTTTTTAGAAAAGGTACCTTTTATAAAAGGTACATTTTACAAAGGGTACTTTTTATAAAAAGAGCTTTTTACAAAATTTAAAAAAAATTAATTTTACTTAATTTTAAAAGGTACTTTTAATAAAAGGTACATTTAAAAATGGTATTTTTAAAAAAAGTACTTTTAATAAAAGGTATTTTCTAAAGATTCTTTTTATAAAAGGTAGTTTTCAAAATGAAACTTTTTATTACATGTACTTTTTATAACAGGTAAAAAGTACAACAGGTAGAAGGTCTTTATGTAAAAGGTACTTTATATAAAACTTACTTCTTATAAAAGGTAATTATTGAAATGAAATTTTTTATGGCTTTAGTTTAAATCTAAGTTTTACCCATATCTTCTTAATTTAAGAAATTATTTTTGGATAAATTCAGTATTTTTATTATTAAGAGCGTACTTTTTATTTGAAACAATTTATTCATCAGACTAGCAAAACGGATCAGTATTGATTTCGAGGTCGCTGCACCATCTTATCAGCGTTCTTTTCTTCAATTTTACCACTTTTTGATTGTGGATACTAGTGACTGGGAATATCAACTATTTAACCGTATTACTTAACGAATTATAATACGAAAAGTGCAACTTATTGATTTCTTGCAAGTCAAATCAATTTCGAAATTCCATCTCTGATTTTTAGTTATTACAAATATTCCATACTCTCTCGCTTTTTTATTTTATTCGAAATCAGTACTGATCCGTTCTGCTAGTCTGATGAATAAATTGTTTCAATTAAAAAGTACTCTCTTAATAAAATAATGAATTTATTCAAAAATAATTTCTTAAATTAAGAAGAAATGGGTAAACTCAGATTTGAGCTCAAGCCATAAAAATTTAATTTCAATATATACCTTAAAGCAGTTCAACAACTACGTATAAATATTAATTATAAAAGGTAATTCTTATAAAATGTACTTTCTCAAAAAGGTACTTTTTGTAATAGGTGCTTTTTATAACAGTTACTATCTTATAAAAGGTCCTTTGTGTAAAAGGTACTATTTATAAAAGGTTCTTTTTATAAATGGGACTTTTTATTAAAGGTCCCTTTTTATAAGATACTTTAATAAAGGTACCTTTTGTAAGAGACACTTTTAATCAAATATATTACATACATATTTATAAAAATCAAAAACAAGAACTAAAACATAAACTCACCTCTTCTTCGTTTTTATGTAATGTATCATTAAGTGCGATTACCCAAGACATTAACAATTCGTTAACAATCACCAAATCACTGTAAAGCCAGCGAAAAACTTGACTAGTCCAAGTGACGGAAGTCTAGAAACAAAAAATTCAAAAATTATCATAAAAAACAAAAGAATATATATAAAAAAACAAAACATAATAAAACGAAAATGGATAAATTTGATTAACATACCGTTTCCGGTCCAACAACATTCGATGGCGGTGGCACATAACGTTTTTTACGATTCTCCGGTCCTGTCGAGCCCTGTCTCACCATACGTCTTCGCACGGCAGGTCCGCCAGCGGCAGCACCTCCTGACGGCGCCCTACCACGACCACTTCCACCACCAGATTTGGTTAATAAATCTTTAATTTCACTTTTACTCGCCAGAATATCACGTGGTTCCGATAAGCGTTTTTCGCTTTTAGCTCCGCCGCTGCCTGGTGCAACACTGCCCTGTCGGCTGTTACTAGTGCTGACGGCTTTTTCTTTTAACACATATTTTTGGTATAAAAATTTACACAGCCATACTAAGAAGAGAGCCAATACGGCCCATATAAATATAAACATTGCTAATGAATCCATTGTTATATCACCAAGACCTTCAAATGTACAAATATAATCATCGATTTGGTCTGCTAAATCCATAATATTTTAAAAAGTTTGGGGTTTTAAAAATATTGCGCCATGGGCATCATATCTAAAATGGAGTAAGTAAAAAAATTTATACATAAGCAAATTGTTAAGGAATAAAGACTAGTAAATATTGTAGCTGGACCCGATAAAGTGCCGCTGGACTGGTAACAATAATACAAAATTGTATCCAATTAGTGCCTACCGAGAATTGGAATTATATTCGATACTTTCAGAGTTGCATTTGCATGTACACTGAATCAGCTAACAAAACTAATCGTATTTTCAATTTAAAGTTTTCTGAATACCCATCACCCTGTGTTTAATCAAAATTAGTAAAAAATATTTGTCCAATCCACAAACTATTGTAGGAGTTGTAACTTGTACAAATATTGTTGCTGATTATTTTTGAATATAAATATTTGCTTAGAAATATGTTTATGTTGAAATTACCAACAACATCGATACAACTTACAACTCCTACAACTGCTTGTGAATCGGGCATTCGCTGCAAATTTCGTTTGCATTTCTTATGTTTGAGTCTTAATCCTTTCGAACCGAAAACCACGCCAGAATTTCAGATTTCGTACCAACAAACGTTGGGGGGTCTGGGACATATAGTCCCAATCGGTGTTTCTTTCTAATTTGAAATTCGGGATATATTGTCCAGCAGTCCACATAATTAAAAAAAACGCAATTATAAAGGTTTATAAGTTTTATTGATTTATAACAAAAATGTACATATTATATGGCGTAAAACATAGTGGAACTTCGCATGTCTTACATGTAAAGAAGGTGCGCTTGTCGTTTTTCTCTTAATAGTTTTCGCCAACGCTTTGACTACTCTCTCCCAAAGTCGAGCTATCGATTCCTCTTTCACTTATTTACTGAATAACAACAGTTGTAGTTGCAAAATGTCATTATTGTGCACTAAAGATGTCTTGAAGGTCATAAACAACGGACAAAATACATTTTTATTCATATTCTTCATCAAATATCACCAATAGGTGTTTTTAAAATTTATTTGGGATATATTCCCCCTTTTTACAGTTGTCGTCATTGACGTCACGTCAACACAATACCAAAAAATTGAAGCTTGTCTACAAGCTCTTGAGAAAAATTTTGTGGTAATGAAAGTGTACTTCTGTTCTATAAGGTCTAGAAAATAACATGAACCTGTCAATAGTAGTCAGTTGTTTTCAACAACGAGTAGACAAACCCCAATTTTTTGGTATTGTGTTGACGTGACGTCGATGTCGCCAACTGTAATAAGAGTAATTGTTCCGACCAGTTCGAAAGGGTTAAAGACATATTTATTCTGTCTGAGTTCTTATCTAATTAAAATTTTTGAAAGTATAAATTTCGCATCTGATATGCACTTTTTGATATTTCGTCTGAATTTCAACCATAATTTTCTTAACGATATCAATTGACATCGGACGAAAATTTAGTCAAGGTAAGTTTACAGGCAGACGAAATTTTTAATCCGATTTAGAAGATTTTAATTTTTATTCGAAATGTTCAATTTCCAAATACGTCTCTTTCTGTTTAAACCGTTCCACACGAAAAATGTGGACAGAGTTTGTCTTACGTTTGTAATTTCTACAATAATTATTTGCGACTCCATAAAGTAAATAAATTTTGAGTCCTTACAGATACATAGAGAAGTCCGATTACCTATGTCTGTCTGCTTATACGATGTTGAATTGCCTGACGTGAAGGCCCCAGATAAGCAACACTTCTATACGGTGCATCGAGCTGTTGTAATTTATTCGAAGATTTATGTTAATGAAAATCAACCAAATCGGTTCATGAATGACTAAATGTCTTAAGGTCGTTCATGGTGCAGGGTATATTAGATTCGACAAAGCCGAATATAGTACGCCTATTCGTTTAATTTTTTTCCAATTCCGTAGATAAATAAATGATTTTATATTTAAAAAAATCAAAAACCTTACAAAAGCAAGCAAAATAAAAATTAACATCCGACATTTTTGGAAATTTCAACAGTAGTCTTTTCTAATGTCTGATAACTTGACCCATCTATTAATTTAAAAATACTAATAACTTGACTATCTCGAATATAGCCTTGTGTAACCTTAAGACAAATACAAGTTAATCAGAAAACTGAAGAATTTTCGACAACGATGTTAAATAATCCTTTGTCGATGGACATTAGTCGGAAGAACTACAGGGTATTATGTAAATTATTATTTTTATGCTAAATATCTCACTTTTGTTAAACTGTCGCACAGTTGTTGCTATTTGCAAAGTGTCGAAATTAAATAAATATATATTGTATGCAAATAAAATAATGAAAATAATGCAAATTTCGAAAACATACAACAAAAACACTGTTTTATTTTTTGTTTATATTATAGCGTGCGTTAACTAAGTAGGGAAGATTCTTTTCAAATAGAAAAAAATAAAGAAGTCAAATAATAATAATAATAATAATAATAATAATAATAATAATAATAATAATAATAATAATAATAATAATAATAATAATAATAATAATAATAATAATAATAATAATAATGATAATAATAATAATAATAATAATAATAATAATAATAATAATAATAATAATAATAATAATAATAATAATAATAATAATAATAATAATAATAATAATAATAATAATAATAATAATAATAATAATAATAATAATAATAATAACAATAATAATAATAATAATAATAATAATAATAATAATAAAAATTTCATTATTTAACTTATAACGATATAATGAATCCGCCAGCGGATTAATGTATTTAATAGTATTAATGGAAGTTAAAGGTATCATTAATCTTAAACTTCCTATTAAACGAATATCTTATGTATTATTTATATTATGAATAATAGACCCTGCACATATAAATAATATTGCTTTAAATAAAGCATGAGTCAAAAAATGACAAAAAGCTAATTTCATATGTGCATTTCGTTAGCTTTCGTCTATAGGACAGAAAGAAGATTTAAAAACAACATTTAATAAAAAAAGCCCTGATTTGATTAAAAAAAAATAATTCGATTTCAGCCCAACACGAAACTTGTAATATTATCTCAACAAGTTAATTAAACAACATTATTTTTTCAATTAATAAAAATTATATTTTAAAAATATTTAAATTAAAGATATTTAAAAATGCAATTAAACAAATTCATTACAATAATTTTTAAGAACT
This sequence comes from Gymnocheta viridis, assembly GCA_956483585.1. Lineage (NCBI taxonomy): Eukaryota > Metazoa > Arthropoda > Insecta > Diptera > Tachinidae > Gymnocheta > Gymnocheta viridis. The sequence continues at coordinate 105,252,232 of OY101441.1, read as the reverse complement.
CAATCAAAGAATCAATTAAGATATTTTTGAAAATTTAATATAAAATTATTGTTTTTTTAAAGATCCATTTAAAAAATAATTTATAGTTAAATATGCTAAAAAACAGAAGTAACACTGAGACAAATATCGCCTCCTTTAACAACTCTGCTATCGTTCATCATACTGTTCATTTCGAGAGCTGAGGATCATGACCCAAACTACTTCATTTTAAAAACTTTCCACTAAAAAGTTTTTATATTTTCATAGAAAGGATATAGCTTACATTTAGTAGTAAATTCAACAAACTAAACTGATTCGGCCTCATCATGCATTTTGGTATGAAAACTTCTGGCGACAATCCTTTAACCCTTAACTTACCAAATACTAGCAAATCAATATATTTCCCTCTCCTAATGAAGACCCCATATACTGATTATATACTAACTGATAAACCGTTTGACTAATTTCAATTTGCCTAAATTCGATTAACAAATAAATCGGTAATTTCAGTCGATTAACCAATTAAACAAGATTTTATATTTTTTTTTGTAGTATTTGACATATTTTTCATGGGTTTAATTTAATATAACGAAATTAACCGAAATTATTAAGTGTTGAAAACTTGAAAAACTATCGTATGAAAAAATCTCGTTTACTTGAGTTTTTATTAATACGAGAGTGCACGTAGTCCGCCAGCTTAAACGTATAATTATTTTAATTGCATTCATTTAAAGAGAAAAAACTACCTAATTTCCCATTCCCTTCCCAATGGAAAAACCAATAAACAAAATAAAATTGAACATGTACCAACTGTATTTAATTTTTATCTCTTTCAATTTTGATCTCTTTTTGTTTTTCAACTTCACTCATTTGAAGAGAAAAAATCTCATAACTCATATATAAACATTCTCATTCCTTTCCTTGTGTTGTTACTTGAACCAATCCTTAAATAAGTGAATGCACGTGTTTATTTTTAGCATTTGTAGTGGTATCAACTTTAGGAGACTTTTATTCCTTTAATATTGAACTGATTTAAATAATATTTAATCGGGTCACTAAAGCTCAACATTGTTTACCATTTGGTAAAAGAATGAAGAAAATCGGTTGACTAAAAGGGGGAGAAAAAGGGATCTAAAAATTTTTCTTTTCCTACTTATAAAATCGATAAATACATACATTTATATATATTTAGAGACAAGAATATTAGTCACAAAACTTGTAACTTTTTTATGAATTTGAAAAAATACTCTAGAGCGATGAATCTGAATTTAATTCATTCGGTTCGGAGGCAAAAAGTGTGTTCATCTCCCTAACGAAGCCACTGTATTTCAGGCCGAAATTCTGGCTGTAAGCGAAGCGGCCTGATCGCTGGTCGATAGGAAGGTACAAAAGGGTAAAGCCGGTATCACAGACTACTTCCTCTCTCCTAGTTGGGTAGTGTAAAAATGTGCTATCTGTCGGTGGTCAGGGCCCACCCTCATCAGGGTTCCAGCACATAGAAATTTTTCAGGCAATGAACAGGCGGCTAGAGCTGGTTCCGCTCTGAATACCGCCACTCCATTTGGCATGTGCAAGGTTGCAAAGAAAATGTGGCCTTGCTACAATGATAAGCGCTCAATACAATTAACATGTAGAGACCACAAGGACATCTCGAGGCTCGTTGCAGTCGTGACGGTACACTGGACAATCGGCAGAGATCCTAGTAGGATTAACTAATTTGTGGAAAATTTTCATCAACCCGAAACGATTAATCTAAAATTAGTCAATTATTAATCGATTAAACAAAAAACTGGTTAGAATTAAATGAGCGGCTAACCGATTTATTACTCTACTCTTTAAACACATCATTAAGTAAACTTGGATAGAACACTTTTAAGGAAATCACACGGCTGATTTGCCTTTTCTTTTATAAATACATAAATAAATAAAAACAAAATAGAAACAGTTTCAATACTAAATTTACAAAGCAAAGCAACAAATATATAAAATTAAACATTTGTTTTTGCAATTGTTAAAAAAATATATATATTTTAAATTGAAAAAACACATCTGGGATTTTTAAATAAACACTTGATGAAGAAAATAAAACAGCAGCAGAAGAAAAAAACATAAATTCCTAAATAGAAAAATAAACAGAAAAAGAAAGAAAAGCAGCAGCAACTACACGGTTACCCCGTAAATAATTGAATAGTAACGAAACATTTTTAAGGGCGGATAAAAAAATGCCCACGACTTGAAAAATTCAGTAAACTAAAAGAAAGGAACACCAGATAAATTCCTGCTGAAAAGAAAAGCCTGTTGAGACTGTTGAGAAAATAATTAAAACACTGACTTAGCTTCAGCTTGTAATATTGACTTTGAGAGTCACTACGGAGCCGTTGACGTATTACGTAACGCCGCTACTCCCTTTGTGGCGCATTTAAAAAAAATTGATTTTTTTTAACTAAAAGTCACTGTGGGACTAACAATAAAAAAATTGTATGTTCGCGGAGGCATTTATTTTGTTGCTTTTACGTCTTTTTTAGATCCTTAAGTCTGGTCCTAAGTGGAAATCACAGAGGGCCGCGAAAGAAACGCTGTTCTATACTCGGAGTGGAATCAAAGTATTGAAAATTATGAAAATTTTATGGGTTAATTATATTCGAGTAAATTGAACAATATGAAATTATTAATAATTGAACTCAAGCCATCACTTTCATATTTCTGTAGCTGCCGTCATTTTCATACCGGCCTCGTAATCTGCTCGTTGCTGGCTTGATCATTGTTAAACATTTTGCTTGGCATATTTTTAATTTTCTTTAAATACACAAAAAATTTTCAACAATATTCGAAACTCTATTTTTAGAATTTTCAATATACATTTTATGTTATACATTACATTTTCTCTTTAATATATTTATGTTCTAATTTAATAAAAAACTCACTTTTTACAACTTTTTTAAATGAATTTAAATACGTAATTAATTTCCAATTTTTAATAAAACTTAAGTAAAAATATAAAATGAAAAAAAATATATAAAATAATTGTATCGATAACGTTAATGAAACGGAACAAAAAGGCGAGAAAAAAACGTAAAAAACAAACTTAAGTGTTAAAGCGAAAAAACCGAAAAAATGTATGCCTTCGAAAATCAAAAGAAAACTAAATAGAATGTTATCATTTTCAGTTGAAAGTGGCCAAGAAGAACTTAAGAGCAACGATCGTGCTGCTATTTAGTGCGTCGAATCATAGAGATCTTTTTATGAAAAGTTGAATGAATCAATGATAGAATAATAATGACGGCATCATTAAAGCGAATATTAAAATACTTTCATGCCAATGTGTGTTTGATTTTTAATTGAAAGTGGCATGTGTGGCAAGAAGTTGTATTTGAAAATTACATCACAGTTTTCGAACACACCTCATGCATCTGACGTCATGATGTGAAAATTTTTCATTTTTTTCTAAGTATGTATTAGAAAATTAATTGTTTTTTTTGTTTGTTTTGCTTTTAATTTATAGCAAGAAAGTATTAAAATCTATTGAATTTTCCAACGTATTTGGGTTTTGCTAAAGATGTTTTCTATTGACTTTTCGAGCAACAAATACTAAATTCTTACAATAGTTTAGAATTATTTAGTTTAAACTTTTGTTCTTGAGTTAAAACATAAACATGAAGGGGATTTTTTTAAATTAACAATAAAAACATATCGCTCATTTATTTGAACTAGAACTAGTTTTTCAGTTAATAAGACAGCATGAATCGTATTGTTTATCATCTTTTTTATAAGATATCTGGTATATCCATCACTTCAGAGCGGAATATTACAGTGCACTCGCGATAATATGAACACCCCGAAAAATATGAACACTTTTTTACTTCCATTTACTACTCTAAAATATTAACTTAGTGCAAAAGCTTTGATATATGAACAGCTTATTTTTCTTTTATCTATCTAAACAGAACTAAATTCTTATTCAACTGCATAATAATATGGGGATTTCCTTAGCTGTTTGCTTTTTAATTGTCTTCAATTGTCAATCAAAATATTTAAACTTAAACGTTTTAGTTATTGCACACATTCAGTTGAAATTCCATATTCATTTTTTAAATATAAAGTTAACTAAAAAAATTTTAAAAAGCCTACAACAAAAAATATGTTTTTAACTTTAAAAGAAAACTCAGGCAATAAATTTTATATGAAAAAATCTACAAGCGAAAAAAAATAAAAATTCTATTATTAAATGTGTTAATAGAACGTCTGCGGCCAAAAGAAACAGCAAAAAAATCACTGATTTTTTCGCATAATAATTTTAAGTTTTTTTCATTTTTTTTAAATAATTTTTTTTTTTAAATCCAATAAACAATAAATACAAAATTTAACATAAGAAACTTTTGTTTTTATGAGAAAAATGTTTGTAGATGGGAATTATATGGCATTCGCAAATATGAACAATCTCGCAAAAGTGAACTGGTTTTAATTAGTTCATATTATCGCGAGTGCACTGTATTACATTTTTCATTAAGAGAGTGTTCACATATTACGTAACACACTTAGGGGGTTAAAATTTTACTATTATGCATTTGCACTACATTACGAAATCTAGTACTTACGATACTTCGAGCAGAGTCTAGTTCATTTTCCCATAAAAAACAAAATCTATTTCGTCACAAGATTTTGAGAAAATCCACCCAAAGTCTAGTAGCACTTAGTGATGCAACTTTTTCGGAATTTAAACTGAACATTTTTTAAAAGGAAAATAGTTCTAACCGAAGACACCTTTTGTCTTATTTATTTTTTTTTATATTATTTTGGACTTTTTTGAGCGTTTTTCGATTTTCAGTGAATTTTTAATCAGTTGAAGAAGTTTTTTATGTTTGTTATTGTTGTGAATATTATATTTTTTAGTGCAGTCTCTATATTTAGAGAGTTTTTTTTCCATATTTTTATAATGTCGTATGAAGGAAACCTAAAACATAATTATAAAACTTTAAATATTTAAAGAAAATTTCCTACAGTGTAGCCTTCCAAAAAATTGCATATCGTGCATCTTCGTGCAACATGAAAATCCTAAAACAAATCTTTATACTAACTGAAAAAAAATTATAAAAATAAAGCAGCTAAAATTATTATTTAAAATGCATTTTTTCAATGCTTTTCAACGTAATGTCTTGTCTATTTGTATTCGAGTGAAATTATCTGAACAAGTACGATGAGATCTTATGAATACAATGCCAGTGTGTAGCTGTGTAACTGTGTTTGTTAGCTTAAATTTGTATGCAATTGTTTATTATTTTTGTAATTATTATAAAATTACATAGTTGTGCAATGATTTGTAAATAACTTATTTGAATTTTATTACTTTTTTTGTTGCCAATTTAAATGAACTGAAATTAAAAAGCCTTAAAGTATCAAATATATTTACGCAGTGTTGCACTTTTTTTAAATTATATTTCCATATTGAACAGGAGCGGATCCAGTTTAAGCTTTTAGAAGGGGCAATTTTAAATAAGATATATGTAGATTGGATTTTTTAGAACTATATAATATGTTCTTTATGGAACGCGTAACAATCAAAAACCCAACACTTTCCATTGTTCTTGCTTTTATAGCTATTATTTTTTATTCTTTAGTTTTTGTAAAACATTTCAAAGCATTCTATAGAGCTGCTTGTATTTATTTTGTATGTTAGTTATCAGTGTTGTCAGTAAATGATACCGGCAGAATGCTAAATAGACAAAAAAAAACAATATTAAAATATTTTACAGGACAAAAGCTAAATGGTAAATTAAATTTCACGATTATTTAATTTCAACAAGTTGTATTTGTTGAGAGTTGAACTAGTCTATATGCAAGCATTTCATATTCAGCGCTTTTTGTGTGGAGAAATATCACTCTTTCGCGTTTCCTCGATCCGCCCCTGATATTTTAATAACATTATAAATTCATATGATAATTGATAACTATTTAGAAAATGTGGTTAAAACAAGGTGCCAAGCGTGAGAAAAATAGATTAATAACACTGAATAGTGTTTACAGAAAAAAAAGATAGAAAATATCATCATAGTTCAAGGAATAACTTTAGTCGATTTTCGTTTTTCGGCAAGATTAGATGTAAAAATAGAATACTAAAAATATTTTTTTATCTTTTTTTTGTAATGCAGCTTATGTTCACATTATACAGCTGATTTCCACAAAAGATATGCCATTTTCAAGGCATTTGCATGCTGATGTACAATATATCGTCGTGGTGAATGCAATATGCTGTATGTCACTAAATCATACTTTTGCAGGAAAGACAAAAACTGAATATTTCTGAGAAAAATTGTTTGTTTTAGTTTCGCTGGCTAGAATATAATAATAAATCGCCACGATTCACACTGTATCCAATGTTAGTATCCAATGCAGAATGACACAATTTATAGGTTTTATCTCGAAAGAACACTCCACGCCACTGTCAAATCAAGCGTGCGATTGACATACGTCCTTTTGCAGTAACCAAAAGAAGTGCGCAAAAGCTCTCTTCTGATTGCCTGAACGGCACGAGATAAATGCAAGTTGTAGGAGCCCCAATTTTGGTTACAACGCTACAATAAAACCAAATTCAATTTTTTTTGACATACAGCCTATTGCATTCACCACGACGATATATTTTATTAAAATCGGTTCAGTATTTTGGGAGCTATAAACATATAAAATTGCCACTAAAAATACATATAGTAAAACTTCTTTAATCCGGACACTCGCTAATTCCGACTATCCAGTAATTCAGACATTTAAATTTTTCGAACGGCCTAGAAATTGTTCCTCTATAGTCCGGACAAGTGTTCTTTTTTCCCAGTAAAATTTTTACCGCTATACAAAATAATAATTTAAAATGTAAAAGATTTTCATTTAATTGAGTTTGCGTGGCGACCTGTTTTCAAAATCTATTTTATGGGCTGAACAAACCAAAGCGACAGATAAGGACATTTTATTTTTAAAAGAATTTAAAACTGGAGCCGACAAATTACATAAAGATATGTGTATTCAAAGAAAAAAATCTTATTTTTCAAAATTAATATTTTTGTATCACTTTTATTATGGTTCTTTATGTTTTTTGTAAATTAATTAACTGCCAGGCCCACTATGTCGATCGAATTCTTTTATTCGTACAATTACATTTAAAACAAGACCGAATACGTGTGACATAGTGGGCCTGGCAGTAAATTCAAGTGAATTCTTAAGTGTACTTATTTTTCTTTTCGGTAATAAAAAAATTATGTATATGAAACTTATGTATTGCGTTTAAAATTTCATTTTAACTGTAGTCTGGACGATCCACTAATCCGGACAGTAGCTGAAACTATATCTGTGCGGATTATGGAGGTTGTATTGTACTTGGTTTCGACAAAAGATATGCCATTTTCAAGGCATTTGCTGGCAGATATTAACAATATATATTTTATTAAAATCAATTCGGTATTTTGGGAGCTATAAACATTTAAAATTGCCACTAAAAATGCACACTTGTTACACATGGAAGTTGAAAAATAAACAAAACATGCAGGTGTGTGTTTGTCCAATTTCTTTTTGCAAATAAAAGAGACGTAGCTTTTGCTCTACTTTGTAAACAAAAAAGCTCATTAATTTCATGTTTTTTATTTAGAATGTTGTTTGTTTTTATATGTCATCGGTCATCTTATGTAAATGTTTTATACGATTCACCAAAAAATTTAGGAAGGGGATATACATATATAGCTTTTATTATTTATAAAGAGAATATGGTCGATCGCCGCGGACATTGGAAATATTAGTCTTTAATTAATTTCCCATGCCCCATGGTTAAAGCAAAACTTATACATGTTATATTTTTTAAAAAGAAGTAACAACTTAAGTACTTAATAACTAATGCCTAAAAACCATTTCGATGGGTTACTTTCTTTCGGGAAGGGATAGTGAAAAAAGAACAGATGGTGAAAGTTAAAGGCTTAATTAATTCTCTCTGTAAATGCGCAACTGCGTGTTTTATTATTTTTTTATAGCAGTTTTGCTGCTCCTTTAATGTCAAGTAGGCGTATTAATTTTTTTTATGCTGTGTAGCCAGTTTTATTAATTATTTTAGTTCGCCGACGATTTTGCTACAATACCGACGAAGGAGGGCGCTGTGATGTCCACTAGCATACACCAGTATTATTTGCTGCTGCAAAATGCTGGATGTTATGATTTACTCAAACCCACGTTCTCAGTCATCACTTATATTTTATATAATTTATTGAATGAAAGTTATAATGAATTCGAAAATAGCACTGGTAATTTTTAAATTGATGATAATGGGGCATATTCATAGTCACATTTCTAATTTAAAACTAGTTAATATGTAACTTAAATTTAGCTACCAACTTAAATTAATTTATATTCATAGTCGTCATAGTTGTTAAGTAGTTTCAACTTATTTTTATGATAAAAGAATAACAAGCCTTCTATACTAATATATGAGAAAAAGAGAAAACTGTGTGTAGAAATATCGACACCTCTTTTACCTGATGTATAAAAAATACAGTTTTCTATAATAAAATCAAATTTTATTTTCAGTTAATCAAACATGTGATGGAAAATGATCGATTTCAAAAAGATCGTTTAGTAAAGTTGTGATGAATCCCGACAAAAATTCAGGATCATTGTTGATCCAATCCTAAACTTAAATCGTTCGTTGTTTCAATATTTTTTTCCATTTCATACTTGAACATCTTTTTGGTGTTTTAAATGTATTAAGCAAATTAAATTCGTATTCTTTTTTTTTTTTGGTTTTTAAATATTTTCTGAAGCTTTTCTGAAGTGCTTATCAATATCGTATTGTACAAAATCACATCTTTAGTTTGTTTCTTGCTGTAAAATTATATCAATAATAAATTTTTAAACCTGCTTATCAAATCTGCATTGTGTATAAAATTCAGCGTCAACTATTTTAAATGAATAACTTTTCACTTGTAAGCTTAAGTAAGACCTTCTTATTAATTCAACATTTCAATAATTTATATTTTATTTTTATTATATTTTTTCAAATTATTTATTGTTTAACTTATTTCAACTTTACTTATGATTTCAGTTTCTGCTGCAACAGACTATGAATAACTTTAGCAGAAAATATAAATAGATCAGACTTAAGCTGGAACTAAAAACGACTATGAATATGCGTCAATTATTTGAAATGCTTATGCATATTTCCTACTCAAGTTTGAAATGAGCCATCTACTGATTTGCTACAAAACTGTGAATACCCTTAGTTTTGTGTGGTAGCGTAGGAAATTTATGAACAATTTCTAGTTGACAATTAAAATTAGATTACTCATGTAGAAATATTCAATAGATATTGTACAAAATTAAAAAATATATACATGTTAAATAATGTTTATTCTCGTACATAAATAATACTGTGGAACGAAATAGTACAAAAAGTGCTATTTAGATCATTTTTTTTAGATCACTCTTATGCAGCATCTGTGTTTTATTTTACAGATTTTATACTTTCCCATCTTTATCAAATTAATAATTTAAACTAGAGAGCGTGAATTAGCGCGAGTTTTCATTTGAACAGTCAGAGTTGGCATGTAACAGAGTTTTCTCAATTGTTTTGAGATTTAATAAACAAATTTTTTAAAACAATTTTTTCACTTTTCCGTGGTGTTACAGATGAATGATGGAAGTGACTGGATAGTACTTTATAAATGGAGAATTTTAAAAATACTATTGGAATTTTTTAGAAATTTAATTGGTAAAAGTCTAGATGGAGATAAAATTCCGAAGGAGATCCCGGGATTTTTAGGGCTTTTGAATATCGAAAAATATATTTGTGTATTATGTTTTTATATTATATAAAATGCTAAGTTGCATTTGATAATAAAATGATGTAAATTGTATTATTTAAATAATGTATACATATGGGCATTTCCATAGATAATCATACTTCTTGTCACGTACGTTACCCTCTTTAATAAGTTGATTTTTTTCTTTGTTTCGTTTTTTTCATATGTTTGTATAGAACGCAGGTAACTCTTCATTTAGTAAAATAGATGAAAAGAATCCAAAAGTTTTAAAATACAGAAGCTGATATTTCTGTGGAAATGTCCATATGTTAATACACACACATGAGGAAAAAGGATATTGCCCCGCCAAACCTTAAAAAATATTTCTTTTTCTATTTGCGTGCTAATAGAGTATGATTACGTGTTCTAATTAATTATTTAAAAAGAAAGGTTTTTATTATTTAAGTAACTTCTTGAAAAAAAAATACAAATTGTGCGGTTCACTTTGCACATGGCATATGACGGAACTACACCGAAGTCACTACTACGTCCAGCAGTTTGTAATCGAAATTTGATGGTTGCTATTGTACCTCCTGCTTCGAAATGCGCTTTCAGGAGGCATGATATTTATTCGCGATGTTCTCTATTTTGACATGAAACTGCGCGTCGTCCAAGCATTTAATGCATTTTTAAATGCGATAACTTTGTGTCTCTTCGTCTTATTGCGTCGTCTACTTGCGTCATCGTTAAGCTCCCATGCTGGTTACATGAAAAATCAAATCATGCCCACTAATTTGAGTCTCTCTTTCTCTCTCTTCTGTTAAATAAATCGGAGATTAAACTATTTTGTGTATCAAAATATATTGACAGATCTCTGCCTTCTGTTTGTGCATCCCCTGAAGGGCTTCAAAATAGTGCATTTGAAAGTGTTCAATATTTTTACTGCTTCTACGCACCTACTATTTTTTGCTGGGATGTTATAAAATCGATCGACTTACAATTAAAATGCCTTAAATTAAAGACAGATTTCTTTTCTGAAGACTTCAAAATATTTTTGGGGCTTCTACTCCTCCTACTTTTTTTATTTTCTCCTAAAGCAACGTATAGCATCATCACTTCAAAGGGCTTTTGAAGCTGCATTATTCAATGTAACTTACAAACTTGTCCTATCTACTATTTTTGTTATGTCGTTTTGGCCATCGCTAGACTCCCAATTTTGGAAATAACCATAAAAAATTAAAAAATGTTTCACCTTGATACAAGGTAATAGAGTCCAGTATACTTTAAAGTGAAACATTTATTTCTTTCTCGACTTAATGTGTGTGAATGTGCAAAATTATAACATTAACTAATTTGACACTGAACTATTAGAAAAAATAGAATTAAAAAATCGCATAAATAGTAAAATTAAAAATTTCCGTTATTCGGCGTTTGTACAGTTTCGGAATTTTCGGTTTGGCTTTTTTGGGTTGGACAATTAGTATTTTTGAATATATATGGATTATACATATCTTCGATTCATAAAGTGGAACAAACGGGGGCGTTTTATATATTTAAAGTTGTTCCCATGGATTATAATCGTTCCGAACTCTGAAGTTTTGTTTATTCGTAAAACCATTTAAACAAAAGTGTTATTCATCATATAATCCAAGTAATAATGAACCACAATTTTTCGAAATTAAATTGAAGCAATTTGCAAAAGTTGCTAAAGCGCACAGTGGGCCGATCGCAAAAATTAGTAATCAAAAATTAACAAAATCTACCATCTTTTAGATATGAAATATGTGTTACAATTCAAATTAGAGATGGAATAGTGAGTGACTTTTTACTCCCGCTATTGCACGCTTACGATGAAAAAAATTTACATATGTACGATCTTATATTTTGGCTCACTCACGTTCACCCACGCTTACGTGAGTCGAAAAAAATGTTAGTCACAATCATGGAAACTCACGCTCACGAGATAGTTACAAAAAAAAAACTATAAAATAATAAAAAAATATAAAAAATTAAATGAAAAACATTACAGTAAAGAAAAATAAATTACGACGCAATCACGACAAAAATCTAATCACGATCATACGTTATGATGCATGATTCATGCTAATCACGTGAGCAGGGCCCATCTTTAGTTCAAATACATATATATTAGGGTTTGAATTTGAAAATTTCTGCTTACGAGCATGACTTTATTCTGTTTTTCGCAAATATCTTCCATAAAAATATATATTTATATATATTTTTATTTTCAATACATTCCAAAAAAAAATTCAACGTAAAGATTTTTAAAAGAATTTGATAATTTTTACAAAAATTTTAATATTTTCTTTTCAAAGAAAATCGAGACCTATATTTGATTTACATGACAAGTTACAATCAGAAAAAGACATAATTAATTTAAATTTTATTTACACTTCAGACTGAAAGCTGTACAAAATATCATAACAAATCTTTAAGATTTGCATTAAATATATAAATTCTTTTTTAATATGTATGAATGCATTTGCATTTTAAGTCCCAGTGAAGCAAATAAGTTGACCTGAATTTTATTTTTCATTCTACTGTGTGAAACAAAGCTCTACATAATTCTTCCGGTCTTTTATTTTTCACATAAATAAGTCTTCTATAGACAAAATAGTTTCAAGAAATAGAATCAAGAAAAATTATGTAAATTTTAAGGTAACAAATATGCTGATTTCTATAAAGAGTTTTTTTTGTTTTTTGAAATAGTTATAAACATGCCAACATAGAGATGCACAGATACATTTTAAAATGTTTGTTTTGTATTTCAAGAGAATATTTAAAATTAAAATGCAAATTCAATAAAATATTTCAAAAAGCAAAATATTAAGGTTTTCATAGTTTTGTGGAAACACTAAGCAGGTACTCGTACTTTACGAATTTTCTTTTCTTATGAATTTCTAAAATTTATTTAAGGAAACAATTTTTCATAGAGTCCGCGAACCAAAAATAAGGCTTCAATGCTTAGAATTTTCCATTTTATAAATTTTCTTTAAATTTTTTGCTTATAATTCTTTGAGTGTTCACTGTTTGCTGGTTGAAACCGTTCTCTCTGTCTTCTTTGATATCTTGGGAAAGCGTCTGTAAGGTCATTAATCTTTAAACAATGATTTAAATATGTTCATGTTTATGTAAAATATGGGAACAATTAAAGAAAACAGTTAATAATTTGAGGAGCTGGTAAAAGCTGTGTGTAATTGCTAATTAGTATTTTGCTTAAATATTATTTAAAAAACTTTTACTATTTCAATTCTAAACATGAGTTAACAAAAAATTCAAAAATAAATTAAAACACATTTAGAGAGTGTACGGTAAAATTATGTTTCTTCAAGTTGTATATGATTTAAGGAAATGTGTTTGTAAGTTTCTGAAAATATTTCAAAAGAAGTTCACACTCGTCTTAAATAGTTGATGTTCCTAAAAACTGATAGCACCCTAAAAAGCGGAAAATACACAAAACAAAAAGTGACGTACTTTGAGGGGTGGCAAGAAAAATGTTTTGTGCTTGCAGAAACTTTCTTGATATATAACTTATCCTAGGGAGTGATTTGCCAATTTTTTCGACCCAGCCTATTTAACAATCACTCACATGAGATTAAAATTAAAAACTACAATGATACAGTCGCACATCTGGAATAAATAATAAGTGATGCTAGAGCAATTAGAACTACTGGATATATTTAAAATAAGCAGGAAACGAAATGATCAAATATTTAAAATAAGCAGGAAACGAAATGATCAAATATTTAAAATAAGAAGGAAACGAATTTATCAAATATTTTCGAAATTTCCATTCAAAACTTCAAACGGAAAGAATTTTTTCTATTCGATGTGTGAAAAGAGCAGTGTACTCCCTGTAAGGCCGGGGTGCAACATGAGCGTTTTAAAAACGCTCGTTTTTTCGTTAAATTCTTCGTTTTGGAATATCAAGAACAATAATTATGGAGGTAATAGTAACAATCTTAAATTTTGAGAGGGAACATTTTAAATGAACCATACAATGTTTAAGAATTTCCTTCAGCAGCACAATGGAAATGATGTACCTTTTATTTCGTTTTAGGTAGGGAAGTGTTCCGTTGCCCCTCTCCTCTTTGGATCCACACACAGTAATGCTACAACACAAAAAAATTCCACAAAACGCGGTCACGTGAGATTTTTAAACGTTCTTAGATAAGGAATAATAGTCTTAAACGATTGGTATAATTAAGTTATTAATTTTGGTCGAACAATAAAGTTTTTAATCTAAATAAATGTTTAATTATTCCGGCTTAACGCCGTTTCATTTAAGTTTTCAGTGTTGCAGACATTTTATAGTTTATGAGCTTGAGGTCTTTCTCTTTTCTTTAATAAATACAAATAAGAACTCTTTTTTAAGTATTTATTTTATTAATTGATTTTTCCAGTATTTTTGGTCATCTTGGGAACTAATATTTTCCTAAAAACGACAAATTACTTTTAATAATTTGATTACATTTTTAATTCAGTTAATTTAGTTTATTTACAAAGGCATTCCAAAGCATATAACTTAACAAATGAAAAGACAAAGCCAATTTTGTGTCGAGAGCAATGACGATTTCATCATCAGAGTTCTTGTGCATTTTGTGAGCATTCACACAATATCTAATATTGGAAAACCGATGGTTTTCAGGTGGTGGAGGGAAATAATAAAGTTCATGAAACAGAAAACGATAAAAAGAAAACAGTTTGGGAAAAAACTGCCCTACTTGTAAAAGCTTCCGAATTGATTTAAGGCTGGATATTAAATACTTTGGCTATGAGTACCGTGATAGGTGTGAAATAAAAAAATACGAGCTCTGATGATGATATCGTGGTTGATATCGAAACATCATGATATTAGATCAAGCTCAGGGTAGATCAGAGATAAAATAATGAGATTCAATCAGCATCTTTTCCTATCAGATTATAAATGAAAAGTGGTAGCGATATCATATATTATGTAAAATCAGATTATCGTGCGATAGAGATAGAATAACAAAAACTACAACCACAATAGCATGTATAGTAGAGTCATGTCTGGTCTCTGTTGTGGGTCGAGCCTCCATGCAGTCACAAATTGTCTTTATCTTTTCATTTGTTACATGCTTCCCTTCTTAATAAAGAAATTCGATTAAAAAATGAAATTAAACCAGTGGGCAAATTACGGCATTCGATATCGAAGGAAATCCCATACAAAACTAAAATAATTGAAAATTTCTTTGGCTTAAAGGAATTTTTTTTTGTGGCTTTTTCTGAAAAAGTCAATTAATAGTAGTTATGTTTTTACCGCTGCTATTTCAGTTAAAAACATTTGATTCTGAACGTTTCAATGAAAATTAAAATCTAAAATGTGTGTTTTTTTTCGATATCAAAAATATTAACTGTCAAATTTTCAAGTCAATTTTTTTAGCTTTTATTTTTGACTGGAAAATATTTTATTAGTAAAACTAACTTTTCTGTGTTACCGAAAAAATAAGAGTCAAAGGTTAAATTTTATTTTTGAGTGAAAAATAGCGCTAAGATTTTAACAGTTATTTTAGACCGACGAACGGTCGTTTAAAAATGTCTATTATCTATTAAATTTTCTGAAAAAAGTCATAACAGTTACGGTCCATGAAAATAAGTACATGGACACACAAACGCGGTGCTACCACATGAATAAGCTTCATACTACTTACTGAGTGTAAAAAAAAGCAACAAATGAATTATATTGTTACGCTTCAAAGCAAGAAGCAGCTACATTCACAACATTAGGTGCGTTCGAGTACCCAAAAGTTTTTAAAATTTTTTACTGAACTTTACTTTATTTTACTAAATTGCGTTCGTTTACTCAAGTTGCAGTAAATGAGAACACAAATTCAGAGCGTAAAGTGACAGTTCAAGGCTGAGTATTTTTAAATTTTTACTGCAGAAATTTCTTGTAGTAAAATTTAGTAAAAGAAAAAAAAACATATGATTCAAAGGGAAACAAACAAAATAAGACAACAAAAATTGTACAATTTGTGCAAAAGTTATTTAAAAAAAGAAAATATTAAATAATAAAATAATCAAAAGTGAATAATTATTTTTAAACTATTTGTTCGATAAACATGTACTCTTATATCGTCGGACACAGTTTGACAACTCTTAATATGTTTTTTGTACTTTTCAGGAGACAAAAAAAACGTTATTACTCCGTTACTAAACCGTGTTGGAAGTAAATAAAAAACCAAAATTAGTAGGAGAAGTAGGGGAAAAAAGGAAATATGTTCATGTTCTAGAAACTATTTACAGCCATTTTCGTTGTGTTATTTTTTGATTATTTGGAGTTGTGAAAGTGTTAAGTATATGGTTACTTAGTAATGCACTTGTTTTTAAGGTAATCACTATCAAAAACAAATAATCTCATACTTTTGAATACATTTAATCAGACACAAATTAGCAAAATCAAATAAATTAAAAACAAAAATATGGAAAAGATTCCAGAAAAGAATTTGTTTATATTTTCTTAAAATGTTCGTATTATAATAAATATTGCACCGATTAATAAAAAGAGTTGAGTAGAGTCAAAAGTAAGTATATGTATTTCAACACTACATTTACTTGCAAGCAGCTGTTTCCTTAATCTCACTAATTTGTAAAATTTTTCCGTTCGCGTACTTTTTTGGAGAGCAAATTTTTCAGTTTATTCAGTAATTACTCAAAAGTACTCGAACGCAGCTAATATCATCAACAGCAACACCATCATTGTCATCGCAATGGAAAAGACTCGTTGAATTCATCACCAACAACGCCAATACTATCATCAAAAAAAAAACAGTGAACGCGCCTTAAATTAATTTTTTTTAACTTTTTATAGCGCTTATTGTTCACACACTTATAAATTTTTATATAAAAAAAAATAATAACAATAATAATTTGATCATTAAAACAGGCTATATAGCAAAAACTTAGTAATTGAAAAGTGTTAAATTATAGTCTCCATAACATTAGATCATTGACCCATTTCGAAATGTTTTAAAATGCACAAAGGAACAGATATTGCAAAGAATGTATTGCAGGTACAAATTATAAATTACAAGTATGTAATACAATTGTTTAAGACAAATGTACACACAAACATATACACGTTTGTAGAGAATATAATATAGTTGTGATTGTACAGCTGCCGAAGACATCAACTTTGTAAAGTTTAAAATTTCAAAATGGAGCAAAAACGCGCCATTAAAATAAACGCACCAAGTTTAGAATTTCTCTTTTATTTAAAATGTTTATTGAATTAATTTTGCACAAAAATTATGATATTTTTATATTAAAAATATAACAATACACCAGTCTTCTACAGTTAAGAGTTACAAAAAATAAAACATCAAAAATAGACAATAATAATTTATTATTTCTTAAATTGTATGCCAAATTTTTTAAAAAAGAGATCAACGATTAATAGTAAGGATTGAAAGGAACGAATAATAATGGTACACTATGTATCATTTTATTAAAATATTTTTAAAAATTTATTTTTTATCAGAAGTTTGATATTTTTATATTAAAAATTTATAATATACAGAGTAGGGTTGGCCGATTTCTAAGGACAAACATTTTTCGATATTGTGCTATCAATTATTCGATAGCTTTCGGCATGACGAAAAATAAGTTCCACTACGTCATATTAAAAAAATCATTTTCGAGGCGCTCAAATTTCAATTCAAATTTAGAATTTTCATTAATAAATAATTCAATTTCATAAAAAATAATTCAATAATAATTCAAAGATAAATTTCTCCTTGAAAAGGTAATACTTAAAAAAATAAATCAGCCGATTTTTTTATTACCTGAAAAAACACATTAAATATAAATTTTTTCCCGCATGCAAAAAGCTATCGAAAAATCGATGACACAATATCAATTGCTAAATCGACCCACCCTAATACACAGCCTCTTACAATATAGATTAAAAAACTAAACAAATTTGTAAATACATAGTAATTAAGCTTGCGTTCATTTGTACAAGATGATACATTTTTGCACATTAATTTTATAAAACTTTTTAAAAAGAGATAAAATTTTTTTTAATAATTATTCTAAATTAAACAGGTGTATTTTATTGTACAAACACACTGAAATAAAAAGTTGTGTTGAATTTGCTTTGGTGCCACCAAAAATTAAAAAAGGCACCGAAATTAAAAAAAAGCGCACCGCGCACCAACAAAGGACTTTCTCGCACAAAAAATTTTAAAAAGCACCGAAAATGGTGCGAAACGCACCCAATTGACATCGCTGGTAGACATCTATCTAGACTTTTTAGTCTACATAACAATATAAGGAGTTCTATTAATTATTTTAATTATACATTTATCAAAAAGTAAAGAAAATATCTTACAAAAACTTTTAAGACCACCTTCCTATATATGTATGTACATACATACATACATACATACATATATTTTTATAATAGGAACAATAAATTTGCATAAATCGCATAAGGCTGGATGGATGGAACTCTTTCACACCAAATTCACTGTATTAAATATATCTGCATGCCACTATCATTGTTGCTCGTTTCTATTTTATTGCAAATGTTTTAAATAATTTTAATAGTGTCACTTTCAACATTAGAAAACCGTTACACAGACAGTTAAAGTCAAAAATTTCAAATACAATAGCAGTTAGAAGATAGAAAAGAAAAAAAAGAACCGACACAATAGAGTAAAACGTGTTGCCACAACAAAATGATTGTGAAAATTCGTTTAACTAAGTAGTTAGACATGAATGATACAAAGTTGACTTGACTAGAATGGAATAGAATACTATTTAGCGGATTAAAGTGCATAAAATTTAAATACGGTTTCAATGCTATACAAAGCTTTCACACGTACTTGCATATGTGCATACTTACAACTCATATGAAGAGAAACAAAGTTTAGAGGTAAAAGTGTTTTACAAAAGCATATAATGGAACCACACACAAACAGGGAAACCGGAAATGTGCTCTAAAAAATGTGTTTTATACGCATTAAATAAGCAGCATACAAGTTAAAATATGATCTAGAAATTTGAAAAAATATGCTGTTAAAAAGATGACTTGTATTTTTATTCAATAATTCATTAAAAATTGCATTTAAAATATGATAAAAATAATACAAACACAAGAGCCAAAACAGCTGAATAAAAGGAGGTCTACTAGATATTGAAAATTTTCTATAAAATGAGACAAACTTTTTATTGCTAATCGTTATTGAAATAATCAACGAATTATTCACCCTGATTTTGCATGTCAAAGTCGAATTTGCGACTGTGACAATTTGTTCCAGATTAAAGAAAACGAAAACATGCACACATTTTCTTTAATCTTGTACAAATTATCACTATCGAGAATTCGACTTCGACATAAATACTCGTATGTACATAATCAAGGTGATTGACTTAGATTTTCAAATAAAAAGCGTTCTTTACATCATATAAATAGACTTTTTACCTTGAAAATATTGTTTCAGATTCTTTTGACGTAATCGGGGCATAATTCAAAGATAACAAACAGTTCCTTGGCATCATAGTTTAAAATTACTCTATTTTAAGCATATGTGGACTCTATTTTAAGCAAATTGAGACTGGAAATAAGCACTCGAAATGAGCACTGGAAATGGTGAAAGTGTAGCAACACGTTTCAACTGATGGATGCACAAAATAGAAAAGCCAACTGAAGATCAAAACTTTGTATTTGTATTTTATTTTATGTATGTCAATAAAGTCACAAAATGTACTCTAAAGGGCTTCACTATGCTCTATAAACTTGAAAAATGACACAAAAATGTTTCGAAGACATAAATATGTAAAACAAATTCTGTAATAGGTAAAATATGCAAAAATATGCACTAACGAATTGATGTCAAAATTCATAAAAATACCTAAAACATCCATAGGATGCACAAGAAAAAATATGCTGTTGCATATTTGCGGTTCCCCTGCACATAAGCAAGTTAGTAACAGGGATTAAAAGAGCACTTTGGCTTAACGCACTCCTAAAAAGTGCATTGGCTTATTGGAGGTTGGTTTATTAAGAGGTATATGTTACATATTTTTATTGCTGTGACAATATTTTCTTACAGGATCATCACACTTAAAAAAGTATCAGATTTTTATTAAACAAACTTTAAACTGTGCGAATTTTTGTTTGATAGTCTACGGCTATCGCCTTTAGGGATTTGGGAACCGGTCAAATTAAAGCAGTTAAATGAAATTTGTTAGGCTGATAATTGATAGTTAAATTAAAAAAAAATTGAATTTGAAGATAGTCGGTGCAAGGACAAGGCTACCTCCTATATATCATTAACTTTAAAAACTCAATGTTAGCTACAGTTATAATCAGAAAGGACCGCAAACTGTTAAGTTTCACTGTAATCATGCTGTTCGAGCAAGGACATGCCTGCCTTCCATACAGTATTTATTTTAATATTTAAGTTTTTATGATCAGATTGCAGCAAAAGTTAGTAACTATTTTTCAAATTATGCATTTTATCCTTGTAGAAAGTTTAAAGTCAATCAGTCAAAGCATATACCTGCCTCCCATATATCCTTGATTTTCTAAATTTAATTTTAATATCATTTGTTTTCCGAATGCAACAAAAATTGGTTGGCGTTTCTACAATTATACTGCAAAGCTTTGCAGTGAATTTAGTTTTGTTCCCTGAAATAATTCGATATGTTCCTACATATCGTCATATAAAACGTAAAATCATGTAACTACACTTTTTTCGATTTTACAGGAAAGGGAAGCTTAATAAAATATTTTATTTATTTATTTAGATATTTATTATAAATAAAATTACAATAAATTTTAAAGCCAAATCACTAGCAACTAAGGCTATCGCAACCTGAAAAAAAAAGTTTCTTCAAAATTTGCATAAAATTAACAGACTCACCTGTATTTTGACAAAATATTATAGTTTGTAGGAACGTGCATATTCACGTGGTACACAATATTCAATTAAAAAAAAATCTATTTTGGAATTTTTATTATAAATATGGTTTTAAGTTTCATATGACGATATCCTTTTTGTTGAAATTACTATGATACAGTAAAATATTGTAGTAGATAGAAATAACTTTCGTAGTTCCTAATACTAAAGTATTGAAAATTTTTAAGTTCGAGAAAAATCGACAATAAAACATGTTTCTGTTCCACACATCCTTAATTTTAAAAATTGATTTTTAGCTCCAATTATGATCAGCACGGAACAAAATTTTGCGACAATTTCTAGGACTAATAATCTATTAACCTTCACCTGGTCTTATAAATAAGTTACATTGTCTGCCCTGATGCGTCGTTTTCTTCCCATTTTCTTTGATAGGAAAATTGAAACCACCCATAATGAAAACAATCAAAAATAAAAAAGACGAGAAATTCACCTGACTTCTAGGCGACCCTTTTATTAATAATGGAAAAATTGTTTCCATTATTATTATTCGCAGATAGCAGATGAATATGATACCTGGTTAATTTCATTTCAAGCGGTGCAAAAACATGCAGGTGTACGATATGTACTTAATTGTGAAAACTATATTTCACTTACAATTATGTTGAGAATGCAGGAATGCTTGTGAAATTCTATTGCAAAGCTTTGATCGAACAAAATTTTCTTCCTTACAAAACCTTACTTCCACACTGGACTCCGATTTTGCATAAATATGTAACATATTTTCGCAAATTGCAATGATAATGACCAAAAATAACTTATTTATTGCAAACGAAATTTTTTTCTCTCTCCTTTAATAAGGATAGTAAATATAATAGAAGAACTGCATATTTGTTTAATATTTATGCGATATTTATGTTTGTGAACTTAAAAGCCTTATTTTGGAAGATTTTTCCACGAATGTTTAATCAAGAGTCATTTTTGTTGATTAAAAAAAATTGAAGTTGACTTTAAAGCTGAAAGTCCACACCACGCTTTCTACGCGTCTTGCGTCTCTCAAAAAAGTTGAATCAGAGTATTTTTAATGAAAATTTTTCATACAGCGAGTTACAAAACAAAAGTTTATAACGCTTGTAACGCGTGAAAAGTTAAACGGCTTTCTACTTTTACGCGTCACAAGCGCCGTATACAAAATATCTGTTAATGCTGCCAAGTTCCGAGTCTAAAACTTTTTTGACATTGAACATTTAATTATTAGAAAGCTATTTTCGTAAGCAGTTAATGAAAACGAATTAAAACAATTTAAAGAACATAAAAAAAAGCGAACAAAAAGTCTGCAAAATTTACTTGAAATTTTATAAACATAAACGTGTATAAAACGTGGTGTGTAACTTGCAGGTCTTAAAGCGTCAAATGCTTAAAACACATGAAACGCAAGCGCGTAGAACGCGTGGTGTGGACTTTCAGCTTAAGTTGAAAAAAGTTGGAAACGTATAAAAAGTACTTTTTTGATACAAATTAAAAATTTCTTCGAACACCTCTATTGCGCACTTGTCGTTAAGTATACTGCAATAACGCAAAATAATGAAAAAAATTTCTTTAAAGAATTATAGGTAAGTGAACCTCTTCAATTAGAAATGAATTTTTTTAATGAAAATACACTGCTATGTTTGTTTTTCGAAAAGAACTTACAGCTGCAAAAAGAAAAGTTCATTGTCTAGAGTTGGAATTTTTTATTTTTTTTGCTCGAAGGATAGAAAACTATTAAACATTTTTTTGTAGTGAAACGTTGAGTTTAATTTAGTCTGCATTTTTATTTTTAATTGTTTAAGAGAAAAAAGAATACGTTTTCTAAAATTAAACTAAATTTTTCACAATCAATTTATTTCCAACACGCTAAAATAGTTGACGTGTTAAGTAAATTAATCACCGAAAAGGGTCAGAATGTCGCACAGACGGGTATTCAATGCCAAAAAATTAGAATCAATTAAAAAAAATTCAGAAAACAGTACAAATTTGTACGAAGTACATAAAATTCTGCATCACTAGGCAAAAAAACATTTTTTTGCGTTATCCTGCTACGTAATTCTAAAGTAGAGTGTTTCCAAAGTAACAATCGTTACCGATTTTCGGAGATTTTTTAAATAAAATTCCAACCCAAGCAAATATGGCACGAGTAACGAGTAAAGTAACGGTCGTTACTTTATAAATGTGCAGTTTTCGCAAATTTCGGGAACAAACATCATGTATTGCAAAATTTTGCACAAGATGTGTCAAGTACAAAAAATCTGATTAAATTCTTTAAAATATTTTATTTTCAAACCAAAGAAAATTAGTCACCAAAAAAATTTTTTTAAAGTAGCGGTCGTTTTATTATAAAAAGTTAAACGTTTTTTTTTGTGTTTGAATTCATTTATTATGGGTAACAAAAAGAAAACAACATAAACGAAAAGCTATATTATTAATTTTAGTTAATCGATCGGAAAATGAAAGATACATTTATTTTGTGTAATATTAGCGGAAAAATAAATTAAAAATAATAATTTTATTTTTGAGCTGTAATGACCATTTAACTCTGTGGAAACACCCAGTAATAGTTTCTGGTGTTTTTCTTTAGCGCAGTAAAAATAAAGATTTTTTAGTTTTCAAAGCGAAATTCCGATATTTTTTAAGTAAAAAGTAATAATGGAACCATCAGCTTCCGGCAAGTGAGATTATTTTTACGTTTTCTGTTCTTATGTTTAGTCTGTGCATACATTTTTTATGTTATTTGCGAAAAAAGTTTAAAATCGGCGGATTCCGGAATATATGAAGTGTTATAGTTAAAATTAAGTAAAGTTACTTATATATTTTTAAAAATATAAACATTCCAACAACTACTGATGAATAAAAATCCTGCTCATACGCTGATAGATATGCCGTCCAAAGGACAACTTTTATAATAAAGAAGGATTTCTACTCCGAAAATGCGTACATAGTAATAAATGAAACTTTCGCAAAAGTAGTTTGTAGGCTGTTCTGAACCACACTGTTGAGCGCATTGCATCATTAGAAGGTAAAACTATTGATGAAATCAAGGAGAATGAGCTAATCAAGTTTTGTTTTTATACAAAATGGGGCTTTGATGGCATCTCTGGTCACTCGTCTTATAAGCAGGATCTCGTTATGCAAATGCTCTTGACTCATCAGTGTTTGTTAGGGATACCAATTCCGGGATTTTCAGGATTCAGCGAATACCAAATCCCGGGATTTTAATTTTTAATCCCGTTATTTTCGGGCTTTACTCAATCCCGAAATTGCTTACTAAATTTATTTTGTGTTTTTTTTCTAAGCAAATTCATCGTGATTTTCTTCCATATTCACCGTGGGAATACAATTGATCTTTTATATTTATTTGTTTCACTGTCAATGAAATGGAAAGATAAAATGAAACTTTCCTTATAAGCGCGTCTAACAGTTATAAAGAAATTTTAATGTGAGAAGTATTGAAAATAATAAAAAATAAAAAAATTTCTTTTGAAATGCACAAAACAAAAGCCAAACCAAAAGTTCGATATGGTTTTATTTTCTAGTTGATTCTTCTGGTGCACCAAAAGCAAAATGCAAACTTTACCAAGTAAGTCATCCAAATCAGATCCACAACATACAATTCTGATTCTGATGGCGCCTCTACAAAGCAAAAATTTAGAAAATTATTGCACCAAAGCAACAACTTTGCCTCTCACATAGTATACACCTGGCTCGTTTGAATGTGTTTTACAAACCAAATGAAAAACTTATCGTAAATGAATTATCATCTTCAGAATATTTGAATTTTTCGATTTTTTTTAAAAGAGAAATGAAAACTGATTAGACTGATCATTTTCGTATTTCGTATAAAGTTGAAAAATGTAAAAAAATTTTAGAAAGTCACCAACTAAAAACGAATTTTTGCAAAAATATGTTAAAGAGGAGAAAGGTAATGAACTTGAACTTATTTTAGACAGCAAAACTAGGTGGAATACTCTTTTCGACATGTGCCAACGATTTCATGAATTAAAAAATACCCGTGAAGAAGTCTTTAATTGATTAAATTAATCAAACAATCAACAGATATTTTGAATCCTATAAAGGCAACAGTTGAAGCTTTATGTCAAAGCGAAATAAATCTTTGGAAAGCAGATCCTTCCCTTTCTTTTATGATAAAAGAAGTATCAAAACTGGAATGCAAATTAAGCCAAAAACTGGAAAAGTCTCTTTACAAACGAATTACAGAAAGAACAACGATTTATTCAACATTCTTAAGTTTTTTGAAACTTTATTTTGTATATTGTTTTTTATGAATACTAAATATTTTTGTTATACTCAAATATATAAAATAAATCAATTTCACTATGTAATTATAAAACTTTTGTTTGTGAACCTTTTTCAAAGGCGTTTTTTTTAATAAATATTTATAATGATGAATATTAAAACGGTTTATTTTTATTAAGCTTTCGAGTTAATAGACCTTTATTTTAAATTTTTTGTTTGAATATCTATAAAAAGCATATGTGTTAATGTTAAAAAATCTGAATCTCAAAAAATCTCAGAATAACGAAAAAATTTCGAGATACCGTAAAATCCCGAAAGCTCAGGATTTAATTTTTTGAAATCCCGAATCCCGGGATTCGCGAAAACCAGTCCCGATCGGCATCCCTAGTGTTTATTAGAGTACATATCTATTCATTTTACTTTTGATTTTGTTCGAGTAAGGAATTAATCGATTTTGGGATTTTAACATAACATTCGAATAACTCGCATAATTCAAATAATTAAAGAAAAAAAATTTAATAATTGTATCCCATGGAAGAAATATACATGAGTGTTTGATTTGATACTTTTATTATATTAATAAACAAAAAATTAAATAAATAAAACAAAAAAGTATTTAAAAATTACACATAAAATAAAATAAACCAGTTTAACGGAGATTAATTAGGTATAAAAATGATAAGTTTTGTGTGATAAACGTCAAACTAAATATGTATAAAAATTTGCGAGTTTAGTATTTGGCATTTGTAACGTATGGCATTTGACGTTTGTCATCAATTTCATCATTTGTCACACATCTAAAAAGGTACTAAAATATATTTAAAAGTATGTGTAATGAATATAAATACAGAAAGTAATAACATGATATTTTGTTTAAAAGGATTTAACCAGTTTGAAATTGAAAAAAAAAGTATTTTTCTGTTAAAAAATAATCATTTCACTCGATTAATTGACATCAATTGTTAGAGTTATTCGTTAATCGAAATTAACTATTTTCATTATTCGATCAAATAATGGAAAAACTTTACTCGATTAATCGAACAAATATTAATCGAGGTGATACTCTAGTGTTTATCACATCCATTGTACCAATAAAATGTATGTGTAATAACAAAGTGGCTTGGCAGAATCCTTGACCAGCTTCAACAAGATATTGTAGTAGACCTTTAAAGGTAACATTCACAAAGCAATCCACTGTTGTTTCCAAAAATTAAAAGAAAAGAGCGGATAAGGTAAAGAAAAAGATGATGAGTGTAGAAATAAAAGCGGAAAATTTAGAGTTTATCCCTTTCAATCCTTCATGGATGGATTCGATTCTTTGAGTGCCTTCTTCTTTTATCATATAAACTTTCGATAGGAAAGTAGCAAAATAGGTCTGAAGATGAAAAGAAAATGGTTTACTAAACAAAGCTCGCATCCAACGTGAATTTAAGCGTGAAATGAGTCTGATTATTGATCAACCCAGGCCCGGATTCGGAAATTCCAACGACGGCAACGCCGCTCCGCAAAACTAAAAAACGTAGATGTCAAATTATTAAAGCGAATGCACGTAATTATGGTTTCTGTTTCAAGTAGATTTAAAATAAATATTGACACTTTTCAGGACTTCCCTCTGGATGCCGCTAAATATTTTGTGAAAATGTATCCCTGATATAACATGACTCCACAACCGTTCACAAATATTTAATTCATGGTCCACATATAATATATATTGCCTTGTTACCGATAGCCTTGTTACCTTGTTATCAAACGACTTCTCTAGTGACTTCCGATCCTACTTTTTTCAAATAAATATGAGCAAATTAAAGAAAAAAATATAATCATTTTAAAAAAGAAATTATTTTTCTTATATTGTCAATATTCTTTTCGTGGCACTTTAGTGACCATTTTAATTTTTTTTCACTTGATTTATTTTTTTTCTACTGATCCAATTAACTCCTGTCTCCTCTTCTCAAGCTCTTGCTTATGGTACGCTACCAAAAGTAGCAAGTCCTAGTGAAACTAAAAATGTTAGCAGTAATGGTGTTCTTGTGCTGAATCACGGCGTAAAAAAATAAGAACGTCTACTAAAGTATGAATCAAAACTATTTATTTTTACATTTCGAACTAAAATAGAGTGAAGAACATTGAATTTGGATTTCGGAAAAGGCTCTCCAAAATTTGTTCACACTTTATGCATCAAATACCCCACTGTGAGTCGGTTGGGTGCTTTTATGTCTGTGAACGTTTTTGGTGTTGAAAGTAAATAATGGTTTTTTTTATTTATTCAATTCTATTTTTATTAGTCTCTGTTTCTTTCGTTATTTCATTATTAGTGTTTCATTGTGTTAATAGAGTGTTTAAAGAAAAGGAATTTATTAACATGTGGTATTTTTACGGTGACCATTAATTCCATGAGAAAATAGTTTACACATTTTATGGATTTAAAAACGTAACGAAATTCATTTATTAAAACTAATATAACACAGAGAGGTATTAAAAATGCATTGATACAAATAGACATGCATATTCATATGTTAAAATATATTTTTACTTCTGATATTTCTCCACTGAATGTATTTTTTTCAACACATCAGGCGTACTAGTTGAAAATGTTTTAAATTCAGAATACTCCATTTCCAAAACTGCATCTTAGGGTTATGAGAGATTCCAATCTTATTTGAAATTTTTCTGGAAACCAAATATTGTTAGATATTGAAAAAATTCTTTCTATTGGCGCATTAGAAGCAGGAAGGATTCACTTCGTATTTTTTCCTCATTTCTATTTTTCAAAGATATCGTTATCATTTAAATTTAAGTCATTTGTAATTTCCGTTACTTTAGCTAACGATTTTTCTACTGACTGCCAAGATGGAACTATATTTAAAAGTATCCAAGCAAATCTCTTAATTTCTCTAAGAGATTCATCCCATTGGTGCGGGTAATTAATACAAGTATGGACTGTAAAAATGTTTTACTTTTTCTTTCAAAATAATAACATCGAATCCCTCTGATTCTAGAACTTTAATTGAATTTTGCGCCTTTAGTGGTAAAAATATTTCATCCTTACGGTCTATTAATTTTGATTTTAGATCTTTTAATATTATTGATGCCTCAGGCATTGAAATATGTTGTGTTTCTAAACGCAGGATATATTTATGAAAGACAAATGCTTGATTGTGTATAAAAAGTAACCGAAAAATAGCAAAATTATCATTAATAATATTAGGCCTTCCAGCTAGAGTTTTTATGTAATTTAAGAATATTTTAAATTTTTTGCTAAATACAGTCGAACTTCCATAACTCGAATCATTATTATCCCAAAAAAAACTTCGAATTACGGAGACTTCAAGTTATAGAATTTATTTGTTGAAAAAAAAAACAATTGCAACTACGTCCGTATATTAAAAACAGACACTAAAAATATATTCTGAAATTAGTGACTGAAATTTTTTTTATTTTCATAAAAAAATTCCTCTAAATTGTTTAAAGCCTTGTAGTTTGCAATTATAAATTCAATGTTCGATAAGAATTTTCTACATCATTTCTGGAAGGCTACTGAAAAGTTTCTTCCACCGAACATCCGCCATCACTCACCGTTCCGCTTAAGAAGAAACCAACGAATAAAAATAAAAAAATTAATTCAAAACAACGCACTTCAATAATGTGTATGCAACAGACCAGTTAATAAGTAATTAAATCACTTTGAGTTATAGAATTCATTTACATGTAATTTAGTTCGAGAATGAAGAACTTCGGGTTAAGGAAGTTCGAGCTACGGAAGGAGAATTGCAAGTTATTAACTCTTTTAACGCTACTGCCAATCGAATTGAATCCAGTTATAAAAGTTCGAGTTATGGAAGTTCAACTGTATTTTGGAAATAACGAAAAAAGTGAACAAAAGTGAATATTTCTGCGAAAAAAGAATGTACAAATAGTGTACAAAAAAAATAAATGACAAGAGGTTAAAATAGTGTACTGTCCACTATAATGGTGTACGGTTGGTCACCGTAGGTTTTGTTGAAGTTGCAAAAATGAATTGTTTTATTGCACAAAAAAAAATAGTCTTTAAGAATTACAAAAACTTATTTGTGTTTTTTTAAACAAAGAAGCAAAAAAAAATGTTAATGCTAAAACTTATAGTATATAAGAATATCACATATTTGGAATAAATATACAGTAAAACTCGCATATAGCGAACTCCACAGGATCAGAAGAACTATTTCGTTATAAGCATAGCGAGATGCAAAATAAAAACAGCCTTTAACTATGTACGCTCATACCCCAGTTTCCGTCGTTTCGAAGTTGCGTCTTTTTAAAATTTCCGCGATTTCGATGTTGCGTCGTTTTTTCTTTCGTTTGCGTCGCATGGCTTCAAAGTTGCGTCGTTAGTGCTCCGATTTGCGTCGTTAATAAATGTTTGTATGTACAAAGCAAAAATAGAAAAGAGGGATTTCCCGTCGAAGTCTAATGCAAATTTGTATGTGAAAATTGTCTACAAGTTTGTCTTCGTTAGTAGTTTCAAACTACATTTGGTAAAGTGAAGTCTTTTATTTTATTAAAAACTATTATCACACAAATAATAATAAAAAATTGGTATTTTCTATTGAAAAGTAATTTTTTTTTACTAAAATTGTGAGACTCGGAACGAAATAAATGAAAATTAATACAAATGTATGGAAAACTGTGATTCGGTTTCAGTTTGCGACTCGTTTTTCCGGGCCCAATTATCGACGCTAACCGGGGTATGAGTACTATTATTTTATCAAAATTTATGTAAATACTACATTTGTCTATTTTATTAAAAACTTTAATTTTTGTTAAGCCCATACGATGGATTTCTCTTATTTTGTGACATTTTAAAACCGTTTAATGCGACTGGAATTTTTTCATAAAAAAGTATCAGCTGATTAAAGGTAGAATTAGTCTGTACGTGCGCCAAAATAGCATCGACGAAATAGCGTCGATTATGGGAATTCAAAAACTAGGGAAAGTTTGGGAAAGTTTATGAGAATTTCATGTGGAGGAAAATATGTGGTCAGACACAATAGTTGCAGACTTATTGTGGCCACCACAGATTTTCTCAAGGAATGAGGCCCACTAATTATGAAAGTAGACACCTTAAGACACAAAATGATCCAATCGTGCTAAAAATCATGTGGCCAATTCCTAAGAAAATTGAGTTCCCCCAAAAAAAGCTTAAGGCAGAATTATGTTGTACGTTCTGTTCTGTTATGCATCAGCTGTTTTGTTTCTGTTCAATGGAGAAACTGTACGTGTGGTTTGTTGCTACTTTTTCGTTCTGTTCTGTTACGGACAAATCTTTAGAAGCTAGAATACAAAGTTAAGTGACAGCCAAGAGTGTGTATGTATTAGTTTTTTGTGGTGTGAAGTATTACACATTTTGTGTTAAAACGGTTAGAAAATTTTATTTTAATTCAAGACTTTTAAAAATTTATATATTATTGTCAAATAAATAAGCATTTGCTCACATTTACAAAATTCATTCCTATAATTGCATCCTCCACATCGGAAAGTTCAGATGCAGAACAACTAATTAAAAAATAGTTTCTACAGCAAAGAACGACACAGGACGGCAACGAAAAGTATACAAAATAATAGTTTTATTGTCTTTGTCTGTTGTTGTTGTTATTATTACGTCCTTCTGTTTTACCAGGATTTTTTTGGGGTTTTTTTTTTAAATTTTCAATATAAAATTCTCTTTTTTGAAGTATTTTTAGATGATTAGATGTTGATTGGTTTGTACGTGAGAAAGAATCCTTTCGACATTGTGAGACAGACAGTTAATGTCAAGTATAAAAGGCCGCTAGCTATTTTGTGGAGATATCGGCATCCACCTGTACGAAAGTGAAAGTGAAGTGTTAAAACAGTTTATCCTGCGTGGTGGTAGAAGCTTAATATAGTTTACATTTTCAAATCTTTCAAAAATAAAAGTAAAAACTTGACTAAAGGTTGTCTACCGTTCGTTGCGGCCTTCGCTTAATATAATATACTACAAACTTTTTATTCTGCATTTTTCATTTCCAATTTTTTTTAAATCTAATGATGTCAGATCATTTTGCAAAATTTATAACAATAAAATTAAATAAAAATTGCTTGTTTTTTTATTGCATTAAGACCATAAATGTTTTTAGAGATGAGATCATTTAAATGGATAAAATCTTGAGCATATGATGCGTTTGATTGATTCTGTACGTGATAGTTTTCAAAATAACACAAATAATAATAATAATGAAAAAAAAAAATAGAAACATTATAATTAATATACAATAATTAAAGATATTGAATGTTAATCATTTAATATATTTCAATAATTGTGTTAATAATTCGTACAAACGTTCACTATGGAAATTTTAAGAATAAAAACGAATTCAATCTTAATTATAATTTTTTTTATACTTTGAACATTGAACTATCTACAAATACAAATACATACAAGTAAAACAATTTATTTTGCATATCGAAATTAATTTTAAATTAAATTGTTTGTATTTACTTAAAGTCAAGGTGAACTCCATAGAAAGCAAATTTGTATCAAATCCATATAAATGTTAATGCGTTTGAGTGCTTAAATATACATAAATAATACGAGGGTTGCTATATTAATTTATTTAAGCTTTGGGAAGTCTGTTAACTTTTTAGGTTTTAAGATTACCCCAACTTGTTCAATTCGATTAAAAATTTTCATTCCTTGGAATCAAGGGAAATAAGAAATGTAAAGGATTTTTTTAATTTAGTTAATTTTTCAACTGAAAATTAGCGAAAAATTCATTGTTTATTCTGTAACTATTCGTCAACGTCACATCATGGCAATATCAAAAAAATAAATTCTTCACCACTCGCTGTTGACAACAGTTGACTACTTTTCACGTTCTCTTGCTATTTTCTAGGCCTTAGAGAACACTAAGGGCCGAGGCACATAGAATCCGTCGTACGTTATACGTTGCTTTTTTCAACTGACAACAAAGTACTCATTGCGTCAACCTCCTCCGCCGATACTTTAATGTCAGTTGAAAAAAGCAACGTATAACGTACAAAGGATTATATGTGCGTCAGCCCTAAGAGACTGTTAATTGTAGTCATGTATGTATTTAAAATACAAAATACACCATTTTTATTCAAACCAAAAAATACATTAGATAAAACTAATCAACAAAAGAATTGTTTCCTTTCATAAATATCAGATTTTTGAATGTAGCATCAGACAAACTGTTTCTTGTTGGAGAATAAATAAAACCTGCTGAAGAAAATAATGCTTCTACAGGCATAGTTGGGCAAAATACATGGTTTGCTGTATTTAAAATACAAAATACTTGCAGGTAATGTATTTAAAATAGAAATACAAAATTCGTATTTGTATTTTAAAAACGTATTTCAAATTCTGCCCAGCCCTGATTGTAGTAAATAATTGCCAACGGCGAGTACACAGAAGCTAATTTTATGGGGTTGCCTTGATTTGACGTCGACAAATAAAGTGTGTTCCAAAATGAAGGCAAGATTTTAATTAAATAGAAAACACAGTTTTTAGCAACTGATTGTTTCAAGAAAATATAAAAAAAAATATTTTCTGTAATCTTTCCCATGTATTTATTTCTATTTTATTTGATTTTGCTAATTTGTGTCTGATAAAATTTATTAAAAGTATGTGATTATTTGTTTTTCCTACTAATTATTACATTGAAAACTAAGTAAATATATATTTAGCAATTTCTTTTACAAATCCAAAGAATTAAAATAACACAAAGAAAAGAAAGTTCAAAAGTTGTTATGGAGCCCAAAAAAAATTGGTTATAAAATGTTCGCCTGAACGAATAGTTTAAAAATAATTATTCACTTTTTACTTTTTATTATCGTATAATTTCAATTTTTCTTTTTTAAATAATTTTTTTTCACAAGTTGTAAACTTTTTGTTTTCTTACTTTTGTTTATTTACCTTTTAAATCATACTAGTTTATCCAGCGGTTGACTCAATCGACCGCATTCTAGAAACTAATATTAAATATTTGCACGTCTATGTAAAAACCCGTTTAAAATCATATAAGTCTTTCCAAAATCGGTTCAGTATTACGGCCGCAAAAGGGATCTAAAAAAATTTGTTGTTTGCCTATTAATAATATAGATGTTTTTTTTATTTGACTAAATTTTACTAGCGAAAAATTTGTAAATACTCAGCCATGAACTGTGACTTTACGCTCTCATTTTGTATTCTCATTTACTGTATTTTATGTAAACGAACGCAATTTAGTAAAATGCAATAAAATTCAGTAAAAATGCATAAAAACTTTTAGGTACTCGAACGCAGCTATTATTGTACATTTTTTCTCTTATTTAAAATCACAAAACATTTCTGGAAAACTTTTTTTACGTGCATGATCGATCTGGTTTTGTTTACTGGGTTACTGCTGTTTTATACATACTAATAAATGCTATTTTTTGTTATATGGGGAATGTTTATAATGAAAAAAATTTAAAGCATATTTATTTTGGTGTTGAATTATGCAAAAAGACCAAATGAACTGCGTAGAAAAGGTTTTTAAATTGTGATTTAATGAATTGAAAGTTATTCAAATATAAATTAGCGAAAGCAACAAACATACCAAATATTTTTAATATATATAAAACAAGATTTATTAATTAACAAAGAAACTAAAAATAAAAATTAAATAAAAAAAATTCATGAATGAATTTATAAATGAATCCGACACTCAATTGTGCGTTCTCTATTAAATCGTGTGTTTTAAGATATTTAATGAACATTAAACGCTGTTATTAATTATAATTATGTCTAATATCTAATATTTAATAGCGTTTAATACAAAACAAAAACATTTAATATAAAACTTTTATTGAACTATCCCATACCAGAGTATTAAACAAATATTTATTTATTAACTATAAAAAAAACACGACCTTCACGCATTCTATATTCTGTCTAAATGAGCAAAAAAGCGTAGACATTTATGTATAAACAATAATTTTATTAATTACACAGTAAAACAGTCATTCATTATTTAAAATAAGTCTGCTATTTCGAATATTTATCTGTCAACTGCCATAATATTGTCTTGTGTATTTATTTTATGTATTCAACTAGAGAACATCGTTTTTTTAAAAGATTTGTTAACAACGATTTTTAATGGCTAATTAAAATGTAGGAATTGGATAGAAGTAGTGAAACATTGTCAAGAGAAATAAATTTCCGTAATAAAGGCTTTCTATGGGTCTAATGGACGTCCCCTCGTTTGAAATAACTAACATTTTGTCTTAAGTAAAAACAAAAATTAGAAAGAAAAATGCTACATGAGATAAAAACAACGTGTAGCAATTTAACGTTAAGTAGTGATGGTAAAATTTGATATTGATCGTGGTGAAGTTGTGTTTGCTGTAAAAACAACGAATAATACTGTCCACAATACAAATAACTCTCGTATCCTTTTTCGAGTCATAATTTGTATAAATACAAATTTGAAATCACATTTAACCGGGTCACCTAAACAGTGGCGGATACATGGAAACACACATGTGCACTGTTGATGGGAGTGTAGCGGCTCCCAAAAAACAACGTTGTTTCTGCTCTGCCGTGTAAGTTGAAATTAATTGATGTTAAATTTCCTCTTGTTCCTTTGGAATATTTTTTGTCTCATGTTCAATTCTATCTGACTATAAATGTTACGAACTTTAGCTAAAATAATAATCACTTTGGATTAAACCCCACTAACTACACATTGTGTTGTTAGTCGTTATACTGTTTAATATGCATGTGAGTAATATTATTTTCCATAATACTGTTTAAAAGCAGTGCGTGTTGAAGATAATTGTAGCAAAATGGTAGTTAGTTTTACAACGAAAAAGCCAGTTTTATTACAAAGCTTTTACTTCAATTCAATGTCAAAAGTTAAATTGCAGTCTCAATTATCGGGCTTTATAGCAAGTACGAAATATTTAAGTTATAAACAAATTTCCAAAAAAAAGTTCACAAGTGAAATGAATCGCTGAAATATTGCTTGATAACAACGACGATTTATGAGGTAAAATTGTACCAACTGGGACAACATAACACTAGACCATCGGTCAGCAAGCCGTGTTCGGACCACGGTAGGCCGGAACTTGAATCGCAAATAGTTTTAAAATTACCTATACATTCAATTTAAATAAAATTTTTATATATTAGCCTTCGACAATTTATGCTTGACACTCTTTCTTTCATTTAAAAAATAATTTTTATATTATTCCTTTCATTTAAAAAATAATTTATGATTACCACCTCTTAATACAATAATTTTAAATTTTATTTTGTAAATTTTGCAAATATTTATCATTTTCTGTACACAAACAACGTAATATTCCTGCAGTGACTTTCCTTAAAGACATTATGAAATATTTGAATGCCCTCAATACTGAGTTACAAGGACATCGGAAATTATTATGCAGTCTGCCACATTGAGTTTATTTAAGCTGTGTAGCTATTTTTATTAATTATTTTACTTCGCCGGCGATTTTGCTACAATACCGACGAAGGAGGGCACTGTGATACATCAGTATCTATTCCTGCCGGAATAAACACATAAATTAGACATTGCAGTGTTTGTAAGGTTGGAAACAGATAAGTGTTGTGTTTTTCTTCCGACGGGGTTTGATGCAATTTGGAATGAATTTCCGTCATCCCACGTCAAATTTGGTTGATAAACAGACCGGTTTCGGCTATGTGCCATCTTCAGTGTTCTCTCAGTAACTAATCGTTTTTTTTTTTTTTTTTTTGTGTTGTCCCTTGTCTTTTGTATATCAAAGCCTTTACTGTAAATGCAGATAATTGACTTGCATGAAGATATTTCCTTGCAAATGTATAAAACTGCATTAACTAAAGAATTGTGGGATATGAAAATTATAAAAATTGCAAGAAATTAGATATCAAATTAGCTACTACGCACATTTCCATGTGAACCATCTTTCTCAAAAATTTTTTGAAAAACAAATTTCTTTCCAGATTAACAAACGACCACGTTGAAGACAATCTTCGCATGAGCTGTTCTCTACCAAACTTAAAAAAATGGCTCAAACCCACAGAGGTAATTTTTCAAATTAATTTTAAACTACTAAGAGTAAGAGTTTCGACGAAAAATTTCAACATTATCCGGACTCTAGTGGTTTTTAATCCAAAGCGATTTTATTTTAGCTAAAGTTCGTAACATTTTTAGTGAG
Organism: Gymnocheta viridis; assembly: GCA_956483585.1. Lineage (NCBI taxonomy): Eukaryota > Metazoa > Arthropoda > Insecta > Diptera > Tachinidae > Gymnocheta > Gymnocheta viridis. Next base: position 105,216,084 of record OY101441.1, on the reverse strand, counting down.
AAAGAATTGGACATGAGACAATAAATCTTCCAAAGGAACAAGGGAAAATTTAACATCAATTAATTTCAACTTACACAGAGCAGAAACAACGTTGTTTTTTGGGAGCCGCTACACTCCCATCAACAGTGCACATGTGTGTTGCCATGTATCCGCCACTGTTTAGGTGACCAGGTTGAATGTGATTTCAAATTTGTATTTATACAAATTATGACTCGAAAAAGGATACGAGAGTTATTTGTATTGTGGAAGGTATTATTCGTTATTTTTAAAGCAAACATAACTTCACTTCATATTCAAATTTTACCATCACTACTTGTTAAATTAACCCATTGCTACACGTTGTTTTTATCTCATGTAGCACTTTTCTTTCTAATTTTTGTTTTTACTTAAGACAAACTTTTTTGGTTTGATTAATACTTAAGTATTATTGCTTTTTTTTTGTCAACTAGTTGAATTTATGATTTATTTGATCAATTTTAACTAGTTACATATGTATGTATGTGACAAACATTGCCAGGCTCAAGAAAGCAGCTAATTGATTATTTAATGTGATTATTTTTCGAACAAATTGGTTGTTAGTGGTTTTTAATCCAAAGTTTATTATTTTGGCTAAAGTTCGTTTTTTTAGTCTACTTAAAATCCCTTGCTGACCCCTGCCTACTAAACCATTCCTGCCTGACATGAAAATGCATGCAAAGACCCAAAATATAATAGTTAAAATACCCTTCATACATGATAGTGAATGACTAAATTTTGTAGTTGTATGCTCGTAAGCATGCGTGATCGTGATTGAAATACTCTTGCTAACGCGGACTTCTCTAGTGCTTACTAAAATTTTATTTAACAAATAATGCTTTTCTTATATAAATATTTACGAGCAACATTTAAATTTATTAACTTCTGTGAATAAATTTACATTTAAAAAATTTGCCAATAAAACAATTTAATTATTTTTATTGCACAGAATTTTAAAGATACGTGCAGCCACGTGTTAAAACAAAATGACGACGACATTAATATATGTATGTATTTAATCATACATACATATACATATGTATGTATAGAAATACATATGTATTTGTAATGGAATATTTATTGCACATTTAAATTTGCCTTAAATTTCTAAATCACCAAAAACAATTAAATAAAAAAGAAGACAGTCAATATCGATTTAACCATAAAAACCGACTGGTTTGGCAAATATCATAACAACACGTTTATGTGGCACGTTTTTACTGCCACATAAAAAGAAACACGCAAACAACACAACACAACCCAACAACAAAAAAATTTAAATAAAAAAAATAGTAATAAAATCATAAACTGAATACAAAAATTATTGATTTTTCTCTCAACTCAACAACAAACTCTCTTCTCTGTTAAGCGAACGACCTAATTTAAAGTTACCAAAATACATACACACACAGCCAAAGCTCAAGGATAACAAGAATATTGCTTGTTGTGTATGTATATATAATATATTATATATATATATATATAAATTGGCGTATGTGCGAGAGTGTGCAATCATGTAATCTTTAAAATTAATTTAAGAAATGGATGAAACAAGTTCAAAATGAACAAAACAAATGAATAAAATAAAATGATGAAAACGTTGCAGAAAATGGAATCTCATAAAAATAATCTAAATTGAGGGGAGATATGAATGATATCATGGTAGCAAAGGACATAAAAAAATCTACGAAATAGTGGCATGAAATACTTGTGCTCCAAACAGTTTGTGTGAAATTAAATTTAGCTCTTGAAGCGCTAAGCAATATATTGTACGGTTCGAAGGAAAGGATGGAGAGACGAATGTATGTTTAGCTGAATCGCAGTAGAATATCGCAAATTATAAAAAACAGCTGTCGAAGATGAATTAAAACCAAAAAAAATATACTAGAAAAAATTGTACACAAAGCCAGTAGATAAAATACAATCAACAAAAATTGGCCACCTGATCTGTCGAGGCCACATGTTATAAATTCGCCTTGTTACCGTCCTGCGGTGAAGGGCAGGCAAACACATTAAATGACTTTTTTAATAAAGAAAAATAGTTTCTATTAAATATTAAGTTTACCCTTCATTATACATTTACCAGTGGCTGTAAACATTTTAAATTTTATTTTTAAAGAGTAAACAAAAACGTAAAAGTTGCGTGTCCTGCGCACTAACTCAAGTTCCTTTATTTGAGTTCAAATGCGTTTATAGAAAGTAATGACACAGTTGTTTTCAAAATGGTGGAACACAAATCTATACACACACATACACGCAATAACAAATTCACACATAAAGCGTCAGAAGAAACACATGCATACACAGATACCTTAAAGTATCTATTTGTCAGCCGAAAAAAAATTAATAAATAAATAAATTAGGTTAATGCAGGTTTGGTACGACTTCAAGAAAGTGTAATTGAATAGCAAAACACAAGAATATGAGTCCCTTTTATCTTAGATATTTGAATTACATGTCAGTTGTTTGTGTATAAGGGGAATAGATATTTTAACCATAAACTTTAAGTAGAGAACAATTATAATTTAAGTCAACTAGTATTTGAAAGATTATTTGACGAGCGCGATCATTGCGCGACTCTTTTTTAAATCGTTGAGACGATTTTTAGAGTAAAATTGCTTTTTACGCTCTCAAATTATGCTTCTTATTGGCATTCTAACGATTGTTGGACGAGTTAATCGTCCTTTACGCATTTTGTCGATGAATTTGATGATTGTTGGACGTGTGTTTTTTTATGTTATTCCACAATCGTCATTTAAGTATTCTGAGGACCATTGAACGATTTTTATTTCACCGTAATCGTCTATTACATTTGTAAATGAAGTTTTGCGGGTCTTTTTGTTGTTTATGTTATTTTAAAATCGTCGTTTACGCATTCTGGCGATAATTAGGCGTGGAGAGTGATAATAAAAGGTGTTCGATTGATTGAAGTGTTTTCGTTTAAATTAAAGTGCTTTTTAATTTAAAAGAATTTTTTAACTAAAATACGAGGGCGGATTGATATTGAAGCTACCTAGCGCTAGATGGCAGCACAAACACAAAAACTCTTTTTTTTTAGAAATTGCGATCTGTCAAACGTCAGCTGTTAAAATTTCACCCAAATTCATCGATTCGTTTATTTTTTGTAGTCGTTTGTAGTAAGCAACTTTTGTGTTTCTTGAAAAAGGGAAAAAACTGAATTTCGTGCAGTGATTAAACACTATTATTTAGAAAGGGATAACGGCGAAAGAGACAAAAGAAAAGCTCGATAAGCATTACGTTGAGTCTGCTCCGTTAGATTACATGGTAAAATATTGGATTGCTGAATTTAAACGCGGCCGAACAAGCACTGCAACAATACCATCAACAGGAAGGCCAAAAGAGGTGGTTACTGAAGAATATATCAAGAAAATCCTCGATATCGTTATGAATAAACGCCGAGTCAAGTTACGTGAGATTGTTGAAATGGTAAACATATCATATGAACGTGTGTTCAACATTTTGCATGAACATTTTGCATGAACATTTGCATATGAAAAAGATATCGACAAGATGGGTGCCGCGCTTACGAGTTCGACAGACCACTTCACAGCGTTGATAAAGCGTAATCCTGTCGATTTTTGGCACCGATTAATAACTGTTGATGAAACTTGGGCCCATCACTACACACCTGAAAGCAAAAATCAATCGAAACAATGGGTGGAAGCTGGTGGAAGTGCTCCGAAGAAGGCGAAGACAGTGAAATCGGCTGGCAAGGTTATGGCCACTGTTTTTTGGGATGCACACGGAAATTGCTCATCGATTATCTTGAAAAAGGATCCAGAATCACAGGAAAGTATTATCGTGCATTATTGGATCAATTGATTGATGCAATCAAGAAAAACGACCACATTTAACGGAGAAAAAAGTGCTGTTTCTTCAAGACAACGAACGCACCGGTTCACACAGCATTAGATACGATGCTAAAATTACGTGAAATACACTTCGAATTGGTTGATCATACACCTTATAGTTTAGATTTAGCTTCTAGTGACTTTTTTCTGCTTCCAAACTTGAAAAAATGGCTCGCAGGAAAAAAATTCATCTCAAACAAAGAAGTGATTACCGAAACTAACGCGTATTTTGAGGGGTTCCCAAAATCGTATTATTCAGATGGTATAAAAAAGTTGGAATATCGTCTTACTAAGTGAATTGAGCTAAAAGGAGAGTATGTGGAGAAATAAATTGTTTTTGAAAAATAATGTTTTTTTCCTGATTAGGTATCTTCAATATCAATCCACCCTCGTATTTTGTCAGTTTTAAAATATTTTCATGTAAAAAATCAAAGTTAGCTGCACTCATTATGGCCACTGTTTTACGTAAACATCCAACTTAAGTCATTTATAATAAAAAAAAATTGGAAACAAGTCTCATAAATCGCAAGTTGTCATCATTAAAATACATCTACATATTTTGTTTGCATGTATGTATGTGCATACATAACAAGAATGATTGAATACAGATTACACATTCGGCTTTTGAAAACATTCTATTCCTGCGCATCTACATACGTCACATCAGCAGTTGAGCACAAACTAATTTTTGATTTGAAATAAAAATGTAATAATATATCAATAAAAACGTTTTTTGTTATGCTTTTGAACATTTTAGTTTAGCGGCACTTTTAAGCAGGAAACCACAATTGTGTACCTGCATATTAAGGCAAGTAAATATGTTTAAGATAAGAGCATTTTTGACAGAAAACCGGGCAAAGTTGATTGCGCAGCTAAGTCAAAATTGCTGTATACTTATTTACAAAGAAACATATGTATGTGTGTATATATTTATAAAAAAATTTAGTTGTCTAGAAATAAGATACTATTGTACCACTGTATAATTCCATACGATTATGGAAGAGCATGGAACTATGAAACTCGTCCTTCTATATGAACTGTCCTGTCCGTCTGCGGTAACTACGTTAGTAGATCACATTTTACTCATTTTGGTTTACAACTGTTAAAACCAGTGGAAAAATTACGGCATTCGATATCGAACGAAATTTCCATACAAATTCAAAAAAATTTGTACGGGATTCCATCCGATATCGAATTCTGTAATTTGTCCCCAGTACGTCAATTATTTTTGGCATCGCGATTATTTATGGTTTGCAATCAAACTTTAATTACTTTCTATGAAGTTATGCATTATATTTTTGAGAAGAAATAACTGAAACTTAGATTTCAAATTTCTCTAATTTTATTTATTTTACTTAACCACGGCAGTATAGTTTAATTCGTAGTGAACTAAACTCACACTCCGGTTTGCGTCGTTTCGAAGTGGCGTCTTTTTAAAATTTCCTCAATTTCGATGTTGCGTCGTTTTTGCTTTAGTTTGCGTTGCATGGCTTCGAAGTTGCGTCGTTAGTGCTTCGATTTGCGTTGTTAATAAACGTTTGTATGTACAAAGCAAAAATAGAAAAAGTGGATTTCCCGTCGAAGTCTTATGCAAATTTGTATGTGAAAATTGTCTACAAGTTTGTCTTCGTTAGTAGTTTCAAACTACATTTGGTAAAGTGGTCTTTTATTTCAATAAAAACTATTAACACACAAATAATAATAAAAAAACAGGTATTTTCTATTGAAAAATAATTTTTTTATTACTAAAATTATGAGTTTCGGAACGAATTAAATGAAAATTAATACAAATGTATGGAAAACTGTGATTCGGTTTGCGTCTCGTTTTTCCGGTCCCAATTAGCGACGCTAACCAGGGTATCAGTGTATTGTCATGAAATATTTCATATTTTCCAAGACTAGAAATAACGTAGAGCATGATTCATTATGATGCCGTAAAGTAAAGGTTTGCGAACTTAAATGCGGCGATTTTTGAAAACAATGGAAGGGTGTGTATTAGAAATTTATTCCATATTGATTATTTCATATTTATTCGTATTTATAGATTAATTTCAATTGAATCACACTTCCATAAATAGAATAATAACATGAGTGCGAAAAAAATCTCACTATTTTTATTGCAAAATTTTAGCTAAATGAAAACTGACGTCATTTATACTGGCTTAAAAGCGAACGAACGTACAGGATGTACATATTTACTTTTAAGAGCAACTTGTTCGATAATTGTGTTCAGTTCATACAGTACCTATCTACTCTCATTTTTAAACTTGTTCTTGCACGCACGCAAAAAGGGAATTTAATTTGACAAAAAAAAAAATTATGTTATACAAGCATGATGTGCCTTTGTTGAATTATTTTTAATTTTTTGTTAGTGTTGTGTGTGCTACTAAACATCTAGTTAATGCCTGTTAATGTAATCGTACAATAACGAAAATAAAAATAAAATGCTATTAATCACACTGTGCTAGTCCCGAATTGCAACAAGCTGGGTGCCCTACTGGTAGAGCTAATTCGAGTATATTTGCACTCGCATTCGCGATATTGACGATTTAAAATGTTTATGCTGAAATAACATGAAAATTGTATTTTTGTTCTTTTGGAATAATTTTTCAATTTAAATGGAGTTAAATGAAAATTTTATAATTTCTGAATTTGAATCATCTAAACTCTATTGAGTACAAAAAAATATGATTTTATTTGCGCAATTTATATTTTTTGTAAACAAAATTTTTCCGAATACTACCGCTAACTACGAGAAACGGCTAGCTCCATTGAACTCAGCGTCCTCGAGTTAGTTTTACCCAAAAGGGTGCCCATTTTGCTTTGAAAAAAAAAAATATTAAGCAAAGTGTTATTTTTATTGTTGCTAGATTTGTTGTTATAAATAGTTGCTGCTGTTAATAATGTACTGGGAGGTAGTAGTAGTATTAGCAGCACTATTTGGCGTTTCCAAAGCCTATTAAATATTTACAAGTGACACGCAAAGCAGACGCCATTACGACTACAATGCCAGAGTATATTCAGCTTACAAATGAACTGCAACTATTTAAATGAATCAAAACTTGAAGGAGTAAACGATAACACATATTTGATAATATTTTGTTATTGTCGCTACTACTTTTTTCTTTTTAGCAAATTTTTAAGTGTTTCAAATAATTTTGCAGAAGAATAATCATGTAGACGATTGTAGAAATTTTAGTTGCATTTACTCAACTTAATTTATTATTTTAAAATTCAAGGCGCAAAACAGTTAAAAACTATTTAGAAATCACAAGGGAACAAAATGTCAAAAATCGATATTGCTTCAGTTTACGAAAAAATAAACTACAATTACACAGGCCTACATTTTAATACTTTGAACTGATCTGAAAGATTTTTACACGCAGATTAAAACTATTTTTTATTGTTGTTTTTGGTTTTCTTGACTTAATTTCTCTGAATAGAATCTTAAGATTGTAAAGCGTTTTACAGAATACCAATTTATATCCCTAATATATACATAAATATATATAAATCTAATATATTCAAATCTATAAATATGTTGATGCACGCTCTAAGATATTTTAGAGAAACCACAAGGATAAGGAAAAATTGCAAAATTGTTTCGAACACTACAATTTTTTATAAAAAAATTTAAAAAAATCCTTCGAGAAGATCATGATATAAGAATAAAAATATACGAAATTAGATGCCTAAAATAATTGTAGTATTAGTGTATTATTAGTTGTTATGAATTCTTTTGTGCTCCCATAAAATAAAGTGAACCGTCATGTTATATAGATATACTATGTATGTTTTTTTAATATTAATAAAATATGAAAAATATACGCAAACTTTGATTTTCTCAATATTTTAGTACATATCTGCCGGATTCACAATTTTTTTTATAAAAGTTTGTTTATTGAGGTATTTTGACAGAAAAAATTTTTTTGACAAACGTCAAATATATGAGAAAAAAAATAGAAAAAAATTCATTTCCAACGTCATTTGCAATTTTGTCAAAATGTCATGGAAATTACATCAACAAAGTTAATTCCAAAAAAGAGTACCTTTCCATAGATTGGTGTTCCATAAAACGTTTTATAGCTTAAAGGTTCAGTTCGTGAAAATTACAACACTTTTTAGAAACACATTTTCCTTGACAACTAGCGCTATTATTTTAGCATCACTGTAAAAAAGTGTATGTATACGAAATTCGGTGTTCTATTCTATCCTTTGAAACAGTGTTGTTAGAAATATAGCGTTTTTTAAAATGCAAAACGTCCTTACTTCGATTTGAATTATATACTTTACACTAGAAGAAACAAATGCTTTTTGTATTTTGATAAAATTAAATATATCATGGTTTTCAATGTAAATTTCTCCAATGCAATATAACAAAAATCTAAAAAATGTTTATTCGAGAAAGTCTGATATTTTTTGTGGTGACGTATTGTGAAGAAAAACAGCTAAATTAACAAATTTATTTTTTGAAAAATCCTTCATACAAAAAAGGAAACACTGACTTTTGTAGTTTAAGAAAAAAATAAAACTCAATGTTAAAAGACATTTTAAGAAAGTAAATGCCGCTACTAAAATATTGAAGAACTGCAAATTCTTCTTTATAAATTACATTGTACAACAAAATTAATAACTTTAAACCCTTATGCCTTTGTTGACTAGTATTTTTATGGGATATTTTAACTCGTTACATCTCTGTTTAAGCCCATATTCTACACTTTTCAACAAAGCCACAAAAAATAACTGCACAGAGAAGAGTTACAGGATTGAAATGCCCAACAGAAATATTTCTCTTAGTGTTTCACATAAATAAATCTGTTGAACACATTATATACCCAAATTTTAAGGTTTACATGTTTTGCTGTTACGATTCTCTACATCAAAAGGAGAAAATTTTAGCTCCCCTAAAATAAAACTCAGGCGTAAACTATTAAACTTTTAAAAAATAAGTTCTTTATTTTTGTGTCCTCTGCCGAAATCAGTCGTTCGAACATTGTTATTTTTTACTGTTGCACAGTGGAATAAGGCAGAAAATGACGAAACAAATTATGCAAAAAAATAAAATATTTTTGTGCTCGTATTCACAATTTTTAATTATAATAGGTAATATCTTTCATTATATAAAAATAATATATCCCCTATATCGACATAATTTTAAAGTGCTTTCAAATATTTTTCTCTCTTGTATATAAAATTACCAAAATCCATTAAACCACTTAGTTTTATGAAAGTCATGTAAAAAAATTATAAAAAATAGATTTAATATCTAATCAAATAGTTCTTTTAAGTACCTGCACTGAATGGCATAATTATATCAATTAAATTGTGTGTCAAAGTGTGTGTGTGAATAATATTTGTAAAAAAAAAAAATAAAAAAAAAAAAAAAAACAGTTAAATAACAATCACAATCTTAAAGGTTCTAGTAGTTTGTTGTAATACAGGGTGGCCCAAAATTAACGAAGGGGTTTGAATTGCTTATAACTTTTTTATTATAATTTTTTTTCTTTTCTCTTCAGTATTTTGTAAAGAAGACTTGGGGAATTTAAAATGGAGCAGTACTCAATTGAACAACATGCCCAAATTGTTGAGCTTTATTTTTCAAATCAACGATCCATTGTTTTGACTCAGCGTGCATATCGTCGTTATTTTAATGTGCGGGTGCGACCCTCAGAGTCAACAACAAACCGTCTGGTTGTAAATTTTCGTCAACAAGGGGCAGTAAGGAACCTTCCGGGTGCTGGCACTGTACGATTTGGTGCGGTGTTTCATCGGAAAGGATAATTGGTCCTTATTTTTTTTAAATGAACACGGGTCGCCGTTTCCGTTAATGGTGTAAGATATCGGACAATGTTGGAAAATTTTTTAAGGCCAGCCGTGGAAAACCATCCGCAAGTATGGTTCCAATCAGATAGAGCCACATCGCACACTGCAAGGGACACAATGGCTCTTTTACGAGATATCTTTGGTGAACGAATTATTTCGCGTACAAATGATTTTAATTGGCCTCCGCGTTCACCGGATTTAACCACTCCAGACTGTTTTCCTTGAGGTTATTTGAAAGGAAAAGTCTACATTAATAAGCCCAGAACCATCCAGCAATTAAAAAGCAATATACGCGACGAAATAAACAACATAAAATGGAAAATGTGTTGGAAAGAGCACGAATATGCGAAGCAGCAAATGGCCTCCACTTGCGAGATATTATTTTTCATAACTAAATTGAAAATATTCCCCATTTATATTCTATAAAAAAAAATTTATAATTAAGTCTTAAATAAAAAAGTTATAAGCAATTCAAACCCCTTCGTTCATTTTGGGCCACCCTGTACAAGCAAAATTTACTTTGCAAAGTCTTCTGACTCTGGGCAAGAGCAGGGAAAGAATAGTGGGGGTTAGTACAGAATTTGATGCACTCAGAAAGTTGATTTCTTCTTCGTTCGTCGTTTACATATACTTGTATTTGGTTTTATGTGTGTGTTTGGTTTTGGATTTTCTTCCAAGAAAAGAACCCAAAATTTGTCAAAGTAAACTTTTAAATAAAATAGAAAAAAATTTTTCAAAGTGAACTTTGACCGTAAAAAAGCAGTCTAATCACGTAAAATAACCGAGATTTTGCACTTTTTTCTAAACCATAGAATTAGTATGAAAAATAAAAAACGAAATTTAGATTTTTTTCATATGTATAAAAGATGGCGTTGCGTTTTACAAAATCAGACACTTAAAAACAAACAAAATGCATAAGATGTGTGAAATTATATTCTGCCTTATTGCAGTTCTCACTTCCAGAACCACTAAGGCAGCAACTGTATTATATTGCTGTAAAAAAGCCATTGGCCTAAATTGGGGTATCAACCCGAAAAATATATACTGGCTATACGAATGTGTCATTAAACCCATTCTATTCTACGGTGCAGTCGTTTGGTGGCCGGCGCTTAGGCGGAAGAGTCATCAAACTAAGTTTGAACGTATAATGAGAATGATGGCAATAACAGTAACAGGTGCCATTAGAACAACTCCTTCTAAGGCACTGTTCACTATATTGAACTGGCTACCACCAGACATTTTGGCTAAAAAGTTGGCTGCGAACACGGCAGTAAGACTAAAAGCCACCAGAGCATGGAGAGATTACAATATCGGTCATGCCAACATCCTATATAATATAAATTGGCACATGAACGTTGACTATGTCACACCTGAGCAAATCTTTGATCCTGGCTTCTCTGTAAGCTTTTCGGATAACGCGGTCCACCCTGATGACCTACATACACCCGCAAATGTGATTCAAATTTTCACGGACGGGTCTAAATCACTGGTGTCGGTTCTGGCATTTACTCCGAGCAGCTAAACTGGTGTATTCCTTTAAGGCTGCCGGACCACTGCAGTGTCATTCAGGCTGAAATAACGGCCATCTACACAGCCGCAAAATCCATTCGGTATGGCGAAATATCTGGTAGGGATATTCAGATCATTACCGATAGTAAGGCGGCCATTAGATCCCTGGAGAATGTGTTCATCACATCAAAAATTGTCAAGGAATGCCGGATATCTCTGGACGAGATAGCGAGACATTCAACGGTCACCCTTAAGTGGGTACCAGGACACAGGGACATACACGGAAACTGTATCGCGGACGCGTTGGCGCATGCAGGCTCCACTTTAAATCAAAACGATTCAACACATGACATAGGCGTCTCTCTCCCAATGAGTAAACAACTTATTGCACATAAGTTTCACCTTACTGCAATTCAGAAATGGTTAGATGAAACTACCTGTAGGGAAACTAGAAAAATCTGGTCCATAATAGATGAAAAAAGGACTAGGCGGGCACTACAGCTATCCAGACTTCATCTCAGAAACCTTATCGCGGTAATAACTGGACACTGGCCTATTGGGAGGCACGCCCAAAAGTTGGGGCTCAATTACAATGACATATGTAGAAGTTGCGGCGATGAAGAACAGGAAGAATCGACGGAACATCTTCTCTGTCATTGTCCCGCATTCGATGATCTAAGACTTAAACTTTTCGGTCAAAGAACCCTTGGGGACAAAACTTGTCTCTCTAATATTGATTTAAAAAAGATCCACTCCTTCATTGAATCAACCGGGTGGCTGCGTGAGAATATCAGCAGCCAGATAACATAGGACCCTTGGAAGACGGGACAACATGGTAGCACAACGGGAACTAACTGATGGACCCACGTGAGCTGTGCTTGATCACGGCTGCCAATGGAACCTAACCTACCTAACCTATTGCAGTTCTCGAATTTTCACCTTCGACTTCGACAGTGTGTAATAGATAAAAGAATAGTGTTATGTGCAGGGCAAGTTTTTTATGAATTTCGCATAAAAAATATGCATTTGCATATTTTTCCCAAAAAAGCATTTTCGATATAACTTGCATAAATTTGCATATTACGCAAATTAGCAAATCCTTTTAACAAAAATAGATACAACCATTAAAAATTCTTTACCCAAAAAATGCTGTAGGTTAGATGCCAAATTTTAAACCAAAGCACTTCCTTTACATGAAAGTTTATCCGTCATAGAAGATGTAAAGAACAATTTCAAAAAATTAACGAAGTATTTAATCGAAATGTTGGCCTTCAAACGTTGACCAAGATTAAAAACAACATATACAGTAACATCGACTGATGTTGAACGTATATTATCAATATATGCGATCGTTTTGTGCGATAATCGAAGATCATTTCAATTTGAAGAAACATATGATTATACTTTGTAATAAAATTTTTTTTAAATAAAACTGATTAAAAATTATTAGTCCGTGTTTTTTCGGGTGCATATTTTAAAGTTTTTTTTTTAGGAATATTTGCGTATTTGAATAATTTTTTGGCAAATTTAAACTTGCCCTGGTTATGAGTTTCTTTAATCTGGTACAACTTGTCGAAGGCGAAGAAAATTCGACAATTGTAATAAGACCCAACATTAAATTGAAGCTTTCGAAATTCATTTACAATAAAAAAATTTTACAATTTAAACGTATTTTTGATTGAGGTTGTGTTTTTTTTGAATTGTCGGTATTTAATTACAATTACAACCTGAAGTCTCTCGTAGGAAATACTTTAATTGCTTGTTTGTACTAGAAATATTCGAAAAAAAAGAAATAGTTGAAATATTCAAAGTTCAGTGACATTAAACCTTTGACTTAACATAAAAAACAGTATTATGTGTAACGGGGGTTTTCTTTAGAAGCAGAGAACTTTGCATGGAAGTAAACGATAGAAAGATGTGTTTAGTATTCTTTACAGCAATTGACGTAATAATACAGAATTATTCTCCGTATCGTTCTTCATCTTGTGTAAAAAATTCATTCCAATATATTGTTTACTCAGCTCTTGAGAGAATAGTTCTTTATTTTTCCCTTGAGTTGTGGGTAAATTAAAAACTTTAAGCTGGTTTTCTGAAGAACGAGTTTTTTTAGTTATGTCTTTGTTTTAGTAAACGAGCGATATGTTTTTCCATTAGGGATGGGATCGTGAGTAACTTTTCATTAACACTTGTGCACGCTTAATTTTTACTCTTGCATGACCTTATATTTTTGTCTAACGTTCATGCTTGTTCACGTGAGTGGAAAAAAGTTAGTCATAGTCACGAAAACTCACGCTTATATAAAATAGTTAAAACAATTTTAAAATTATATGAAAAAATTTGCAAAAAGCTAAAGAAAAACACGCAGCAATCACGCCGAAAATCTACTCACGCAGGCTCACTCATTCTAAATTATTTTATACTCACGTTCATTCACGCTCACGTGATTGAAAAAAAAAAACTAATCATGATCATGTGTGAACATGCATGCTTCACGCTATTCACGTGGGCAGTGCCCATCTCACTTTTCCAAATAACCAAACAAAATAATCTATTGGACTCAAAACAATCAAGAGGGTTTAACAGGTCTATTTTATATGAAACACAAACAAAATGTTTAGCAATAAAAGAGGGGAGGGGAATAAACTTTGTTCCCTCCTCAAGAGAGGACTGCCAAATGGGGTGTCACGAAAAGAAATGTTTCGAATTTCAAATTCTACGCCTACAAAAAATACATCCGTTAGACACATACATACATAATTTTGAATTTCATTAAATCCCAAATAATAAGTTGAGGTCATTTGATTTTTTTTTTTGTTCATAACACGTGTTTGATTGACAAAAGTTAGAAAAGTAGTGGCTTTTAATAATGAATAACGAATATTAAGTAATTATTAATTACTTACTTATAAGACAGCATATAACAAACATAAACCTCTTAAAACAACAACAGCAACAAGATAATAAAATAGGGTATAAAGTTTTAAATTTTCAACAGAGAAAGGCGAGCTTTTTAAAACACTAAGCGATGACATCATTCGAATAAGTTTTGTGTCTTTAGTGTTAAAATACGTAATAAACATTGGAGCCACTGTAGCGAAAGACAAACAAGAAAAAAATCTAAAAAAAACTTTTATTTAAACTTTTATAACATTTTATACAGCCAACAATGTACTTATTTTGGAGTGCAAGTGGTAACAAGTTAAAAAGGTCAACTAAATAGTTAACGTCATTTTTTATTTGGAAAAAAAGAAAAACATAATTACTTGACTAACAAACCTTATAAATCAAACTGTCAACGACAGGGTATGGCAGAGGTATGTCGTCATATGTATTTTTTGGTGGAAATTAACAAAAAAAATTAAAAATTGTAAAGCATAATAAATTAATAAAATATTTAAGTAATTAAACAAGTAAAAAAGGGGAGAAGAATTTTGAAATTCCATTTGCTGCGAAGATGCAATTGAAATAGAATGTTATTTTTGTATCTCTATGACAGAAAATATTAGAACAGGAAATCTGATTATTTTTCAAATATTTTTGAGACACTAAAGGTTTCTGGCTAACATTCGGTTTGAAAAAAATGCCTTTAACTTTGAAAACAACTTTTTTTCAAAATCAAAATAAGAAACAAAACAAGAAAAAATATTCAATATATTTTTTCCTTTTATAGTAAAGGATTTGGACAAAAGTTTTCTTTTGTATAACAAAAAAAAAGAAATCAAAAGAAATAAAAATCACGTTTATGTAACTTTAACACAAGCTTTGATTGCCAATTTAAAATCCTTTATTTCAGGGCAAGTATTTGACATATCCGTGGCATAAAGAAAAAAATAACAAAATAAGGGGATGTAGTGGAAAATAAAATAGGGGAGGAAATAAAAATAAAACGCATTTATATAAATTTGCTATACTTACATTACAAAACGTTATGATAGAAAAAATACCAATACGCAATAATTCCAGATTTAAAGTTGAAAAAAGCAGGCGATGAATGGCAAATGTTGAGAGCGTTGAGCAGACAGCAGCAAACAATTTTTATTTCAAATAATTTAAATTTGTCGAATGATGAAGTTGTGTGTTTGTTTGTTTTTTTATTAGAAATATATTTTTAATTAATTTTATTGTTTTATGTTTTAATGAAAAAGTGAAAAAGCAAAATGAAATTAATTTCGAAAAAGTTAAGTGTTTGAATTTTAATTAGCTTATGGCTAAATTTTTTACTGTTAAAATTTTGAATTTAATTACTTTTTCCAATTTATTTTTAAAATCATTTTATTAAATTTTGTTTTTCTTTTTAGATTTCGTAAATTATTTTCTTTATTCCATAAAAGAAAGAAATATAAGCCAAATTGTCTGCCAAAAACAAAATTTATAATAGAAAGAAAGCAAAAAAGAAATTGGCAAAAAACTAAAAAGAAAACAATTTTAACACTAAACATTTGTAAATGTGTATAAGTATCTAGCATTTGTGAAAAAAATAATAAAAAAATATATATATTTTGTCATACGCACTTTTTTGAAAAAAATTCTACTTCGTTTGGTTGCGAGTATAGTTGCTTTATGTATATAGAATTTTAACTTAAGTGTAAAATTTGCTAAAAAAAAATATATAGAATATTTATAACTTTAATAGGAAAAATAGTTTTATATTGAAGTTAATTATAAGAGATATAAAATTTAAGTATCTGTAAATAAGTTCGGCTAAACCGATATTAATACACCCTCCACCTGCAGCTGTCTGAATAATCTTATATTTTTTATCCTTTTAAATTTTTTGGAGATAAATAATTTATTACAAATTTTTGCTATATTTTTTATTTTAATAAAAAATTAAAAAATTTAAAATTTTTCTAGAAAAGAAAACGTTGTTATTTAGTATGTAAACATTTTTTTAATTCAAAGTAGTTTAATTTATCAAACAGTAAAGACAGACTATTTTCCATTAAAGTTGTTAGCCTGCACTTTTTTATTTGTTAATAGAAGGATTACAAATCAAAGACATAGAACTTTTCAGGATTTTTCCCACTTCTCTCTCCCCACTTACTAGCAGAAAATAAAAATATTGCAAGCAATAAATTTCATAAAAAGTGTCATTAAATCGGGCGTATAAATATAAAATGTCATAAAATTCGGTCGAATAAATCTACTAGGAACCGAAAATAACAAATATGTATTTTCGAGATCTCAATGCAAAAAGTCGCAGATGGAAAACTTGTTGGTAGCTAAGGAATAATAATATTAAAAGACTTTTATTTTATTTTATTTTTTCAAAAAGGTAAAAAAATGTAGCTGTTAGTTTTGATGAAAAAAATCAGGGTTGTCACAGAATTCTATGTAGCTGGATTTGAATTTGAATAGACGACAAAAAAATAATTTAATGTTCAATATAAAATTGATAACATTGAAATTCATCACACAAAATTATTTTTTGTCGTCTTTTCGAATCCAGTCGCGACTACATTGGATTCGGTGACAACCCTGAATGACTTTTAATTTTTTACCGAAAAAATATAGACAAATCTTTCATATGTAATTTTTGGAGCAAAAATATGTATTCGGAAAAATTTCAACTTTTATTTTAACTACAGAAATATCGGAAATGTGTTTACTGTTATTTTTGAACGAAGAAATTTCGGTCAGTTTTATTTATCTGTTACTTTTGACCGAAAAATATGAAAAATATTTATTTTTTTACCGAAAGTTTTTTTTTACTTTTGAACGAAAAAATATCAGTCATTTTTAACTTTTATTTTTGGCTAAAGATATTTCAGTCAAATGTTAACAGTTATTTTTAACTGAATATCAGTGCTGTCACCAACGAAATGTTAAATTACACATGCATCAAGCCAAAATTACACATGAGATTTGGAATTACACATGCTTTTTTTGCAAAATAAGGTACAGTACAACCTCCCTAATGCGGACACTCGCTAATTCGGACTATCCAGTAATTCGGACATTTAAATTTTTCGGACAGCTTAGCAATTTTTTCTCTATAGTCCGTGCAAGTGTTCTTTTTTCTCAGTAAAATTTTTAGTTTAATTGAGTTTGCGTGGCGAACTCTTTTTAAAAGCTATTTTATGGGCTGAACAAACCAAAGCGAAATTTTTTTAATTTTTTTATTTTTTATTTGTTTTTTCGGTAATAAAAAAATATATATAGGATATACATGTAATTCGTTTAAAATTTCATTTTAACTGTAGTCCGGACGGTCCACTAATCCGGACAGTAGCTGAAACTATATCTGTCCGGTTGTATTGTACTTTGATTGTACTTTTTGGTGTAATTCCAAAATTATTTTGATGATGAATATATTTTCAATATTTGAGCTTTCAAGGTCATTTAATAAAATATAATTTTTTAAATATTAATCCGACGTTTCGTTGGTATTTTCCAACTTCTTCAGGGTATTTTTTATTTTATTCTTCTTTAAACCAATTCCACAGCATTCTTCTTAAAAATATCACAGCTTTGTTTTGTGTAAAAACGGCAATCACAAATAAAAACTTAATAAATTAAAAAAAAAAAAAAATGCAAAACATATTTGTCCCGAAATCAATACCGATCCGTTCTGCTAGTCTGATGGATTGTTTCAATATTACTGTCTTGATAAAATTAATTTGAACTTATAAAAAAAAATAATTTTTTTCTTAACTTAAAAAAGAAATGGGTGAATTCAGATATGAAGTTGATCCAGATTATTTTTGACTTAAAGAAAACGTGATAACCAAGGCAAACCAAGACACAAGAGAATGTGCCTTGACAAATATAATTTTTGGATGTTAAAATAAACTGTTTAAGGCGAATTTAAAACCAGAAAATTTTACCAAAAAACACATTTTGACAATGAAAGATGATAAAGCAAACACAATGAGTTCATTTGGTATGAATTCGCCTTTGGTCATAACATTTACGGTACCCGAAATCTACTACTAGTTAGTCCACGTAGTATGTCAAATAGTATTAAATATTAAAATATTAAATACATTTTATTTTACTCGCAATTTCATTTATCATTGTTTTCGTTTTCTTATTTAAAATACTGATAACAATCATTTATGATCCTGATAATAAAAATTTTTAAAAATAGTAGACATTAATAATATTTATTAAAGTATCTCTTGGGGGTCTGTTTTAAAAAAGTGTGGTAGTCCCAAGTAAATAGTTTGTCTTCGTCTTATCATACAATGTTTGAATGAGTACTAAGAAAAAAACAATTCTTATCATTATCGCCGTCTGCAATTGTGTGTCGCGTTTGCAGTAAACACGCATTTCGCAATTTGAAATATGTCGTTTTTATTACTTGCTGATAAATTTGGCTTTTAGTTTAAGGTTTTATTCAAAATTTAAGCATTTAGTTTGTTTGAATTTCCACACAAAATTTTGTTGAGTTAAGATTAGCGGCTTTACACGCTTGTAAAGTAGGCCCGAAGTAGGCCAAAGATAGACAAAATTTATGGGATGAACGTTATCCATAAAGCATTGCCATGTCTTAAGGGTGGACCATATAGTCCAGCTACATGAACCACTTACAAGTGGTTTATTCATATCAAGTATGATTGATAAAGAACGAACCCTTGTCGTCGGGAGTGGATTGAGCAATGCACGAAAATTAGCTTTATGGTCTTGTTCAAGTGAGCTCATTCCACGATCTAAGAAAGCACAACTGAATGCTACCGGGCGCGTCCGCAGGTTACGGATAGTGGAAAGTTCCGTAGATATGCGGAGCAGCTGTAATGGCAGTCGCGGATAATCAGTGGTTCCGAGTGAAGAGTCTCGGAGGATTTGGGGGTGGCGCTGGACTACTAAGAAGTTCTGTGCCTTCGATACTTAGAAGCTTAAAATAAAAAAAAAACAGATCCCTGAAAGTCTGTTTTATACACGTTAGAAAATACAATTTAACTTTAACTCTGACTGCTTTCTTATAAATGTTTCATATAGGCTTTAGTTGGAGTACTCAAAATCCGGAACCAAAAACAGTTTTATCGGTTTTTCTCTTAAAAAATTAGTTGCTTTCGAATAATTTATATTTTCGTATAATTCGACAGGCCGGGTTTTTCGTGCTAACTTACCGATTTTTCCACCGAATATAATCGTTGTGTTTTATTTGAAAAATATTGTTTTCATAACTTCCTGTGTTTAAACAGGGTATTTCAAACGATTTCATGTGATAGATAATATAAAAAAGGGAAAGACAGCATCAGTAGAGGAAGCTTCGTTCACGACTAAAAATTCTTGATGAAAGAAGATATCTTTGTGATTTTTGCAGGTCAACTAATCTTTCTTCATTGAAAGCTATTTCAAATAGTAATAATGTTTCCATAATATTCTTGCAAGTGGATAACCCGGCTGCTGATGCTGGGAGCCCTTTCTTTAATTCATATCCCCAATTTTCCATTTGTAATCCCCTGAAATCTCCTAAATAAAGTTTATCTTGAAAATAACATTTTAGGTTTTAAAATAATGTTCATATTTTCAGTTTAGAATTTTTCAATTGCAATTTGTCTCAAATATTTCTGAAGTTTTGATATAAAGTTATGAAATATTGGCAATACTCCGACCAATTTAGTTGTCTTTTTCAATGCTGATTGAAAATATATAGCAAAAATATAGTTAGGGGAATAAAAATGGATAAAGAAAAATAAGGTTCAGCAGAACAATGAAAGCCTCGAAAAACTCCCGGCTGCCAAAATGAAACTTGTATCCCGAAATAAGAAAGATATCCCTGACAATTCCCCCGAACTGGAGAAGCTGTACTGATGAAATGTTTTGTGACGCCGAAAGCTTGTGCGTGTTTCCCCAGGACGTGGTAAAATTTGATTTTCTTGCCTTTTTCATTATACGATGAAGTCTGATTGTGTGCGAGCCTCAATCCTAAGAAAAATATGTTGATTTAAAATCAAATACATGAATATTTTATAAAAAGCTTTTAAACGGCATTTTCACACCAAACCGTGTTCGAAACCGGGGGTTTAAAAAAACCAATTTTTCGAATAATTCGAAACCCGATTTCTAAAAAAAATTGGTTTTTTTTGATACTCTAACTGTAGAGCACCAGTTATATTTGTAAGTTTGAAAAAGTTGATAAGAAATAATAAAACATTTCAAGAAAATATCACGAAGGTTGTTTGAAAATTTTCACTTTTATTTGCCGTTTTACACAGATAACAATTTTTTATTATTGTTATAAATTCCTTTGCTGAATATTATTTAATGAAAAAAAATATATATTAAAAATACTATAGTTACGTATTTGAATTTATTTTGCTAAATTTTGTGTATAAATATTTTTTTTTCAAATATAAACAACAAACAATTAACTTGGCCATCAAAACTTATCATATGTATCGCCACTGGCAGACAGGGCTCTTCAAAATGCTTAAGAAGAGCCATACATAATATCAAGATATCAATACATAAGAAAAACAATAAAAGTCTTCAAGTATTTGTTTTAAATGTGTGAAGTGGTTCAGAGATTGTAAGGAATTAGTTCTTTGAAAAGTATTTTTATAAATTGCTGTCTCATTTCTGCAGTTATTTTTCGGTATTTTTCTAATTCAATATGACAGGAATCGGTCCTGCGACCCACAGGTGCACCTTCTGGTTCCTAAAACGTGTTGAAATATCATTATGGACCAAACTTTTTATGAAATAAATTTATTAAGTGTTTGTAATCCAAAGTAATTATTATTATCGATAAAGTTTGCAACATTTTTTTAATCAGAAAGAATTGGATATGAGACAACGTTCCATAGAAGCAAGTGAAAAATTAACATCAATTATTTTCAACTTACACGGTACAACAGAAACAAAGTTGTTTTTCGGGAGCCACTACACTCCCATTATCAGTGTTCATGTGTGTTTCCACGTATCCGCCATTGTTTAGGTGGCCCATGTAAATAAAAGCTAAGTTCAGAAAAAAAAAACAATTACAGGTAAGCATGACATAAATTTGGAAAAAAATTCCACAAAAGTTTTCAAAATATTTTAGAAATCATAGAATATGTAAACAAGTGATGAAAGTGGCAAAATTATTTGAATCGAAAAAAATTGCGAATCACCCTTATTTCAGTTGGCGACATCGTCGTCACGTTAACACAATACCAAAAAATTGGGACTTTTCGAATAAGGGTGAATATTTATTAAACAAATCGCTGAAATTTTAAATAAAGAAAAGAAAGCAGGAAATTTTTTTAATATCTGAGAAGATTAACTCGAAAGGGAGAAATTTCCGAAAAAAAAACTTTAATAAATTTAAAAAAAAACACTTAATAAGGAATATATCAAAATAAATTAATTCATGTTATTAATATGCGAAAATAGGGAAATTTCATCAAACAGAATATTCGTAAGTAGTACAAAATATATAAAAAAATAACAAAAAAATTTTCGAAAAAACTTTCACCAGAATCATTCCACTTACTGCTTTGATGGATTTTACCTCAATTATTGATACTTGTATGACGAGAAGTGTAGCGAATAGACTCTCCTTCCTCACTTGTTCATTTTGACTCCTGACTTGACTATATTTGAAGCTTATTTTATGAGCATATTTATGACTGATGTCCTTATTACACAGAAACAGTTCACATATGTAGATTCATATGCAACTCAACTGAAATAGGTCCCATCATAGAAATTGTATATTTCAATACTGTAATTATTAAATATTTTCTGTAGCTTATAAGACCATTAAAAAAATGCAATTATGTTTATTGAAACAAAACTCAAACAAAGCTATTTATAGAATCAAATAAAGTATTAAATGAAAAGAATCGGATACCGCTAGTTTTTTTTCTGTTTCTTTCAACATTTTTGTTTTATGAAATAAAATGTTTGAAGTTATGAATTTATTAATCAATTCAGACAAGTTTTTTTTATGAAAATAGGTCCTTTAAACAGAATTTGCAAAACGAATACTACAATTGTTAATAAAAAATAATTCAAATGAACACTTTTAGTTATTGTTTAATAAATTTAAACAAATACTTTGTCGAAGGAAATAAAATAATAAAAAACGACGAGTAAAATTATAATAAACGACGGAAATATGTACGAGGGTTTGAAAAAATTTAATTATTCTGTGTACCAATTAATTTGCGAAAGGCCCCACAGTGCAAAATCGTTTTAAAAAGCAGCCAATGTCTATTGTTTTTTTAAAGGGTTGGATTTTGTTATTAAATTTCATTGTAATTTAATTGAAAAAGAAACTTTGTGCAACATGTTTAATAAGTCCTCGTTTTATTTCTCGCATCAAATAATATATTCATGGATTTTGAGTTTTATAATATGCACAATATTGATTCGTTGTCCGTCCCTATTTCTGAGTAACTTTGCAGTCAATTTTATCTATCTATTTATTTGTAGTAAATATCTGTTAGTAATTTGCAAAACTTCGCTTAACTGCTTTTTAAAGTTGTTAAAATTATTCAGACAAACGCTTAATCACTGGTGGAGGGTATCGTAATAATTAAATAAAGTATTAATTCTTTTAAATGCTGTTAATAATTTATATTTATGGCTAAAATGAACAATAAATGTATGTTTGTATGGCTGTGTGTCAGCTGTTTGGGGTTTTGCGGGCTTTTTTGATTTTAAACAAAACAAAATTTATATACTACATATTTGAATTTATTTTTTTTTCAAATATTATTCCCAAAACTGATTTAAATTTGCATGTATCTTTTTTAAAAACATCTTTAAACTATTTCAGGAACAAATATACATCCCGTATCATGCTCCGATTTTTATGAAACTTTTGTCATGGGTAGTACTCTTAAATCTAAGAATTATGGTAAAAAAATTTTGGAGCGGACTCACTTAGTTTGGGAGTTATTGGCCTCTAAATTTCAAACATATATGTGTCTATAACTTCCTTCATATTATTGCTACATAGTTGATATGGATATCGTTGGAAAGGTCTTATAAATACCTTTCAAACGATATATAACAACCTAAGGTTTTACTGATTTGGAAAGGTTAGCGCTTAAAAAATCAGTTTTTCGTATTGACTTTTTTTACAAAAGTACCGTTAAATCGAAAAGGGGTCTATATAACGGTTTTTTATTATATAGTAAAATGAATAGAAGAATTTCACACCTTTCATTTGACACCTATATCATAAATGTTTAATAAGGAATGAAGACACTACAAAGGAATTAAAACTTAAAAGTTGAAGATAGTTACTTTTTCATAGAACTACACGTATTAAGTATACAAAAATATACAATGAGTGTAACACCAAAATTTGTTTAATTTTTCTTGTGATAATAGTGGACTGAAAATGTAGTACGGCCGCGCTCTAAGATTTTATTCTTCATAGTATTTCGTATCACAACGTATAAATATTTTTATCTAAAATAATTTTTATGTTTTACTATTTTATATTACTGCAAGGTTTCCGCATTGTCGAACAGTGGCTTCGCTGAGTAAAGATTTTCTGCATTGCCGGCCTCCGGCCGGGCTTAAGGATTTTCTCCTCTATGTATGTCGAACAGTGGCTTCGCTGAGTAAAGATTTTCTGCATTGCCGGCCTCCGGCCGGACTTAAGGATTTTCTCCTCTATGTATGTCGAACAGTGGCTTCGCTGAGTAAAGATTTTCTGCATTGCCGGCCTCCGGCCGGACTTAAGGATTTTCTCCTCTATGTATGTCGAGCAGTGGCTTCGCTGAGTAAAGATTTTCTGCATTGCCGGCCTCCGGCAGGGCTTAAGGATTTTCTCCTCTTCGTATGTCGAAAACTATATTATATTTAGTATATTAAACTAGAATTTTTATCGAGCTATGCAATTAGTTTGGCGGATTTAAGGGGTTATAAAGCATGCCCGCAAAATTTAAAAATTTAAAGAATGGGTCTTGCTTGCTAGCTCTACACCACCTTAAAAATATAAATTTTTGGACATATCCATTGTAAAAGGCCTTCCTCCGGTTGTATTCCGGAATGGACCTTTTTAAATGCCGCCATAACCCCTCTATTGTATTGGTGTGTTGCCCGGATTGCTCATCTCTGAAGGATACACTGTGATTCACCTTGTGGTGAATGTATTCTCCTTCTGATAAAGTATCGTACGCCTAATAATAGATAACAATTATTTAAAACGATAAATGGAAAAAGGTATACTTATACAAAAAAATATGTTCATACCTTCCAGCAATCAGAAACGATTATGGACCCCGGTCTGATATATCTTTATTAGGGGTACCAAAACTTCACGGGATCTACTATCTACGGGAATCATAAATGATCTTCCTGTCTCCCGTTCTACTCCACCAAATATCCATTGACCATCAACATGATGTCCTCTATGGTATTTCCTTTTCCCTAATTTGGTCTCATCGATTTCTACGACTATATTTGGTCCTCCAATCACCAAATTGGTTTGGAACGATCCAAAAACACATACCTCTCGACAAAATGAATTAAAATCGACCGCGGTTTTTAACGAAATGGATATTTCCGCCTTTATAAAGTTTAATGGACTGTTTTTTGTCCAAAAATATACAAATAGTATTATTTGGAAAACAGTCAACCTTGATTTTTCAAAAAATGTCCCGGTTCGAAAACTTACAACAGCGCGGCATAACGATCGTTTCTTATTATTTTTTTTAAACTTCTTAAAACACCTATTTTCGCGTACAAATATTTAAATTTAATTTAGAATATAATTTACTTTAAAATTATAAACAAATTAGACTCACTTCCACTTCCATCCGTCTTTACAGTCACTTTTAACTAGTTTTAGCACATGGCCATTTCTACATTTGTAGTCGCCCTCCTTGGGAACAAGACCCCATTCCATTAATTTTTGGATAACTTCTTCCGAAAGTTTTCCATCTTCCACACAATTAAATAACTTGAATATATCAAACACACGCATGTTGACACTTTGAAATGCACTTTACTTGTAATGTACTCATACTTCTTTACATTTTCTCATATTTAAAGTAACGGTATTTTTTTAAATTGCTTTAATTTTTAATATTTATTAATAATAAGAAAACCTTGAAAATGTAAAAAATGAAAACATACATACACATAAGCATATTAATATATTGCAAAAACTAATATACAAACATACTTACATATGTCCAAGAACAAATATGCAAGTAGCAAAAAAATTAAAAACTAAACCTATTATACATTTGTATGTGTACGTACACTCCTAATAAGTAGCTTGTTTTTACATCTGTATCAAATGTTTCAACATACAGTAAAATCATATCTGGCCTTATTTGAAGTTTTAATTCCTCTGTAGTGTCTTCATTCCTTATCAGATATTTATGATATAGGTGTCAAATGAAAGATGTGAATGTCTTCTATTTATTTTACTATATAATAAAAAACCGTTATATAGACCCCTTTTCGATTTAACGGTACTTTTGTAAAAAAAGTCAATACGAAAAACTGATTTTTTAAGCGCTAACCTTTCCAAATCAGTAAAACCTTAGGTTGTTATATATCGTTTGAAAGGTATTTATAAGACCTTTCCAACGATATCCATATCAACTATGTAGCAATAATATGAAGGAAGTTATAGACGCATATATGTTTGAAATTTAGAGGCCTATAACTCCCAAACTTAGTGAGTCCGCTCCAAAATTTTTTTACCATAATTCTTAGATTTAAGAGTACTACCCATGACAAAAGTTTCATAAAAATCGGAGAATGATACGGGATGTAAATTTAAGCCCTATTTCAAGTATTTTTATTTAAATTTTATTTTGAATTTTATAAGACTTTCGGCACCCAAGCACATTGATTATTTAATATAAAAACATAATAATTTAATTTTAATAAGCACAACACTAAAATCAGTATATTAGTTTAATAACACTTTTTGTATTTTATAAATTGACTACAATTTATATTCATAGACAAAATATTTGTTTTCGCCTTTTGTTTTTATTTTTCCATTCTTTCGTTTTTCGTTTCTTTCGTTTTAATTTTCGTTGCTGGAGTTATTTATTATTTTCTTAATTGAATGAAATATTCATGGTTATTCCAAAAAACGCGTCGAAAAGTGAAACTTTACATGAAAAATACCAACAAAAAGTGAAGATTTGTTCTTGTTTTCTGTAAATTTTACAAATAAAACCAACGCGAGTACTGAGACGCGTTAGTTTCTCTTCAATAAACGGTACATTTTGTATGAGAAATAACAGCAAACAATGGCAAGCCTTCACTATTTGTTATTGTTTTCTATGTTAAATTTCACGTCATCGGCGCGTTTTTTGGAATAGGCACCATTATTTTGTTTTATGTATTCTTCGATTGTATCTACACATATTTATAATACGATTTTTAATATTTTCTATGGCAATAATTTGCAAGTTATCGCAACTTGATTGAATGATGTTCACAAACAAACGAAAAAATCTGAGTTATAAAAAATTGATTCGCATATTGAACACTGGACATACAGAAAGACGAACGAAAACACTCACTCACGTACCTTACTCGTTGACGTTTGATTCTAAACTAAAAGCGTGGAATTTTGTCTTTGGACTTTTGCTATTTTTTTTCAGCCACTTGTCGTTTATTTATTTGTTTGTTTGTTTGTTTTGTTACTTCACATCAGAAATAGTACAAAACAAAACGAACGAACATTCATACACTGGTGTTTATTTCAGTGGAGCAAGAGATTGAAGCTCGTTGAAATGAGAGAAACGGAAATGGAGAGAATAAAAAAAGCTTTCCGTTGTTTTCAGCGTTGCCACAATGAGTTATTTCCCCGTTTTTTTTGCGAATCAAAGGACTTACCTACACAGTTTATTTCTTTATAAGTATTAAAAATTTTTTAATTGCTTAAATTAAATAAAGTGAAACTAAATATGTTTAGTACTTGTTTAAGGTTGTAAATTATGATTTTTTAATTCATCATCTTATTTTCTGTTTTTATAAAATGAAAACAAAACTGAGTATGAGAATTTGTACGGTAAATAAAAATTAAATTTTGGTGTTTTATTGTTGTTTTCAATATACATATCGTCACCTAAAATGCAACACAACGTATCATCAAAAAAGTAAAATTTGAGTTTTTTTATCGATTACGATTTACTACATCATATTACATATGTGTGCAAAATTTCAAGCTTCTGTTAAGAAAAGCAAAAAAGTTATAACCCAAATCAAAATAACGTATCATCAAATAGATGATTTTATTAAACAAAAAATATATATCATCATCGGTGTTGTCAACTATTTACATCAAAAATACGCTGTCATTTTGCTCAAAATTCTTGTTTCATGTCAATGTAAATTTAAAAATATGATCAGTTTTCATTTAATACAGTTTTTTGTTTCTCCTGTAAACTTATAAAAAGTGATGTTACGAGATTTTGCATATAATATGACGATATGTACATACATAGGTACTTATTTTAAAGCAAAATATTTTTATATCATTTTTTAAAGACAAGCAAAAGGACGATCCATTTATATATTACATCGGTAGTATATTATAGAGTTCATTTTCTATTTTACTTTCGGACATTTTTTACTAAATTATTCTGGCAAGTTTGTGTAAAGCTTTTTATGAAAAAATCGACATGTTGCAGTGTTGCCAGGTAATTTTTTCTTTCCCCCAAAAAGTTTCATATCACCCAGATTTCTGTGGGTTTCATGAAAAACAGCGCATGTATAGATATAAAATTTATCAGGAGCTGCAATATAAGTTATTTTTGAAACTACGATCTTAGTATCGAAAATTACAAACATTTTTTTTATACAATAATGTAGACTTAGTTAATGACAACATTCCAATTAGTAGGACTTACCTATATATTATGGATCAGATCCCACAGCAATTTTAAAAAAGGAACTATTTTAGACATCGAAATTGTGTTCTGGCAAAACCAATTATGTCGCTGTAAATGACTGTCGCTGAACGAAATTAATGTCAGTTATGACCAGACAAAGCAAAAAACGAACACAAGTGATTGTGATTTTTTATTAACTCAGCAAATATCAAAATATAATTTTTATATATAAAATGATATTTAAAAAAAATTATTTTACCTTTTAAAAAAGCATTTAAAATTTAACAATTTAGTACCATTTAATCGAAATGCGAAAAATGTAACATATGACAACCACATATGTATCTATTTTTTTAAACTGCCAATATACAAAAACCTTATTTATTACATAATTTTATTTCAAGTTATTTAACTTGACCCAGTACCGGTTTACGTACCAATGCCATCCGCAGAATCCCCCTAATATTAGAACATTTTCTTGAAATTCTTTCCAAAAGTAGTTTTATTTAATAAAATAACTAATATCGTATTGTGTTTTATTGCATTTTGTATTCTTATTTACTGGATTATGAGAAACGAACGCAATCCATTAAAATATATTAAAATGTTTATGCTATCTCCTGTGAAAGAGTTGCTGATAGCTTGTAAATTGTAACTAAAGAACCAGAGAAATTATTCAAAACTCCGAGTGTTTTCTCAGCAAGCGACTTCAGGCTATCATACATCGCCCAACTAGTTTTATTATTGTTCAATGAAATCGAATACAATCAGATTAAAACAGTTAAAGCTGCAGAGTATAAAAAAGCCGAACTTCAGATTATAGAAAGATACGGATTTTTTTAATCAATTTATTGAGTATCTTTAACAAATTCACCTTAGTCGAAAGATTAAATTGAACGAGTGCCAAATAATCGACAGTCTATTGTAGTTAAGGGCTGACTATAATGTGCTTATGCCAGCTTAAGAAAATGTGCGCATACACGTAATCAAATATGTACAACTATAATGTACTCAAGAAACTGTTAAACTTTTGATTGATGCTCCAAGCACCTCTCTCATTTGAAAATGGGCCAAAAAGTTCCGAGAGTCCAATGAAACATTGGAAATAAGATCATCAAGATTATGTAGAAAACATGGAAAGCCAGTCTGTCCACGATGCTTTCCATTCGGAAGACCACAATTCGCAATTAATTAGTTCTGTTACGAAATTTTTACAAATCTATAAATCCAGATAGTGGATAGTTATTAATTACTTTGTAAGCATTCCCTCAGTTGATCTCAAAACATCCCATATCTTTAGCTTTTAAGATATAAGATAATGGAAATTATTTTACTCTCCGTTCTAACAAAGCAACTGTGTTAAGGTTCTTTATTTTTACAGTCAGTAACTAAGCTCCCAGCAAACAATATGCATGTTTTTTTTGTATTGCACCTACCTGGTAGTTGGGTGATTCATGAACGAACTAGTTCAATTGAACAACTCACAGAAGTGTTTCATGTTTCATGTTTCTTTTACAATCGTATTTCTTTTCACTCTCACTGCAGACAAATTAAATTTTATAACATAATGCCTGATGCAGTCCGCATATTTGCGGAATATTTCCTTTTGGTCTTTGACAGTTCTAAGAGACATGCGTTGATAGAAAAACTCATCGTTAACCTTTCTGTCTTATAGTCACATACATATAACTATGTGCATCAGTTAAGCTCATTTAAATTGTTTTATTTAATTTTTTACATAAAACAATATGTATTAATTTAAAAATTTTCAACGAGACAATATTTATGTAATACTTTTCTTTACTTGTTGCCCTTGTTTGTACATAATACCAAGATATATTAAAAACTGGTAGTCTTAAGTGATCAGGTGATTTATATTAGTTTATCTCCCAGAGCTGTCAAAATTTGTTTACTTTTAATACAAAATTTTTAAAATAATTTGCGTTTTGTGTTTACTTAACTGAATTGTGTTTCCTAATAAGAAAAATGTAAAGAATTTTCAAAATAAAAAAGAAAAATACTAAAAATAAAGCAATTGTTTGACATCCCTTGACGGGTTTTCCAAAAACAAAATACGTGTGGTTTTTGTAATGTTGTTGTACTATCGAGTATACCTGTTTTTAATATATCTTGCATAATACTTTTGCCCCTTTTCATTACAAATGTCAGATATACTGATTTTTTATAGCTCACTTCTTTTATCTTTATATACTGAACAACTGACTATTGAAATAAAAGAGCGTCCTAGTTCCGTAAAGTGAGCTGAGCTGAAAAAACACTAACTCAAAAGAGCTGAAAAGCACAACTCTATTACGTGGTAATGATAGTACCAGGGATGTTTAAGAAATCCCGCGGAAGCCCGAAATTTTAATTTAACAAAATCTTTCAATTTGTGGTATAATTGAAATGGCGGAGACAAA
This sequence comes from Gymnocheta viridis, assembly GCA_956483585.1. NCBI lineage: Eukaryota > Metazoa > Arthropoda > Insecta > Diptera > Tachinidae > Gymnocheta > Gymnocheta viridis. Next base: position 105,185,688 of record OY101441.1, on the reverse strand, counting down.
ATTTATAAATTTACTATTACGATTGTTTTTGAGTGTAATCTATTATATAAATAGGCAAAGAATTTTTTTTTCTACTTTGTTTGTCAACCGATTTTCTTCATTCTTTTAACAAATGGTAGACATACATGTGATAATTGAACCACGATCCCTAAACAAAACTGATCGGCAGAGACAAAACAAACAAATATATGTCATTTAAACTAGAGCCAAACTGAAAGTAGATTTAAACAACAATTTGCAAATACATTTTAAAGATTTTTTTATTAATGAATATTTTCACATTTTCATTATAATTATTTTTAATTTTAATTTTATTTTTTCGAATACTTAAATAACTAACTGGATGTATGGATGTGTTTGTGTAAGGGTGTGTGTGTGTGTCTGTGTGTGTTTTATTTTTTATGCAAATGATCATATATGATTTTTTCATTTATTTATTTCATGTTACATATTTTTAATTATTAATTAATTAATACAACTTAGCCGTTAAAATGAATTTCATTTATTCTGTTTTTGTCATAAATGATCATTTTAATGATTCATTGCAGTTTTGTCAATAAGATATCAGAGTTTTGCTTTTAAATTCTATTTTAATTATAAATTTGATTTAAATTTTGTTAATATTTATTTTTTTGTGTAATTATAAATATTTAGTAACATTTAGCTTTAATTTTTTGCATTTTAAGACTGCATAGTGCTTTCCATAATTATATTGTGTCACTCTAATATTGTGGATTTTTGGAAATACACATCAGTAATGTGAAAGAAATATGTACTTAGACGGAAGAGTATAGAAAACTGCTATTTCTAGGAGTTCAAAATATAGAGGTGGTGCTATAATTATGGCTAGCACTATAGTAAGACGTTGTGGTTGTTTTTTGTTATTTCAGACTAGAGGAAATGCAGCAAAAGAGTAGCATTTTTTATTTTATTTATTTTTTGTTCACTTTCTTTTTCTTTCGATTTTCTCAAACAGAAAACATTTGTTAGTTAATAAATAGTTTTTAATAAAAGATGTATTTTATAGATAGATTTTAAGTTTAAGTTACTTATAATGTACGTATGTATGATTTTTATGCTTAAATAATTAATTTTGTCTTTTTTTTTTAATAAGAATAGCTTTTTTTAAGAATGATTATGATTAAAAAGTGTAAATAGAAACAAGATTTTTTTCAATTAATTACAGAAAAATGTTTATATTATTTTTATTTTGGAAAATACAATTTTATAAAATTAAAAAAAAGTTTACGTTTTAATACAATTAGATTTTAAGTAAATATTACTTAAAGAACAGATTTATACGCCAAATTAAAAGCAAAAATTTAAGACTTTTGCGAAAATTAAATTTTTATTAAGGATGTGCGATTTAATGAATTATTCAAAAATATTCTGATTAATCGAAATTTTATTAATCGATTACCTGATTAGTCAAAAAATTTATTCAATTTATTCAAAATCAAATTAATTAATCAAAAAAGTTTAATATTCAAATTCATGACTAATCGATTAATTTGTACTTAAATAATCAAAAATATGATTAATTGATTAGACATCGCTCTTTTATTGCAACGTAGTCATATTTCAAAAAACATGATTTTTGAGTTAAGAATGCAGAATTATTCGTCGTATCGTTTTTCATCTTCTGTAAAAAATTCATACAAAAATCTTTTTTATTCGCCTCTTGAGTGGAGAATATTTTTTTTTATTTTTCCCATTGAGATGTTAGAATTTAAGAATTTTGAGCTCGTTTTCTAAAGGACGAGTTTTTGTTGAGATATGACCACGTTGCAATAAAGAAGCGACATAATTTTCAATATTTTACAGTTTTACTTTTATTATATATTTTTATATTTCATTCATTTGTGTTTATTTCTTAGTACTGTGCAATTCAATTTTCTTCTTTCAAGATATTTTTGTTTTATATTTTTAAATAAGATTATTCAATTTGAAATTTTTTTTTATTTTTATTTTTTTGAATAATCAAAATTGAAAATATTTAATTAATCACAACTGTTGAGTAATCCATTGACTGATTAAACAGTATTTTAACAATCGGTTAATAACACTTTCCTAGTTTTTATGAATAACAATTTTACACTTGGAGAATTTTTCTGTCGTTGTTATCACACAAATTAGTTAGTAAAAAAATGTTAATATTCAAATTCATGATTAATCGATTAATTTGTACTTTGAATATTCAAAATTATGAATAATTGATTAAACATAATTTTCAACATTTTACATTTTGAATAATTTGAGTTTTACTTTTCTTCTTTTTTTATATCATTCATTTGTATTTATTCTTTCATTCAAAATATTTTAGTTTTATATTTTTAAATAAGACTATTCAAATATGAATAAAAAACATTGAAAATATTTGATTAATCAACATTTTGATTAATTAAAACTCTTGAGTAATCAATTAACTGATTAATCAATAAGTTTAAGATTAATCGATTAATAACACTTCCATAACTTTTATGCATGACGGTTGTCATCAAAATAAATGGCGTTACGTAAAATATCTATACCCAGTTAGTCAAAGAATGGTTGCATCCCCTGTAAAAAATGGCCAGCAAGAGAAAATCTAAACAATTAAATCTGTTTTGTTCCCCGAATTGTGCCGACCAATTTGTACACTGTATGCATGTGTATGTATTTTAACGCATATGTCCTTTAATAGAAATAAATTTTGCATCCTTTTAGAATTATTAAATTCGGTATGTTATTCTATAATTCAAATAGAAAGAAGATATTTTTGAATTACAATATGAATAACATTCGTAAAGTTTTCATTTCGAATCGAAGAAAAAATTTTGGAAAATGAGACAAAGCCCATGTTTAGTTTCTTGAAATTACTTTTTATAAACCCGACGTAATATTTGTGCATCGGTTGAACCAATTTTGATGTAGTGTTTAAAAGTTGACTTACTGCCTGTTTGTCCATATCGAAAGAAAAATTTCTTTCGAATTATTACATTTGAAACAAAAACAACTTTTAAAATTTTGTTTTTGTTTTAAATTTAATTATACGCAAGAAAATTTTCTTTCGATATCGACGAACAGAGTTAATCAAGGGAGTTATTATGTATTTCGTTTCGAAAAGAAATTCACTCGAATTTGCATGGCTTTAAAATTGAGTTTCGAGCCGGTTCTTGTCGAATCGAAATAAGCAATAAGCCCCCATGGAAATCTGTTCGGATCTTTTATGTTGAATGTTGAATGTTATCATCTTCCATAAGTCTGATCGAGTCGAAATTTGTTATTCTGTTGGTTCAATGATATTGAAAGAATATAGTCAACAACTTTTTAGTAAATGAGGGCTGCCTTTTAATTTAATAGGTCCACTATGGATAGCAAACAAACTTCAACTGGCTTGTCAGTCGGCAATTGAAAATTTGCTGTTGCAAAAGAACAACTTAAATTGACAGTTGCCGTTCGCAACACAATTGCGGCTCAGTTGCCATCCATCATTGACCTGTAATTAATCCTGATTCACAAAATTATTTTTTGTTTGTTTCGTTCTTAATTAAATAATTAATAATAAATTTTTATAATTTAGTTTTTGCTTACAACAAATATGCCATTTAAAATTATTATTTGTTTTTCTTAGTCATGGTAAAAAACGCTTACATTTATAGCAGAATTTCTATTTAATATCTTAAATTTATTTATTTACTACAACTAAAGTGGAAAACATTGTTCTTTTTTTAATTTTTGTTTTTCATTTTATTAATATAATAATTTGTTTCACTAAAAATATATTTGAAAAAATATATAAAAATCAATGTAAAAAGCTTAATTTAATTAGTCATGCAAGTAGAGAACAGTCAAGAGCATAATAATAGCGTACTTATGCGTTAAAATAATTTTATATGCTGATATGAGAGAAAATTTATTTTTTTTTAATACAAATGAAATTTTAAAAAAACTACACACGACACTTGTATATAAAATTAAACAGGTAAATTTATAAATTTTCATTAAGTTTTATCAAATATAACACATAATAGAAAGTTTTTGAATATTATAAAATTTTATGCTTTTTTTGTAACGTTTTATTATATTTTTTTTTTGTTTTTCTTATTCAATACACATATAAAAAGAAACGCTCAAACTAGGCTAATATTATGCTCTTAGCTGTATTTCATTTGAATACATTTCTGGTGTAATTTTGTAAAACACATTTATGTTGATATTTTAATTTAAACCAACTTCCCTTCCAGTGTATTTTACGTATAATTTTTCAGTGTTTAGGATTTAGGGTTTTACAAAATCAGGATCCCATTAGTAATTTATGAAGTGGGCTCGAATTGTCACAACCGTGATCATTTCGGCAATCGTACGAAAGAAAATTACGTGACACGTCAATTGTATGAACTGAAGGACATAATGGCTTGGGATTGCAAACGGATCGCAATGTTTTGTATATAATTTAAAAGCTCACTTTCAGGATGTTTATTTTATATGTTCGTTGTCAGTGTTAACTTCTCCTTTTTTTAACTTTAAGTAATAGCAAGGAAGATTTGTTCATCAATATTCCTTACAGATTTGTAAAAACGATTTCGTTTGACCAAAGCCATTCTCAACATTTTTCTCTAGTGCCGAGTAACCTTTGTAAAACATAATGTTACAATTAGTTCTTGGATCTTTTATTCGCAATATTTTTAATCAATTTACAATTTTTTAAGAAATTTCAAAAGCTTTTATTTGCACTCAAACGCATTTTTGCTAACGGACGATAGTTTGCAAAACTCTCATGTTCGGTCATACGATCATGGATGTTGTAAACCCGCTTTGTATAAAATGCAGTACGTTCACGTATATCATAATCCGAAAAGTGTATTTTTATGTGACAAGTTCTGCATTCACGGATGTGACGATTCGAACCCAGATCGTGTAAATCGTAACATTTCGAAATGTTTGAAGATTATAAAAATATATTTTGGATCAATTTCAAACGTTTAGTAAATTTGCATTTTACAAAATCAAGCCCTGAAAATATTGTGTTGCTGTTTCAGTACATTTTTCTTTTATTTAGACGCATTATTGTGGGATTTTACTAAATTTTCCTACTTTTTTATTGTTTTTTTTTTTAATTTCTTTTTATCTAAATTTGTATAAAAAAATATTATTTTAATACGAATAAAAAATGTTTTCAGTTCATTTATCGTTTATATTGATACATGCATATGGATGTATGGGACTTGGGGGTTGTTCTGTAATTAGAAACGAAGGAAAATAGTTTCAAATTGCAATTGAAAAAAAAAACATACAAATTCGAAAATATATTTTCGAATCGAATTATAGAGTAACCCTCTTGGAATCAAAAAGCATCAGTATTGTTGTTCATCTGGAGTATAAAATGCATACAAAAAATGTTTTGTTTGCTCACCTCTCGAGAGAATATATTTTGATTTCTCTATAGAGGTGTGAGTACATTAAAAACTTCTCGTTTTTTGAAGAATGAGTTAAGACATTGTTGCAGAAAATAAGCTATATATTGAATGTACATATATATCGCTCCTTTATTGCAACGTAGTCATATCTTAAAAATGTATTTTTTTCTTATGAAATGTAGAAATATTCGTCGTATTGCTCTTCTTTTTATATAAAAATTGTATACAAATATCTTGTTTATTCAGCTGTTGAGGGGAGAATACTCATTTATTTTTCCATCGATGTGTTTGTAAATTAAAAACTTTAAACTTGAATTCAGACGAACGAGTTTTTGTTGAGATATGACTACGTTGCAATAATGAAACGATATGTACATAGTTTTACTCGTATTAAAGCGACTCATACATATTACTTTGTTTTATGTAAATTTATCGTATCGCACGACGCACTTGCAAGCAGGATCTCTTATGGCGTTTTCTTTTCTAGAAAAGAAATGCATTTTTTGCACGTTTCAATGAAAATTTGCAATTAAATGTTTTTCTGAAACAGTAAATTTATTAGAAATTGTTGAATCATTCCTTTTATTTTAAACGCACGTTAAATTTAAATTTTTTTCCGGCTAAATGGGGACTTTTTCTTTAGTTAGGTTGGCAGATTAATATTTTTCACAAGGTGCTAGGTTCATATCCAATGAAATCAATTATTAAAATGACAACCTCGACAGTCATAAAAATCTATTCTGCCTCCCTGGAGCCGGCTTCAAACAATACAATCAATGCAGACCTACAGACTTATACACTTCGTATAGGAAGGAATACAAAATTCGTGTATCTATAAAAAGTATTTGGTACGTCATCCAAAAATGTGCATTTACGCAAAAGCGTATTTAATCAAAGCAGTTCACGCTGTGGTGAGACGATTGAGGATGGGTGTACAGTTTCAGGTGCTCTCCAATTCCTCTTTTCTTTGAAATACGCACGTGTCAATTTGAAAATATTTGACGTTTAATTTTATTTTTGCGTGCAGTCGTGCTTTTTCGGGTACACCTATGGGTTGTCGGCTGTGATTGATGAAAATCAACAACTTTTGATATTTTAATTTGACGTATAATTATTTTGATAGTCTCCAACTGTGATTGACGATAGAAAATGTAAGTTGTTTTGTTGCTGTGGCAGCACAGGGACAAAAGAGAAAAGAAGGTATAAAGAAATACAAAAATTGCAAAACTAAAATTTCATAATGAGGACACTAGTGCAATTTCAATACCGAATTAAAAAAATTGCAGCAAAAAAACTGGCAAGACTCGACCGGGACAAAAGTACAACAACCATAGAAGATGCTATAAAGATTTTAATGCATTAATTCCCGAAATACGTAATTAAATTGACTCCTTTAATTCATTGATGAATCATTCTAATGCGCATTCTTTACTTAGTGCCAAAACAACCCATCATTTCTAGAATATATTTTATTAATATGCATTTTTATAAGCAAATTTAATAAGCCAAATGATTTCAAAAACATTGAAAAGTATGTATTGCTGATATGTGGTTTTATAAATTTAATGAAAAATTCGGCTTCGGCGATGTTAAAATGAATTTTAGCATCAACTAGGCATCGGCTGAAAGAAGTGACACCAGTTACTATGTCAATTTTAGTAAATATTACAATATGTCATTAATATAATCAGCAGTTGAATAGTTTTCATTTAAATGCTTTTAAAATTTTTATATTAGGTTATTTTGTTTGCACTTCGACATTTCAAATGCACGATTAATCTGCCAAGCTTAAGCTAAAAAAAAAACAAAATAATCGACAAGAGAACTTTCAAAGATTAACTTTAATTAAATCTTTAATGTTTAAAAACCAAAAACTAGCTCTCAAATATTCTCAAGGAATTTATTTCTAACGGAAAAAAATTTCTCGGGAAATATTTCTCCAATTACAAGTTCGCAGTAGAAAAAGAGTGAGAACAACGAAAACTCCCCAAGGAATTTTTACGGATAATAGGAGAAAAGACAACATGTTGCTTGAAAGTCTCATACAGAAATTTTTTTTATCGATATTTCGTTACTCCTTGGGATGTTTTTTTTTTATAAAAGTGACCACAAGCTCATTAATTAATTAGAAAATTATATAAATATATATTTTTTAAATATAATAAAAAGAAAAACTCATAAAGATATTTAAATATTAAAAAGGTCTGAGATTTAAGAATGCAATGTTACTCATTAAAACTGGTTGACGATGAATTATATGCACGATACAGATTTGATGAGCACGCTTATAGATACAATTAAGAAATAAAAGAAATTTATTTTGCTTAATACATTTAAAATACCAAAAAGATATTGAAATATGTGCTGCAATTATTTCAATAACGAAACGACTTAAGCCCGACAAAAGGTGTGATGTGCACATTATTTCTGTTTTGTGTATATTCTAATATACTTTTTTTAATCATTATCCATAACTTTCCTTTTAAAATTATATCATACTTTAACATCTTGTGCGCTTTCTGAAAGTCAATATTTTAAGATTGGCTCAACAATGATCCTGAATATCGGCCGAAATTCATTACAACTTTACAAAGCGATCTTTTTGAAATCGATCATTTTCCATCACATGCCTAATTAATTGAAAATAAAATTTGAAAACTGTATTTTTTATTAATCAGCTAAAATTGATTGGTATTGATATTTCTACACACAATTTTCTATTTTCCCATATCTAGCAGGAATGTTTTTCTTTTATCATAAAAATAAGTCGAAATTATTTAACAACTGTCAAGAAATCGACCATGAATAGAAATGAATTATAAGTTGGTAGCTAAATGTAAGTTTCATCTCAACTATTCCATATGCTTCGAGAGCGCTTTAAAGCTCCAAATTGGACACAAGGAATTTTGGCAAAACATATAAGCAAATAAAAAAATTAGCGTCATAACAAGTGATAAGCACTTACTTCGGCCCTAAAAATGCAAGATTTTCAAAACTTTTTTAATGCGATTTATCAAATCGAGATGAAAATAAATATATGCCAGATAATCCCGATATATTGTGATGGCAGCAGTTTGAATTTAGTAAATTGTTTTAGTAAATCTGGAGGTTTACTCCATAATTTGAATCGAATATAAATTCAGACCGTAACCCTTATAATATATAAAACAATAGAGGTATTCAGTGCTTGGTGCAATTGCAAAATATCATGGATTCTTCTTAATACTCCAACAAAAAATATTCACAAATTCGCTGGTTTGCAGCATCGCACAATAAAGAACTTGTAACATTTCGAGTTTAGCAACACTGCAATGGTTTTGTTTAATTGCATATCGTTACCTAAATATAGAAAGGCCCTAATTGTGTTTTTTTAATCGAGTTTTTTTTAAATTTCAGTAAATTCAAGAATCTCTTATCGAACTATATTTTGAAAAAAAAATACTTAAGGCAATTCCATGTTAATGTAACGATATAAAACAGTTACGATAACTTGCATTTGCATTTTCGCAAGAATATTGATTATTTGCACAACACACGGAACTCCACTATTATTAAAAATTATTTTAATCTATTTTTTACTTCTTCTTCGTAACATTATTTAAATTAAAAGAAAAATGTTTAAGATCAGGAACGAATCAGTAGTTTTTATATAAAATTAGTGTATGATTTTATGCGGATGTGAACCAGTCGCACAGAGGGAAATCTGAGCGCAATTGGAAACTGTATTTTATTTATTTTTTAATCATATAGGAAGTTAAACAAATATTCAATATCAATTTAAGTCCCCCATAAAAACAAATCTTCTTTTAATGTGTTAATTCAAAATTTGTTTAAAAATTTAAAAATAACTTTTATTTTACAAAATACAAAAAATGTATATAAACTAAAAACCAACTAAATAAATGATATATTTAATTAAATGTAAAAATGTCTTAATCGAAAATGGTTTGTGTTTGTTTTGCGAACTATGTATACTCGTATTTTTAAATTTTCTTTTTTTTTTTGTTTTGCTTTCATTATTAATAAACTTGATTATCATAATTATTTATATATTATATTTTTATAATTATTTATAATATATAATGTACGATAATAATGTATATTTAGTATATATAAGTATATATAATATGTATATATGCTTAAATTGTGTTTTAATTTAATAATTGCCTTATATAAAAAAAACATATTTTTTAAATTTAATTATTATATCAAATGTATATTTATATAAAAAAAACACGGCTTAATGTTTTTATTTATTTTTTTTTTTCAATTTTTTAAGTTTAAGGGTAAAAAAAATGTTTAGCAGTTTATGCTGATTCTCTCTCTTATTTTGTGTGTATTCTATGTATTAATTTTTATGTATAATATATGCGATTTTCATTATATATAAAATACATTTAATCAGATCCAAAATTATTTACCTAAAGATAATTATTTTATCTTCTGTTAAATTCAGATTTGATAGCTGGAAAAAGTTAAATTAAATAGTTATGATTAAGAAAATATTAAGTTTTGTTGAAATATTAGGTGTACACTGCTTTGCCTCTGTCGTTTGACTAAAGAAGGCTTTATTTGTAGTTGATAAGCGAAACGAATTGGTTATAAATTGAATTCTGTAAAATTGGTCAATTGCACCTTTATAATCAGAGAAATCGGAAATATTCTCTAGATAAGTGTTTTATGCGCATTTAACATGCGGTAAAAAAATTAAAAGTTGAAAAGGATATTTTTTTATCCTCTGCAATAGAAACAAAAACTGATTGTTTGAAAATAATTAGGATTCTCACTAGAAGGTATCATAGAACAGATTGAATGCCTTATTTTGATGTTTTGAATGCAATCACAAAAAACCTGCATGTTTTTGTCAATCCACGTCATTTGAAAAAAAAACAATATATTGGACATTGGAAAGAGATAAGTGCGACGAATTTTATTACGTGCATTGCTTGTTTTGTATAAATGTTCACTGGTCTTATCAAAAGCAACGAATACTCAGTGAATGGTACGAACACTTTTAACTGTGATTGAATACAACGCAGTCTTGTTTAAAATATATACTCTTACATATGGTAAAATAATACTGGTAGTGTCGAAACTACAACAACACTGCTTTCAGGTTCGAAGCTGTCAAAAAGCACAAAAGAAAAATGACAAACAAATTTTATATTCACATTTGTGTTTGGTTGCGTTTTCTGATCTATAAAGAATTTTGCATCTTTTTATTTGCATTTGAAATATATGTTAAAGTGTGTTTTTTAGTACATAATCAAATTTTGACAGCTGCGAACCAAAAAAAGTCAGTTAACGCTTCGCTACTACCTGTATTATTCTACCATGCTCTTACACTAGTGTTCATAAAACATAACATATGCATTGAATTGGTAATATATTTTAAGTCAAATGTTATATGAAAAATTTATTTAAAATATATGTATATGCCGAACCAAAGTTGACGTTCGTTTTCCATTGTATTTGAACAATCGATTACACTTTCCACAATGAACTATAACATTCTGTTCATTTTGTATTAAAGAACACATTTTCCAAAATTTTACTTTCTGAATTTTCTTTTTTGATTTTATTTTTTCTAAGATTTCCTCACATTGAATTTTTTTATTTATAACATTTGAAATTACAGTCAAACTTCCATAACTCGAACTTCTATAACTGGAATTTTTTCTAACTCGATTCAATTCGATTGGCAGTAGCGTTAAAATAGATAATAACTTGCAATTCTCCTTCCGTAACTCGAACTTCCATACCCCGAAGTTCTTCATAACTCTAACGAAATTACATCCATATGAATTCTATAACTCATAGTGATTTAATTACTTATTAACTGGTATGTTGCATACACATTATTGAAGTGCGTTGTTTTGAATTAATTTTTTTAATTTTATTCGGGGGTTCCATCTTAAGCGCATGTTTGGTGGAAGAGACTTTTCAGTAGCCTTCCAGAAAAGATGTAGAAAATTATTATCGAACATTGAATTTATATTTGCAAGCTACAACGGATGATCACTACAAGGCTTTAAGCAATTTAGAGTAATTTTTTAATGAAAATAAAAAAATAAACAAATTTTCAGTCACTAATTTCGGAATATTTTTTCAGTGTCTGTTTTTAATATACGGACGTAGTTTCAATTGTGTTTTTTTTCAACAAATAAATTCTATAATTCGAAGTCTCAGAAGTCGAAGATTTTTTTGTGATAATGGTAATTCGAATTATGGAAGTTCAACTGTACTTAAAATAAACTTGTTATATAAATATGATACACTAAAAATCAATGAATACTTAGTGAATGGTATGAAAGAAATTTCATTTCTGAGACGGGCACCGCACACGTGATAAGTGTGAACCACGCATAATTCAATTACGTGAGCGTGCATGAGTAGATTTTTAGCGTGATTATTGTTTGATTTTTTTGCTTTATATATGAAGAACTTTAGCGAGGTACTCCGCATGGTGGGGTTCTCTCTCAAATCTTCTTGGAACCTTACCATTAACACGGCTCTTTTTGAGGTATACACTGACGGATCCAAATCATGTTTAGGGTAGGACCCTTCCTACATTTCTCTATTTCGACAGAGGATGCGCTTTAAATTATTAAATTATTGTAGTATAACTTAAGTTGAAATATCAGCCATAAAAAGGACACTTAAGCTACAACAAGGTATACGATCAGGATATTCGAATATGTACCATCTGCAAAGCAGCACGAATGGTGTCACATTCCAACGTGGAGCTAATCAGGCAGGCAACATAATTGCGTATAAGCTAGCCAAGGAAGAATCTCGTTTGCAAGAATTGAAGAGCAGAAACTAATTGGGATAGCAAAATCTAGATGGTTCAATGAATCCACATGTACTGTCTTTAGATCAGTGAAGCGCAAAATTTAAACTGTGATTGTGTTGTTGCTTATTAGCATTAGTGGAGAAATCGAGTTTTCCCAGCAAACACAAAGTCAAGCGTTTGAAATGTGATGCCGCATTATGCTTAGGCAATACCTTAAGCCTTCAAACTAAAGCAACTTAAGCCTTCAAACTAAAGCAAAACGCTTCTTATCATAAAAATTACAGTTTGTTATTTTGCAATTTTTTTATTTTTTTTATTGCCTGTAAATATGAATTATTTTTTAGTTTTATTTTTTTTTTATTGCAAAGTAAGGACCAGTATATTGCATTCTAATTGCATCATTCCATTGTTTTTGAAAATATGAAATGGAGGCTAGATAAGCATTATTAAAAAATATATTAAAAAATCTATAAGTAGCCGCCGCATTAGAGTCTAATTATAATGCTCACTTAAAAAATGTTTTCAATGTTTGCTGTGCAATCGTCGCTGTCTCATCGACGACTAAATGAAGAGCATAAGAATCTGTGTAAAGAATGTGTATGCGGTAATTTCCACAATTGTGATATGGGCTGCGCATCAATGCTTTATATCAACCTGGCCCCAATATGATCGAATTACATCTGCCATCATACTGGTAATCCCTCGACAACAGCTTTGTATATTCGTATCAGTCCTAAACATTGCCTTCGTTTCATAAGCACCCACGCAAGAAGATTGAATCTACCTTTTAACGACTTCTGCAGAACTTGTCAAAATGAAGAGAGGAAGAAACTGTCAAGCACCTCCTCTGTCAATGTCCAGCTCTGTCCTATCATAGAGCCATGTACCTAGGTAAACAACTTTACCCGAACTCGCAGAACTTGCGGAATGCAAACTGAAAAGAATAAACCAGTTTATTCGTAAATCGGGTTGGTTTAATACCGACCACAATATAGGATAGGGGAGAATTCCTTTTCACTCTCCACATCAGGCATCACAAATCGAAATATTTTCTGGGCCCAAGTGGGCCGGTTGCTTGCAGCTGGCAGCCTGTGCAACCTAACCTATGTATTTCGTGAGCATGAGTTTTTGTGATTATGACTATTTATTTCCATTCAAGTGAGCGTGCATGAACTTGAGCGAAAAATATACGGTCGTGCATGAGCAAAATTCTTTTTAGTCGGCAGCGCCTTGAAAAATACTATTGACTGATGTTTGTGTAGTCAACACGAGCATTCTCCTAAGAATTCGATACTATCAGTAATATCGATAGTTTTATAACGAACAATCGAATGAGGCGACTATCGATAGTTTTGTAGCTCTCTAATTCTCACAATGGGTAGGAGCAAATGTGAACAAAAATGCATAATTTTTACCAACACGACAACAATATATACAAATGCATTTCGTCATATGATTTCAAAAAAGCCCTAAATTACAAAAAAATCAAAATCGACTTCTTGATTGATTACTATCCACTATATAAAAATACATGTCCCTGGAAAATTTTACATATTAAAATTGTGTAAATTCCTTAATAAGAAATAAGCTTAAACTGAAACAATTTTGAAAAATGTTGGTTAACTTTTCATATTAGAGTTTTTTGCTTGCCCTCTAAAATTTGTTCAATGTAACTTAGGGCTTTAATGAATTCATATGACGATTTGCAATTTGTTTCATTTTACTTCATTAGCACGAACAAAATCTTGAACAAAAATGATAGTGCATATTTGCTAACTTGCAAATAAAAGTAAACAGCAGCTTGTGGCATATCAGTCACAATGTTGTTATTCGTAAATACGTAAAACTATTGATTTTTCTAATAACACTACATAACACAAACAAAATTTCTAGTTCCTGACAACTAATTCTGGCAGAGTTGAACTAAAACAAATATACGTGTATCGGTATTTTAAAAGTTCACGATTGGCGCCATGTTGTTTTGGGGTTAAAGTTCAAACACCCCTTTTGCAAATGTTTATTTTAAATCGCCATAGGAAGCCACGTGGATCTCCTACTTTCGGTATAAGATATATACAGCAAAGTTATGTATGTATAGTGATATAAGGAATATTTATGTGGAACAATTTAACACTTCAACTCTTCATCTAAAGGGACTCTTTAGGCATCGTATTGAAAAGGGACAAAAAAGAGGCATAAGATGAGGAGTTAGAGAATTAAAATGTTCCACAAAAATAATTGTCATGCGATTCTACTATGAGTCTCTGAAGACATTAAAATTGAAAACTTAACTACAACGCCAATAATAAGATAAAACTTAAAATATGACAAGGGTTAATTTCGAACTTATTCTGACATTTAAAATGTAGACTGTAAATGAGATATAGATGACGAAAATGTAGCAACACGTCTCAACTAATAAATAAACAAAATAGAAAAGCCATCTGTTGATCGGAATTCAAAACAGAACTTTCGCTTCCGCTGCGAAAAGATTTGTAATCATATTAAAAAGAACATATCACTAAAGTATCAAAATATGCTTTAAAAAGTTCGATTGTGTTCTATAAATTCGAAAGATGCTGCAAATATGCTCTTAAGTCTGAAATATGGAAAACAAATACTAAAAGGTTGAAATATGCTGCAAATATGCACTAACAAATCGATGATAAAATTAATAAAACTTTTTGAAATGGATAAAAATTAGATCTCCGCCTCCATAGTTTGAACGAGAAAAAGCATGCAGCTGCGTATTTGCGGTTTCCCTGTTGATACTCTTATTGAAAATTTGATTAATATTTGTAAAAATAGCGCAGTTATTCTTGATTCAAAATGTCAGTTTACAAAGCAGAAACTAGTCTTAAAAAAAGGTTTATAAATTAACCATTTTTGCCTCTTCGACTCGACCAGATTTTTACAAAAATAAAGTACCGTATTTAGAACAAACGGCTGAAGAAAAGTTGTACACTTGAAAATTAAAAATATTTACCATCTATTATTTCTTGTTTAACTTTTTGTATTTCTTGTTTCATTTCTTTAACAATTTCAGCCTTTAATTGTTCCAAATCACTACCAGACAATGCCACCGATAAGCCATCACCATTGACCTGCTAAAAGAGAAATTAAACTTGTTTTCTTTCAAATTTCTTTTAAAGCAGAAATATTATTTTACCTTAAGTATCGTTTCTTCACTTGCACTGCCGAAACGTTTGCGCATGGGTCTGGGTGATTCACCGCCACTATTCGATGTATTATTTGAGTTCGCATTTGAATTGCTGGAATTTGAGTTGCCCAATTTGTGTGGCAGAGTGTTTGATTTTTCCCAGGGTCGTTGTTTAACTTCTGGCTCTGGTTCGGGCTGAAAAGATTTAAAAAAAAACGAATATTATAATTTTACAAAACTCTTTTGATTTAAGTCGTTCTCTACTCACTTCTTTCTTTTCAGCCTGAGCACGTCGTCGCGCCAATGTTTTTGCCATTTCATCCATCATTGAGGCCATGCCATTAGTACTGCGTCCAATGGTGCCATAATTACCACTGCCACCGCTGGGAGTACTGCTGCCACTATTCTCTGTGGGTGCTGGGGTACTCTGTAATATTAAAAAGTACACACAATTATTTGGTAGAATGTTTAAGTTTTTAAAGCTCAAAGATTACCTTCTTTTTTAATTTTGCCTGTTGCAATTGAGCAGCTAATGAGCCCATTAAATCGGTTTGAGGATCATCTTTTTTGTTTGCTAAACCACCCATAGGAGGTGGAGGTGGTGGAGGGGGAGCAGCTGGTCCTCCGCCACCACCCATACCTCCTAAGGCGGGTGGCGCCGGAGGTGCAGGCGGTTGTGGTGGAGGAGGCGCTCCCGGGCCACTGCCCGAGGTTGCATTATTGTTAAACATTTGAGGGGCGGCACCAACAAATGTTGGTGGTGGTGGCGGAGCTGGCGCACCAGCATTTGGGGCAACACCTGGACAACCGCCATTACTGCCCATGCGATTCAGTGGTGGTGGCATGGGTACATTACCACCAATTGCATTGCTTTGCTGCGCCATCATAGGTGGTGCTGCTGGCACCTGGCCATAAGGATTCTCTTGTTGTTGTACCTGACCACCACCATTCATTTGACCATAAGCATTTGGTGGCATGGGTGACCCATTGGGCATTGCTGGTGGCTGTGGTGGTTGCGGAGCCATGGGTATTCCGCTGACTGCTCCAGCCATCATGCTGACGGCGCCACCTAACTGCGTTTGACTGCCGTATACCACGCTGTTGGCGCTTTGTGAATTTGGCATAAGTGGTCCCAATTGTTGCTGCGAAGACACATAAAGCGGTGCACCACCACCGTTTTGATTTTGATGCGGCGGTGGCATAGGAGGTTGTGAAACATTTGGTGGCATTATACCGGGCTGCTGTTGTGGATATTGATGCATATTAAGATTTGGATTAGAATTTGATAAAATATAGTGTGTTTGTTGATACTGATATTTTATATTGAATATAATTGAACGGAAGGATTCAATACAAAAGGGAGGAACATAACAACAGTTTTCAGCCAGATCGGAATATGACAAATTGTTGTTTGATTTTTATAAATTTTTTTTTGTTTTTATTGTTGATTAATTATAAATTTGCAGGAATTTTTGTTTTATTTTATTTCATTTCATTATTTTTTTTTATTGATGGTAGGAGTTCAAGCAGTAGTTTTGTTTATTTTTCATATATTGAATGGTTTTGAAATATTGATTTTTGTAAAGGTTGGAAAAAGCGTTCAGGCATGAAATGAAATGAGAAAAAAGGAAATAAAGAAATAATGAAAATATACATAAATAAAAGTTTCCTTCCAACTTAATAAATCAGACTAGAAGTTGAAATAAAAGAGATTTTGTATACTTAATTCCATATTACTTAAAATTAAAAAAATTATTTATTATATAAACTTATTATTCGAGAGATGCCTCGACATTTCATGTCAAAAAATTTAATTTGTTGTGGGTTGAGCTTGCAGTTCATTGGAGCTCTTGTCAAATCATTAAGAGACCTCAAACCGTATTTTTGAAAAGTTTAAAATCTCTTGTTTTTAAAGTCTTCTATTTTTTTGCGTTTGATTTTTGAATTGAAACTTCGAAAATAAATCTTATTTTCGATCACTGATTTTACAAATTAACTTTTAATTTCGATCCCTGATTTTACAAAATGAGGACATTAAAGGCATTGCCAACTAGGAAGATTTTGCTGTTCAAAGTAATTTCTGGAGACTCTTTCTATTCTATTTTATGTCTTCTTTTGTGTTTTGTGATGCTTTCGTCAGTTTTAAAAAATTTGATTATTGATTATTTTATTAATAAATTCTAGATTGTGATTTCCGCAAACCAGAGGATTAAATTGAATAACAAATTTGTAAGAAAATCAAATCAAATTAAATAAATTTGAATTGCAAAATCCGCTTTTAGTATCATTTTGAAATTGTTGTTTAAGTTCCTTGAATATATTTGCTACAATATATATGGAATAGTCCTGCTACTGTCCTAAGTAATAGCATCGGAAATTTCAAAGCGTTCTGGGACAAATATCCAATTGTTGTGCGAATAATAACAATGTTGTCGCTTATTCCGCTTAAAACAATCCTCAAAACGTGTGAGCTGCGAGCTCATATCTCAGCCGTTTATGAAGCATAAAATCTGAAGCTAAATTTTACAGGTCGGTTTTACAAAAAGTCGTGTAACTAAAGTCAGACTGACCATCTGTCGTTGAAGTAAATTTGTATACAAAAACTCATTTGGATAATAATTTAGAAATATTCAAATTAGATCTAATGCTGCTGCATTAGTGGTTGCATACTTTACTTTCGAGCCAATTTTATGATTAAAATCTCAAAAACAAACAAAAAAATCAAGCTCACAAAAAATTCTTGAATTGGGTTGGGCAATTCAGATCAAAAGCTAATTAAAGAGTAAAAAACAATTATTCCTAATATGAGTACAAAATAAATTTGCGTACTTTAGGATTTTTACTGCCCCGTTAGATATAAAGGAAATCAAATTAATAAATAAAGAATAAAAATATTTACAAAATTTTGAGGCCGATAGTAAATTATATAAAGTTGTACAATAAATTTGTAACATTGTAACACAAATGTTAGACAAAACCCAAATTACATACATACGTATTTAGTTGGAATAAAAGAAATATAACAAATGAAAACAAAACAAAATAAATAAACTCATTCAAACTAACCTGATTTGGTTGTGGTGGATAACCGGTAGCATTGACCATTTGTTGTGAGGAGTAAATAGAATGTTGTTGCTGTTGCTGTTGAGACGGTTGTTGTTGTTGCTGTTGTTGCTGTTGTTGTTGTTGTTGCAGTTGTTGGGCAGTATGATATTGTGTTTGACCTGGTACTGGTGGTGGCTGTATATGTTGAGTTGGCTGTTGTTGTTGCTGCTGCTGCTGCTGCTGCAGCATGCCACCATTCTGGGTTGGCCCGTTACCAGTATGACCATAAAGAGCTTGTTGTTGCTGATGCTGTTGTTGCAGCATTTGTTGCTGTGGCTGGGGAGCCGGCGGAGCACTAAGGGAATTCCTTTAGTGTTTTAATGTTTGTAGGCAAAATAATTTTATTGTTTTCGATTTTTTTGTGTTTGGTGTTATTTTTAATAAAATTTCGAGCCAATTTTCATTATTATTTTTTTGGGGGGGAATGGGATGAGTGTATGTGTATGAGAAACAAGAGAAGATATAGTGACAGTACAAACAAGGACACATAGTTTATTAATTAAGACAAACAGACAAACAGTTTCGAATATGATAAAAAGAAAAGGAATTATCAAATGATATGAAGGGGAGTGTAGAATGAGAAGGGAGGTGGAGTTAGTGTGTAAATGTGTAGTGGATACAATTACAAAGGTGTTATAGGTGATGATAGTTGTTTAGTTTTTATTTTTCAGTTGACATTAGTAGCAAGCGTTGTTGTTTTGATTTTGCAATATTTGTTGAGTAGATGGATTTGATAGATAGATTGATTGATTGATTGATGGATTAAGCAATGACAAGATTTTTGTATTTATGGCGATAGATGACGTTGAACGTTTGTCGGGTTTTTAGTTTAAGAAAAAAATCATACAAAAATTGCCAACAAAAAGAAATACAGAAAAATACGAAAAAGAATAAATAAAATAGAAATGCATTCTAGTTGAGTAAAAATTATTTAAGTACATTAAAAATTACTGTAAAACTAGCAATTACAACATTCAAAACATTTAGTTTCCTGTGCACGGGAAATACCATATAATGGAAGCTTTTAAAATCGTATTAAAGGACAATTCCATTTCCCTGGAATTTGTTTGTTTTTCTTCAGTAGTAAAAGTTTTTTTTGAAAGATTGAATTGTACTCCTTTTCTTTGTTTAAGAGCGAATATCGCACATGTTCCGCTAAAGAGTCAACTCAAAATTTAAAAATTTTCAGTAGAGGCAAAAAACTATTTTTTGTTATACATACTACTTTTATATCAAGAAGAGGAATAAGAGTAGAGAAAATGATGTAAGATTTTTACAGTGGGTAGATATGACTCTCTTTAGAGGAACCAGTGCGATATGTGTTTTTAGAATAAATGTAAATTCCTTATACACATTTATTCATTTCTGTCCGTTTTTATTGAGTGATAATATAAAATATTATTATTAAATTAATATCAAAATATTATTATATTATTATAAAATATTATGTGCTGTTCATAGCATCCAATTTTTATTATATTGGAATGTTTCGTTTTAATTTTATAAAACTTAAGCTGGATTCACCTATAACATTTTTTTCCGGGCACATTTCTTTTCATATGTAGTTTGAGGTTTCCCTTCTTGATAAATAATTTTGCTCGGACATGTCTCAACTTGAATTGGTTGAACTGAGTTACCACCACATTATTGGTTTTCAAAAACGGTTTTACAGAAATTCTTTTATTTTTCATTTGTTTTTTCTACAAATGTCTTTGAAAATAATTTTGATTTATTTAGTTCACAAGCAATTAATAGAAGCACTTGTATTTTTCATTTTTTCTATACAATTTGTCACCGATTTGTACTTTTTATTTACATATACATATATTTCTTACGCTAACCGTGATGTTGCGAAACATTTTTGATCCAACAAGTGTTGCAGAAAACTTTCAGTCAACAAAATGTTGTCCGAAACAATTGAAAGTTATTAAATTAGAAAGATTGTCTTGTATTTCGAATCAAAAAGTAAAATACTCAAATTTATTGCGAAAGCGTTTTCTTTCCATTTGAATTATTGGAATGGAGTTGTTTGGGCTTAAGTGCTTAGGCCTAATTACCTAAAGTGATATTTATGTATGTACGTATGTATGTATATGGAAAACAACATTAAATTTCAACAATTTAAGAATTTTGTTTTATTTTTTTTTTATAAAAATTTTAAATTTCAAACATTATAAAAGTTCTGCGCGTCTGTTTGATGAATAATTTTTATGAAAAACATACTGAATTTATATTTTTGCATTTGCCCAAAAGGACTTTAAAATCGAGTATCTTGTTTATTTCGAAAGTTTGTTATTTAAAAAAAACTTTGTCTTTCTGTAATGAATTTGAAATACGAACGAATCCATTTATTTTTGAAACGAAAGCAAATTGGAAAATTTTCGTTTGAAAACGAAAATAACAAGCTCTTAATTTTACCAGTTAGAAAATTTTCATTCACTTACGGCAACTGCCTAAAATACAATTTTGTTCACCCACTATAAATTTAATTTCAAACAAAAATATACAATTTTCGCAAGAGGCAATTTCGTTACGTTTTTGTGAATCCTTTCATAATAATTTATAAATAATTCGTATCTCTTTAACTCTTCCATTATATAACCTTTCTTCGACAAATTTTAAGGTCCTGTATCTCCAAAAGCGAATCAAGATTTCATTTGCAACAAAAAAGTTGTTAAATTTTGTTCTTAATATAAATGTCCGAATGAAATTTTCTTTCGCATTTAGGGAAACAGACCCTAAATCTCTTTTTGAAATAATTTGGTATGAGTTTAAGACAAATCCGAACACAAACCTGCTAGTACGATGATGACCCTGCTGTGGTGTCGGTGGGCTTTGTGGTATATTATTTTGATTTGTTTGTGAAGTTGGTGTTTGTGCCGATGGTGTTACCTGCCCGGTAATTTGTTGTTGTTGCCTTAAAATAGCAGCATCTTCACTGGTCATAGTGCGATAGCCCATATCCTCTTCATAGCCATTACCATTTGTGGGCTGACCAGGATTGGTGGGCACTCGGCCACTAAGCACCTAAAAAACAAAAAGAAAACAAATAATACTAACAACTTTTGTTTTGGAACAAATCTCCCTGATTAACTTACATCTAATGCATGCATCATAGCTCTGGCAAATGCTTCAGCATCATTTTGACTGGAAAAATTTAAGCCATACACATTTTTAGAGTCTCGCCATTGATGGAATGTGGCAGTGGCTTGATTATATTTCAGTCCCTTTAAGATCGAACAATTAATTACAACTTCGTGATCTTGTAGTTTACGTCCCACCACACGAAATGTATTATTCTGTTGATGATGATAGATTTGGACCTTGCTGAGACCGGATGATGACCCCGACGGTACCCATTTCTTTTGGATGTCATCGTAAACCATAACGGAGGCTCGCGCTCCGATAATACTTTGTTCACTGAAACGAAAAATAGAAATGATTTGTTTTTATTTCCACAAACTACGAAATTTGGTGAAAATGTGTTGTACAAAATAAAGTAATTTTCTAAACAGTTCATTGTCTCATATGAATAATTATTTGTAATTATATGCTACACTTCTTCAAGCCATTAATAACTTATTATTAAAGAGAAGATTTTTCTTTTATATATTTTGGATTTAATGTTTTCGATTGCGTTTTTATCTGTTGCAAACTAATTTAACAACAAACTAAAAACTAAAATACAATTAACAAACTTAAAATAACTGCATACAGTTTTTAATTGTTGTGTTATCTTAAAACGTTTGGAATGCTTTGTAAACGTTAAGACATTTTATTCAATATGGAATGTGAAATTAAATTATTACGAAAGAGAAGTGTATAATTGAAATTGAAATAAAACGAATTCTTTTTTTCGCGCAGCAAAGAAGAAAAATTTCTAGGGAAAAATAGAAAATTCTCCTTTTACGTCATAATCGAAATTTTGAATTTGAAAATATTACTCTGCCATCTGGCTTTGAAAAAGAGTGTATAATAATAAATTGTTTATTTTATTAATAAAAAAATAATTACGTTTGACCAATTCATAAGCTATTGTAGGAGTTGTAAGTTGTAACAATGTTGTTGGTAATTTCCACATAAGCATGTTTCTAAGCAAATGTTTCTATAGAAATTAACAAAAACATTGATAGAACTTACAAATTCTACAATAGATTGACTGTCCGTGAATTTGTTTTTTTCTTTCTTGCAACAAGCTGAGATGAAACTAATTCGAGTACGCCGTTTTTCGAAGCGTTCGTATTCGCGATTTAAAATTATGGCGTTAAATATCGCAACTCCGTTTTGAATAAACACAACAGTTAATATAATATTTAATTTAATAAATTTGAATCATGTAAACTCTATTAAATGTACGTAAAAAATATGACGCAGCAGCTTTTTGCCGCTAAATATTATTTTATAAAAAAAATCGAATAAAAATATTTTCACCAAAAAAATTTTTTTCGAAAACTATTTTTTGCAAAAACATTTTTTTTCGAATAAAAATATTTTTCCAAAAAATATATTTTTCAAAAAAAAAAAATTTTCCCAAAATATTTAAAAAACTATTCACAAAAAATATACATATTTCTCCCAAAACAAAGACAAAAATATTCCCAGCAAAAAATATTTTTCCCAAAACAAAAAAAATCTATATATTTTTTTCGCTATTCATAGTCTGCTTAGTTTCGACTTATCTTAAGTTGAAACATTCGTCACTTAATAATAATAATAGAAATATTTATGATAAAAAGAAAAGAAAGACATACAGTAAACTCGCGATAACGTGAACTAAATTTTACCAACGCAGTTCACATTTCCGAGCTTGTTCACGTTATCGAGTACACAACTTTAAAACAAAAAAATCCCTATTTAATATAAAAAATTATATTTTAATAATTAAAAATGGTAAACAGCATATTAAATTAATTACTTTATTAAGTTTTAGTAACAAAAACTAAAATGCAATATATTCAGTTCACTTTGCATTCGATAAATAACTAAAAAAAATAATATAAAATAAAGGACACAAGAAATTCATAGTTAATTAACAAAAACAAAAAAAAAATAAACTAAAACTAATAGGAAAATTTTTTTTAGATCAGCTCTTCCATTTTTGCTATTAACTTTTCCTTAAATGGTTCAAGGGGAACACCGATTTTTTGTTAAAATTTTTGGAGCCATCCTTTCCTGGCGTTAAAATAATACGTCAACGCATACATAAACGAACAAAGAAACGTTTAAACATAAGTAAACAAACAAGTAACTTTTAATTCGGGGATTCCCCTATTTAAAAACAGATTAATAAATAAATAAATAAAGTGTTCACGTTTTAAAGCTTTCAGATTTTGATCACGTTTTAGAATACTCTATGGTAAAATAAATTTATTCACGTTTCTAAAACGTTCACACTTTCTAGTGTT
The DNA here is from genome assembly GCA_956483585.1 of Gymnocheta viridis. Taxonomy (NCBI): domain Eukaryota; kingdom Metazoa; phylum Arthropoda; class Insecta; order Diptera; family Tachinidae; genus Gymnocheta; species Gymnocheta viridis. The sequence continues at coordinate 105,161,823 of OY101441.1, read as the reverse complement.
CACTTTTTCGCGAGTTCACTGTATAAAGATATTGAAATAATAAAATGATAAAAAGATTTACAACTGCAAAGTTACTCATTTAAAATGGTTGACAAAGAATTTTATGCACATTTAGAAAAGTCCGATTGACTGATTTTCTGGTAAACATAAACAATACAAGCTACTCAATATACGGCAGTTAATATACGTATAAGAGTGTTAAAAACTGACTTTTTTGCGAAATCGGTTTTCGAATTATTCGAAAAATAGCTATTTTAAAAATCCTAGTTTCGAATACGGATCTGTGTAAAAGAAAACATCCGTTTTTTATACGAAGCACCCAGCGCAAGCTTCGTAATGACTTCCATTTAACAACGATATGCTTTTCTTCACAAACTACATCCATATGTACCGTCTGAAGCATTTCAAACTAGCTACTCAATTAGAGACCATCCTAAATTAGCCCGTTAAGCGTAGCATTTTCAAGCGCCTAGCTTTTACGCTGATTTGACTTACTTAAATAAAAGCGTCAGCGCTGTGCAATAAACAGTAATGCTAACTTATCTTATTTAATAGAACTCACAAAATATAAATAAAAAACAAATAGACCTAAAACCGCTAGATTGACCTAAAACTTGCTAAATTGCTTTGCTTACTTTGTATCAATTAGAAAAGAAAACGGAAAAAGAACTGGGAGCAAATCACGGCATTCGATATCGAGTAAAATCCCATACAAAATTTTTTGAATTTGTATAGAAATTTTCCTGGATATCGAATGCCGTGATTTGGCCCAAGTTTTTTAACAGCCAACTTTACTACTTAACGCGCTGTCAAAATCGGTTTTGGCAATTGCAAGGACTTGACACCGCGCTACTTGGGTTTGCATTTATACATTTTGTATGAGCGTGAGAATTTTTGAGACAGAAAACGCTTGTCGCGCTAAATTAAGTTGGTCTCTTACTATTAAAATTTAATAATTAAATAAACATAAAATTTGTTCTCTGAGTGGAAGTTCAGGTTGCGCTCATAGTACATTAGTTAAACGGTTCAATACCTCGCGATGCAAAGTGGATTTATTTTAAATTGAGTGAGTGTTCATAAAATAAAATTTTAGCAAGTAATAAAATAAATATGTTAAACCACATGCTGGTTTTTTTTCGGCCGTTCTATCATAATAATAAATAATTTTAAGGTTTTATAAAAAAAGGAGTCGTTTTTGCAACTTTAATGTGATAATAAGAAAAGCCAGTGATACAGAACAAGGAGAGAAAGCTTCGATCAGAACTATGCGATGTGAATTTTATGAGTCGTGTATTCTTTCTTTAATTTGATTTAAACAGTGATGATGTTTGAATAAAATCTTCCCAAGTAAATGATTCGGGTGTTGATGAATTGAGTTGCGGTCACCGAAAACGTGGTATATTCCCACCACAGCAAATGTTCAAATATGTTCTTTATTTTCCTGTCTTTATCATAAAAATTATATAAATTTTCATTATCCGATGGGTTCTGATGGAATTCGATTTTTCGATTCGAGTTTTTTTTACATAAGAAAGCATAATTCATAAACTAGGTTCTTAAAAAAGTTTTTTTATACGCTAGTTTCAATATAAACAAATTGCAATTGTTGTTTTTATTTGGCGGTAACAAAGGAGAGTGAACTATAGAGTCCGACCGAGCGTTCAGGCCCGGTGTCGGATTTCGAAAAAACCAATGTTTGGCGTTCGGAAATTTTTCGCCGAACACCAAACTTTGGATAAATTTTTTTTGGCATTTGTATATCATCAGAGGTAAACAAAAAGTAAAACCTGCAAAATATTAAAGTACGACGTTGTGAAAATAAAAGGCTTTTATGTTTTAACTAAATAAAAAACATCACAAAAATTTTAATTGTTTCTATTCAATGAAAAAAAAATCGGTTTCGAGTTCGGTGTTCGGGTACGTTCTGAAAAAGTGCGTAAATATACATTAGTAGAATACAATAAGCATTTTGTGTGAACGTGATTGGAGTCGTACTGTGTAGTTGACACATGTGTGCCGCCTTCTCTTTGCTCTTTTAAGGACTTGGCAGACAGACACACTGCCGTTTATCTAGAACCTAGATCCCTCAATTAGCACGAAAAACAAAGTGGTATAAGAATAATGTCGTGCAAAACAAGGATTATTATATTTATTCACAATTACTAAATTAAACTAGTGCAGACTAGAAATATTTGACAATTTCTTCTATATAAAACAAAAAAGTTCATCATAACCAACTCGTCAGTCAACTGTCTCAATGAAACTGTTATTAAAAATACCAAAATGTAATTATTGAAATTTGTAAGTTTATTTTTTATTTCCTCGAACAATTTCCTTTAACTGCTCAATATTTCATCTAACATATCCCGCTTTAAATGTCTTCCAATTCTTTTAGTTCATTTGAAAAAGTTTCAATAGAATCATTTAGAATTTTAATGATTTGAGGGAAAAAAATAGAAACAGGAAGTGACTTTTGTAAATAATGATTCAAACTAATTTTAGCGCAATATTTTCTTTTAAAAATATTTCTAACAACAACTGCAAAACAACACCTGACATGAATCATTTAAATGGAAATTTAAACTAAATTTCTAATAAAAAAAAACTAAAATAAAAAAGAACGAAAGAAAAAAATATTCTAAATCGTTTAAATCACTTTGAAACGAATGTAAATGCTTGTAATTGATAAAACAAAAATGGCAAAATGACTACAAAAATAATAATAATAATCTGAAGACAAAAAAAAATTAATAAAACAATCATAGAAAAATAAGAGCAAAATAATAAAATAAATTATAAACATTTATCAGATATATACTTGCAACAAGTACATGAATGAAAAAATGAATGAATTAATGTACGAGTGGCATGTATGACAGATAATGATGATTGCGATGAGGAACATAAAACCTGATGGCTGGATACACGATGAACTCTTGAGATAAAGGTGAGATTTACAGAAGCAACAACTTACACGTCTAGATTAAGAGATAGAAATAATAAAGTTTATTACGTTTCACTCGTTTTATACAACTCAAGTTTACAAAACTTACTCAAGTCTAAACTAAATTTCCTTTGTTTTATTCTACTTTGCCAATCGTTCGTTCTTCTGCTCTAAGCGCCCGACATTTAAAGCAGAGATGGCAAAATTGGTACAATTGTACGTTTGTTGGTACTATTCAAACTCTAAAAGTTCAAAGGTTTCCCCACTTTTAGTAATTTTATATGGCAACTGCTCATTGCTGTAATTTTACTGTGAATTAACTAAGTTATATACATTACCACTTCTAGACCATACCTTGCTCCGTTTAGAGAAAGAAGAGTGCACGAGCATGTTCCCTTGGCTAGTAAAAGATGGCAATTATAAAAGATGCAAAGCATGTAATGTCAATATAATGGGTAGCATAGTACACATTAAGTGGCATGCATCGTGTGACAGCCACAATAAAAAAGTTTAGCTATGAAAACCACCGAAAATTGGCGTTTTTATGAAAAACACAGGGCGCCCAAAAGAACAGTCAGCAAAAACAAAAAGCTTAAGTATTAATCAAACTTAAGTATTAATCAAACCAAAAAAGTTTGTCTTAAGTAAAACCAAAAAATTAGAAGGAAAATGGTACATGATATAAACCAACGTGTAACAATGGGTCAATTTAACGTAAATTACTGATGGTAAAATTTGAATATGAAGTGAAGTTATGTTTGCTTTAAAAACAACGAATAATACCTTCCACAATACAAATAACTCTCGTATCCTTTTTCGAGTCATAATTTGTATAAATACAAATTTGAAATCACATTCAACCGGGTCACCTAAACAGTGGCGGATATATGGAAAAACACATGAACACTGACGATGGCAGTGTAGCGGCTCCCGAAAAACAACGTTGTTTCAGTTCGGCCGTGTAAGTTGAAATTAATTGATATTAAAAAAACGTTCCCTTGTTCCTTTGGAATATTGTCTCATGTCCAATGCTTTCTGACTAAAAATGTTACGAAATGTTACGAACAACCAATTTGTTCGAAAAATAATCACTTTTGGAAATCAAGTTGACTATGTTTGCTCCGTAGTATAATTTGCCATTAGACCACTTAAAAATAATCTACTTAAAAATGGTATTTCAGATTCGCAAATTGTTAAGAAAATTAATATAAAAAACTAAGATTGTAACAGAAGTTACCAGGCCAGAAAATGTTGCCGACTTTAAAAACTTTTGTAAAGATAATTAATATTCAATAATATTAGATGAAAGCACCGATTGCAGTGTGTCTAAAAATTTAACAATAATAATCAGAGCTTTCCACAACAAATGCTGTGACAGTTTATCTATCATTAATTGACGTTTACTGTGAAACTGATGTAGAACTGTATATAGAAAACAATGAAATTGAAAATGATCTGATAATTCAGTTTAAAACAGTTGCCCAAAATTTTTATTTTAAATTTTGCGAAGTTTTAAGAACAAAATCCGGCTTTAAAAATTAAACATTAAAGAGGTTCGGTAAATTTAGCCCAGAAAATCAGTGGAAAACTAATAGTATAGTATAGAGCTGCAAAACTATCGATAGTCAGCCCACTCACTAGTTTCGATAGTTTGCTGAAAAAACTAAAAATTCTTTAATGGTCGTCAGAATACTTAAACGACAGTTGTGGAATAACATAAAAAGCACTCGTCCAACAATCATCAAAATCATCGCCAAAATGCCGATTAAATCGTCCATGACTCGCAAAAGAATCATTTGGAAGAGTAAAAGTAATTTTACTCTAACAATGGTCTGGACGATTAAAAATGCGTTTACTTCACATAAAGCAAGCACGATTAGTTTCATATTATTTTGTACATAAGTAAATAAATATAAAGTTTTACAGACGGCTAACAACCTGCGTCGAGGAAATTGCCACAAATGTGATGTTGACTACATATGATCGAACACGTATTTACTTTTAAAATTAGCCGATAGTATCGATATCGAAATAAAACTATCGATAGTCAGCTAAAAACAGAACTATCGATTGTTTTACAGCTCTAGTAATTTTACCGCTATTAGTAAAAATTTTCCTAAAGGAATATTAAAAGTTTTATATCATAATTTGGCAATTTAGTTCTTTTACTGATGTTGAAATAATAAAATCTTACAAAGATTCGAATATGAGTGATTTCTGGGCAATAGTTTCTACAATAAAAAAATGAGACAAATGAATTCATGTTTCTAGAAATTTCAAAAAGAGGAATATTATCAGTTTCACATTCATTTATAAATGTGAAGAAAATCATTTCCTTACCAAAATTATAATTAAAATCAAAGAAAAAAACAGACTACAAACAGCAACTCTTTGCGGCTTCATCCAAACAAAGGATTTACTGAATTCACAAAATTGCAATTGTTTTATGATATAAATATATCAAGTAAGTTATTATTAACATTGTAATTGCGATCTCGAAATCGATTTAAAAGTACCTTGATTTTCTTTATACGTAAATAGTTTATACAGAACTGCGTTTTGTTAGTGTTATTATAGTACAAATGAAATTTAATATACCTTTCTCGCTATATTCTTAACAAATCTAAATAAAAATAATATAAATAAAGTACAATTAAGTTTCAAAAAGTAAAATTTTTCAAGCTATTACAATTTTAAAATTCCTGATCCCATCCCTGATTTAAAGTGACACTTGAAGTTCTTCTGAGGAAATGATTAAATATCTAGATATTTATGCTTTGTTATGATGACGACAATGATGTAGATTTTTTTGTTGTTTAACATTTGTTGGAATTTTTTTCCCCCAACGTGTTTCTGGTATTAAAGGAAACAAACTATAGCTGCGATTAGAGACAGAAAAAAGTGTTTGCCAACTTTAAAAACAAACCAAACAAACAGCTAAAATATTGTCCATTTAGAATCTTAGTTAGAAGTATGAGAATTTTATAAACTTTATGGTCGTTTAAAAAATACCTTCAAGTTGTGTGTTTCTAGTTCAAGAAGCAAAGTTATTATTTGTCAGCTAAACAGTGGGCTTAAAGAGTCAACAAACAGCAAAAGAAAAAATGTAGCACAAATTTAGCATGAAAAGAAAAATCTGTAACTCTGAAATAACTACAAGTTGAGTCATGGATTATTTAATAAATAAATAAAAATTAAAAAAAAATAATCAGGTTTAATTTAACTTATGCTGGCTGGCTATAAATGTGTGTTCTCTCTCTCCACCAGTTGAGCCTCCTACTCTGCTATATTTTCAAACACCTTTTTCTTTTAAAATACACACAAAGCAAATCAAACAACGAATTCGACTAAAGTGTTTGCAAAAGCTAACACAATTGTAAATGAAGACGTAAAGAGAGAAACAAAAAACTGCTAAGTTGAGAGATTTATGATTTTCTGTAATAAAAAGCCGGTAAAATAAACAAAACCAAAAATGTCCAACCGAACAAACAAACAGCCAACTGACAAACTAACTTCTCAGTTGTCAAGTCTATTTAAGTTACATTTGTTTCTTATTTTTGTAATTTAAGGCAAGTACGTTTTTTTATTTTGTTTTTTGTTCTTCTTGCTTTATTCAGATAGATGGATGATGTTGTTTCATAGAATATAAAAAGAAAAATTCATTTCATAAGTCTTTTAAGTGGAGGCAAGTAGTATGTATTTACGTTTTTTTTTTATGGGAGTATGCATGTAGAAGGGATGCCAAGCTGATACTGAGTTTCGTAAATGCCGGGATTCAAGATTTTAGAATTTAAAATTCCGGGATTCATGGATTTTTTCGTGATACTTATATATAAACGATTTTAGATGGAATATTCTTTTGTGGAAATATCAAAAATAACTGGAGGTTAATTCTCGCGGTCGATCTCATGCGAGATTTACTCGAAGTTGCGATTTCTTTTATTTTTGGATTTCTGTCACTCGTTATCGAGTGAGTAAGTTGTATCGAAATTTCTGATGATGGCACTCGATAGCGAGATTACATTCGAATGCAACCGTGCGAGTTTAAATTCGATAACAAATTTGTTGTCGAAATTTTATTTTTAAAAAGTTCGTTGGATAACAAGAAAATGTAAGCTAAATTTTTTATAATTTTTTAATATTCACCCTTATTCCAGTTGGCGAAATCGACGTCACGTTAATACAATATCATAAAATTGGAGCTTGTCTACTCGCTCTCGAAAACGATTTCGTGCTACTGGCAGTCTATTTCTCTTCTCTAAGGTCCAGAAAATAACATGAGCCTGTCAAGAGTAGTCAGTTGTTTTCGAAAACGGGTAGACAAGCCCCAATTTTGTGTTGACGTGACGTTGATGTCGCCAACTGGAATAAGGGTGATTAACTTATTTTTATTAATTATTAATTAGGTCAAATACAACAAAAATAAATTTCAGGCAAAAACAAATTCTTGCTGAGTTTATGTCTGAACACAGCAATTTGGCAAAAGGTGTTCTTCCAAATACATGTCAAGGAAAGGCTACGGCTAATAGACTTTGGGAAACCTTGACCACTAAATTAAATGCCTCAGGTCCACCGTTTAAAGATATAAAAACTTGGCGAAAGGGAAATTATTCATTGTTTTCCATATTACCATGCTGCAAATAAAAACTTTTCTATTTTTCGGTAGGTCTATGCTGATCAAAAGCAAATGGTTAAGAAAAAGCTTTCTTATAATAAATCTTCATGCAAGAAAACTGGAGGAGGTCCTTTTGAAAAAAAAAAACCATTAAGTGTTACTGATGAACAAAAGTATACACGTAATTTTTACAAATTAAGTGGATATAAACTTAAGGTACGGTCACACTTGGCAAACCTTTGCCCAAAAAAACGTAATCACTATTTTTGCTTAGGGTTAGTGTGACTTAACTTGGTTTTTATAACACAAAATGATTGACTTCATGCCGCAAAATACTATTTTTATATTATTTTTAATAAATGCGAACCCATATTTAAAATAATATTAGTATTAAAGAAAATGCAAATTTAGCTTGTCTGTTGGTTACGTTTTTTTTGGGCAAATGTTTGGCAAGTGTAACCGTACCTTTGCTCATTATTCGGCAAGCCCAATGGTTCACTAGTGTCTCGGATTTGTCTTCTAATTGAATTTATGTCACACTCATTGTCCGATTCTGATAATGAAGAATCAAAAAATTGATTTGGGTCCATGTCACCGATTAAACAAAAAGAAAAAGTTTCAAAATTAAAAAGAAATTAGAACTTCTGTTGATAATTTATTTCTTTGCTTTGTAAGTATATGTTTTTTGTTTACTTATTTCTGGTGTTGATAGTCTTTTTTTTTAATCTTTTACAACACTTTACTAAAAAATCGATTCGCAATGTATCGAGTCGCATCATCAGAAAAACTCGTACAATTGAAATTAATTTAGATACGAATTTATTTCGATCACGAGTCCCGTAAATTTGCCCCCTGACTTTTATTTTTTCCCGGGTTTTTTTGCAACACTTTGATGGAAGCCTTATAATTTTTTTTTCATTTATTTTTAAAGTGGTCTTAATAAAGATTTACTTACAAAGATCGATTAGATATTAATGAAAATAAAAATCTTTAAGCTTCTATTATAAAAAGCAGCAAAATTGTAAACGATAATTTTTGCGGAAAAATTTACTCCAAAACAGACAGATAGAGATCGAATTCAAAATAAAGACAAAATAAATAAATAAAAGATAAAATTCCAAACCTGCCTATAAATAAACCGGTGTTTGGGCTTCTGATGTAAGAAACATTAAAATACACACGAATTGAAATTTTGATCCTTTTGTTTTCTGATGTCGTTTAAAAACAAAAATATGAAACTACTTGAAATGTGAAGTTTGAAGATCATGAAGAATAATTTAACGCATTCGCTGCCGTGGTTGTTTTTAAACTCAACCTCTAAGGATAGTTCCCACTTTTTTATTCATAACGATAACTAATACGATAATATTGGATAAAAAGTTGCACTAAAAAGTTTTACTAAGGTTGTAATTTGCTATTTATAGGCACTTTTAAGGTGCTATCGACGACGAGATAACTCGTAGTTGGCAGTGGATGGCGTTAAGAAAATAAATAAATATAACTAAGCAGAACATTTTTTGCTATTTTTGGTTTCATTTCTAAAAGAATTTTTTCTATTTATTAATAAAACTTCACTGGAAACATTTAATAATTTTTGGCGGAATGGTGGGATTTAAAAAAAAATACAAAAGTTTTAAGTTTGTCTCCGTCATGTCATAAATAAAGGGTGCTTTTTTAACAACTTTATTTTTGGCAGCACTGTTTTTGGATGCTCATCTGTTTTCGTGTAACACGTTACTGTTAAATATGTCCAGTTTGGTCTATAATTTAACCATGAAGCGACTTGCAAACGAACAACGATTGCAGATTGTTGAATTTTATTATCAAAATTCATTCACTTTTTTATCGGAAAATTGTGTTCAGCGGCGGAGCTGATTTCTGGTTGAATGGATACGTGAACAAGCAAAATTGTCGTATTTGGTGTGAAGAGCAGCCAGAAGCATTGCAAGAACTGCCAATACATCTTGAAAATGTATTGTTTGGTGTGGATTATGTGCCGTGCGATGATTACAAATTTTTTATTTTCTTTCTGTCCAAAATGGAAGAGCAGCGGGCAAGTTATGGCATTCCATATTGAACGAAAATTCCATACAAATTCAAAAAATTTTGTATGGAATTTTGTTCCATATCGAAAGCCTTAATTTGCCCCCTCGACTTGGCTGACATGTGGTTTTAACAACACGGTGCCACATGCCACACAGCACGCGAAACAATGGCCCAATTGAGAGGCGAGTTCGGTGAACAGTTTATTTCACATTTGGGTCCGGTCAATTGGCCGCCTGGATCGTGCGAGTGAACGCCTTTAGACTATTTTGACGCACTGGAAGCCATTGATGCATTACAGAATTTATTTGTGAGATAATTGTCGTTAAGTTGGAGAGAATATGCCAAAATCGGACCCAGCATATGAACCATTTGAGACGTAGCCACTGTCAACATTTACATGAAATCATTATATAGATCGTTCTATCGGCTCGAATAAAGATTTCATACATTTCTCTAAGTTTTATGTGTTTTTTTAATCAAATCCGAATGATCTTAAAAATCGCGCGTATATTAAAAAATTAAAGGACTTCGCAAGAAAAAAAAGAATTGTGGAATTCCAAGGGATTTTTTTTTACAAAACGCGGAATAACTTTATTTTCGGGATCGGGATTTCTGTACTGGCATCTCTAGTATGTAGAAATAAACTGAAATAAAAAAATTATAATAAAAATATAAGTCAAATGTCTGTCGGGTGATTTCATAGATACTTTTTTTGTGGCATATTTTCTTTCACCTTTATGTGTGAGGTTTAAACCAAACAAATGGAGTCTTAAATTACGTTCTTCAGATGGCACAAATATTTTACAAAATACTATTTTTAATATTCTTTATCATTAAATAATACGTTTGAACATGTAGTTGATATTTCTAGCAGCCAACTTAAAGTAATAAAAAAACAAACGCTGCTGCTGGGGGCTCGTTGCGACCTTCGAAAACATGAAGCTGGTTAGATGTTTCAGTGTTGCTTTATTAATAACAAATTATTTAAATCAGAGATATTACGGTTACATGTCAAAAAGTCCATGGGCGCTATTAAGAAAAAATGTATTTGGAAATAATAAAATTTTTGAGCGATTTACAAAATAGAAGAAGTTTCTCAATATACATTTTTTTAATATTTTTTACCTAAAAACTCTGTCAGAAACCATATAAACGATTTCGTGCAACAATGATTGGTCCAAAAAAGGAGAGATATTCAAAATATATGTAAAACATTACTAACAAAATTTTTTTAAAAGTGGTCGTTGTGTTAAACCAATAATGAGCAGTCATTTTATTTCTTTTATGCAAAATTTAAGTTTAAAATTTGTATGTGTTTTTGTTTGTTTTTATTTATTTATTTTTTTAATTAATAGTCAATACCAGTCGTTAAGCAGCTCTGGGCTGAAGAACAGCTCTCGCGTCATCGTAATTATTCTTTAAGTGCGGTCAGGCTTGCGTGTGTTATTTTTTGGCCTTCGAGAGTTTTTCGTCTCACTCGCACTTTGCCACGTCTTGCGGTTCTTTTGTGGAATTCCGTTGACAAACACGTTGCTATTTCCTATGTGAAGGCATAGGCCGGGTATAGCCAGTCACAAAAACATTTTTAAAACACTGTTAATAACATCATGGACACATGGTCTAGTTACCGGCGCCATTTTCTGAAAATTTACTTCGTAGAATATATACCAATAAATAAATAATAATAGTCAATAGTAAATTTATTATTCGAGATATTCCCCCAATTTAATTTCAATTTTTCCACAAACAAAACCTTTTGAAATTAATAGTCAAATTTAAGCATTTTTTTTATCGGAAAAATTAAATTCTAATTTTTACGGTTTTGTAACATAATATGCTATTTTAGAGATTATTAGGCAGATAGATATAATAGGATAGTAAATTAACTTCGTAAAAACGATTAAAAGGGTTTTTTGCTGGTCTCAGCTTCAACGTTTTAAATAATAAAAATTTTTTTTGTTAAATTTTATTATCACGCTGTTAAAGAAAAATTAAAAGTTATGTAAGTTCTTAAAACTAAAATCCTTTCCTAATCGTAAATTCACAACGCAGTATTAGCCAATTTTTGTTCAACAATATTGAGAAGCAAAAAAAAACACAAATTAAGTCCCTACCAATCAAAAAGATTTAAGAAAAAAGAAAAATAGCAAAAATATACAAATAGATACAAAAAAAATGGAAATAAAACTTATGAGCAACAAGCAACAAAAATCGACTAAAAGCAAATAAATATACAACTCCAGTTTATGAATTCAAGGCGAGACTACTAAATTCAGACAGACAGATAGACAGACAGACAAAAATGCTCATAGCCCACACAAAACAAATTATAAAGACCAAATAAAAAGGGCAATAACAAATAATGCAATAATAAAAAATTCAAAAAAGAAAACTAGTTGGTCCGAAAAAAATTCCAACTAGTTTTGTAGACACAGCTAAAACGAATCGAATTAGCGCTACAGCTTTTCATTACGGCATGCAAAGAAAAAAACGTGATTGAGTTGATTATAACACAGTGCGAAAAATATTGGGTCAACGAATCTTTCCCGAATGGGAGCAACGGAGAATGATTGTAGACTATTATTTTAATTCATTCAAAAGATGCTTTAGTATTTAATTTTAAAATAAATCTCAAAAATAAAATTTTCTAATGGTTTACAATTTAATACTATCCTAAAGCTCTGTACAGACGGCTGTCAGATATGGCAATAGATTGACAATGACAAATTGACATCACAAGGTAGATTGTCAGTTCACACGATTGCAAGATGTTTGTAAGCAAAAGCAAAAATGGTCTGGCAATAACTTTATCTGACAACGGACCAATGTTGCCACCAACGAAACGTTAAATTACACATGAAATTAGGAGTTACACATATTTTTTTTTTTGCAAAATAACGTGCTTTGATTTGTTAAGATTAAATATTTGACGTTTTTGGTGTAATTCTAAAATTTTTTTGATGATCAAAAGGCGAAGGCCCTAGCAACCAGTCTATTTCTCTAAGTATGTATATACATTTTGCAATTTTTATATACATTTGCATTAAATAAATATTAATAATAATAATAATTTTGAAGATAAATATATTTTCATTATTTGGCCTTTCAAGGTCATTTAATAAAATATTATTTTTATATATTATTACGACGCTTCATTGTTATTTTCCAACTTCTTCAGGGAGTTTCTTTTATTCTTGTAAATATATAATCTTCTTTATACCAATTCTACATCATTCTCCTTAAAAATATTACAGTTTTGTTTCGTGTAAAAAGGACAATCACAAACAAAAACTTAATAAATTTAAAACAAAAAAAAAATGCAAAACCTGTTCATAAATAAATTTAAATATCACAGCCAATCCTTACTTATCGTCATCACAATAAAAAAAAGCAGTGCTCAAAAACTATAAAATTTTAAATTACATATGAGCTACACATGCAGCCTCATTAATCATGGGCTACCCATGAAAATAAAAATTACACATTATATGTGTAATTACACATAAGGTGGCAACACTGCAACGGACAACTAAATAACATAAATAGTCAGATTTGTTATCAGACATTCTCAGAGTACATAGTATCTGATTTGCGCGCAATATAGTCTACTTTAAGTGGTAAGAGTGGAAAACTTTGTATGCATACTAATGAAAGTACAGTGCACTCGCGATTACGTGAACACCGCTTAATGGGAACAAAATTTTATGAACATTAACCAACTTAAAGATGAACGAAGTTCGAAAGTTCTATTATGTTAACAAATGCTTCAACTAGAAATAGCTTAGATAGATATATACGAGTATATGTAGAAGGCCATAAGCAATACGACCAAGAGGATATTTTGTGCAGCCGGTGTATCCCACCATGTCAGATTCAGGCTACGTATAAAGCCAATTACTCTGCCTGATGGAAGATCATAAATTTCAGTTGGACCCATCAGTTGCCCCCCGAAAAATCTCCGCCTGGAAGTCCCCAAGGCGGGAGAACAGCAGAGCAGATGTTCTGAAGTTTAATTGATCAGCCTTTCAGAATCTCCATATCTTGGTACTTACATTACCCATTATAAACTGGTGATATCTAAAACCACAGTGCCCAGTAAATAGGCTAACAAGTAGCCTAAAGTTCCACACATGAACACTGATGATGGGAGTGTAGCGGCTCCCGGAAAACAGCGTTGTTTCTGTTCTGCCATGTAAGTTGAAATTAATTGATATTAAAAATTTTCCTTTATTCCTTTGGAATATTGTCTCATATCCAATTCTTTCTGACTAAAAATGTTACGAACTTTAGTCAAAATAATAATCACTGTGGATTAACAACAAAACTTACTTATCTTTTCTTTGAACAAAGTTATTTATAGGCAATCAAAATGCGGGACTTTTGCGCCACCCTGTAGTTAAAAATAGAATTTGCACATATTATGTTTGCGCTCCTTTATAAGTGAATCCGAAAAGCGTATCAATTCACATATGTGATCACCTCCGGTTTTAATTCGTGCACGTTATCGCGAGTGCACTGTAATTTTATTACGAGAAATGATTTTACTTAAAATCCAATTTTACTCGTAAAGGTCTTATGTTAATATTTCTTATAAAATAATTACCAAAAAGAACAGAAGTGTCTGACAATGATGTCATTGTCACAAACATAAACTTCGTGAATCTGTTAATAAAATATAATCTTACAACGTCTGACAATGGCAACGAAGGGTGTTCACACGATTGCCAGATGTCTGCCAATGTTGTTGTCAGCTAGCAGTCCTACAATGGACTAACAATGTTTTTTCCCGACAACGTTGTCAGACAAAAACTGCCAGTTCACACGATTGTAATCCCTTTTTAAGACATTCTACTGACAATATTATATGATCCGACAACCGTCTGTACATAACTTAACTAACTCCAGTAGGGTAAAACATATATTTAAATTAGAAAAATATGTGTAAGTATGATTATAGTAAAACTAGAAAAAAAGTTATATTGAAAAAAAAATATAAAAATAAAAAAATAAATAATTATAACATAAAAAGAAACAAGTATAAACATACGCAAATAATGTTGGCGAGATAATAGACGACAAATTATCATGCGGCATGGACGACAATGCTGACGATGAGCTCGAAGTGGACAACAACGATGCAGAGGAGGACGGAGATGAAATCAGCGACAATGACAATTGAAGCTGATTTTGATCATAGTTATTATTACAGTTCGGATTATAGACATCAAGTGGTGTTGATGCTGATAATGCTGATGTTGTCGATGATGGTGTTCGAGTCGTTGCACAATGCAAAGATATCAAATGCTGCGGAGGCGGTGGCGTTGTTGAAGATGCTTGCGAAGCCAAGGAAGATTTGTTGGTGCCAGATAATGATGTATTCGTATTTGTATTATTGTGATTGTAATTATGATGTTGTTGCTGATGTGAACTCATTTGTGGTGCTTCATAGATGGGAGAAATTAAACGATGCTGTTGTTGCTGTTGCAAACCATCTACAACATCGCCAGATGTAGCCGATGAAGCCGCAGGAAGTTGCAATACCAATTGATTATGCTGATGAAACTGAACTTTGTTAATGTTATTGTTGTTGCTGCTGTTGTTGCTATTGCTGTTGTTTTTACCATTATTATGAGAGTGTTGTAATTGCTGCATTCTTTGTATATGATGAAAATGAGGGTGTCTATGATCCAACATATGTAGGTTTTCCAATTCCGTTATTGTGTAATAATATGGAGATTCATCGTTATACATTGTTGCTGTTGCTGTTGTTGCTAGCGCCGTCGCTGCTGTTGAAGTTGCATCCAAATTAATGAATTTACTTACAAATGGATGTTTTGGAATATATTTTAAATTATTATCTTTAGTTTTTGTTGTTGATGTTGTCTGATACGCCAATATGGGATCATGATATTTGTAGATTTCCGCTTGAGAGGAGGATGAGGACGTTGACAATGTTTCGTTATCCATTTTATGTTTGGATTTTGTTGAACGATTTTTGCTTGAGAACGATGTTTTTGCATAAAGTTTTTTCATTTTCTTTTTTTTTCTTATTTTCAATTTAATTTTTAATTATATTTAGAAATAATTGATTTAATTTTATTTTTAAAGTTAAATTTATTTCTTGTTCTAGAAATTATATTAAAAAAAATTTTGTAAATTTCACATACAGAAAATAGATGTTTGCATTTTTTATAAAAAGTATTGTTTATAAATGCATAGAAGTGGTTTTAGAATGGAATCCACAAAGTGCCAGAAAGATTGGAAATAATCGTCGCGGCCGCTGTAGATTTATAAGAGTTGCTTTTTCTAAAAGGTACTTTTTATAGCAGTTGCTTTTTCCAAAAGGTACTTTTTCTAGGAGTTGCTTTTTCCAAAAGGTACTTTTTATAGGAGTTGCTTTTTCCAAAAGGCACTTTATGTAAAAGGCACTTATTATACATGGTACTTTATTAAAAAAACTCTTATTATATAAAATTAAAGGTAATTTTTATAAAATATACTTTTTATGGGGACTATTTTTTTGTAAAAGTTCTTCTTATAAAAGGTACTTTCTGTAAACAGTTACTTTTTCGAAAAGGTTATTCATATAAAAGATAATTTTAATAAAATGTACTTTTTATAAGAGACACGTTTTATAATAAATAATTTTTACAAATTACTTTTTACAAAAAAATATTTCTCATTGAATTTGTTTTATTTAAACAATTGTATTTTTAGTCAAATTGATTATTATAAAAAGTAATTTTCCACTAAGGTACTTTAATAGAAAGTAGTTTTTTTGCAGGTACTTTTTATTTCTTTCTATAAAAGCTCTTCTTATTATATTCAGTTTCCTGCAAAGCGCCTTTTATAAAAAATTCATTTTATATGTATTTCTTTTAAAAGCCATTTATTTTTAATTCATATTTTTGTAATTATCCTTGAAGTATATAATGTGTTTGTTGATTATGTGGATTCTTTTAATTAATAAGGAAAATTATAATAAATTATTCTCACTATAAGTTATTTGATAACACAGTTTTCAAAAAGCGTTGTGTTGAGTCGATCGATAGTTACATTTTATTCCATTTTGAAAATTATAAGCAAATTCATTTTGCGTTTTAATTACGGACTCAAATATGTTTTTCTTTTCAACATAGATGATCGAATTAAATTTCCTTTCGCATTTAGAGAAACAGGTCCTAACAAAAACTTAAGCGATAGAAATAAAAATAATTTTTATTTAAATGTCAAGGTTAAGCGTATAACTATAACCAACATTTTTGTAACGCACTGTATCAAAAATTCACAGATCGAATTTGGCTGACCGTTTTTTTCTTTCTTAAATTTCAAATTCAGAGCACTTGTTATTCCCACACGATTTATTGAAACAACCTGATAAAACTAGATAATTCTTCGTATTTTCTTTTCTTTTTTTTATTTATTAAATTAATTTAATAAAAATCCAATATATTTTACATGATTTTTGCTTTTTTTTAAAGTGAATTTTTATCGTTTAATAAAATTCACTTTTCAGTAACTTTTGGTTTTTATGTATTTCGCGTGACCGTTTCGAAAATCGAAAGACAGAACAATCGAAATCCAAAGAAACTAATGATCAGAAAATCATGCATGCGCAAACGAACTCAAATCTCCACAAGCTTCTCACAACAACTAAAACTAATCTTAAGTCTATATGGGAGAAATACAATTTCTAGTCATAATATTCGGTTAACTACTACAACAACATTTGTTGTTTTTGTTTTTGTTGTTGTTATTATTATTATTATTGCTGGAGTATTGCTGTTGGTCTTTTTTATACAATTCATTATTACTTGAATTACCATTTGAGTTTGAAAAAATAAAATAATAAAGAAATAAACAAAAAACACAACAACAAAAGTTGTTTCAAATTATAACTCTTATAAAATAAACATTGTTTTTTGTTTAGTTCAATTCATTATTGTGTGCATGTATTCACATTAGACCGACTCACTTTTTATGGAGATGATAAATTTGTTTTTGTTACATCTCTGTTAAATTCTAATTTTAGAGTGATTTTTGTTTCATGACAAGTGCTTTAGCACTCATCACATTTTTAGTAAACGATCCATATTCGTAAATTTCATACCTTTCACTAAATAAAACGAGGCTTAAATCTAGTTTACGGAAGTAGCTCCAAATAAAAAAAAAATATTTTGGGTGATAGAAAATTGAATTTTAAGAAAAAAATATTAAATAAAAAAATTGGCGGCGACCCATATTTTCGGAGTTACGGACCCATAAAGTTTTAATATATAAGTGTGATGGTGGATAGTATTTGTGAATTAATGTGGTCGATATTGGTATCATTGGAAAGCTTGTAAAAATGTCTATGACATGGTGATCTTTGGTAAGCGAAGCCGGTGTTTGTTATACCACAGAGTATAAAATCATTGAGCCCGGCCGAAGGCCGGCTATATAGAGTCTTTAGTAAGCGAAGCCGGTGTTTGTTATACCAAAGAGGATGAAATCCTTGAGCCCGGCCGAAGGCCTGCTATATAGAAAGTCTTAAGTAAGCGAAGCCAGTATTTGTTATACCATAGAGGATGAAATCCTTGAGCCCGGCCAAAGGCCGGCAAATTAGAAGATATGTATTAATGTGCAAATTATTTAACTTTTTTGTCATTTATTTTCAACGAAAATTAAAATTAAGTAATATTTAACAAAAATAACAAATATAAAATAAAAAAAAAACGGCTTAAATCTAGTTTACGGAAGTAGCTCCATATTGTTATATTGAATTAAAAATTTATCAAGAAAATTGTATAAGATGTGAAAAATTTTGTAGGTCCATAACTCTGAAAATAAGCGTCGCCGCCAATTTTTTTACTTAATATTTTTCTCTTAAAATTCAATTTTCTATCACCCAAAATAATTTTTTTTTTATTTGGAGCTACTTCCGTAAACTAGATTTGTTCCTAAAACGATCCATATTCCTAAACCTTTCACTACATAAATGACACTTTAGATGACAGTAATTTAACAGATGATAGACTTGAATGACCGGCGCTCTATGGTCTATCGTAGTGTAAGACCGCTTCATAATTAGCTTTTACAAATGTTTGAATTTCGGCAAAAAAAAACTTGTATTATTTTAAAGCGAAGATCCCAAAATATAAAAATTAATTTTTTGTTTTGATATTTTGTTAATAATCGAAAATTAAGATCGAATTCACTTTTTTTGACTGCAATGATTTATGGAAATAAAAATACAACATATTCAAAGGAATATATTTAATATGTTTTACTTTACAATATAGAAGTGTTACATCTTTCTGAAAAGGAAATTTTATGCAGATTCTTATTCTGTGGCTAATTTTTGAGTTTCTGTTAGCTTATTTGATATATGTTCATCTGAAACATATAATGATTTTAATGAGCATGTCAAAACTTTGGCAAAGATTTTAAATCTGAGCTACGCTTAGCTACACGCTCATATATATATACTTACATATTATTAAAGCCTGATAACAGGTTGCTTAGAAATGAGATGGTATTGAACTATCAAGAACTTGGTCTTTATTTTGATCTCAGTACTTTTTACGGCCGAAATTTTTGGATAGGAACTTGGGCTTATTTTCAAATTTATGTTTTTGTGCGGATATAAATTTACATAATCCTCTCAGTGAACGCTTTATTATTTACCCATTTACAGTCAAATATATTTAAGATGATTCATTCCAAATTTTAGAATTCTATCTCATCACAGAAAAAAGTTACAGACTTTTTATGCGAAAATGTCTAAAATTTACCATTGCACTATAAATGAATATATCAAGTGAAAATACTGAATTTAATTTTCTAAAAATGTTTTATGTCAATAACAATTTGATACACACAACCTTTTAAGCTTTGGATCACTCACGTCCTATGATAACAACCTGTTAAATTTATTAACGTTTCACCAGAAATAGAACTACTTATGGGCCTTTCACACAATAATACTTTGTATTAAGATTTGTCAAAAACTGTAATAATACGTGCAAGTGTGATAGTGTGAAAGCAAAATGTTATTAAAATGACAAATAATACGATAAGAAATTTGACATACCATAAGACTTTCCCATTTTTAGAAATTTGTCTAAACGATAAGATTTTTCATTTGATCAGGTTTGAATTTTCATAAAAGCAAATTGAACAGTCGATTGTTTCGCCGCCGATAGCGTGCCGTCTCTGATGGCCGTTTTTTTTGTCATACACAGGCTCAAAATTTAGAATGTGTATATGACTCAAAATTAAATGAAATTTTGTGTTATTTAATGTTGTACTTTGATATATATTATATAAGTATGCATATACTTTAACTGCTAAACATTTCAAAAGGATGGCACGTTCGCCGGCTACATGAAACTGCTCAGCCGCCGCTTATTTTCTACTCATATTTTTCATTTCACTTGAGATTTTTTGACAGTTGCAACAAATTTCCTTAGATTTCTTTCACACAAAATCCAATGAAAATCTTAAGACCTGTATGATAGTGTGAAAGGCCCTTTAAGAGCTCCCATCATCGATGATTTTATTGATGATTGGTATCCTAATATTTTGCTGGTTTGGTTTAGATTGCGATTCAGAACCATAGTTCTGAAAACTTGTTTATATAAAAGGGAATTGTTAACGAATACTTTTGTTTCAGCAACTTAAAAATTTTGGGATATTTTTGAAATATTACTAAATTGCATTAAGGGAGCAATATCCTCTTTAGAAAGCAGTTGTTTAAGACGCGTCCATTACCATTATCATATCGAATAAAAATTTAAAGAAATTGCGTTTCTATGGATTATCGCATTACTGATCCACTGAGTTTTACGTGTGACTTCGGAAAAAGTACACAAAAAATAAATGCCAAAAACTTAAAAAATAATAAATTTCTTAGACATGGTTCAGCTTACGAAAGGTAATCACTACCCCGCCAAATTATTCTCGGTATAGTCACTCGAGTTGAGGTAACAAAAACCTCTTTATTCAGTGATTCGGTCTCATGTGTCTATCAAGTCGTAGTTTTTGATCTGTTTATTTCACACTCGATACAAAATGAGTGTTTTGCCATGTGCATGGGTATGTGAATGAGTGAGCACCAGCTCAATCGGCAATCAATGTGTTAACGTATGTATAATGTACATACATATGTACTCGTGTGTATGGTAGTTTTGTTTAAAAAATTATTGTTGTTGGCCTCGTATTTGGCGTGTACCAGTGTTGCCACCTCAGGTGTAATTACACATATCATGTGTAATTTTTAGTTTCATGTGTAGCCCATGTGTAATTGGCAGCATGTGTAACTCATGTGTAATTTAAAATTTGTATTGTGATGACAACTGTGATGACGAAAAACAAGGATTGGCTGTGATATTTAAATTTATTTATGAACATGTTTTGTATTTTTTTGCTTACATATATTAATAGCCTATTTCTGATTTAAGAAAGAACGCCATCATTGATTTCGATTTCTTTACTTTATTTCTCATCGAACAGTGACTCGATAGACAACTCGAATGAAAACGTAAATGTTTACATATAAAATCCGATGTGGTTGTGCTTTCGCAACAAAATTTTTATATTTAATATAAATAAAGATAATTTAAAAATTATCTGGAAATAGCTATCCAACAATTTAAATTCGCTTGGGCCTCCCACTGGTACTATTTGTTAATGAAAAAAAAGATTAGTACTTTTGTTTGTATGCTATAGAAGAAACATATTGACACTATCTGTGAAGTAAGTTCGAGTATTGTGATATAGAACTAGAAGCTGACAAAACCAGGATTGATGAATTCAAGATCTCAGAATTCAATAAATAATTTGATTTGTGCAAATGTTGAATTTTATCTTCGACCTTCTTATGGTTTTATGATTTTGGTTTTATTTGGTTTTTATTCCAAAAATTTTTTAAAATTTATTTTGTTTTTATATTATTATGGTTGCCAGATTGTAATAAACAAACATCCCTGAAGAAGTTGGAAAAACCCCAACGAAACGTAGGATGAACAATTAAATAAGTAGTTTTTATTTATTTATATTTTTCAAATGACCTTGAAAGCTTAAATTTGATTTGTTTTTTGGAAGCTATGCAAAGAGGTGGTAATAAAAAAATTTAATAGTCGTGTGATTTACTTTTTTTGGGTTCACTGAAAAATGTCAGACATGCCAAAGAAAAGTGAAATAAGGTAATGAGAAACAGAAAAAAGGAAAAAAACGATATGTTTAGATAAAACAGGTATTTCATTGGGCTGAACAGCATTAAAAATCCTTATTAAGTACTCTAAACTGTTAAGCTTAATTGTATTCCCAGTTACATAAACAAATTTGAGACATTTTTTTAACTACCCGAACATCACTTGTTACGGTCATATATCCATTCAAAATCACCATCGGCCACTCACGCTAATGTACAACATTAACAGAAAAATGTATAACCCACCAATTTTTTCAATTGCTGGTTTATGGGTTTTTGCCCTTTCACTCAAATATTTATAAAACATGGGCTCCAAAGACTCTTTCACTTTCCTGAACGTAATCGAATTAAGCTTCAAACCAAATAAAAATAGGTATTCCACATTATTCGAACTTACTCTAGACGTGGGCAGATTTAAAGTCACAGACTAAAAAAATAGGGAAAACCAAAAGAGTCTTAGAGAGACGGGCTTATACAAGACGCTGTTTCTATTGTCAACTGAATTACCCGGGGGTAAAGTGTTTGGTGTAAATCCACTAATCAATTGATGATTATTTTGTTGCAATGGTGGAGTCACCAACTAGGTGCATTAAAGCTGTTGCAGTGCTTACACAAAATAGTAACCCGGAAACTTCCCAGCACAAAAAAACTATGTAACAATGAATACTTGTGACCAAAAAATGGCCAGCAAATATATAAAAATTATCAAAAAATGTTACTGCGACAAAACATAACCAACATTTTTTGAGTGATAATGAGCAAAAGGCGAAATCCGCCGACAACTAAGAGTAGCAAATAAACTTGCGGAGACAGAAAAAGATAATTCTTTAAAAATAATGGCTGATGCTGGTGAGGTGCAAACTGAATCAGCAAAGAGGATGGCTAACGCCGCTGAAACAACAGCAGCAGGTTTAATGAATTAGTTAAATCCACAATAAGGAAGAATATATTTGAGAAAATTTTATAAATATTTTTTTATTATTTTATTGGCATACGTATGTACGTAAGCTAATGCGAATGAAAGTGAGTGCCAATTAGAACTCCAAATTGGTCCGAATTCGACCGAGTGGTTTTCATTCGCTTAAGTTTACTTTCTTAAAATAGAAATAGGCTATAAGTTTTTGTTTGTGATTGTCCTTTTTACACAAAACAAAACTGTGATATTTTTAAAGATAATGATGTAGAATCGGTCTAAAGAAGATTATATATCTACAAAAACAAAAAAATTTCCTGAAGAACTTGGAAAGTACCAACGAATCGTCGGAATAATATATAAAAATAATGTTTTATTAAATGACCTTGAAAGCCCAAATATTGAAAATATATTCATCATAAAATAATGTTGGAATTAATTCAAAAAGGTCAAATATTTAATCTAAACAAATCAAAGCACGTTATATTACAAAAAAAAAAAAGAAATCATGTGTAATTCCTACTTTCATGTGTAATTTTGGCATGATGCATGTGTAATTTAACATTTCGTTGGTGGCAACACTGGCGTGTACACACAAATGGTTGGTTGAGTTCATGTCAAATAAGAAGAATTGGCATTTCTGGTCCAAAATTATATTTTTATCTAGTCTTTTTTAAGCTTACAAGTGATGCTTACAAGACAACAGCAATAAGAAAACGATTCTTTTTTACAATTGTTTAAACGTAAAGTAACAACAAAAGTCAAATTAAATAAAAAACAGAGGCGTTTTCCTTGCGCGTCTTAGCAAATGTGTTTTTTCCTTTCCTTCATAATTGTCTGTATTTATTTGAGTTTGGTCAGTTGGATTTGCCAGAAGGTATGTACGAGTATCTATGGGCAACTCTTGGCAAGTTTGGTACATTTTTTTATGAAAAAAAAAGTACCAAACAATATTATGGGGTGGTTCAGTTCAATCTTACTTTTTACCATGGTAGAATAATACAGATAGTAACGAAGCGTTAACGAACTTTTTTTTTGTTCACATCTGTCAAAATTTATTTATGTTTTACCAACACATTCCCACATTACTAAAAAAAACACACTGAACATTTGTTTACAAATGAAAAAAAAAGAAAAGATTAGTGAAAGAAAATTCTTTATAGAGCTGAAAATGCAACCAAACACATATGTGAATATATAATTTTTTTTGCCATTTTTACACTAATTTTTGATAGCTTCGGTACTAAACAACAATAAAAAGCAGTGTTGTTTTTGCTGTTTTTGGTTTGTTGTAGCTTCGATACTACCTATATTATTCTACCAAGCCTTCCACTTAACTTTTTCTCTCAATCACGTAAGTGAGCATGAACATGAGTGTATATTATATTAGTATGTGGCACAATATATTGTGTTGAAAATATTGCACAATAAAAATTAAAAATTTAAGAAAATATTTGAATGCTTAAAAAATCATATATTATTTGGCAAGAGTGTTCTTTGACAATAAAAATTTGTACCAAAGAAAAGGCAGCAGAACACATGTGTGTTTAGGATTCGTTTACTTGCGCCATATATAATATTGTGCAACTCATTGAGCAGTGTGGATCAAAACGACAATAGTAATTGCAATAAAGTACTCAATAATATTGTGTAGTCTATGGATACTTTAAGTTTGCTTTCGCTATTGTTGTTGTAGATTCTACTGTAGCGGAGTTGATTAAGCCTTCGGGTTACAAACATGCGTTGAATTTAGCAGCGTAAGACCCAGAATAGACGGTGAGACGTAGCTGCAATTAAAGTTCTTGTTATTTTTAAGTGTCATTTCAGTTTATGCCTTAAGAGACTCCTTTGAGACACCGCACATGAAGCGATCATTTTAGAAAACCGGTGTGAAACGCATTGCAAATCAGTTGCATTGAAACCGGCGTGAGGGAACCTCGTGTGTGCGTTTCATGAGAACTAGATATTTTAAAGACGTCTGTTCTCCAAAGGAAACCGGAGCGATTATGATAATTTCATCACATTGTGATACAATTAAGGTGGCGGGGTGTATGAAAAACTGATTTCAAATCAATCATTTCAAAAGGGTTTCGCTGTAGTTGCGTTTCACCGTCTCTTCTGAGCCTAAGTTCGATATTTGAGAGCTGCATCAATAAAATAAGTAAAAAAAATAATTTTTTAATATGAAATGAAAATTTTAAATCACGGCTGTTCAAGTGTTAAATAAATAGTAGAGTTCTCCAAGTAGTCGGAATTCGACGGCCAGTTTAAACGTATACCTACATATTTTAGTTGCATGCATTTAGGAAGAAACAAACTATCTGATTACTCAGTCCCTAAGCTAACACATCCATACGTAATGAACAATTCGGATTTTTTTCAATTTGAAGAGAAAATATCTTATTACTTATACAGATAAGTAGGGACTCTTAAACACTCTCATTGTTTTGCTTATACTTGAACCAATACTACGTATTTTTAGCATTTGCAGTGGTCTCAACTTTAATAGCCTTTCATTCCTTTAATATTCAGCCAATTTATATATATATATATATATATAGTCCGGTCACTAAAGCTCAACAATATCTAGTATTTGGTAAAAGAATGAAGAAAATCGGTTGGCAAACAAAGGAGAAAAAGGGATCCAAAAATTTGTAGTTGCCTATTTATTTAATAGATAAATAAGGCTTGGTTTGGTGGTGCCCGATTAAATCCAAAACAATTTTATTTCAATAAAAGAAGGCTTGAATTAGAGCACAAATTGAATTGGATGCATAGGTGTTGTGTATTGAGTGATTCATGGAGAACTAGAATAAATATTTCTCCACCTTGCAGCCAAACCACCTCCATCAAGCATACAATCAATCCAAAACCTTTCATTTTATACCTTGAATTTGGTCTGTCTTTTTCGAAATAAGATTTTTTGGCTTAAAATCAAGCTTGATTAGCCTTAATAATGGGTAAAATTAAGCATTTAACGCTTGAAGGATCCGCTCTTTAATCAAGCGTTCTGTGCTTGACTTAGGAATATCCGCACACATCGTACTTTTTATACCACTTTGGTACGCATGGTTTGATTTTTCTGTTGAGTCACATATTTAGTACTTTTACAGCCACACATCATCTCCGATTGTCTCTTAGCACTTTTCGCACTAACATACATGACGCTTTGCTGCTAATGATGCGTCCTCAGAACCTCATAAAATTTCTATATTAAAGTTAAAGCACGAGTCTACCTACATACATACATACATACGTACATACATGAACCCTGCAGTCTTAATGCGTAAAATAAACGATACTAAATACTTTAACTCATCGTCATTACTTTAAGTTTCCTCTAATGGAAGTCGGTCATAAAATCATGGGTTCATTTATAGGCAAAAAAGCAACAACACTACAAACGAAAAGCTCTAAGAAAAGGAATTTTGACCTTCATTCTTGTAAAGAAGTGATTTGATTGAGTTGGGAATTTGTTTATATTTTTATTTAAAACTCGCTTTGATGGAGACGAGTTTTGATAGCAACACAAAACAAAAAAAAATTACAACATATGTATGTTTGATGCCTTTTTCTAAATCACAAATATAGGAATTTCCGCAAATAAATATTCGATGATTGTACTCATACTCGTACTTCAATGAAATCTCAAGTGTATACTTAAGACTTTATCAAATTTAAACGCTACCGCATTTTAAGAATTTGTTTTTTATGAATTTCAATTGAAGTACAGTACAACCTCAATAATACGTACAATCGCTAGTCCAGATTAGCCAGTAATTCGGACAGAGCAATGTTTCGGACAGTTTACATTTATAGTCCGGACAACAGTTGTTTTTTTAGTAATAGTTTTCGCTATTTGAACGCTAGACACAACACAATTTTGTGCATGAGCAATAATAAAAAAATGTTATGGAAGAGTAGTGTTTCATAACAAATTTTTCATAATTTGCGAAAAATGTTGAGCAACATTAATTATTTCGTTTGAAAATTTTGACAACTGATCAATGGCAACAATACCACGATTCATAACAAATTTATCGGTTTTATTGAGTTGAAATGAGCAACATTGTTTTTCTTATAAAAACAAAAAAATGTGTTTATTTAAAAAAAATTAAAACAAATGGACAACAAAGTAATTTTAGAAGCTTGTACTGCAATGTATCAATTAATGCAAATCCCAGCTGCTGCGGAGGAGCTCATTGAAGACACACGTTCTGCAAAAAACACTCACCTTCATTTTATATTATATTTATATTTTTGCATTATTTTAATTATTTCTGGGCAGCAAACTTAAAATTAAAACCACAACGCCAAGAAATATCTGATCAGCTGTTGTTTACAATTCCGTCCGAAATAAGTGATACTTATATTATTTCGCAGTTGAAAAATATGTTGCCAGAAACATTTCGTATGTTTTCACAAGATGAACAGAGTACAACTTCGGCCATATTATTATTTTGCAATTATTTCGCATGAATTTTTTTTATATGGACTTTTGGCAGCAGTTCGTACGACATGATGAACAGAGTACCATGCTTAAAAGCAAAAAAGATAATATAAGAAAAAATGTGTCTCAAACTTTGAGAAGATCAGATATGTACGATTAAAACATTTATTTTAACTTGTTAATTAAACAGTCAATTTAATATAAAAAATGTATGTAAAGAAAAGAAAAACTTTGAGACAATGTGAAAATTCCCGATAAAGAAATTTCTCATTCAGCACCTTAATTTTCGTGTATCTTTTTAAACAGAGATTATACAAAGCAAAATACCACAAACAAAAAAATTTTTGGAACCAAAACTTTTTTAGTGAAATTTTATCAAGCGTTTAAAAAAAATTTATAAGAGCTGTGGAAGAAATAGGAATTGGATAAAGATCAAGGCTGACTTCTAAAACGTCAATTGGTTTCTCTTCAAACAAAGTGTAGTGTTTCATAACCGCCGCAATACAAAACATTGACAATGTATACCCTTTCAAAACGCCGTCTAAAAGTATGAGTAACGTCGTAGTAAAATAGAAATCAGGGCATCGTTTTTGAAGTTGATGATTTAATTTATTTTTCAGCGAAAAAATTGTTCGAATTTAGTTGTATTTAATATAATTCATTGCATCACCTATATTTCATAATGTCAACATAAACCAAGCAAATGATTGCATTGCTTCGGAACTTTGCATATGTACATGATTTTTGTGTGGTTTTTGTAATCCAAGTAGCCTGGACGATCAGAAAATTTATATGAAAAGCGCTCAATATTTTGAGTGATTTCCATACAAGTTTTCTAAACGTCCATGCTACTTGGATTACAAAAACAGCACCTTAAATACGGTAGCGCAACTGTATAGAAACTTTGTATTGATACGTTTTGGAATTCAGCCCAAATGCTAATGAATCTGTGCTATTTTGTATTTAAAGGGCACTTCCAACAACAATAATATGGGCTTATAGTATTAAAAATTCGGCACCTGGTAGAAAATATCAAAATATGGAATTACCATCATGGCCTGCGCACACGCATCTCGCTTTCATAAGTTGCCAGTTCTCGTAATTTAAAAACGTTGAACTTCCTGGTTATTATAAATCAACTAAATAGGGTGAGATGTCGACTTTCCTGGTTAAGAATGGTCCAAGAGAGTCTTTATCCGAAATGTGAAGCAATTTCTGACTTGTGCCAGTAAGCAACGGAAATCCCCTTTAGTGTTGGACAATGCACTATCGCACCCCAAACAAAATTAAATCAATACTGATCCTATCTTTCGAATTTTGTTTTGTGTACTCAAAAAAAAAATTAATAAATAAGTTCGTATTTAAAACAATAATTCTTTTTAATCACTTTTAGTTTTTACAGGTTTCTTTTTGTTTTCCAACTTTGTTTTGTATTCTTTTTTTTATTTTTGTAACTGTAGTCCGGTCGATTCATTAATACGAATAAAAGTTTAAACTATATCTGTTTGGATTAACGAGGTTATACTGTAATAAAAATAAACGATTGTAATAAAAAATTAGCTTAACAGAGAAGAGAAATTGTTGGCATTTGTAATAGTTGTATGAAATGTCACTGCAAAAATTAACCTTTACAAAAGAAATTAAAATAAATTGAGTACTTTATAAATAAAACTTATCTGCGAGGGTTGTATCATAAGTTAAAACATGCAGGTGATCGTTTATGTACTATGAGTTTTTATTTTGCATCATACTTTAAGGCGCCACTTTAAGTCTTTTTTTTACTATTATACAAACACACTTAAAAGTATACACATTTTATACGGTTCTAATTGTGTACTGGTAATTCAAGCACAACAAAAGCTTGAAAAAGCACTGCAAGCATACATTTTTTTATTAAAATCATTGAAAATTTGAAGTTGAAGGATAAGAAAAAGAAAATAGTGTTAAAATAAACATCAAGGCGTTTCGAATCTATTGAATCACATGGGGAAAAGTTGGTTATTTCTTAGCTCTGCGATCACAAAGCTTTTGCAAGCCTCATAAATCGGCTTATTAAGCCGGACTTATTATTATTAAGTTTTATTTATTAATTTTCCGGCCCTTAAGAGTTTGGCCATGAACTTTAATACAAAGATAGCTCCCGTATATGGACTCCATCCATCGTAGTTACTAAAAATAAAAACATGCGGCTATGGAATTCGTCCGTCTATGGAAGCAGCTCATTAATACTGCTTTCACTGTATTACATTTGCTTGTTCAAAACATAATTTACCACAACACCTTCCCAGGTATGACTTCCATATCCCTTTCAAAAAAAAACTTTGATTTTCCTACATCTATGGCTCAGGAATTCGAGGAAACAAGTGTTTATTTGAAATATTTAATAAACTTTTAAAGAGTGCATGACTCTGCCTCTTATACTGACTGCATGACTCTTCGCTATATTTTTAATTGACCAGAGACAGCAGACAGTCGGTAAATTGTGAGAAAGTAACGATTAATATTCTTGTCATGTTAAATGTGGTAATGGTTTTGTCTATTTATTTATTTCTTTTCCATAATTATTATTTGTAAAACGTTCTTAAGCTAGCACCTGGTTAGAAGTTTACGAAAACTAAAAGAGAGAGAGAAAAGAAAAGTGGAAAAATAAGACAACAAAAGAAAATCTTATTTTTAACACCATTTCTAATAAGAACTTTTTACTTTTCATCAAATTTAATTTGAATAATGCAATGATTTGAAAAAAAATTAAATTATTCTTATGTATTTTTTTGACCTTCTGTTTTTTAAATGAATCTAATTTATCTCGAGCACTAGGTCAATTTTTTTTAAAAAACATTAACAAAATTTTATTAAAAAACCGATATTTTGCCACTTCTTTGTGTGGCTTCTCCAGAGATTTATAAAATTGTGTAAATAAAAAAATTTTTTACAGTAATCAAAAAACAAAAAATATACCAAAAATTGTCAAAATTAAAATATTCAGTTTCCGTTTCCGTTCTTATATAATAAATATCTATATACGCATGAGCAACACTATCTGTATCTGCTTTAAAATTAATTATATTTCCCATTGGAACATTTATAATTTGTAGCATCTCTAACATACGAGTATATCGACGTTTGTAGTTATTTTCCGTATTTAAAACTGCTGCATTACTAAAATCAGGATTGTGATTGAAATTATCACAATGTGATACTAATGCTGTCTTTTGTGTTATTTTTATATGTTATATGGTATTTTTTATAGACAATTGTGGTAAAGTATATGTAGGTACAACTAAGAATAAATTAAAAACAAAATTAGCTCGTTATAGATCAGATTAAAAATACAGAAACAACATTTCGCAAGACAGTATTATAAATATTATTATTATTATTATTATTATTGGTTTATTTAGTAGTATGTAACATACTTTATAAATACAGATACATTTCATATTTTGAACATTGATCTTTAAGTGTTATTTATACATTGTACAATTTGTCTTCTAAATACATTAATATTTCTTTCAGTTTTTTTATGCATAGGTAATTGATTATATATATTTAGACCTTTATAAAAAAGTGATCTTTGCATAGAATTGTTTGTTACGCGTTGAAGTCTGAAATCTTGGCAGTTTCTTAGATTATACGATTGAACCTCCCCCACATACATCAGTTGTTCACATAGATATTGATATACACATTACAATTTTCATCACGATATTTTATTGATTAGATAAATATTAATAAATAAAATTCATTCATACTCTTTTCGTGTTATTTTGTCATAAGAAAATATTTTACAAACTTATCACATTAAAAGAGTTAGAACAAATCTAATTTACTACTTTCAATACAATTTTTATCACGATGTTTTATGGAGGAGATAAGTGCTGCTAACGAATTACATTTTCGTTCACAAAAAATTTCCGTTTCTATTTTTCAAAAGGAAATCTTTTATCGAATTATTTTGTACTTTAGAGGATACTTTTCCAAAGAATAAATTTCATTTCATTCTAATTCAAGATATTTTTTATTACATTCCTCTTTAAAAATTTTCTCAAATATATCTAAAACTTCCCTGATCATTTATACTTGGACATGGTGTGTTTTATTTAAACGCTGCACTTGTTGTTAATACATTAGTCCGTGATTCAGTGCATTTACCAATCTAATTATCCAACTGCCTGTCCATAACATTCAGCATCATGTTTTTTTATTTTTTCTTATATATTTAACACATTTTTTAAAAGCAGAACACACAAATAATTATAGAAAACTTTTTAACTAAACTTTATCTTATGAAAAGAAATCTTTAGATCTTGTTTCTATTAAATTCTGTGTGAAATGATGAAAATCTCGTATCATTAAAATGATTAATAATTATGAATTATTTTTTAATTTTTTTTTGTTTGTAACTTCAATTAACTGAATACATTTAATTTTATTAGAGGTTTAGATTTGATTGGTTTGTTACAAATTAATGGTGGATTCATCAGCAAGCCTTTGAGTAAAATACACTGATGTGTATCTGTATGAAAAGAATTTTGAATGAAAGTTTCTAAGCGAATCAATGGCTTTTTTTTCTTTCTAAAGAAAAGATCAAATAAAAATTTTAAAGCTATTAAAAAGATGTTTTTGAATAAAAAGCTTTTAAACTTGGTATTTGATAAATGTTAAGGGAGAGGAAACAAAAGACGCACTCAGAGAAAAAGCATGTGTGTGGTAAACAATCTGTAGTTACTCGTATTATTAAATTATTTCTTACCTCTTTTACGAAAAATTTGTGCAAAGCAGCGACTTTGAATCTGCATCATGAATCAAGAAAACAAGATTGCGCACTCAGCCGTACAAAAAACATTTCTACAGTGCATCTACGTCATCATAGAATACAAATGAGTGTTTGTTGTAAAAAAGTATAAAAGATTTTTGGCGAAAAACTGGAAATAACTAAATTACTTCCAAACGGGTGCATCGATTTGAACAAAATTTTCAATGAACAGAATAGCGATGCAGTCGAGTAGAGTAAATCTTTTGAGTTTGGGCTTGAAGCTATTTGAAGAAGAGCTACCTCGGGCTACCAGAGTTTTACATTTCAACTTCCATTCCATACACAAAAGTACTTTTGTTTACAACACATATTCTATGTCTACGTCACAACACAACATAATCACAAGCAACAAAATAACGAACCTGCGCAATGAGCAATCTTGTTTTCTTGATTCATGATTTGCATGACTTAAGGAATTGTTATGAGTTCAAGTTAAACTTCACTAATTAATTGTTGAATCTTTTTATGTATGGGAGACTGGGGCAGATTCGACGTTGGCGCACCTTCGGCCATGACGTTTATTTTTTTTATATAAATCGACCGTTGAACATCTCTAATCTCCAACTAATTTTTGCAAGTGTTTCTAAAATATTTTGATGATAGTTTGAGAGTATTTTGTATTTGAAAATTTTCAATATTTAATGTGGAATTTATTGTTGAAGATTAAAAAAAAAAGAAAAAAATTGTAAATATTGCTTTCGGTGTAGATTCGGCGTTTTAAATTGTGGCTCAATCGTCATCTGCTGAAATACTGAGCTTAAGGTTCTAGTTAAACAGGATCAAAATAACGACCATAAACGTAAACGTAATTGAGAGCAAACGCGGCACCCATCTTGCTGATAGCTTTTTCATATGCAAATGGTCATGCAAAATGTTGATATGTTTACCATTTCAACAATCTCACGTAACTTGACTCGGCGATCATTCATAACGATACCGAGGATTTTCTTGATATTTTCTTCAGTAACCACCTCTTTTGGCCTTCCTGTTGATGGTATTGTTGCAGTGCTTGTTCGGCCGCGTTTAAATTTAGCAATCCAATATTTTACCATGTAATCTGACGGAGCAGACTCACCGTAATGTTTATCGAGCTTGTCTTTTGTCTCTTTCGCCGTTTTCCCTTTCAAATAATAGTGTTTAATCGCTGCACGAAATTGACTTTTTCCATTTTTTAAGAAACACAAAAGTTGCTTCCTTCAAACGACTACAACAAATAAACTAATTGATGAATTTGGGTGAAATTTTAACAGCTGACGTTTGACAGATAGCAATTTCTAAAAAAAGTGTTTGTGTTTGTTCTGCCATCTAGCGCTAGGTAGCTTCAATATCAATCCGCCCTCGTATATTCAGTAATTGTTAAAAATTCAATATTTTTATTTTACTTTTTATGAGTAAAAAAAGAAATGTGTTTATTTATCCTGCATTTTATACAGCTATGAGCCATGTAGTTATTTATTTTTATCTTTTATCCTAAAGGCATTTAAAAATTTTATAAGACGAAAGATCCCCGTGAAGTGTCGCGTGGGGCACATTTAGAGAAAATTACATTTTCTACTAATTCCCAAAAATAAGTAACTAATATTAAATGTTCATAAAATGTTGCACTAATATCTTGCTACTTAATATCGAAGGACAACAACAAGCGATAATCTGTCGAATATCTTCTTAGATTCAGAGCTGCCCGAGTCTCCGTTAACAATATTTTGGTCATTAAAACCATGCGACTTCAAACAAACTTTAAGGTTAGTAGTTTTTTTTAGTCCAAAGTGAAAATTATTTTGGCTAAAGTTCGTAACATTTTTAGTCAGAAAGAATTTGGACATCAGACAATATTCTAAAGGAACAAGGGAAAATTTAACATCTATAAATTTCAACTTACACGGTAGAATAGAAACAACGTTGTTTTTGCGGGAGCCGCTTGTACCACAATACCCGAACTTACTCAAATGGTATATTAGAACTTTTGCATGAACTTGCATTCATGGGAATAATAATTCTCGTATTCTTATCGCATACAAGATTTGTAAAAATAAGACTTTAAATTATTCACAAAGAAATTTATATACACGTTAAAAATGGGAAAACACACAGAGCACTGATGAGAGCTATTGCGGTCTCCGAAAACAATGTTGTTATAGTATTACTTAACTTTTTCTGGCTCCTTGGTAAATTATCTCATGTCCAATTCTATCTGAAAATGTTACAAACTTAAGCCTAATATAAATCTCTTTGGATTAAAAAAAGAAAAAACTCATCATATATTTGTATGAATAACGTACAGTCTCGTATTATTTATAAGAAAATGTCTTCACAACTTTTCAATTTTTATTATTTTATTATTTTATTTTTTTTTTTAATTTTGCCTCAACTACAAATTTTGCTGTCATTCATCCATTCATTTATTTATTTGCAACACAGAGCAACAATAATTTTTAAAATAAGTTCTACTTGCTTAATTTGGACTTTTTCAATTATTAATTGTAATTAAAAATTGGCACTATGATGACGTAAATTCAAGTTACGGGCAAAGAAAATGGTTGAAATAAGCGTTCAACATAAAGATTCACCAAATTTGGAAGAAGTTATTTATTTGCAAATAAATCATGATTTTTTATTTATTTTTTGCTTCAAGCTTAAATTGTTTGCCAACAGTTCGTTGCTTTTATTGATTCTTAATGGATATTTATTTGTCTGCCATATTTGTTCGTTGGCCACATTAAATAAAATAAAATTGAATGGCCAATAGACACTTAAACTTTGTAAAGCTTATAATTATTAAGATTGATATTTTGTAAATAAAAATGAGCATTTATTCTCTTATTCATCGAAAGCCACTAATTTTTCTCATATTTCAGGCGTAATATAGACGAAGAGTCGGAAGAACTCTTCATCTTTTGCGAAGGGGTTGCTCAATTTCCGACATTTTGAAACGTGTTAAAATTGCTTGGGAACTAATTTTTCTAATGTAAATTCGACAATAATTTCTCTCCAATAATGTTTCCAAGTCCATTGTGGACTTACGGCCTTCGAACACCTAACTAATTATTCGTAAACTGTGTTTAAAGATAAATACGTCCATTTAAATAAGTTTTTAAAAAATATCGCATGATATCGCAATTTCTTTTCTATACATATTGTAAGCATTTCGTAATGAATTGCAGAATTTTTCCACAAATACGGCCACTGTAACCAAAACTCTTCTTCCTTAGTCTGCATTTAGACACGTCATGTCTAATTGACATGATTGCTACTTTATAGGCGAGTTTATAGGCGAGAGCGACGAGGAGAGAAGAAACGAGTACACACATGCATGTACGAGTACTGTCATTACGTTTTGCTTTCTCATTCATAATTTTAAGCATGAAGGTATTTCCAAGTAAATGTCGTCAACATGACATGACTCGTGTGAACAACAATTAAAGTTCAAAGAAGAAAAAGTAATAATCATGTCAATAAGACATGACGCGTCTAAACAAGGACTTAGCGAAACAAATCTATTGAAAAATTAAGTCAATAGATAGGAATTTTAAGTTGCTTTTACAGTTTATATGAATTGTATTTTTGAAAATATACCGTGTCAGGAACTCCCTTAACGGACACTTCCCATAAGCGAACACCCCGGCAGCGCTCCATAAGAAAATCATTGCAGTCGCTTTCCCTTGAACGGACGCTTCTCATGAGCAGACGCGGACATCCGCTTGACAAAAAAAATTCTCTTGGACGGACATTTAGCTTATTTTTTCATAATTTATCGTCATAATTTAAAAAAATAATCTTGCCAAGACTCTTAATTCGTTTGCTTTAACAACAGGGCATGGTTTATCATATTTACTACATCACATAGCATAGTTAAATGTGCACTCAAAATATTCTGTACGTAAAATTAACTGAAATTGTAATTTAAAATAAATGAAAGTTCACTTAAAAACCGGTCCACTCATTTTCCTTTGTTTGTGTTGGACAGGAAATCTCAAACAAATCAAATAAAGCAAGCAAAGGAAAAAAGCAGCACTTGAAAACAACGGACAATATTGAATGTAACCGAAAATCCGTATTAATATGTCCTTAGTTTTTTGAATAAATGTTAGAATCAGTTAAAAATAAAATTGCTTACAATTTTAATAGTTTATTCTTTTAAAAATTACTGAACGGATTACTTCTTGAATAACGTACAGTCCGTTACTGTAATAATATTGTGAGTGTGGGTATTGTAAATATATTCTTTGTCACATAATGTTTTCAATCTAACGTTTTTTCTACAATTACTAATTTATTTGATCAACAGGTTGTAATCTATGCTATTACTTACGCGATTTAGGGGATTCCCCAAATAACAGAAATGTGCGTATACATAAAACATTTTAAACTTTTATTACATATATTTTGTGTTATTAACCCCAATTGAATTGTTTGTTTTATTTTCTTAATAAAAGTATTTTTAAATAAAAACTAATAATCTTATACAAAATTTTGTTGATTTAAATTTGTAGTTTTCTCCTGGGCGGACAGCCCTTTTGTACGGACACATTTTAACGGTCCCTTCGGTGTCCGCTCAACAGAGATTCCACTGTATATAATTCTTCAGTCCTTTTCCGGGATCTCTCTAAACACACAAAATCTTCCATATGTGAATAGTCCAGTTTTATTTTTTTTTAATTTTAAACACGTCCAATTGTTTCGGTTAAATCTGTTAAAAAGTACGTGAAACAAAATGCTGTTGACAGCAAACACTTATTTAAAATGAATATCATAGAACACCTTCTTGGTTTGTATAAAAAAAATATTTTCTAAACACATACTTTTTGTATGTGAGACGAAATAAATAATTAAAAACACAAAAAATATGTTAAAATATTAAAAAAAAAATAAAAATTTTGATACATCGGTTAATCGGGTGAAATTAACCGATTAAATCGTTTAATGAAAATAGTAAATTTTAAAGTAACCGATCAGTTAATCGAGTAGCAATAATAAATCGGTTTAACCCGATTAACGGTTAATCGAATGAATATCCTAATAATTACCCTCTTTTTCTAGTCCGATGAGAAATAAAAATACTGCATTCTTACATTTTATTACCAGATAGGAATATTTTTTATTTGTATAAACATATAAAAAAATTTCAATAATTTTAATACTCATAATTTTTAATTGTTAAAATATATTTTTTACAGAACATGAAGACATAAAATCACACTTTTACTGCCTTTTTGATTTACGACAGTAAAAGGCGGTACATCAATTATTTTAGCAACTTTAATGATTTTCTACGATGTGATACATTATATTTTTTAATTGTATTATTATAAAATTATTATATCATTTACTTTTTGTACTTTCCTGCCTTTTACTTGAGCACGGCAGCATAATTGAATAGATGTACGTAGACTGCATTCGGGATTTCTCAATTTATTAATTTACGAAAAGCTCTTGCCATGCTGCGGTAACAGTTTCGATGTTATTAAAGATAAAAGTAATTATAATATTCTTTAATTCTTGCAATTTGCATAAAGTATAAATGTTTTTTCTTCAGTTTTAGTCATGTGGTTGATGGCCAGTTCTTTTATGCACATTTTTTTTAGTTCTGGCAAATCATATATGTAACAAGCATCCAATAACTCATACGCCAATTTATTTAGATTTTTGACTTTACCAGTGTACATATAATGCAAGATTACTTGGAAGACTTCTGAATCTATATTGTTTATATTCACCTTGTTCTGCGATTTATCTTCTTCCGCATTGTCAGCAAACATTTCATCATCATGTTCTGCCACTACTAGTGACATACCGAAATTATTTTCAGCTTCAATATCATCGTCCTTTATAATTTCACATGGTTGATCTTTTTTCTCTATGTATGTCACGTAAAATACCTCACAATTGATTATGTATGAGTTATTGCGGCAGCATTTCTTTAACAAGCACGTTTTCTCAGTATTCACAAGCATAAATGATACTGTGTCTTCATTCTCACTCAAATAGAAGGTTTGAGCTTCTTGTTGATACTCGCCAACAGATAATTTAACCCGAACTTTCCACTTGTCCAAAGTTTCGCTTTGTAAGATAAAGCGACATTTTCTTAAATAGCAGAGCTCACCATGAAGCGACAACTTCCCGATGAATTGCGCTTCAGGGCTATAATTAAAATTGAATTTTATGGATGGAAGAACTTCGCCGCCCTTTATTTTTTCACAGGGGAAATCACGAATTATCCACTTATGAACAAACTTTCTTTTAACGCGAATGCTGACGCTTTCGCTGGATGTAACGGAGTCGGTTGAAGAAGACATCTTATAATTTACTTTTTGTTTATATGTATAATTAGTTTATGGTTATTTTGTATAGAATTAAAAACTTCTTTTAATGTATGAATCAAGCTGAAGATGTTTGTTAATTAGTCTTTTATTTAATTAATTTGCTTTTACACTTCTGCTTTTACTTGAAAATTACAATCCGTTGAAAATGTTATCAGAATATTCTTTAATAATAAATGCACGGCTTGCCAACAATTTTTAACGCTAATTTCACCAACGACGTTTTATGTGTAAACTTTTGAAAGATACTGATTTTAGTGAATTATGAAAACCCCTGATGAAGATGGTACGAGAATCTTAAAACTAGTTAACGCTACCTGCAATTTAATTGCTATAAATGTGTGTAATTAAAATGTGCAAAATGTTCAGGTTTTTTCCTAATTAACGCTAATCCGCAGGTTGTTTTTATTAAGAAAATGTCCCTTTTGAATATCTTAATCCTGCATAAATGTGCCGCACAAATGTATATTTGCCAAATAAAATGAAATTCCTTTTAAAATGCAATTAAGTTTTAAGCGGAAATGTTTAATTTTAAATATAATTACAGGCATAAGGGACAAAGTATGTACTTTCTGATGCTTAAAAATGTTTTAATTAACTGACAAATACTCCTATAAACAGCAATAACAACATTTATCTCCTACAGATTTTATTGCAGCGTACAAACCGATGTTTAGCAGAAGAATAATCAACTGCTTTGTTTTATCTTTAATTCATGTGTTCATAATGTCATTTATTTTTTCATTAGAAGTAACACTCAGGCAAATAATTCCTAATAACTAGAGATGGGATCGGGATTAACTTTTCACTCACGCTCATGCACAACCTTATATTTTAGCTTAAGTTCATGCATGCTCACGTAAGTGCAATAAGTTAGTCATAAAATACTCACGAAAAAAAACTAAAATAATAAAAAAAAAGTTTTTTTAATTAAATGAAAAATAATTACAATAAAGCAAAAAAACGAAACAATCGCGATAAAAATCTACTCATGCACGCTCACTCATGGTTCTTTTTCACGTTATTGAAACAAAAAACTAATTACGATCATGCGTGATTAGTTTTTAGTGTCCGACCGAACGTTCGGGTTCAGCTACGGAGTTTGGGAAAAAATTGTATTCGGCCAATGTTCGGTGATTGGCAAAATGTTTACCGAATTCCGAACTTTTTTATGAAACTACATATTTATTATCATGCCAGGCAAATTCATAACAATTATGTAGTTTTATTTTCTAGAAAAAAGTGCAACATTTCTTGCACTTTTTACGACGATCAAAATGTTGTTTGAATCAAACCTCCGGTAGTCTAGTATCTATGTGATTTTTTTATTTAAAAATTCAGGAATCCATGGAATTATTCCTTAGCTGGCAAGCATTAAATAGTTTTATTAAATTAACGAATAGACTAATTCTATACGCCTGAATTTGAAAATAACTGTTATTTTCAATCTTCAATCAAAATTTTGTATTCTTTATAAAGAAATATGCATGAACATTGAATTCCTCATTGACCCAGTTAAAACACAGAAAAAAAAAACTTGCTTATCATGTAATATTTATATTCCATATAAATTCTTTTATAAAAACGTATTCCACTTTAAATTAAGTAAAAGTAAAGTTCTTACTGCCATTAAAGTATAATGAATAAAAAAATGCGTATTAAAATGTTACATTATATAGAATGAATATGTGAAAACACAATATTTATAACATTACAAAAATCATTAAAGAATAAAGAAAATAAAAACCTAAACCTTAATAAACAGGGTTAAAAATGAGCCACAAAAAGTGGAAGAAGTCTTCAAAAGATTGTAAAACTTTGTAGTTGAAAGTTGTTACTAAATCATGATGACATACTGTTACTCCCCCCTTCGTCATCATCGTGATCATCAGCATTAGTAACAACACTTTGTTTCTGCCTCAGCGGCAGATTGATGATGTTGATAATGAAGACTCAACAATGCAATGCAGCAACCATCTATCTAAGCGTTAAAATCTTAAATTATGCAGCATTTAAGTAGTTTTTCAAATACTCATTCAAGTATTCGGAATATTAAACTTTATAAAAGTTATTTTTCTTTTGTACGAGTACTCCGCCCGGAGTAAAGAATTTATAAATGACTTTATTAATGTTTACAGAGCAATTTGTATTGTTGCATTATTGAGTCAATTTATAATAATCAGGGCAACACAAAACTATGATACATTACTTTTTTCGTAAAAACATATTAAGGGGTTATTTATACGTTTCAGAATTTTTTATGAATTTTCTCATCGATTTTTTAGAGCATATTTTTAGATATTTTGCCTTTAAGAGCATATTTTTGCATATCTATTTTGCTTTTAAGAGCAAACTTTCTCTTAAACACATTCTCTTTCTTTTTGCGACACCTTTTATTATTTTTCATCCACTTTTTAATTGTTAATTTTGGTTAATTTTAACGGTCCCTTCGGTGTCCGCTCAAGAGAGATTCCACTGTATATAATTCTTCAGTCCTTTTCCGGGATCTCTCTAAACACACAAAATCTTCCATATGTGAATGGTCCAGTTTTATTTTTTTTAATTTTAAACACGTCCAATTGTTTCGGTTAAATCTGTTAAAAAGTACGTGAAACAAAATGCTGTTGACAGCAAACACTTATTTAAAATGAATATCATAGAACACCTTCTTGGTTTGTATAAAAAAAAATATTTTCTAAACACATACTTTTTGTATGTGAGACGAAATAAATAATTAAAAACACAAAAAATATGTTAAAATATTAAAAAAAAATAAAAATGTTGATACATCGGTTAATCGGGTGAAATTAACCGATTAAATCGTTTAATGAAAATAGTAAATTTTAAAGTAACCGATCAGTTAATCGAGTAGCAATAATAAATCGGTTTAACCCGATTAACGGTTAATCGAATGAATATCCTAATAATTACCCTCTTTTTCTAGTCCGATGAGAAATAAAAATACTGCATTCTTACATTTTATTATCAGATAGGAATATTTTTTATTTGTATAAACATATAAAATAATTTCAATAATTTTAATACTCATAATTTTTAATTGTTAAAATATATTTTTTACAGAACATGAAGACATAAAATCAAAGTTTTACTGCCTTTTTGATTTACGACAGTAAAAGGCGGTACATCAATTACACTATACGACACAATGCGACAGTCAAAATCGGGATGGGATGAAACCAACGGGAAATGTTATACCG
This sequence comes from Gymnocheta viridis, assembly GCA_956483585.1. Lineage (NCBI taxonomy): Eukaryota > Metazoa > Arthropoda > Insecta > Diptera > Tachinidae > Gymnocheta > Gymnocheta viridis. The sequence goes on along the minus strand of OY101441.1, from coordinate 105,120,311 downwards.
GTAAAAAAGAAGTTATACATGTCCCGGCGTTTCGCTGGGTCACGTCTAGGAATCGAGATATATCGATTTGAAGTTAGTAACTTTCATATAGGGGAAATTGTCACCTTTCGTGGTCTTTTTTTGACATAACTCGAGAACCACTAGTCCGATTTTGCTGAAACAAATTAAAAAAATTGGGAATCACAATTCCTTTAATCTATTCATACAACGTTTCGCTACATAAGCAACAGTTTCGGAGTTATAAATAAATGTATGAAGAAAAAAGTATTTTTTGCCTAAAAATTGAATTTTTTTAATGGTTTCTTTAATCCAAAGTGATTATTATTTTTTGGCTAAAGTTCGTAACATTTTTAGTCAGAAAGAATTGGACATGAGATAACAAAGCAACAAGGGAAAATTTTAACACCAATTAATTTCAACTTACGGTGGAGCCACCTAAACAGTGGCGGATACATGGAAACACACATGAACACTGATGATGGGAGTGTAGCGGCTCCCGAAAAACAACGTTGTTTCTGTTCTGCCGTGTAAGTTGAAATTAATTGGTGTTAAAATTTTCCCTTGTTGCTTTGTTATCTCATGTCCAATTCTTTCTGACTAAAAATGTTACGAACTTTAGCCAAAAAATAATAATCACTTTGGATTAAAGAAACCATTAACAACAAAATTGTTCGAAAATAATCACATTAAATTGAATTTTTTTATTTTTAATTCATAAAAAATCCAAAACGGTAAAAAAAGTGTCTAGACCTATTACTTTCACGTAAAGTCACATAACCTATGAACAAAATGAGACATAAATCATGAAAATCGATGAACGCGTTTCGCTTTTATTCACAATTAAGTGAAGGTATGAATTTCAAAAATTTGCTTGAGATATGCTCAAAATTCCTTGGAAAAAAAATTGATGACTTTTTTTATGATTGTCAGAATTAAAAAAAAAGTAATAAACAAAAGGTTATTTGGTTTTTATGGTAGCGGTAACAAACTAGAAAATGGTCATAAATGTGCGTGGACAATTAAAAGGAAAGTGCACTTTTTTAATTATTTGGGTTTTTTCCGTTGGCTACCTGCATGATTTATTTACAGAAATTGCACCCACATTTATGAGTGGTCATGTTTTAGAACGTTTCCAAAAATTTAAAACGCACACAAATCAGGTATATAGCCACCCTTAAAAGATGCGCGAATTCATAAGTACCTCTCAGTAAAATATTGAAACTTAGGTAGTATTTTTAGGTATTCAGTGATCGATTTTTGTCATTCAACAAGTGTCTCCGAACGCGTAAAGTACGGTTTTTTTAAAGTGACGAAAAAGTAATAAAAGTATAAAACCGAAATGAGTGAAAATTGTCCAGAAAATATCAATTTATTTTGTTACGTTTGTGGCAAAAGAGCTTTTTCAACAAATGCTGCATTACTCACTGAGCAAGTGGAGCGCGCTTTTAAACTTTATTTTGATTGCGAAATAATTCGCGGCGTTTCGTGGGTCCCAGACAAAATTTGTAAAACGTGCTACAATGGTCTTAACATGTGGATCCAAGGGAAAAATTAAGCATTTAACGCTTGAAGGATCCGCTCTTTAATCAAGCGTTCTGTGCTTGACTTAGGAATATCCGCACACATCGTACTTTTTATACCACTTTGGTACGCATGGTTTGATTTTTCTGTTGAGTCACATATTTAGTACTTTTACAGCCACACATCATCTCCGATTGTCTCTTAGCACTTTTCGCACTAACATACATGACGCTTTGCTGCTAATGATGCGTCCTCAGAACCTCATAAAATTTCTATATTAAAGTTAAAGCACGAGTCTACCTACATACATACATACATACGTACATACATGAACCCTGCAGTCTTAATGCGTAAAATAAACGATACTAAATACTTTAACTCATCGTCATTACTTTAAGTTTCCTCTAATGGAAGTCGGTCATAAAATCATGGGTTCATTTATAGGCAAAAAAGCAACAACACTACAAACGAAAAGCTCTAAGAAAAGGAATTTTGACCTTCATTCTTGTAAAGAAGTGATTTGATTGAGTTGGGAATTTGTTTATATTTTTATTTAAAACTCGCTTTGATGGAGACGAGTTTTGATAGCAACACAAAACAAAAAAAAATTACAACATATGTATGTTTGATGCCTTTTTCTAAATCACAAATATAGGAATTTCCGCAAATAAATATTCGATGATTGTACTCATACTCGTACTTCAATGAAATCTCAAGTGTATACTTAAGACTTTATCAAATTTAAACGCTACCGCATTTTAAGAATTTGTTTTTTATGAATTTCAATTGAAGTACAGTACAACCTCAATAATACGTACAATCGCTAGTCCAGATTAGCCAGTAATTCGGACAGAGCAATGTTTCGGACAGTTTACATTTATAGTCCGGACAACAGTTGTTTTTTTAGTAATAGTTTTCGCTATTTGAACGCTAGACACAACACAATTTTGTGCATGAGCAATAATAAAAAAATGTTATGGAAGAGTAGTGTTTCATAACAAATTTTTCATAATTTGCGAAAAATGTTGAGCAACATTAATTATTTCGTTTGAAAATTTTGACAACTGATCAATGGCAACAATACCACGATTCATAACAAATTTATCGGTTTTATTGAGTTGAAATGAGCAACATTGTTTTTCTTATAAAAACAAAAAAATGTGTTTATTTAAAAAAAATTAAAACAAATGGACAACAAAGTAATTTTAGAAGCTTGTACTGCAATGTATCAATTAATGCAAATCCCAGCTGCTGCGGAGGAGCTCATTGAAGACACACGTTCTGCAAAAAACACTCACCTTCATTTTATATTATATTTATATTTTTGCATTATTTTAATTATTTCTGGGCAGCAAACTTAAAATTAAAACCACAACGCCAAGAAATATCTGATCAGCTGTTGTTTACAATTCCGTCCGAAATAAGTGATACTTATATTATTTCGCAGTTGAAAAATATGTTGCCAGAAACATTTCGTATGTTTTCACAAGATGAACAGAGTACAACTTCGGCCATATTATTATTTTGCAATTATTTCGCATGAATTTTTTTTATATGGACTTTTGGCAGCAGTTCGTACGACATGATGAACAGAGTACCATGCTTAAAAGCAAAAAAGATAATATAAGAAAAAATGTGTCTCAAACTTTGAGAAGATCAGATATGTACGATTAAAACATTTATTTTAACTTGTTAATTAAACAGTCAATTTAATATAAAAAATGTATGTAAAGAAAAGAAAAACTTTGAGACAATGTGAAAATTCCCGATAAAGAAATTTCTCATTCAGCACCTTAATTTTCGTGTATCTTTTTAAACAGAGATTATACAAAGCAAAATACCACAAACAAAAAAATTTTTGGAACCAAAACTTTTTTAGTGAAATTTTATCAAGCGTTTAAAAAAAATTTATAAGAGCTGTGGAAGAAATAGGAATTGGATAAAGATCAAGGCTGACTTCTAAAACGTCAATTGGTTTCTCTTCAAACAAAGTGTAGTGTTTCATAACCGCCGCAATACAAAACATTGACAATGTATACCCTTTCAAAACGCCGTCTAAAAGTATGAGTAACGTCGTAGTAAAATAGAAATCAGGGCATCGTTTTTGAAGTTGATGATTTAATTTATTTTTCAGCGAAAAAATTGTTCGAATTTAGTTGTATTTAATATAATTCATTGCATCACCTATATTTCATAATGTCAACATAAACCAAGCAAATGATTGCATTGCTTCGGAACTTTGCATATGTACATGATTTTTGTGTGGTTTTTGTAATCCAAGTAGCCTGGACGATCAGAAAATTTATATGAAAAGCGCTCAATATTTTGAGTGATTTCCATACAAGTTTTCTAAACGTCCATGCTACTTGGATTACAAAAACAGCACCTTAAATACGGTAGCGCAACTGTATAGAAACTTTGTATTGATACGTTTTGGAATTCAGCCCAAATGCTAATGAATCTGTGCTATTTTGTATTTAAAGGGCACTTCCAACAACAATAATATGGGCTTATAGTATTAAAAATTCGGCACCTGGTAGAAAATATCAAAATATGGAATTACCATCATGGCCTGCGCACACGCATCTCGCTTTCATAAGTTGCCAGTTCTCGTAATTTAAAAACGTTGAACTTCCTGGTTATTATAAATCAACTAAATAGGGTGAGATGTCGACTTTCCTGGTTAAGAATGGTCCAAGAGAGTCTTTATCCGAAATGTGAAGCAATTTCTGACTTGTGCCAGTAAGCAACGGAAATCCCCTTTAGTGTTGGACAATGCACTATCGCACCCCAAACAAAATTAAATCAATACTGATCCTATCTTTCGAATTTTGTTTTGTGTACTCAAAAAAAAAATTAATAAATAAGTTCGTATTTAAAACAATAATTCTTTTTAATCACTTTTAGTTTTTACAGGTTTCTTTTTGTTTTCCAACTTTGTTTTGTATTCTTTTTTTTATTTTTGTAACTGTAGTCCGGTCGATTCATTAATACGAATAAAAGTTTAAACTATATCTGTTTGGATTAACGAGGTTATACTGTAATAAAAATAAACGATTGTAATAAAAAATTAGCTTAACAGAGAAGAGAAATTGTTGGCATTTGTAATAGTTGTATGAAATGTCACTGCAAAAATTAACCTTTACAAAAGAAATTAAAATAAATTGAGTACTTTATAAATAAAACTTATCTGCGAGGGTTGTATCATAAGTTAAAACATGCAGGTGATCGTTTATGTACTATGAGTTTTTATTTTGCATCATACTTTAAGGCGCCACTTTAAGTCTTTTTTTTACTATTATACAAACACACTTAAAAGTATACACATTTTATACGGTTCTAATTGTGTACTGGTAATTCAAGCACAACAAAAGCTTGAAAAAGCACTGCAAGCATACATTTTTTTATTAAAATCATTGAAAATTTGAAGTTGAAGGATAAGAAAAAGAAAATAGTGTTAAAATAAACATCAAGGCGTTTCGAATCTATTGAATCACATGGGGAAAAGTTGGTTATTTCTTAGCTCTGCGATCACAAAGCTTTTGCAAGCCTCATAAATCGGCTTATTAAGCCGGACTTATTATTATTAAGTTTTATTTATTAATTTTCCGGCCCTTAAGAGTTTGGCCATGAACTTTAATACAAAGATAGCTCCCGTATATGGACTCCATCCATCGTAGTTACTAAAAATAAAAACATGCGGCTATGGAATTCGTCCGTCTATGGAAGCAGCTCATTAATACTGCTTTCACTGTATTACATTTGCTTGTTCAAAACATAATTTACCACAACACCTTCCCAGGTATGACTTCCATATCCCTTTCAAAAAAAAACTTTGATTTTCCTACATCTATGGCTCAGGAATTCGAGGAAACAAGTGTTTATTTGAAATATTTAATAAACTTTTAAAGAGTGCATGACTCTGCCTCTTATACTGACTGCATGACTCTTCGCTATATTTTTAATTGACCAGAGACAGCAGACAGTCGGTAAATTGTGAGAAAGTAACGATTAATATTCTTGTCATGTTAAATGTGGTAATGGTTTTGTCTATTTATTTATTTCTTTTCCATAATTATTATTTGTAAAACGTTCTTAAGCTAGCACCTGGTTAGAAGTTTACGAAAACTAAAAGAGAGAGAGAAAAGAAAAGTGGAAAAATAAGACAACAAAAGAAAATCTTATTTTTAACACCATTTCTAATAAGAACTTTTTACTTTTCATCAAATTTAATTTGAATAATGCAATGATTTGAAAAAAAATTAAATTATTCTTATGTATTTTTTTGACCTTCTGTTTTTTAAATGAATCTAATTTATCTCGAGCACTAGGTCAATTTTTTTTAAAAAACATTAACAAAATTTTATTAAAAAACCGATATTTTGCCACTTCTTTGTGTGGCTTCTCCAGAGATTTATAAAATTGTGTAAATAAAAAAATTTTTTACAGTAATCAAAAAACAAAAAATATACCAAAAATTGTCAAAATTAAAATATTCAGTTTCCGTTTCCGTTCTTATATAATAAATATCTATATACGCATGAGCAACACTATCTGTATCTGCTTTAAAATTAATTATATTTCCCATTGGAACATTTATAATTTGTAGCATCTCTAACATACGAGTATATCGACGTTTGTAGTTATTTTCCGTATTTAAAACTGCTGCATTACTAAAATCAGGATTGTGATTGAAATTATCACAATGTGATACTAATGCTGTCTTTTGTGTTATTTTTATATGTTATATGGTATTTTTTATAGACAATTGTGGTAAAGTATATGTAGGTACAACTAAGAATAAATTAAAAACAAAATTAGCTCGTTATAGATCAGATTAAAAATACAGAAACAACATTTCGCAAGACAGTATTATAAATATTATTATTATTATTATTATTATTGGTTTATTTAGTAGTATGTAACATACTTTATAAATACAGATACATTTCATATTTTGAACATTGATCTTTAAGTGTTATTTATACATTGTACAATTTGTCTTCTAAATACATTAATATTTCTTTCAGTTTTTTTATGCATAGGTAATTGATTATATATATTTAGACCTTTATAAAAAAGTGATCTTTGCATAGAATTGTTTGTTACGCGTTGAAGTCTGAAATCTTGGCAGTTTCTTAGATTATACGATTGAACCTCCCCCACATACATCAGTTGTTCACATAGATATTGATATACACATTACAATTTTCATCACGATATTTTATTGATTAGATAAATATTAATAAATAAAATTCATTCATACTCTTTTCGTGTTATTTTGTCATAAGAAAATATTTTACAAACTTATCACATTAAAAGAGTTAGAACAAATCTAATTTACTACTTTCAATACAATTTTTATCACGATGTTTTATGGAGGAGATAAGTGCTGCTAACGAATTACATTTTCGTTCACAAAAAATTTCCGTTTCTATTTTTCAAAAGGAAATCTTTTATCGAATTATTTTGTACTTTAGAGGATACTTTTCCAAAGAATAAATTTCATTTCATTCTAATTCAAGATATTTTTTATTACATTCCTCTTTAAAAATTTTCTCAAATATATCTAAAACTTCCCTGATCATTTATACTTGGACATGGTGTGTTTTATTTAAACGCTGCACTTGTTGTTAATACATTAGTCCGTGATTCAGTGCATTTACCAATCTAATTATCCAACTGCCTGTCCATAACATTCAGCATCATGTTTTTTTATTTTTTCTTATATATTTAACACATTTTTTAAAAGCAGAACACACAAATAATTATAGAAAACTTTTTAACTAAACTTTATCTTATGAAAAGAAATCTTTAGATCTTGTTTCTATTAAATTCTGTGTGAAATGATGAAAATCTCGTATCATTAAAATGATTAATAATTATGAATTATTTTTTAATTTTTTTTTGTTTGTAACTTCAATTAACTGAATACATTTAATTTTATTAGAGGTTTAGATTTGATTGGTTTGTTACAAATTAATGGTGGATTCATCAGCAAGCCTTTGAGTAAAATACACTGATGTGTATCTGTATGAAAAGAATTTTGAATGAAAGTTTCTAAGCGAATCAATGGCTTTTTTTTCTTTCTAAAGAAAAGATCAAATAAAAATTTTAAAGCTATTAAAAAGATGTTTTTGAATAAAAAGCTTTTAAACTTGGTATTTGATAAATGTTAAGGGAGAGGAAACAAAAGACGCACTCAGAGAAAAAGCATGTGTGTGGTAAACAATCTGTAGTTACTCGTATTATTAAATTATTTCTTACCTCTTTTACGAAAAATTTGTGCAAAGCAGCGACTTTGAATCTGCATCATGAATCAAGAAAACAAGATTGCGCACTCAGCCGTACAAAAAACATTTCTACAGTGCATCTACGTCATCATAGAATACAAATGAGTGTTTGTTGTAAAAAAGTATAAAAGATTTTTGGCGAAAAACTGGAAATAACTAAATTACTTCCAAACGGGTGCATCGATTTGAACAAAATTTTCAATGAACAGAATAGCGATGCAGTCGAGTAGAGTAAATCTTTTGAGTTTGGGCTTGAAGCTATTTGAAGAAGAGCTACCTCGGGCTACCAGAGTTTTACATTTCAACTTCCATTCCATACACAAAAGTACTTTTGTTTACAACACATATTCTATGTCTACGTCACAACACAACATAATCACAAGCAACAAAATAACGAACCTGCGCAATGAGCAATCTTGTTTTCTTGATTCATGATTTGCATGACTTAAGGAATTGTTATGAGTTCAAGTTAAACTTCACTAATTAATTGTTGAATCTTTTTATGTATGGGAGACTGGGGCAGATTCGACGTTGGGGCACCTTCGGCCATGACGTTTATTTTTTTTATATAAATCGACCGTTGAACATCTCTAATCTCCAACTAATTTTTGCAAGTGTTTCTAAAATATTTTGATGATAGTTTGAGAGTATTTTGTATTTGAAAATTTTCAATATTTAATGTGGAATTTATTGTTGAAGATTAAAAAAAAAGAAAAAAATTGTAAATATTGCTTTCGGTGTAGATTCGGCGTTTTAAATTGTGGCTCAATCGTCATCTGCTGAAATACTGAGCTTAAGGTTCTAGTTAAACAGGATCAAAATAACGACCATAAACGTAAACGTAATTGAGAGCAAACGCGGCACCCATCTTGCTGATAGCTTTTTCATATGCAAATGGTCATGCAAAATGTTGATATGTTTACCATTTCAACAATCTCACGTAACTTGACTCGGCGATCATTCATAACGATACCGAGGATTTTCTTGATATTTTCTTCAGTAACCACCTCTTTTGGCCTTCCTGTTGATGGTATTGTTGCAGTGCTTGTTCGGCCGCGTTTAAATTTAGCAATCCAATATTTTACCATGTAATCTGACGGAGCAGACTCACCGTAATGTTTATCGAGCTTGTCTTTTGTCTCTTTCGCCGTTTTCCCTTTCAAATAATAGTGTTTAATCGCTGCACGAAATTGACTTTTTCCATTTTTTAAGAAACACAAAAGTTGCTTCCTTCAAACGACTACAACAAATAAACTAATTGATGAATTTGGGTGAAATTTTAACAGCTGACGTTTGACAGATAGCAATTTCTAAAAAAAGTGTTTGTGTTTGTTCTGCCATCTAGCGCTAGGTAGCTTCAATATCAATCCGCCCTCGTATATTCAGTAATTGTTAAAAATTCAATATTTTTATTTTACTTTTTATGAGTAAAAAAAGAAATGTGTTTATTTATCCTGCATTTTATACAGCTATGAGCCATGTAGTTATTTATTTTTATCTTTTATCCTAAAGGCATTTAAAAATTTTATAAGACGAAAGATCCCCGTGAAGTGTCGCGTGGGGCACATTTAGAGAAAATTACATTTTCTACTAATTCCCAAAAATAAGTAACTAATATTAAATGTTCATAAAATGTTGCACTAATATCTTGCTACTTAATATCGAAGGACAACAACAAGCGATAATCTGTCGAATATCTTCTTAGATTCAGAGCTGCCCGAGTCTCCGTTAACAATATTTTGGTCATTAAAACCATGCGACTTCAAACAAACTTTAAGGTTAGTAGTTTTTTTTAGTCCAAAGTGAAAATTATTTTGGCTAAAGTTCGTAACATTTTTAGTCAGAAAGAATTTGGACATCAGACAATATTCTAAAGGAACAAGGGAAAATTTAACATCTATAAATTTCAACTTACACGGTAGAATAGAAACAACGTTGTTTTTGCGGGAGCCGCTTGTACCACAATACCCGAACTTACTCAAATGGTATATTAGAACTTTTGCATGAACTTGCATTCATGGGAATAATAATTCTCGTATTCTTATCGCATACAAGATTTGTAAAAATAAGACTTTAAATTATTCACAAAGAAATTTATATACACGTTAAAAATGGGAAAACACACAGAGCACTGATGAGAGCTATTGCGGTCTCCGAAAACAATGTTGTTATAGTATTACTTAACTTTTTCTGGCTCCTTGGTAAATTATCTCATGTCCAATTCTATCTGAAAATGTTACAAACTTAAGCCTAATATAAATCTCTTTGGATTAAAAAAAGAAAAAACTCATCATATATTTGTATGAATAACGTACAGTCTCGTATTATTTATAAGAAAATGTCTTCACAACTTTTCAATTTTTATTATTTTATTATTTTATTTTTTTTTTTAATTTTGCCTCAACTACAAATTTTGCTGTCATTCATCCATTCATTTATTTATTTGCAACACAGAGCAACAATAATTTTTAAAATAAGTTCTACTTGCTTAATTTGGACTTTTTCAATTATTAATTGTAATTAAAAATTGGCACTATGATGACGTAAATTCAAGTTACGGGCAAAGAAAATGGTTGAAATAAGCGTTCAACATAAAGATTCACCAAATTTGGAAGAAGTTATTTATTTGCAAATAAATCATGATTTTTTATTTATTTTTTGCTTCAAGCTTAAATTGTTTGCCAACAGTTCGTTGCTTTTATTGATTCTTAATGGATATTTATTTGTCTGCCATATTTGTTCGTTGGCCACATTAAATAAAATAAAATTGAATGGCCAATAGACACTTAAACTTTGTAAAGCTTATAATTATTAAGATTGATATTTTGTAAATAAAAATGAGCATTTATTCTCTTATTCATCGAAAGCCACTAATTTTTCTCATATTTCAGGCGTAATATAGACGAAGAGTCGGAAGAACTCTTCATCTTTTGCGAAGGGGTTGCTCAATTTCCGACATTTTGAAACGTGTTAAAATTGCTTGGGAACTAATTTTTCTAATGTAAATTCGACAATAATTTCTCTCCAATAATGTTTCCAAGTCCATTGTGGACTTACGGCCTTCGAACACCTAACTAATTATTCGTAAACTGTGTTTAAAGATAAATACGTCCATTTAAATAAGTTTTTAAAAAATATCGCATGATATCGCAATTTCTTTTCTATACATATTGTAAGCATTTCGTAATGAATTGCAGAATTTTTCCACAAATACGGCCACTGTAACCAAAACTCTTCTTCCTTAGTCTGCATTTAGACACGTCATGTCTAATTGACATGATTGCTACTTTATAGGCGAGTTTATAGGCGAGAGCGACGAGGAGAGAAGAAACGAGTACACACATGCATGTACGAGTACTGTCATTACGTTTTGCTTTCTCATTCATAATTTTAAGCATGAAGGTATTTCCAAGTAAATGTCGTCAACATGACATGACTCGTGTGAACAACAATTAAAGTTCAAAGAAGAAAAAGTAATAATCATGTCAATAAGACATGACGCGTCTAAACAAGGACTTAGCGAAACAAATCTATTGAAAAATTAAGTCAATAGATAGGAATTTTAAGTTGCTTTTACAGTTTATATGAATTGTATTTTTGAAAATATACCGTGTCAGGAACTCCCTTAACGGACACTTCCCATAAGCGAACACCCCGTCAGCGCTCCATAAGAAAATCATTGCAGTCGCTTTCCCTTGAACGGACGCTTCTCATGAGCAGACGCGGACATCCGCTTGACAAAAAAAATTCTCTTGGACGGACATTTAGCTTATTTTTTCATAATTTATCGTCATAATTTAAAAAAATAATCTTGCCAAGACTCTTAATTCGTTTGCTTTAACAACAGGGCATGGTTTATCATATTTACTACATCACATAGCATAGTTAAATGTGCACTCAAAATATTCTGTACGTAAAATTAACTGAAATTGTAATTTAAAATAAATGAAAGTTCACTTAAAAACCGGTCCACTCATTTTCCTTTGTTTGTGTTGGACAGGAAATCTCAAACAAATCAAATAAAGCAAGCAAAGGAAAAAAGCAGCACTTGAAAACAACGGACAATATTGAATGTAACCGAAAATCCGTATTAATATGTCCTTAGTTTTTTGAATAAATGTTAGAATCAGTTAAAAATAAAATTGCTTACAATTTTAATAGTTTATTCTTTTAAAAATTACTGAACGGATTACTTCTTGAATAACGTACAGTCCGTTACTGTAATAATATTGTGAGTGTGGGTATTGTAAATATATTCTTTGTCACATAATGTTTTCAATCTAACGTTTTTTCTACAATTACTAATTTATTTGATCAACAGGTTGTAATCTATGCTATTACTTACGCGATTTAGGGGATTCCCCAAATAACAGAAATGTGCGTATACATAAAACATTTTAAACTTTTATTACATATATTTTGTGTTATTAACCCCAATTGAATTGTTTGTTTTATTTTCTTAATAAAAGTATTTTTAAATAAAAACTAATAATCTTATACAAAATTTTGTTGATTTAAATTTGTAGTTTTCTCCTGGGCGGACAGCCCTTTTGTACGGACACATTTTAACGGTCCCTTCGGTGTCCGCTCAACAGAGATTCCACTGTATATAATTCTTCAGTCCTTTTCCGGGATCTCTCTAAACACACAAAATCTTCCATATGTGAATAGTCCAGTTTTATTTTTTTTTAATTTTAAACACGTCCAATTGTTTCGGTTAAATCTGTTAAAAAGTACGTGAAACAAAATGCTGTTGACAGCAAACACTTATTTAAAATGAATATCATAGAACACCTTCTTGGTTTGTATAAAAAAAATATTTTCTAAACACATACTTTTTGTATGTGAGACGAAATAAATAATTAAAAACACAAAAAATATGTTAAAATATTAAAAAAAAAATAAAAATTTTGATACATCGGTTAATCGGGTGAAATTAACCGATTAAATCGTTTAATGAAAATAGTAAATTTTAAAGTAACCGATCAGTTAATCGAGTAGCAATAATAAATCGGTTTAACCCGATTAACGGTTAATCGAATGAATATCCTAATAATTACCCTCTTTTTCTAGTCCGATGAGAAATAAAAATACTGCATTCTTACATTTTATTACCAGATAGGAATATTTTTTATTTGTATAAACATATAAAAAAATTTCAATAATTTTAATACTCATAATTTTTAATTGTTAAAATATATTTTTTACAGAACATGAAGACATAAAATCACACTTTTACTGCCTTTTTGATTTACGACAGTAAAAGGCGGTACATCAATTATTTTAGCAACTTTAATGATTTTCTACGATGTGATACATTATATTTTTTAATTGTATTATTATAAAATTATTATATCATTTACTTTTTGTACTTTCCTGCCTTTTACTTGAGCACGGCAGCATAATTGAATAGATGTACGTAGACTGCATTCGGGATTTCTCAATTTATTAATTTACGAAAAGCTCTTGCCATGCTGCGGTAACAGTTTCGATGTTATTAAAGATAAAAGTAATTATAATATTCTTTAATTCTTGCAATTTGCATAAAGTATAAATGTTTTTTCTTCAGTTTTAGTCATGTGGTTGATGGCCAGTTCTTTTATGCACATTTTTTTTAGTTCTGGCAAATCATATATGTAACAAGCATCCAATAACTCATACGCCAATTTATTTAGATTTTTGACTTTACCAGTGTACATATAATGCAAGATTACTTGGAAGACTTCTGAATCTATATTGTTTATATTCACCTTGTTCTGCGATTTATCTTCTTCCGCATTGTCAGCAAACATTTCATCATCATGTTCTGCCACTACTAGTGACATACCGAAATTATTTTCAGCTTCAATATCATCGTCCTTTATAATTTCACATGGTTGATCTTTTTTCTCTATGTATGTCACGTAAAATACCTCACAATTGATTATGTATGAGTTATTGCGGCAGCATTTCTTTAACAAGCACGTTTTCTCAGTATTCACAAGCATAAATGATACTGTGTCTTCATTCTCACTCAAATAGAAGGTTTGAGCTTCTTGTTGATACTCGCCAACAGATAATTTAACCCGAACTTTCCACTTGTCCAAAGTTTCGCTTTGTAAGATAAAGCGACATTTTCTTAAATAGCAGAGCTCACCATGAAGCGACAACTTCCCGATGAATTGCGCTTCAGGGCTATAATTAAAATTGAATTTTATGGATGGAAGAACTTCGCCGCCCTTTATTTTTTCACAGGGGAAATCACGAATTATCCACTTATGAACAAACTTTCTTTTAACGCGAATGCTGACGCTTTCGCTGGATGTAACGGAGTCGGTTGAAGAAGACATCTTATAATTTACTTTTTGTTTATATGTATAATTAGTTTATGGTTATTTTGTATAGAATTAAAAACTTCTTTTAATGTATGAATCAAGCTGAAGATGTTTGTTAATTAGTCTTTTATTTAATTAATTTGCTTTTACACTTCTGCTTTTACTTGAAAATTACAATCCGTTGAAAATGTTATCAGAATATTCTTTAATAATAAATGCACGGCTTGCCAACAATTTTTAACGCTAATTTCACCAACGACGTTTTATGTGTAAACTTTTGAAAGATACTGATTTTAGTGAATTATGAAAACCCCTGATGAAGATGATACGAGAATCTTAAAACTAGTTAACGCTACCTGCAATTTAATTGCTATAAATGTGTGTAATTAAAATGTGCAAAATGTTCAGGTTTTTTCCTAATTAACGCTAATCCGCAGGTTGTTTTTATTAAGAAAATGTCCCTTTTGAATATCTTAATCCTGCATAAATGTGCCGCACAAATGTATATTTGCCAAATAAAATGAAATTCCTTTTAAAATGCAATTAAGTTTTAAGCGGAAATGTTTAATTTTAAATATAATTACAGGCATAAGGGACAAAGTATGTACTTTCTGATGCTTAAAAATGTTTTAATTAACTGACAAATACTCCTATAAACAGCAATAACAACATTTATCTCCTACAGATTTTATTGCAGCGTACAAACCGATGTTTAGCAGAAGAATAATCAACTGCTTTGTTTTATCTTTAATTCATGTGTTCATAATGTCATTTATTTTTTCATTAGAAGTAACACTCAGGCAAATAATTCCTAATAACTAGAGATGGGATCGGGATTAACTTTTCACTCACGCTCATGCACAACCTTATATTTTAGCTTAAGTTCATGCATGCTCACGTAAGTGCAATAAGTTAGTCATAAAATACTCACGAAAAAAAACTAAAATAATAAAAAAAAAGTTTTTTTAATTAAATGAAAAATAATTACAATAAAGCAAAAAAACGAAACAATCGCGATAAAAATCTACTCATGCACGCTCACTCATGGTTCTTTTTCACGTTATTGAAACAAAAAACTAATTACGATCATGCGTGATTAGTTTTTAGTGTCCGACCGAACGTTCGGGTTCAGCTACGGAGTTTGGGAAAAAATTGTATTCGGCCAATGTTCGGTGATTGGCAAAATGTTTACCGAATTCCGAACTTTTTTATGAAACTACATATTTATTATCATGCCAGGCAAATTCATAACAATTATGTAGTTTTATTTTCTAGAAAAAAGTGCAACATTTCTTGCACTTTTTACGACGATCAAAATGTTGTTTGAATCAAACCTCCGGTAGTCTAGTATCTATGTGATTTTTTTATTTAAAAATTCAGGAATCCATGGAATTATTCCTTAGCTGGCAAGCATTAAATAGTTTTATTAAATTAACGAATAGACTAATTCTATACGCCTGAATTTGAAAATAACTGTTATTTTCAATCTTCAATCAAAATTTTGTATTCTTTATAAAGAAATATGCATGAACATTGAATTCCTCATTGACCCAGTTAAAACACAGAAAAAAAAACTTGCTTATCATGTAATATTTATATTCCATATAAATTCTTTTATAAAAACGTATTCCACTTTAAATTAAGTAAAAGTAAAGTTCTTACTGCCATTAAAGTATAATGAATAAAAAAATGCGTATTAAAATGTTACATTATATAGAATGAATATGTGAAAACACAATATTTATAACATTACAAAAATCATTAAAGAATAAAGAAAATAAAAACCTAAACCTTAATAAACAGGGTTAAAAATGAGCCACAAAAAGTGGAAGAAGTCTTCAAAAGATTGTAAAACTTTGTAGTTGAAAGTTGTTACTAAATCATGATGACATACTGTTACTCCCCCCTTCGTCATCATCGTGATCATCAGCATTAGTAACAACACTTTGTTTCTGCCTCAGCGGCAGATTGATGATGTTGATAATGAAGACTCAACAATGCAATGCAGCAACCATCTATCTAAGCGTTAAAATCTTAAATTATGCAGCATTTAAGTAGTTTTTCAAATACTCATTCAAGTATTCGGAATATTAAACTTTATAAAAGTTATTTTTCTTTTGTACGAGTACTCCGCCCGGAGTAAAGAATTTATAAATGACTTTATTAATGTTTACAGAGCAATTTGTATTGTTGCATTATTGAGTCAATTTATAATAATCAGGGCAACACAAAACTATGATACATTACTTTTTTCGTAAAAACATATTAAGGGGTTATTTATACGTTTCAGAATTTTTTATGAATTTTCTCATCGATTTTTTAGAGCATATTTTTAGATATTTTGCCTTTAAGAGCATATTTTTGCATATCTATTTTGCTTTTAAGAGCAAACTTTCTCTTAAACACATTCTCTTTCTTTTTGCGACACCTTTTATTATTTTTCATCCACTTTTTAATTGTTAATTTTGGTTAATTTTAACGGTCCCTTCGGTGTCCGCTCAAGAGAGATTCCACTGTATATAATTCTTCAGTCCTTTTCCGGGATCTCTCTAAACACACAAAATCTTCCATATGTGAATGGTCCAGTTTTATTTTTTTTAATTTTAAACACGTCCAATTGTTTCGGTTAAATCTGTTAAAAAGTACGTGAAACAAAATGCTGTTGACAGCAAACACTTATTTAAAATGAATATCATAGAACACCTTCTTGGTTTGTATAAAAAAAAATATTTTCTAAACACATACTTTTTGTATGTGAGACGAAATAAATAATTAAAAACACAAAAAATATGTTAAAATATTAAAAAAAAATAAAAATGTTGATACATCGGTTAATCGGGTGAAATTAACCGATTAAATCGTTTAATGAAAATAGTAAATTTTAAAGTAACCGATCAGTTAATCGAGTAGCAATAATAAATCGGTTTAACCCGATTAACGGTTAATCGAATGAATATCCTAATAATTACCCTCTTTTTCTAGTCCGATGAGAAATAAAAATACTGCATTCTTACATTTTATTATCAGATAGGAATATTTTTTATTTGTATAAACATATAAAATAATTTCAATAATTTTAATACTCATAATTTTTAATTGTTAAAATATATTTTTTACAGAACATGAAGACATAAAATCAAAGTTTTACTGCCTTTTTGATTTACGACAGTAAAAGGCGGTACATCAATTACACTATACGACACAATGCGACAGTCAAAATCGGGATGGGATGAAACCAACGGGAAATGTTATACCGGTAAAAAAGAAGTTATACATGTCCCGGCGTTTCGCTGGGTCACGTCTAGGAATCGAGATATATCGATTTGAAGTTAGTAACTTTCATATAGGGGAAATTGTCACCTTTCGTGGTCTTTTTTTGACATAACTCGAGAACCACTAGTCCGATTTTGCTGAAACAAATTAAAAAAATTGGGAATCACAATTCCTTTAATCTATTCATACAACGTTTCGCTACATAAGCAACAGTTTCGGAGTTATAAATAAATGTATGAAGAAAAAAGTATTTTTTGCCTAAAAATTGAATTTTTTTAATGGTTTCTTTAATCCAAAGTGATTATTATTTTTTGGCTAAAGTTCGTAACATTTTTAGTCAGAAAGAATTGGACATGAGATAACAAAGCAACAAGGGAAAATTTTAACACCAATTAATTTCAACTTACGGTGGAGCCACCTAAACAGTGGCGGATACATGGAAACACACATGAACACTGATGATGGGAGTGTAGCGGCTCCCGAAAAACAACGTTGTTTCTGTTCTGCCGTGTAAGTTGAAATTAATTGGTGTTAAAATTTTCCCTTGTTGCTTTGTTATCTCATGTCCAATTCTTTCTGACTAAAAATGTTACGAACTTTAGCCAAAAAATAATAATCACTTTGGATTAAAGAAACCATTAACAACAAAATTGTTCGAAAATAATCACATTAAATTGAATTTTTTTATTTTTAATTCATAAAAAATCCAAAACGGTAAAAAAAGTGTCTAGACCTATTACTTTCACGTAAAGTCACATAACCTATGAACAAAATGAGACATAAATCATGAAAATCGATGAACGCGTTTCGCTTTTATTCACAATTAAGTGAAGGTATGAATTTCAAAAATTTGCTTGAGATATGCTCAAAATTCCTTGGAAAAAAAATTGATGACTTTTTTTATGATTGTCAGAATTAAAAAAAAAGTAATAAACAAAAGGTTATTTGGTTTTTATGGTAGCGGTAACAAACTAGAAAATGGTCATAAATGTGCGTGGACAATTAAAAGGAAAGTGCACTTTTTTAATTATTTGGGTTTTTTCCGTTGGCTACCTGCATGATTTATTTACAGAAATTGCACCCACATTTATGAGTGGTCATGTTTTAGAACGTTTCCAAAAATTTAAAACGCACACAAATCAGGTATATAGCCACCCTTAAAAGATGCGCGAATTCATAAGTACCTCTCAGTAAAATATTGAAACTTAGGTAGTATTTTTAGGTATTCAGTGATCGATTTTTGTCATTCAACAAGTGTCTCCGAACGCGTAAAGTACGGTTTTTTTAAAGTGACGAAAAAGTAATAAAAGTATAAAACCGAAATGAGTGAAAATTGTCCAGAAAATATCAATTTATTTTGTTACGTTTGTGGCAAAAGAGCTTTTTCAACAAATGCTGCATTACTCACTGAGCAAGTGGAGCGCGCTTTTAAACTTTATTTTGATTGCGAAATAATTCGCGGCGTTTCGTGGGTCCCAGACAAAATTTGTAAAACGTGCTACAATGGTCTTAACATGTGGATCCAAGGGAAACGCAGTTCTCTTCGTTTTGGTGTACCAATGATTTGGACTGATCCAGGAGAGCACAATTCCGATAACTGTTACGCTTGCGCAAACAAAATATGTGGAGTAAATCGTAAAGGCCTTAAACGAAGAGTTTACATATCTGTTAAAAGTTCACAAATACCTCTACCGCATTCGGATGAAATACCAATTCCACCGCTTCCAAGTCCTGACAGAGAAACTTCTTGTTCTATTGAAACAATGGATCAATCGGATTTCACCTATAAAACAACTCCAGAAGAAGAATATACAATGGAAGTTTCCTCCGAGGGTAAGTCACAAAAATGAAGTTAACTGACTGATTAAAAACAATTGATTTTTTTCCAGATGAAGACAGATCCTCATCCGATACAGACTCTGAACAAGTGGGCGAACCACCACGCAAGAAAGTAAAGGGCGCAAACAAACGAAAATAAGTTTTGCGTTCATCGATTTTTATAACCTATGTATCTATGTAATAACCTAATAATTACCTGTAATAATTTTTAATTTTACGTGTTAATAATTATAATAAATAATATATAATAAATATTATCCAAATTCATTGAAACATGAAATCAATATTCTTGTCAAAATGAGATACCTTCACTTAATTGTGAATAAAAGCGAAACGCGTTCATCGATTTTCATAATTTATGTCTCATTTTGTTCGTAGGTTATGTGACTTTACGTGAAAGTAATAGGTCTAGACACTTTTTTTACCGTTTTGGATTTCTTATGAATTAAAAATAAAAAAATTCTATTTTTTAGGCAAAAAATACTTTTTTTCTTCATACATTTATTTATAACTCCGAAACTGTTGCTTATGTAGCGAAACGTTGTATGAATAGATTAAAGGAATTGTAATTCCTAATTTTTTTTTAATTTGTTTCAGCAAAATCGGACTAGTGGTTCTCGAGTTATATCAAAAAAAAAGACCACGAAAGGTGACAATTTCCCCTATATGACAGTTACTAACTTCAAATCGATATATCTCGATTCCTAGACGTGACCCAGCGAAACGCCGGGACACGTATAACTTCTTTTTTACCTGTATAACATTTCCCGTTGGTTTCATCCCATCCCGATTTTGACTATCGCACAGTGTTATTTTAGCCAACTTTAATGATTTTCAATATGATAATTCATTATTTTTATTAGGTAATATTATTACTATTTTAACAGTTTATCAATGATAACGAGATGTATCACGAGAAAGAACTTTTCAAGGATTACATACTAATATAGTTACAACTGGTACGATGAGGAATAATTTTATTTATTTTATCAGAAATTTTATTTTTTATTATATTTTTTAATTGTATTATTATAAAATTATTATATCATTTACTTTTTGTACTTTCCTGCCTTTTACTTGAGCACGGCAGCATAATTGAATAGATGTACGTAGACTGCATTCGGGATTTCTCAATTTATTAATTTACGAAAAGCTCTTGCCATGCTGCGGTAACAGTTTCGATGTTATTAAAGATAAAAGTAATTATAATATTCTTTAATTCTTGCAATTTGCATAAACTTGCAAGTATAAATGTTTTTTCTTCAGTTTTAGTCATGTGGTTGATGGCCAGTTCTTTTATGCACATTTTTTTTAGTTCTGGCAAATCATATATGTAACAAGCATCCAATAACTCATACGCCAATTTATTTAGATTTTTGACTTTACCAGTGTACATATAATGCAAGATTACTTGGAAGACTTCTGAATCTATATTGTTTATATTCACCTTGTTCTGCGATTTATCTTCTTCCGCATTGTGAGCAAACATTTCATCATCATGTTCTGCCACTACTAGTGCCATACCGAAATTATTTTCAGCTTCAATATCATCGTCCTTTATAATTTCACATGGTTGATCTTTTTTCTCTATGTATGTCACGTAAAATACCTCACAATTGATTATGTATGAGTTATTGCGGCAGCATTTCTTTAACAAGCACGTTTTCTCAGTATTCACAAGCATAAATGATACTGTGTCTTCATTCTCACTCAAATAGAAGGTTTGAGCTTCTTGTTGATACTCGCCAACAGATAATTTAACCCGAACTTTCCACTTGTCCAAAGTTTCGCTTTGTAAGATAAAGCGACATTTTCTTAAATAGCAGAGCTCACCATGAAGCGACAACTTCCCGATGAATTGCGCTTCAGGGCTATAATTAAAATTGAATTTTATGGATGGAAGAACTTCGCCGCCCTTTATTTTTTCACAGGGGAAATCACGAATTATCCACTTATGAACAAACTTTCTTTTAACGCGAATGCTGACGCTTTCGCTGGATGTAACGGAGTCGGTTGAAGAAGACATCTTATAATTTACTTTTTGTTTATATGTATAATTTAGTTTATGGTTATTTTGTATAGAATTAAAAACTTCTTTTAATGTATGAATCAAGCTGAAGATGTTTGTTAATTAGTCTTTTATTTAATTAATTTGCTTTTACACTTCTGCTTTTACTTGAAAATTACAATCCGTTGAAAATGTTATCAGAATATTCTTTAATAATAAATGCACGGCTTGCCAACAATTTTTAACGCTAATTTCACCAACGACGTTTTATGTGTAAACTTTTGAAAGATACTGATTTTAGTGAATTATGAAAACCCCTGATGAAGATGGTACGAGAATCTTAAAACTAGTTAACGCTACCTGCAATTTACTTGCTATAAATGTGTGTAATTAAAATGTGCAAAATGTTCAGGCTTTTTCCTAATTAACGCTAATCCGCAGGTTGTTTTTATTAAGAAAATGTCCCTTTTGAATATCTTAATCCTACATAAATGTGCCGCACAAATGTATATTTGCCAAATAAAATGAAATTCCTTTTAAAATGCAATTAAGTTTTAAGGGGAAATGTTTAATTTTAAATATAATTACAGGCATAAGGGACAAAGTATGTACTTTCTGATGCTTACAAATGTTTTAATTAACTGACAAATACACGTATAAACAGCAATAACAACATTTATCTCCTACAGATTTTATTGCAGCGTACAAACCGAACTGCTTTGTTTTATCTTTAATTCATGTGTTCATAATGTCATTTATTTTTTCATTAGAAGTAACACTCAGGCAAATAATTCCTAATAACTAGAGATGGGATCGGGAGTAACTTTTCACTCACGCTCATGCACAACCTTATATTTTAGCTTAAGTTCATGCATGCTCACGTAAGTGCAATAAGTTAGTCATAATCACGAACACTCACGCTCATAAAATACTCACGAAAAAAAAACCTAAATAATAAAAAAAAAGTTTTTTTAATTAAATGAAAAATAATTACAATAAAGCAAAAAAAAAACGAAACAATCGCGATAAAAATCTACTCATGCACGCTCACTCATGGTTCGTTTTCACGTTATTGAAACAAAAAACTAATTACGATCATGCGTGATTAGTTTTTAGTGTCCGACCGAACGTTCGCGTTCAGCTACGGAGTTTGGGAAAAAATTGTATTCGACCGATGTTCGGTGATTGGCAAAATGTTTACCGAATTCCGAACTTTTTTATGAAACTACATATTTATTATCATGCCAGGCAAATTCATAACAATTATGGCGTTTTATTTTCTAGAAAAAAGTGCAACATTTCTTGCACTTTTTACGACGATCAAAATGTTGTTTGAATCAAACCTCCGGTAGTCTAGTATCTATGTGATTTTTTTATTTAAAAATTCAGGAATCCATGGAATTATTCCTTAGCTGGCAAGCATTAAATAGTTTTATTAAATTAACGAATAGACTAATTCTATACGCCTGAATTTGAAAATAACTGTTATTTTCAATCTTCAATCAAAATTTTGTATTCTTTATAAATAAATATGCATGAACATTGAATTCCTCATTGACCCAGTTAAAACTCAGAAAAAAAACTTGCTTATCATGTAATATTTATATTCCATATAAATTCTTTTATAAAAACGTATTCCACTTTAAATTAAGTAAAAGTAAAGTTCTTACTGCCATTAAAGTATAATGAATAAAAAAATGCGTATTAAAATGTTACATTATATAGAATGAATATGTGAGAACACAATATTTATAACATTACAAAAATCATTAAAGAATAAAGAAAATAAAAACCTAAACCTTAATAAACAGGGTTAAAAATGTGCCACAAAAAGTGGAAGAAGTCTTCAAAAGATTGTAAAACTTTGTAGTTGAAAGTTGTTACTAAATCATGATGACATACTGTTACTCCCCCCTTCGTCATCATCGTGATCATCAGCATTAGTAACAACACTTTGTTTCTGCCTCAGCGGCAGATTGATGATGTTGATAATGAAGACTCAGCAATGCAATGCAGCAACCATCTAAGCTTTCTCAGAGATCGCACTATACGAGTTGTTATAGAAGGGATCTCATCAAACGAGTTCAAGATTAATTCAGGGGTACCGCAAGGATCCGTTCTTTCTCCCACACTTTTTCTTATTGTCTTAAACGACCTTCTACTTCAAACTTCCAATCCTATCTACTCTTTTGCAGATGACAGCAGCATGTGCCATTCATATTCATTCAATAACAGACCAAGCCTGCCGGAGATCGCGGCAATGAGGCAAAATATGAATGATTCGATAAATAATGATCTTTTAGCAATCCACGAATGGGGACGTGCGAATAGGGTCGAATTTAATGCTCGCAAGACCCAGTGTTGTATGTTTACACACAAATGTACGTACAATCATGCTGCTTCATCTGTAATAATGGGTGGTGTAGATATTGAGGAATCAGAAACTCTTGATGTTCTTGGCATGAAAATTAAATGTGATTTTCGATGGACTGATCGTATTTTTCAGGTTTCAAAAGAAGCATTCAAGTGCCTCGGCTTTCTAAGACGGTGCAAGAGATACTTCACTCCATCTGCTCTCCTTAATATTTACACCACCTATATCCGACCGAAAATGGAATACAACTCTCATGTATGGGCCGGTGCTTCAAAGTCTATTTTGAAGATACTCGACCGGGTACAGGAGAGGGCGAAGAAGCTCATCGGTGACAGTAGGGTAGCCAACTCTATTGACTCACTGGAGCATCGACGCAATGTGGGATGGATTTATCGTTACTACAATGGAATGTGCTCTAATGAAATCAGGGAACTTGTTCCCGAAACCCGCTCACTTGTACGAACAACACGTTCTTCGTTAAGAGCGCATCCATTTGTGGTTGATATGCCAGTGGATCGCACTACGCATTACAGAGAAAATTCGTTCTTTAGCCGAACAGTTCGCATGTGGAATAAACTTCCTGCAGAGGTCTTTCCTATTACTTTCAGTGTGGGAAATTTCAAATCGAACGTCCACAAACACTACTCCCTTTATCCTCCTTCCCATAACCAATTTTCCTAGTTCCGGCACAATGCATTGCATATGTAGGGGTCATCCCCTGAGTGCTGGTCCAAGTTAAAAAAAAAATCTTAAATTATGCAGCATTTAAGTAGTTTTTCAAATACTCATTCAAGTATTCGGAATATGAAACTTTATAAAAGTTATTTTTCTTTTGTACGAGTACTCCGCTCGGAGAAAAGAATTTATAAATGAATTTATTAATGTTTACAGAGTAATTTGTATTGTTGCATTATTGAGTCAATTTATAATAATCAGGGCAACACAAAACTATGATACATTACTTTTTTCGTAAAAACATATTAAGGGGTTATTTATACGTTTCAGAATTTTTTATGAATTTTCTCATCGATTTTTTAGAGCATATTTTTAGATATTTTGCCTTTAAGAGCATATTTTTGCATATCTATTTTGCTTTTAAGAGCAAACTTTCTCTTAAACACACTTTCTTTCTTTTTGCGACACTTTTTATTATTTTTCATCCACTTTTTAATTGTTAATTTTGTATGTTATAATTTTTTTTCTTGTGGTTTAAAACGCCTAAAAATTGCCAAAATTTGGAGAGTTGTCATTCCAGTTAAGAAATAATCAATTTCAATGTATTTTTAAGTAATATTCGGGACAATTATTGCATATAAAGTGCATCTAGAACAATAATTAAAGAAATTTTAAAAATTCCCATAAAAGTACGAACAAAAATCTGATCTGAAAAAGATAACATGAAATATGAAATACCTAAAATAGGAATGCCTAAAACCGTAAATAAAAGCAAGGCTGAGGAAAAAACAAAGTTCCAGGCAAACATAAAGAAATTTGGCGAAATTCGCTAAATCGAGTCTTTAAAATTGATTATAGACAAATAATGTAAGTGAGAGAAAAGCTAATTCCAAAAAAAAGAGTTAAAACAAATGGTCCAATATCTTTAAAAAAAAATCTTGAAATCTGGCCAACAGATGCTACTTTGGGTTTGGTAATCAGTTAAGAAATAAGGCCTTCGTTCGGCGAAGAAAAATAACACTCTACAAATCGCTCATCCTGCTCGTCCTACTCTATGGTGCTGAAACATGGACAGTAAAAATATCCCTTGAGACATTGCTCCCGGTGTTCGAGAGAACTATCCTCCGCAAGATTTATGGTTCTCTACGCGATGATGGTGGATTCCGAATTAGAATGAATCACGAACTGTACGAGCTTTATGCCGGTGTAGAAACAGTCAAGCGCATTAAAATACAACGACTCCGTTGGTTTGGACACACTTGGTGAATGGAAAATGTTGCTCCGGCCCGTAAGGCATACAAGGAAGAATCCATCGGGGGCAACATAGAAAAGGGCATCCCAATCTCCGTTCGAACGACCTGGTACAACAAAACCTAATTGCACTTGGTGTCTCCAACTGGCGCCAGCATGCAGAACACAGAAATATATGGCGTTCTATTCTACTTCAGAATGAAACCGACGCTCGGTTGTAATAGTCATCTAAAGTAAGTGAAGTAAGTTGCTCGAATCGGAAAAGGCCTACTAATAAGGGATCAAAGTTCTAAAAATTATTTAGATTACAAAATTGTTAAAACAAAACACAAAACATCGTAAAGGTACGGTCACATCGGACATCGTTTTTTTTAGATCCCTTTTACAGCCGTAATACTGAACAGATTTTGGGAAGATTTATAGGTTTTTAAACGGGTTTTTACATAGATATCAATTTTATTTCATCTTTAATCTTAATTTTATTTAAATCGGTTCCATATTTAGAGAGCTCTAAGCGTTTAAAGTTGCTACTAACACATGCACACTTATTACACATGAAAAATAAATGAGACATGAAACTCTGTCTCTGTTGTTTATTTATGGCCTTATTTACAAACGCTTAATAAAGTTAATGTGTACATTAAAACCGGTTTTCCCATATAAAAATCCAACATTAAACCTACAATAACTTTATTAATCGTTTGTGAATAAGGACATTATAGAATATTTTCTGTTTTTCTATTTTATCGTATGTATTTATGTAAATGTTTAATAATAATTTCTAGAATGCGATCGATTGAGTCGACCGCTGGATATACTAGTAAAATTAATAATAGAACTGATTTAATTTTAATAAATAAGAATAATAAGAAAATAAGAAAAGTGAATGAAAATCAGGGGAAAAACATCATGAAATAGTAGAAAATCGTTCATTTAAAAAAATCCTATACATACGAGTATTTAATGAAAAATATTTTTCAATAAATGTTTACCAGAACCATATCTATCGATTGTCATTATCTTAATTACTTCATACCGTGAAGATTATATTGACTGAGCAAGATTCGTTATTGCGTCTAACAAGCCAAGCAAACTCATCAGTTTATTTTAGATTTTTATTATTAATTTTTTAATAAAATGTTGGATTTTTAAGAAAAGAAAGGCTATTTTTTATAGCATATTTTTCATATTTTAAGATTTATTATTTCTTAGAGCATTTTCTATGCGCATTAAACACTTTTTTTACAGAATATTTTTGGTTGCCCTAATAATAAGCGTTAAGATGAATAGTTTCTACTTTTTTTGCAGTGTAATGTGTTGTTCACAAAATTTGTAACGACTACTATTAACTGATTCAATCGACCACTCAGAGAGATATAAACATTCATCGAATAACGAGGCACTAAAAAGAGGGTTGGTCCTATTGGTAGCATATACAGTGTACTCGGGATAGAGTTAACTTACTCATGCAAACCCTGTTCACTTTATCCAAAAAATTCACTCTAAGCTGATTAAAAAAATTAGTTTTCTGATGTTCAAAATTTAAAATTTAATACATTTTGATATAGAAATAAAGCACACTTTTAGCAGTTTCTATACTTTTTAGATTTTGTGCTGCTAACTCACGGAACTTGTGCAAAATTTAAATATTTTCATAACTATTTTAATGCTTTTTTTCTCTCCTTTTGCTGCTGAAATATTATTTTTCTAAAAACATACATAAATACTCGTTTTCTTTATTTATATATTTTCTAGGAAATGTTATGAAATCTTTTCTGCGAAAATTTACATCGGGATTAATTTACATTTGCCTTGTCATTATAGTCGACGATCATCACACACGGCATTAAAACAAGTAAAAGAACATCGAAAATCTGAGAGACATATGAAACAAAAATAATGTTTTTGTTAATTTTTGTATAAAAAAGACATAAGTTCAATATATCCCGATTACACCGTATATACAATCAGTCTGTGCATATTTATTTCTGAACTGATTAGAACGCAAAAACACATATGGGGATTCTCGATGAATTAAACGCAAAGATGCTTGAGGTGATCGAAGAAAAAAAACTTCAGTTTCATATCATCTGATCATTTTGAAAATTCAGATGTTAGAGGTTTCGTCATAAATATTTATCACTACCCTGCATTTCTTTTGACACCGAAACCGAAATTAGTCACTTTAAGCTTGAACATCGTTGGGATATATAGCAAACTTATTATAGGACAAAGAATTGAACCGAAAAATCGCGTTATCGGCTGTCTTGGCGATGCCAATTGGCCGTAAGTCTAGTTGAGTTTATTTAACTTTTAAAAAGACATGTACATATTTGTCTTTGGACCACCCAGTACATGCGGTGTTTTATAATTACAACAACGACACACCGTTTAATTTATAGCACACAAGAAACAAATTGCCACATCATTCTGCTTTAATCACAAAAATATAAAATCAAAAGTTATATAATTCTTATTTGTTGACTTTTACAATTTCCCCTAAAAGAGAATAAAATAATTTGGAGTCATTTGACCTGATTTGATTTGACCCCATTTTGGACAGTTGTGTGTGTCATTATTGATTTTTTTATTAAATAATTATTTTTTCTTATGACAATTGAACAAGTCTCGTGCTTAAATTATTATAGTTGCAATGAATTAGAGAAAAAAATTAACAGAAAAACTTAAAAACTTTCTCTCAGTTTACGGTAATTTTTTTAAAAATCTAAATATAAATAAATAAATGAAAAGGAAACACTTGAAAACAATTAAGTTGTTTTAAAGTTGATGTAAGATAGAATAGAAAACAAATCGGTTACATGGTGACTGAAAAAAGTAGCACAACAAAACTAACACTGACACTGACTCTCAATTTCGTTCAAAACATTTTTCAAACTACAAGATATGTTTCTACGAGGGGTTGTTCACATATTACGTAACGATATTCTTTGCCAGTTTTTCACCCTAAAAGCTTTCTAAATAAATATTGTTTGCTCCCGTAGAATTTTTACCCCTTATTTGTATCACCAAATAAACATACTAAGCTGGCAACTCTGACACAAAAAACCCTTTAGATAGATCGAAAATTATTTTAGACAGAGATCAATTTCTTCGACAGAGAAATTTTTTCCACATCTAAGACATCGGAAAGTAAATCCATACGAAAATTTCTTTCTTTCAGACAACCACGGAACAATAATGGCATGTCTTTTTAGAGAAAATTATCCGTCCTTAAGACTGAGATAAAAATTTCCATTGCAATTTGAGCGTGTGACCGGCACTGTATACCGGGGTCGAAATACTAACACTATAGTCAACATGAATGATTTTATTTACACATAATTATTGCTATCTGTTGTCCTTTATTCCTTGTCGTTACAGTATAATGTAATGCAACATGTATCCTTTCTGAAAATTTTATGTTACCTCTAATAATATCAAGCGATGTTTTCATTTGAAGCAGGTTTTAGAGTGAAACGTAAAATTTTCCGGTAAAAAAATAGCACTGAACATCATTTACCTTAGAAATTTTGTTTAAAGTAGAAAAAATAAAGTGCATTGTAAAGTAGTAAAGTAGTAAAAGTGGGTTGGCAAAAATATTGCAAAATATGCCCCGGAAATGACCATAAAAAGGAAAGAGGGAACTCATAAAAATTAATTATTTCGAAATGCTAAGCCGATGACGTAATAGGTAGGACAAATTCTCAACTGTTCAAACAAAACGAAACTCAACGCAACGATTTATATCAAACACGTTCTAACGAGTGAAAGAAAATCCGAAATGACCAATTTATTGATCAAGCGATTGGTTCCCTAAAGCAAAAGGACTCCGTTCGCACGGAGTTCCCACGGAGCTAAAAAAAATTATCTGCAGATAGAATCGCATATTGATACAGTTCGGAATCTATTGTGAGAACACAATATGAAAGCCCCTAGCCCAAGAATAGTTTCACGATTGACTGTCAGACATGTAAGTAAACGAATAATGTTCACAAAATAACAGCGAAGCTGCCCCATCAGCAACTGGAGTAATTTGGTTTGGACGGACACGAGCGAAATTGTTATAATTGACGGAAAAGTTCTTTGGCGTATGGTACGTGACAATTGAAGGTGGAATATAATACTGGAGTACAATTCAAGACTGCCAAACACTGAAGCACAACCATTATGGGGTGAACATATTTCCCATAATACTGAGTTTGTTCAATATCCTGGATAAACACATTTATGTTCAGATTAGGGCCCGATAATAGTGTTTATTCTTGAATTTTCAAAGGAAAAAAGCAATCATAAGGAAATATCGGAGAGATAATTCAAGCACATTATTTTGATCATTTTCCACAATATTTTCAGAAAATCATATGCTTGTTAAATATTTGATTTTTTTCAGAAATATTTGTCAGATTCTGATTTTTATTTCTTTATTTTTTTTTTGTCAAAAATATTTATCAGAATTAGAATATTTCTGAGAAGAAAAATAAAAATTAGATTATGACAAATATTTCTGACAAAAAAAAATAAAAATCAGAATCTCACAAATATTTGACAAAAAAAAGTAAAAAAATGGCGAAATAAACAGGTGGTGATTAGCGTGAGTCATCGTAATTAATTTTTTGTTTCAATTACGTGAGCGTGCATGAACGCGAGTACAAAGAAATTGAGCGTGCATAAGTAGATTTTTGACGTGATTGCTTCGTGATTTATTTTTTGTTATATTGTTATTTTTTTGTATACTTTTTTGTAATTAATATTTCTACGTAATTAATTAAATTGTTTTAAGTTTATGCTGAAAGGAATTGTTTGGCTCAAGTTCAAATCTTACTTTACTCATTTCTTTATTAATTTTAGAAATTTTTTGGATAAACTAAAATTATTTTTATCAAGAAAGTATTATTGGAACAGTCTATTTATCCATCAGACTAGCAGAATGGATCAGTGATAATTATAATATTTTTTTTAATTATTTGAAATTTATTTTCGTGAATTTTTCGAGTGTGAGTTTTCGTGATTGTGCGTAACTTTTTTGATTACTCACGTGAGCATGCAATTAACGGGAGCCAAAAATATAAGGACGTGCATGAGTAAAACTTCTTATCGTGAGCGTGAGTGAGAAATCTTATTAAAATTTTCAATAATTTTTTATAGGTACTTATACATTTTTGCTTGTTTTGAGAGTGGCACTACCTTCTATATGGACCGCAAAGACTTTCAAAGTAATCCACACTTCCTTGTCTTGCTCATTTGTAGCGTCTAAAAAATTCAATGGTTTCTGTTAACTTATTTTATTTAGTTTTTGTTTACAATAAAAAAAATAATGCCACCTGTTTATTTCATCATGGTAAAAACTATAAAATAACAATTATAATTTGATTTTTATTATAAATGTCATAATTGTTACGGTCTTTGGTTCAAATAATACAAAATGTTATGTTCCCTTTTTTAGAAGAAGTAATGTCACTGTTCAGGGTCTCCAAACTGGATAATGAACCCAAAAATAAACAAACAGAAGGGCTCCGGAATGATTTGTGAACCATTTAATTAACGTAATGGATTGGCTTAGCTAATCGCCAGAGCTAAATTTTATCGAGAATCGCTGTTTTGATGTTCAAAAGCAGGCGTCTGTTTGAAAACTACTTAACAATAAGCAACTCTGGCGTACCGCTCAAGAGTCGTGGGAAAAAACTTCACGGAAGAGATGTGAAGACTTGGTAAGCTCAATTCCAATGCGATGCGCAGAATTTATTTACAACCAAGGTTATATCACAAAATATTAATGAATTATATTTTAAATTTCCTTTAAGAGTTTTATATTTATTATGCTATTTTTTGCTCACATACTTCAAGATCAAACAATATTTTGCGAATAATTTCATTAAAAGTCGGTATTTGTGGCAGAAACTACTTTTGTTTAAGGGGACTGCTTTTGCTATTCTTTTTTTTATGTGCCTCAAGAGCAATTTGTTTACTAAACAGAATCCCAGTACTGTTATGAAGACAAAGTTTTCTATGGTGCTATTTTTTAACGCAGCTGTTATTCAGAGGGGCGTTTGTTTGTAGCTCAAATTAAAGCTGTTGTATACCACATTTATTCCAGCAACAATTAACTTTTAAGTTGTATGTGCTGCATTAAATAAAATATATGTATGGCTGTACATATGTATGCATGTATGTATGTGCACACGATAGTATTAAGTGTTTGTAGGTGTATGTTAAAGCACACATTAAGTGCAGAATACTTTTCGATGTTGCATATTGCACATTAACCAAACTTGGAGTTGAAGCAACTTTTTTTCTTTTTTTTTTTTATTCACTTTTAAATAATGCATCATGTGGTAAATAGAACAAAAAACTAGAAAGATGATAAACGAACAAACAAATAAATAATGATGTTTTGGGGATGCTGACGGAAAATGGAAATAAATTTAAAAACCAAAATATGATTTTCACTTGCAGACATATTGCACGGCACAACTAAAAGAAAGAAACTAAAAAGCGAAAACTAACAACTAAAAAAAATACTCAATAGTTTGTAGAGCGATAATTAAAAGCGTAGAAAAAGAAAAGCTAATGAGGAGATAGAAAAACCAAAACTGCCAGCGATATTGTTATTTTATTTGAAAAATAAATAACCAACTTTTTCGAACAAATTACAGTTTATTTTTCTATTTATTTTTTTAAACAATCGCGCAATTTTGTTGATGGAAAAAAATTTCAACAAAAACTTTTGTTTTATCACTTGAATAGCAGGACAGAGAAAAATATATAAAAAATAAAAAAACATTTATGAAACAAATAACGATAATTCAGTATATTGTTACAAATGCAAAACGTATATACCTAAACAGTGAGTGACAAAATGTGTTTTCACTGCTACAATAAAAATATTTATAAGAAAGAGTCAGATTTATTTAAGAAAAATTATATGCATAAAATTTGTAATTTTTTCCACTGTGCTTTACATTAAAAAAGCCTAAAAATATGCCAGTTAATTTTGTTATAATTGTCCCACTTTCATTGCATGTAATTAAGGCAGCTTAAAAATCTACAATATTTTAAATTCACTGATTATTTTGAAACACTTTACTTAAATTTCATATAAACACGTTACATATTTAAAATTTTTATTACATCATGAGCACATCTTCTCTTGTTTTGGTTTTTATTGTTTTTAATTTACAATACATTTTATCTTGTTTATACATTTATTTAAATAATTTACTTTGGATTCTTGAAAAAACGCGCCACTAGCACAAATTCTTTTCTCTTCAAAAAGTTTTCTTTTGTTATTGTTTTTAAACGCCAGATTAAAAATAAACTTACTGCTCTAGAGGACAAATGTTACCCATTTAAGAAAATTGCTTCTTTGTACAACAAAAATAGTCTTACAAAAATGTTTAGCCGGCGTTACGTACCAACATTTATTGTTAGCAATGAAAAGAAAATTAAAAGTTTGTTTAGTAAAGAAATTAGAAAATAAATTTTTTTTTGAAATTTGTCTACTTGCAGCAGGTTTAACAAACAAAATACATTTAAAAACCCGCTCAAAAAACTGTGTGTTTGTGTGGAAAAAAGCAGCGAAACGCTACAAGGTGTTATCGCACACGCCTTATGCATACAGAAGTATATATGTAAAGGGTGTTTTTTTAAGCTAGATAGAACTTTAAATTGTAAAAAGTAACACAAAAAATTAAATTTTGATGAAACATTTTTTTTTATTTGTTTCAGTATACTCTGACAAATCATCATGAATAGACTCACGCTTGAACAACGCTACGAAATTATCCAAATTTACTTTGAAAATCAGTCGTCGATTCGCGCGTTGTTTTATCGCAAAATTGTGTTCAGCGATGAGGCGCATTTTTGGCTTAACGGGTTTGTTAATAAGCAAAATTGCCGCATATGGAGTGAGACCAATCCACAAGAGACCCTACAGACTCCATTACATGCAGAAAAATGCACCGTTTGGTGCGGTTTTCACGCTGGTGGCATCATCGGACCTTATTTCTTCAAAAATGAGGCCGGAGCTCGCGTTACGGTCAATGGAGATCGTTACCGCACCATGATCAATGATTTTTTGTTTGAAAATATGGATGACATTGATCCGGAGGAGATGTGGTTTCAACAGGATGGCGCTACGTGCCATACGGCGAACGCAACCATCGACTTATGGAAATCAAAATTTGGCGATAAGTTGATTTCGAGAAATGGACCTGTCAATTGGCCTCCAAAGTCGTGCGATTTGACACCTCTCGATTATATCCTGTGGGGCTACGTAAAGTCACTGGTTTATGCTGATAAACCAGCAACAATTGACGCCTTGGAGGCCAGCATTGTTCGTGTTATTCGTGACATACGGCCAGCAGTGCTCGAAAAAGTGGCCCAAAATTGGACGTCCAGAATGCGCTTCGTCAAGAACAGCCGCGGTGCCCATATGCCCGAAATCATTTTCAAATGTTAATGTCACGTATTGATCTTTCGAATAAAAAAAAAATTTGATTACAATTTAATTTTTTGTGTTATTTTTTACAATTTCAAGTTCTATCGGGCTTAAAAAAACACCCTATATATAAAGTACACACGTAGATATGTCGATTGGCTGTCTATAGGGACACAACCTGCAAACAGGCGTACACTTGGAAAGTTAATCGAGAAAATACTGGAATATGTGGACTTTATAAAGTATAAAAAGTATATTTAACGTAATTATTTATAATCGGATAGAAAGTGTTTCTGTTAAAAATAGGTTGCCTACATTGAGGAGTTATATTAATTGATTATTTAACATTAAAAAATTATATGACACTCTTAAAAAAAAGTTACTTACATAAATATAAAAATAAAGGAATAAAAAGAACTCTTTGTAGAAATATCGATTTCTTCAGATGTAGTACCTTTAACCGCTCAGTGGAAAAATCGTAAAAAGTAATGGTAATAAAACTGTACAAAATAATATAAGGTAAATTCATAGAGGACGACCTAAGCTTGCAGACAATTAAGCTCTTGACCATCTTGTTGAAATACTTGCAAAGAACTACAGCATGTCAAAGTCGACCGGATCGGGCAATAAAACATTTTAGAGCTCGTAACTCTTAAAAATATGTACCAAAGAAGAAAGTATTTCTTCGGCGACGATTTGATTATTATTTTAAACGAACAATATAAGGGGTCTGTCCACAAATAAAGACAAGCTGCACATGCGCTTCATGAGCAGTTTGCAGAAACTACCAGAGTATTAATTGCCTGAAAACTTAGGAGCTCTTCTACGACTTTATCCCACAGCATTTTGTAATCGGATCAGTTGCTTAGAACACACAGATAGATAAACATTATTTTCGCGATCGGCAAAACTATATTAAGCACGATGAGCACTAAACGAATTCATAGAATTATTTGCGTTTTAAATTATGTACGCGTACATACAAAAAATGCACATTACAAAGAGTACCTATTAAACAGTTGCTCTGTTCCAAAAACTACTCTCTAAACTATATATTTTTAATAAGTACCTTTCAAAGAAAGTTCATTTCACATACAGTACATATCGTCATATGAATTCATAAAAGCCCTAATATGAAAAGTCAACCAACATTTTTCCAAATTTTTTCAGTTTAAGCTTATTTCTGATTAAGGAATTGGTACAATTTTAAAAAGTAAAATTTTCCAGAGACATGTATTTTGATATGGTGCATCGTAATCAGTCAAGCAGTTGATTTGATTTTTTTGTAACTTAGGGCTTTTTTGAAAATATATGACGATATATATGCATTAGTACCTTTCAACAGGTTTATTTATAAAAATAAAACATTAAAGATACTTTGAACTTTACAAACTATAATTTTTCTAGAAGTATATGAGTGCTTTTGAAAATAAGATTTAGCAGCACAAGTTCTTACAGTGCACGAATTGTTCACGTTTTAACGCAAGTTAAATGTGTAATTTAATTTGTCTTAACTTTTAATAAGGCTCTTCAGCGTTACCACTATAATGAGTAAATTTTTTTTTAAGTTATTGCTGTTGTAAATTTATTCTCGTTTAATAGAGGGTTGGGCACAACAGACCTCACCCAATGGGGTATTTAGTGGTACACAACAGCGCAAAGATTAACTCGCACATTTACAACAAATATTAATAAAACAAAGAAATGCGTGTCAAGTATATAAGGAAAACAAGCAAAAGAAATATTTTATGTTGTTAAATTGTTAAAAACTTTATCATTGTCATTAGAAGAAACTTTTAAAAGGATTATAAAATAAACGAAAAATCCACACTACTTAAATAGTCTGTATGAAAATAATAATATCATTGCGAATGTAATGAGTGTATATATTTTACAGCTTCTATTTAAGTTTATTTGGAAGGATGTTTTAAAAATTTTTAAATTATTTTTTTTCTTTTTTTATAATAAGACAATGAAAAATATACTTTCCTAATTAACTTCAAGTCTCAACAATTTATTTGAATTTCAACAACATCGTTTTATTCTCTCTCTTTTTATTCTAAAACAATAAAATAAATAAAAAAGAATTACCATCCAAAAGAATCCATCATCAAAGTCATTATTTTGTGAATGAAAAAAAATACACAAAATGGCAAATATGAAAAATGTGCACTTAGAATGTTGTTCATATGAACGCCCTTGAACCAAAAAAGTGCATCAACTAAGTTTCTATGCAGTTGACAATAATGGGGTGGGTATTCATATTCATTCATAGCAAGCACTGCAGTCTGTAAGGGGCGAGTAAGCAACCTTAGGCACGAAAGTTTACTTTTTCCAGAAATGGAAACTTTTTGCAAGAAAGGTAGCTGTTACAGAAAAAGTTACAATTTTTTATATAAAAAGTTAACTTTTTTACACAAAAAGTCACAGTTTTTTATATAAAAAGCAACTTTTTACACAAAAAGCTACTTTTGACACAAAAAGCATCTTTTTACACAAAAAGCAACTTTTTACACAAAAAGCAACTTTCTACACAAATAGAATCTTTTTACACAAAAAGTCACGTTTTACACAAAAACTCACTTTTTACACAAAAAGACACTTTTTACACAAAAAGATACTTTTTACACAAAAAGATACTTTTTACACAAAAAGATACTTTTTACACAAAAAGATACTTTTTACACAAAAAGATACTTTTTACACAAAAAGATACTTTTTACACAAAAAGATACTTTTTACACAAAAAGATACTTTTTACACAAAAAGACACTTTTTACACAAAGAGACACTTTACACAAAAATAGTGCCTTTCAACACAAAAAGTAATTTTTCTATGCCAGAAATAGTTCGACCGAACGTTCGGATTCGATGTCAGTTTTCGAAGAAAACCTACGTTAAGTTGATGTTCGGAGTACGAAGAAATTTTTGCCGAACACCGGGCTTTGGAGAAATTTTTTATACATGTTTGTGAATGGTTTTCCAATAGGTACTTGACAACTTTGAATTTTATTTGTGAACGCATTATTTCACTGATCATCTGTCACTTTCCTTTTTTCAGTAAACTCAACATTTTCATCAAATTCAGCAAATTATAAAAATATACTACCGAAATTCGGATTCGGTGACCGCAACTTTTAGAGCGTTAACTCCAATTTTCGGTCGTTATTCTCGCCTAAGTAGACAAGGAATAACAAGTTTAGTTCAAATATTTGAGTCTACATATTCAACGTGTGATGCTGCCGTGCCAGTGAGACAACGGGTTGGTCGAAGAGAAGAAAATATCGCTGCCGTTCAGGCGTCCGTAGCAAACAATCTAAATCAGTCGATTCCGCCGCGTTCTAAAGAACTGGGCATCCCCAATACCACTTTTATACCCATACAAGATCAAGCTGACTCAAGATTTTAAGCCGATGGACCATTTGACGCGACGTACATTCTCCCATTGGGCTCTGGAGAAGATGCGCCAAGATTACGAATTTCATCGCAAAATCATCTTCAGTGGCGAAACTCATTTTTGGCTCAATGGGTTTGTCAATAAGCAAAATATGCGTTAGTGGTCTGGTGAAAATCCACATGTGTTTAACGAATCACCACTTTATCTACAAAAAATAACTGTTTGGTGCGGTTTGCATGCCGGCGGCGGCATTGGGCCATATTCTTTCGTCGACAATAACGATCGTCAAGTTACTGTGAATGACGACATGGACTTGGACGATATGTGGTTCCAACAGGACGGTGCCACAAGCCACACAGCACACGTTACAATCGATTTATTGAAGAGTAAGTTTGGTGAGTCAATTGGCCAACTCGTTCGTGCGATTTAACGCCTCTAGACTTTTTTCTTTGGGGGTAAGTCAAATAGTTGGTCTATGCCAACAGTGAACGCGATGCAGCGACCGCTGCCGACATGCCCGCGGTGGCCATATGAACGAAGTCGAGTTCCATTCATAAATGTTTTGATTGTATTTCAAGTCGATCATAAAGTTTTAAAAATATCTCAATTGGTTTGAGTTTTATTAAAAAAAAAGTTTTCAAGTCCTTATTGGAAAACCCGATATATCATCAAAGATACGCAAGTATTACACCCTGTAAAATATTAAAGTACAAAAAGTACATCGTGATTCAATTTTGTTTATAATGAATAAAACAAAAAACAAAAATTCAAATTTTGTCTATTAAATGACAAAAAAATAATTCTGTTTGTTGTTTGGATTCGGTTTAGATCTGAAAAAGTGCATTTGGTGGGGCACTTGCTTGGCACTCAAGTTTTAAATAGTTTTACCTTTACGGGGTATTTCAACTTAAAATTTGTTTGTGAAAAAAAAAAAATAATAATAAATAAATAAAAAAGAAACAGTAAACGAGTAAAAGTAAATTTTGCAATTTACTTTATTTAATGCAACAAATGCAAGAATGTTAAGTGGATTAGCAAATACAAAATTCTAGTTAAACAAAATGTTTCTGTATTTCGAAATAAATAAATGAACAAGGAAAGTATAAAAGGTACTTACGTCATTTCCGTGAAGTGATTTTAAAACGTTTATGATGGTGATTTCTGTCTTTTATCTGCAGAAAATTCGATGAAGTTTATTTTTCTACTTTCCTCCTTTTCGCTCCGAAAATCTGTGCTGGTTCTCTAAGGCGCAATATATAAAATTGTTCTGTATACAATTCAATAAAAATTCAGACGTATGTAAATAAAATTGTTTAATAATACAAATAATGTTGTATATTATATTGTTTTTGTTGTTATTTGTATTTCGTTGAATGTGGCGAGTATGTAGCAATTTTTGTTTAGAAGAAGAAAAGCCTTGTTGTATTCCAGTTTAAGTCTTCTTTTATATTGTGGTTGTTGTTAAATATTTGAGATTTTGTTTTAAAAAAAAATTAGAATTGTTGCAAGGGATTTTATTTTCAGCTTCGTTATTTGTATATTTTTCTAAAGAGTTTTGATAATTTCTAAAAGTTATGAGATCTGAAAAGAAAGTAATAAATAGAATTAGAAAAAAAAAATTCCAGAAACACATTAAGTAGATTAAAATATTTTTGTTAATTAAATTATTTTATAGTTTTATGGGATCGAGAATTTAATGTCCTCCGGCTGTTGGTGGAATGTGTGTTTCGTGAACTTGAATTTTTATGATTGGGATTGTTTTTCTTTACGACAAAGCAGTCGTGCATGAGCGTGTGTCGCAAAGCCAAGCTCTTGCATGAGCAATATTTTTAACATGATCATGAGTGGAAAGCTGCAAATCAAACCAACCAAATTATGGGAACTCAGCATAACATTTCTAAATTTAAAACGCGAAGTGATAAACTCTTGACTAATGGTTATGGACTATACATTTGAAAATGTTTTAAATATGATCCAAGATATAAATTAGGTTAGGTTGACAAATTGCTGGTGAAAAGAAAATTTCGTTAAAAAGCACACTTGGACTCAAAAAATTATGACCCCTTTGGTTAACCTTGGGAAGAAAAAGAGACAGGAGAGAGATTGAATAAGGAGTACAGGTGCGAAGGAAGTCGGAGATGTGCTTGAAGAGAAATCGAGAGAGATTAGTCACAAAGGAAGACAAAGAAGAGGGTTCCGTGAAAGCCGAGGAAAACCACCCACTGATCCCAATGAAATAACTTATATATTTTAGTTGCATATTTGACAACTCAAAAAGGGTACTGAAACATTTTTGGCTTAGGAAGCCAAGGCGATGATGTTCCAGTGGGGGACAAAGACAAAGCTAATAAGTGACATTTCCTTCTTCCTCTTCGTCTCGACAGCTAAAGCAAATAGTCATTGTAAGGTAAACCTATTCGTTTAGAATGGATCCTAAAGCGCAGTGTCCTGTGAGTTTAACCATGAGATTCCGCAATTGCTTTCTTGAAAATTTCATAAGTTGCTTTGTTCTATTTATATCAACAAGAGGTCAGAGGGTTCTCGCTATCAAGCAGATGCACTCAGTTTTCAATCTGCTTTGAGCCAACCGCGAAAGGGCACCATCGATACTGTACCAACATGATGAGATTGGAAGGCTGCAGAGGCTTCCAATATCAGTATTTCCAAGCAGGCACCCGATAATGGTCCCGAAGACACGCATCCATTTAAGTAAAATGTTTGAATGGCTCGCCATCCTATAAATCTATATATAAATAGGCAAATACAAATTTTTAGATCCCTTTTTCGCCTTTGTTTGCCAGCCGATTTTCTTCATTATTTTACCAAATGGTAGATATTGTTTAGCTTTAAATCGGTTCAGTATTAAAGGAATAAATGGCTCCTAAAGTTGACACCACTACAAATGCTAAAAGTACACACCTGCACGCATTCACTTATGGTTCAAGTAAAAACATAAGCTAAGCAATGAGAGATTGTATAAGAGATGTACTCTGTATATATGTATATGAGTAATAAGATCTTTTTATAAATGTGCGTGTTTGTATGCAATATTATTTCATATATTGTTTTTTCCATGGGGAAGGGAAAAAGTAATTAGGTAGTTTTTTCCTTTTAAATGAATGTAACTAAAATAGGTATACATTTAAATTGGCGGTCGAATTTCGATCACTAAGGCGTACTCTAGTTTATATAAACTTTCTTAAATCCTAAAATTCCTTTTCATTTTAACTTTTTAACATTTTTCTTGACATAAAGTCAATAAACCTCGTGGAAAAGTGCAATTACAAGCAAATGCAGGAACAAAATATATTAAATTGTTCGTACTATTTGTTTCGGCAGCATGTGTTATAAAATGTGTTTTAGCGCAAATAAAAATAAAAAACTGAAGAAAAAAAAACAATTTCCCTTCATAGCCTGACACTTGAATTTTTAAACCTCCTTATTTGCCCAAAATAGAATTGATTGAAGTAAATGCTTCTTTTCCCAAGTTTCTATTATTCCTGCTTTCAGCAATTTTAACATTTTGAGCTTTTTTCTATTTTGCGCATTGCATGTTATTTGGGATTTTGTTTCTGCCAGTTCTTCATTTTACACTTCTTTGCAAATGCAATTCAATATCGTTTTATTATCTTCTTTTTTTGCCTTAGTTCCTACAACTTCTTTTATTATTTGAACTTAAATGCTATGACATGAAATGGGAATTTTATATGTGCAAAAATTTATACGTATCTACATACTTATTTAAGGGTGTCCAGAGAATACTATTTATTATAATAAAACTAATATATAACTTATTAAATAATTTATACAAGCTTTACGTCTAGAAAATATATATAAATTATTTATTTAATCCGATATTTCGCTTTCTCAATGGAAAGCTTCTTCAGGAATATATTTAATTAAAAATTAATAGTAACAGTTATTGTTTCCACAAACCAATAAAAACTTATTCTAAATTTGTTTGAAAAAATAATAAAAATTTAAAAAAAAAATTGATAATTAAATTACACAAAAATACAAAATTACTTAATGTGCTGTTTCTAGAATCCAAGCTATTTATTTTGCAGCGTAGAAAAATAAATATCTGAAGACGCATTTAAAGCTACAGTACAACCTCTATAACCCGGACAACCGCTAGATCGGCCTACCACGGGGTCTAATTACCGCTTTCGATATTGAATAAAAAATAAATAAAACTCGATACCTATAGAGTTGCCCCATAATGACATTCCATCGCTATCGAATAAAGTCTTCATACTAATTGTAAAAGATTTTATTGAATTTGTAATAGAGAGGGAACACATGTTTACATGGAATATAAACAAAATACAAGTAATCAAGTTATTTTAAATCAAAGTTTGTATTTTAGAGAAAATGTGCGCGAAATTATCGTATGTTACACTTTTTTCGTTATCGACTTTGTTATGCAAATTAGTTCTAATCCCACTAATTCAACTGTTGACAAAATATTATAACGATAAGTGGAATATCTATGGAGATAACACAATGCAAATTTTATCGTATGTAACAGTTTTATAGTATATAATACTAATAAAAATGGTAATAAAAATGCTCTTCTGTAAAATTTAGTTTTTGTAACATACGATAATATCGCGCAAAGCGGTCGATATATTGATGCTTTCTTAATTATCTTCGTCGGAGTCAAAAGATGACACGCTATCGAAAGCCATCAAGTTTTATTTATTTTTGTTTGATATCGAATGCCATGATACTAAAACAAAAATGTTCGATCTAATTAGCCCGATATCGAAAGCGGTAATTAGACCGTAATCCGGACAGTACAATGTTCCGCACAGTTTAGGTCTATAGTCACGATAACAGTTAATCTTTTTCTTCGTAATAGTTATTCGCAATTTTACCTTGTATGAGCACGAATAAAAAATGACATGGAAGAGTGTTGTGTCTCAAAATCCACAAGAAATTGTTGGCATAAAAGCAAAAGAGATAAAATAAAAAAAACATGTGTCTCAAACTTTGAGAGGATCAGGAATGTATATTCATAACATTTTTTTTAACTTGTTTATTTAATAAAACTTCTAGACAATGTTAAAATCCCCTGGTAAAGGAAGCGGTGATATTCTGGCTCATTCCGCAGCGTAACTTTTATGATCCTCCTTAAACAGATATTATACAAAGCAAAACTAGATATTGTCAAGAAAAACATGCTGGAACCAATATTTATTTAACAAATAACTGCTGATTTAAAAATTTTAAATTCTAACTAGAATCAGATGCCTGGAAATTTGTGAAATTACGAGGGCGGATCAATAAGTCCGTGACTTTTCGAACTTCCCTCGTAGTTATATGAAATGCAACACTATCCCCATCAAGTATCACCTGTTAATAGACTACTGTCAACTTTTTAACAAGTGTGGTGGTCATTTACTTTGCGTTTAACAGCTGTTCAAAACATACAACCTCGTGTATTTTTATAAAAATGGAAAGAAAGAAATTTCTAGTGCTCGTTAAACATTATATTTTCCGAAAAAAAAAAAACGTTCATCAAACCAAGGAAAAGCTCGATAAATACTACGGGGACTCTGCACCATCGATTTCAATGGCAAAAAAGTTGTTTACTGACTTTCGTTGTGGTCGCACAAGTACAAATGACGCTGAACGTTCTGGACGGCCAATTGAGATCAGTACACCCGAAAATGTCGAAAAAATTTACGATATGGTGTTGGCCGATCGAAGAATAAAAGTGCCTTTCATATGGCAGTGTGGTTTCGATTTTAAGTGATCAGCTGGGTTTAAGAAATTTGTCTGCAAGACGGGTGCCGCGTTTGCTCTCAATTGTAAACGTGTGACAACTTCAATGGATTGTGTGGAGTTGTTTTACCGCAATCCGAATTGGTACTTCATCAGCCATATTCTCCGGATTAAGCCTCTAGTTACTACTTCCTATTTCCAAGCCTAAAGAAATGGCTCGCTGGAAAGAGATTTAGCTCCAATGATTAAATTATTGACCAAACAAGGACCTCGAAAAATCCAATTTTGTGGAAGGGATGTAAAAACTGGAGAATCGTTGCTCTAAGTGTATTGAGTTAAAAGGAGATTATGTTAAAAAAAATTTTTGTTTTGCAAAAAAAACTGTGTTTTACAGACATGTTGAACCACCCTCGTATCAAGCGGTAGTTCTGCTCTAGAGCCGTTTAAAAAAGATTCTAAAAGCGGTGAAAGAAATGAGAAATAGATAAAGCGGTGCATGTTATATTCAGTACGTTCATATATGCAAATAGTAGCAAATCTGCAAATGTTAAGTATTGAAAAATGCAACGCTGAAACATATTATGCGCAAATAAACACAAAACATAAATCATAAAAAAAATCAGCAGTCGTTAAGCAGCTCTGGGCTGAAGAACAGCTCTCGCGTCATCGTAATTATTTCTTAAGTGCGGTCAGGCTTGCGTGTGTTGTTTAGCCTTCGAGAGTTTTTCGTCTCGCTCGCACTGGTTGACTGATTTTCCACGGATAACCGTATAGTCTTACGGTTCTTTTGTGGAATTTCGTTGACAACCACGTTGCTACTACTTCCTATGTGAAGGCATAGGTCGTGTATAGTCAGCCACAAAACTTTTTTAAAATTCTGTTAATAACATCTTGGACATATGGTCTAGTTACCGGCGCCATTTTTGTGCAACTATATTCTGCAAATTTACTTTGCAGAATATATACAAATAAATAAATAAATAAATAAATCATAAAAATTGCTAATGCAAGGGACGAGTGAGTTTTAAATTTGTTATTTTTTTATTTATTTGTTACCATTCTTTTTAAAAATACTATATCTTCTTGAAACGTCTCATTCGAAAATGATGAAAAAATATATTTTCTGGATATTTTTAAATAATATTAAAATAATCAAAGACTATAGGAAATCGCCTTTTCTTGCTCATAAAAGTTTTCAGTAATAAATTTATTTTTTTATTCGTAAACCTTTTTATTTTTTGTAGTTTGCACAGTTTTACGCCATTAGCTTTATCATCCAACCCACAATTTAATTCTTCTATTTGGTTATATTTTTTCATTCATAAATGCAAACACTAAAATCAGCAAACAAAAGCATAAGCAACAGCTGTTTAGCAGTGGCACTGCAATCATATTATTCAACGCAGTGATGAATTTACGAACAAGCCAGATGATATGTGATGCCGATGAATCTGTCCTATTTTCTATTTTATGGGGCACTTCCACAACAACATGGGTTCATAATAGGAAAAATTCATTGCAAACGCATCTGAATTTCATAGGCTGCCGCTTCTCGCAATTTTAAAAACTTTGAACTTCCTGATTATT
Organism: Gymnocheta viridis; assembly: GCA_956483585.1. Lineage (NCBI taxonomy): Eukaryota > Metazoa > Arthropoda > Insecta > Diptera > Tachinidae > Gymnocheta > Gymnocheta viridis. The sequence goes on along the minus strand of OY101441.1, from coordinate 105,075,612 downwards.
ATAAATCAAGTAATGAGGATGGGATGTCGACTTTCGTGGTTAAGAATGTTCCAAGAAAATCTTTATCAGAAATGAGAAGCAATTTCTGATTAGTGCCAATAACAATAACAAATAAAATCCCTTTTAGTGTTGGACAATGCACCATCCTGTTGGACAATAATGATGTTATTTTCCGAATGTTGTTTTGCGTATTCCAATAAAAAGAAGTTCGTATTTCAAACAATAATTCATTTTTAATCACTTCTGGTTTTGGTTTCTACAAGTATCCTTTTGTTTTTTAAATAAGTTTGAATAAGTTTGAAGGGTAAATACATTGTCTATCCCAGACGACAAATTAAAACTAAATACCGGTTTAAAAATCTACTGTTCGCAAGATTGTGGATTTAGTAAAGGAACACGTCATTGACATGAGTTCGATATTAGAGTTAACATTGCATAAATGCAATAAAAACCGATAAGTTTTGAGACAAGAATTCGTGATTCCGGGACAACAAAATAATTGTTAAGAAAAAAATCTTTTGTTTGATTTTAGTTCTGTTTCATTTTCCATAGAAATCGTTACCCCAAGTTCAAGCAAACAAAACAAAAATAATAAATAAAGACAATTTTAGTAGCTGTAATTATTGTGAGTACCTTAAGGCGCTACATTATGATTTGTTAACACACAAAGCTAGTGAAGCAATTAATTATAAAAAAACTAATAAGTAATTAATTATATTTTCGCTCCTAAAAGTATACCTCAAAAATGCGACTATAAAACTAATAAAAACGTCTAATAGTTAAGTTAGACTTATTGAACATTTATGAATATTCTTTCTTATTATTGGTTTACAAAACAAAGTGTTTTATAACTAAAATGAATTTAAAACTTAAAATAAGTAATTTTTATGAATAAGGCCGTTAAATTTTTGTAACAGTAATCCAAACGTTTTTTAAAACTTTTTCATATCACGAAAAGCTTATGAACAAATATTTATTTACCACTCCTAAAACTATGCTCATCTTATACTTTTTACTACAAACAAACTAATCGAATTGTTTTTGTTAAATCTACTTTGAAAATTAAATTTGGTTTGATTCTGAAAAAATTTTTCATTTTTCGTCTTCTGTCACACGGCCGATAAACTGAAATTTTCACTATAAGGTTTTAAAACGTCACCTTAAACCGATCTCCTATTCAACATTTTGTCGCTAAATTGGAGACATTGAACCTGATTTCATGTAATAGAAACTTTGAATAATGGGATTTAAAGATCTAAAAAATAGATCACAGACTGTTCGTTTCAAAAATACATTTTCTACAAGCCTAGCCGTACCTTCAGGTGTACCCCAGGGTAGCCATCTTGGGCCGCTACTATTTTTACTTTTTATTAATGACTTGCCTACAGCAATAAAATTTTCATCTATCCTGATGTATGCAGATGACGTAAAAGTTTTTCTAAGTTATAATAAATTGTTGGATCATAAACTTCTTCAAATGGGCCTGGGCTCACTTTATGAGTGCTGCAACGTAAACTTAATGGAGAGATCTAATCGAATTACTGCAAACTTGGTGATCATCAATTGGATTTGGTCGACAGTTTTCTAGACTTAGGTATTTTACTAGACCCTAAGCTGAATTTTATCTCACATATAAGATTTGCAGTAAACAAGGCCAGGGGCACAAGGAGCTATATTAAAGGCTGGTCAAAAGAGCTTAATGACCCGTACGTTGGGAAAGCATTAAACATGTCACTGGTAGGTCCGATTCTAGAATATGGATTTATACTATGGCATCCTATTTATCAAATTCACTCTGATGCAATTAAATCGGTACAAAAGCAATTCCTGTTACTTTATCTTTGATGATTACGTTTTAACCCAGTTAACTCTGCTCGACTTGACCTTATTAAGCTGGTTATTTAAAAAGCCGTAGGACTATGCTGAATGTATCTTTTGTCTTCAATATTTTTAATGGTGATATCTGTTCTGGATTTTTGATCAATGAAATTTCGTTTAATGTTCCTCAACGTACATCTCATAATTTCAGTTCTCCATCAGTAAAAGTTTTTAGAGGCAATTATGCTGATGCCGATCCTCTTAGAAGAATGTGTAACACATTTAACCAGTTATAGAGATTTATAGATGCGATTATAAATTTTCTAAAATCATAACAAATTGTTGTTCTATGTTATTTTATTTTATTCAATAATTTATTCGAGTATTGAGAGTAATAGTTCATGTACAATTCGAAATCGTTTCATTTTAGAGAATAAATTTAAGCGGTATACCCTTTATTTCTTACCAAATATGTATGTATTGTAAGCACACGTAAACGTACATAAGTATGTAATATGTGAATATGTTAGTGTTTAAAAAAAAAAAGAGTTAAACTGAAGTCAAGTAAAATGAGAATTTCTTTCCTGAAGCCACAAATATGTTTTACGTACAAATGTGAACAATTCTACTATTAAATGTTGTAATACTAACTTATATACTCGTACATGGATTCAAGAGAATGTTTGATAAACACATTTTCCCATTAAGTATTCTTTTAGCAAAAAAAAAAAAACAAACAAAAAAACACCACACAAGGGAAATTGTTTAAAAATGAAATTACATTCTTGATAAGTGTCTGACCGATTAATAAATAAATGTCGGTTGCCTTTTTATTTGTGTTTTCTTTTTTTGGCTGAAAAAAGAAAAAAAAAAATCGGATGTGTAGTGTAACAGTTGTGTGTTTAGGAGTTCAAAGTGCCTAATAAATATTTTATTATTTATATATTTGTTTTTGGTTCATCCCCAAAATAGGCAATGCGTTATCATTTATGAAATAGCGCCTAAAAGTATATTCAGATCATTTGATTATTATAAAAAAAAACTAAAAAAATTAATATATTTTGAAATGGAATTTTATGAAAAATATACATTCAGTCGTAATTTCAATTGGTGAGTTATTATTTTCAGTTAGTTTTGAAAATGAAAATCATACCTTCAATATAAAAACTGATGTCGTCTAATGTGGACCACTAAAAGTCGTATATTGTAGACCAGTAGTCCACATTACCAGACAGATACTGAAAGAGAAATTCGTTAATAGATCCAAGAATACATGAAAAAAGCTGTAGAAGGCGTCCAAGCAAAAACAATGGGATCCTTATTGGCATCAACAACTTCTTATGTTCCGAAAACAACTCTTATTAGAATTTGCAAGTGTAAAGCCAAAACTTCAGATCTTCTGACTGAGCCTTTGGGGGCGTAAGCCTGTCTTAAATAAAGAGATGGAAAATGATTTGGTAAAGTAGGCCAAAGATATGGGGCGCGATATTGTAGCGTTACTAGAAGAATTATTAGATCTCTTGCTTTTCAACAGGAAAAATCAAAAAACGCCCGAAATAAATTTTCTATTCTTCAGGAATGTGCTGATAAAGATTGGTTATATGTTGTTATGCGACGGGATAAACATGAACTAAGTTTGAGGGAACCGGCACTTCAGTTGATAGAGCAAAATAATTTACAAAAGGAAATGCAATGCGATTTATGTTGGGCTCACGACAAATGTCTTCCTAAAAACAATGCTAATTTTATTTGTAAATCATGTACGAGTACTATTTAATAATAATTTGTTGCTGTTTGAATAAAAGATATATTTTATTTTTTATTCATGTTTTTATTGTTATCCGAAATTGAAATTGGTAAAAATTTACCGCAGTTAATCCATAACTTTTGATTAATAATTTACTTGCGGGTAATGTGGACCAGTATTCCACATTACGCGCACATGCTGGTCCACAATACCCGTAAAGTTTTTTCTTATTCCATTTTGAGCTTTTTTAAATCTTTTGCATTTAAAATTTTGTGGACAAATATACTATAAGTTTTGATTTGAAGTATATTTAGACAACACATCTACTATGTTATGGAAAAAATTTCTTTTATTTTCTACCGGTATTGTAGCGACAATATCAAAAAATAAAATAGTAGTCCACATTACCCAAAGTTATTCTATGCATTTACTAAATTATATTACATTTATTTACCATTTGCAATACATTTATATTTTCAGTTTTATTTATTTTTTCCATTTTGTTAATTAAAAGGTGCGTTCGATTACTTTTACAGTAAAATGCAGTAATTGAGTAATTACTGAGTAAACTGAAAAATTTACTTCAAAAAAAAGCTCTTGCCCAAAAAGTACATGAACGAAAGATTTTAAGAATTAGTAAGATTAAAGAAACAGCTGATTACGATTTTGACTACTCATCTTTTTTTTGTTGGTACTCGATGCAATATTTATTATATCACGAACATTTCGAGAAAACATAAACAAATTATTTTCTGTAATCTTTTCCATATGTTTATTTTTATTTTATTTGATTTTTCTAATTTGTCCCCGATTAAATTTATTCAAAAGTATGTCATTACTTGTTTATGCTATTGATTATCTTAAAAACAAGTGCAGTGACCATAAATTCAGGACATTCACAACTTCAAAGAATTAAAATAACACAAAGAAACGAAGGTTCAAAAGTTATTATGAACATTTATTTCCTTTTAATCTGCTCTCAATTTGTGTTCTCATTTATTGTATTTTGTGTAAATGAACGCAATTTAGTAAAATGCAGTAAAGTTCACTAAAAATTTTTAAAAACTTTTGGGTATTCGAACGCACTTAATATTTTTTTGTTTTTTTTTTCTTTTATTAAAATGTCAGTTATTATTCTTGCACAGCGTAGTATTTTTTAGCACAATTTAAGAAAAAACATAGTTGCATTACAAAGTACTACTAGATTTCGAGTAGATTTTATCAAAATCTAGTGAAGTAGATTTGGTTTTTGTATGGGAAATCTAATGAAAAACAACTAGATTTGGCTAGAAATCTCTTAAGTACTAGATTTCGGTGCAGTGCAAATAGACTATATATTAACAATTTCGTTTTCTTGAAATTAAAAGTCATAAAAATTTAAATTATTTCAAAACAATTTGGAAAAAAAGATCAATATCAAACATATACATACATAAAGTACAATACATTAAGAATATTTAAAATTAATTGTTTTCATACACATCCATACATAAATTATTCCTGTATCCTATTAAAAATATATTTTAATGACAATTCTTAGTTAGAAGTAAGTAACCTTGAAAACAAAAAAGACTACAAAATGTGTAATAAAACAAGCAACGAATGTACATAAATACATACATATGTACGTACATATGTACATACTTCCTTTTTAACAAATCGAAATTCATTGACAACTAATTTAACAATAGACAAAACAATGCACAATATAGAAACAAAAATATGTAATAATAAACTCAAATAAAATAAAAGAGAAAATGAAACGAACTGGGAATACGACCATCAAGATTTTATGAACAATAAAAACTATTGTATGTTTCCTTTCTATCTAGTACTTATGTATGTGTGTATATACACATATACATATAAGTATGTATGTAGTTAGTTTTATCTGTATGCACATGAAAAATTTATTGATTTTCTCTAAATGAAATATATCAAACAATAGTAAGGGACATACGGACGGACGGTCATATCAAAACGATTGCATTCACAATGTCGCATACAAATCGTTACCTTAATTTAAAAAAGACGTATCTGACTAAAAATAAATATGTACTTATATACAGAAGGAGAAAACGTCTAACCAGAAAAACTTTAAAATAGTCTTGTGTATAGTTTTTAGTTATAAAAACTGTAGATTATTGCTGTCCCCGCATTTATTATAGTCCTAAAACTATATACAGGGTGGCGCAAAAGAACGTCATAACTTATTTAGTTAAAATTTGTTTTCTTTTTCTTTTGTTTAAGATTTGTGGAAAAAAGTCTGTGATGCAATCGACCATATTCCAGTTAATTAATTAAATATTTATTAAGCATTTACATAAGCAAATTTCTTCCCGAATAAAACAAAACTGTAATGAGCATGCATGAATCAAGAAAACAAGAGTGCGCAGGTCCGTTATATTGTTGTGTGTGGTGGTGTTGTGTTGTGACGTAGACATAGAATATGTGTTATAAACAAAAGTACATTTGTGTATGGAAAGTAAGCCGAAATGTAAAACTTTGGTAACCCGAGGAAGCTCTTCCTCAAATAGCTTCAAGCCCAAACTCGACTGTATTTTGTTCATTTAAAATTTTGTTCAAATCGATTTACCCGTTTAGAAGTTATTTAGTTATTTCCAGTTTTGCGTCAAAAATCTCTTACACTTTGTACAACAACAACTCATTTCTTTTCTATGATCTTTTTTAAGAGAAAAAATCTTATTACTCATATACAGTGGTGGCCATATAATTAAAACATTCGTAATGATAGTAAATTATTCGTTTTATTTTCAAAATTAAAAAAGACAACAAATTTTATTTTGCAGTTCTTAAATCTATAACTTAAACAGTTTCCAGTACACTTGTTAAATAGATAATTTTAAATTCTGTAAAGAAAAAATATTAAAAAAGTGTTTAATTGGGTTGGCCATATAATTAAAACATTTACTATTTTATTTTAACCACAATATTTTTTGTACTTACCATCAATATTTCGTGAGGAAACCTTTGTTTTTTATAACATTTACACATCTGTATGACAAACTCTCAGCTAAGTGCCTGCGGAGAGGTTGAGGAATAGCCTACCAACACATTTCGATGTTTTGCCACAATTCATCAGCATTTTTGGTATTTTTGTTTTCCATCCTCTTTTCAACTTCACTCCACAAGTTCGCAATTGGATTGAGATCAGGCGATTGAGCTGGCCATTTTAAAACGTGTATGGTTTGTTTGTATAAGCAGCTCTTCACAAGCCATGAATGTGCTTGGGGTCACTGTCGCGCATGAAGTGCCACATTAACGGTAAATTTTCCTCCATACATTGTATTTTCCATAATGTTTATGTAAACATGTAGATCCATTCTTGAACTGGTCATCAAAATTGGTCCAATACCATGCCAAGAAAATGCACCCCACACCATAATGTTGCCGCCCCTATGCTTAATTGTCTTGATGGTATACCTAGGATTGTGTTGTTGGTTAACTGGATCCCATACATATCATTTTATATCTGATCCCCATCGACCAAATTTGGATTAGTCGCTTCATAAAATATTTGTTCAAAATCTCACTGGTTTCTTAATATTTTCTTTGGAAAAATTCAATCTGGATTTCAAATTTTTTTTGGAGACGAAAAGTTTTCGTTGTGCGATGCATCCTCGTAAGGAAGCTTCATTGAGCCGCCGTCTAATAGTTCTAGATGAAATACCAATACCATATGATAACTCTAATTCAACTTTAAGCTTTTTAGAACTGTTAAATGGGTCAGCTTCAGAGACTCTTGCGACTATTTCGTCTTCGTTGGCTATGGTTTTATGGGGTTTGAGGGCTCTGGTACATTATTTGAGGTTTCAAATGTATCAAAATGTTTCATTGCATTATACATTTTTCCTCTAGAGCAATCAAGTAACTGGGAAATTTCATTTACTGTATTCCCGGACCCTCTGAGATTAAGTATTGCATTCGTTTCTTTCCCGGAACAACTAGGTCCTTTTCCCATACTTGATGATTAATTTTTGTATACATTTTTGCTGATATCATTTAAAACATACTTACCAATAAATTTTCAAAAATCAAACAAAATTAAATATAACAAATACGTTATTAAAATAGCAAAACTAAAAATGTTTTAATTATGTGTCCACTTTAAAAACAACACTTTCACTAAATAATGACTTCCTTTGAAAGAAAACTGAATGGAAAAGGAAAATAAAGAAGGAATCAAGTGTAAAAGACATCAAATTTATCTTTCCAGTAGAAAAGTCCCTTTGAAATAGCAAGAGATAATATATAAAAACCGAACAAATGAGAGATCATACATATGTTTTAATTACATGTCCACCACTGTACATATGAACCCAGTGGGAAAACTGGTCATTGATTACTTATGTAATGGAAGATAAAATGTATTATTTTCCAAAGCAAAACAATGCAATCCTTGGGAAACGAGAAGGTTATTTGATCGCACACAAAAATTACGCATTGCTTACCACGCACATTAAACGAATTCATTACTTTCCTAGGACATTTTCTGTGTTAAAAATAATGAATTCTGGAATGAAAAATTATACATGCTGTACATTACTCTCTCGTTCACTATTCATTACCTTTATCCGCTGGGAAGGCACTCTTAGACACTCTCTTTGCTTTGCTTGTGTTGATACTTGAACCAATAATTACGTAAGTTAACGTACGTGTGTGTTTTTTTTAGCATTTGTAGTGGTGTCAACTTTAGGAGCATTTTATTCCTTTAATACTGAACAGATTTAAACTATATATGGTGGGGTCAATAAAGCTCAACAATACCTACCATTTTGGTAAAATAATGAAGAAAATCAGTTGGCAAACAAAGGAGAAAAAGGGATCCAAAAATTTGTCTGTGCCTATATATGTATATGTACATATAATAGATTTATTCAAGTACACTCACTCCGGCAACTGATTAGCAACTTATTTCACATAAATTGTAAAATTTTGTTTAGATTTTAATGTTGAAAAAATGTATTTTATTGACAAAACTTTATAAATATCTTCGAAACTATAAAAAAAACTGTTAAAAAATTAATGAACACGTAGTCTAATTTTTATTTTGTATCCGATTCTTTTGATTTTTTTTTTAAATTTAATCGAAGAACTAGTTCTCGATAAATCGAAATTTATGTGATTCTGAATCCTGTTTTTTCTTTTTAGTGGAAAATTTCGAAAACTAATTTATAGGCATTGCAGCTCAGTATCATATTTTCGAAAATTGACTAAGAAAATATAGGATTTAGAAATCGTATTTACCTGTGTAATAATATACAATAATAAAACTATCTGCTTATCTGTGAAAAATAATAAATTTTTAAATAGAAAATACATTAATTTAAAGAAATTAACAGCATTTGCTGCAATATCCTCTGATCCTGATTTTGTATACTCCTTTTATTCACTTTTTTTGTCAAATACTTTAAAATTTGTTATATGTCAGATACGGCTTTTCTAAATTAAGGCAACAAAATATGCTAAAGGTGGTGTGGTGTAGTAAACTAGACTGTTCCTCTTCTGGACATTTATTTGCAGAGGAGAAGGTAACGTGTTTTTGAGACACGTGTAACAAATTACAAAACAATTATATTCACTAGTTAAATAACAAAAGGGAAAACATGCTCGTATAACGAAAAATAGTCGGTTGAAAGTGAAAATTTAAATTAAAAAAATATATATTTTAAGGAAAATTTTTTGTTAGAAGGCGCAGTTATAAAGAATATGAGAAAGCTGCTGAGGAACACGAATAATGTCACAACACGCGAGCGTATAAACTTATTATTTACAAAGTAGTTATATTTAAGGTACATTACAATTAATTAAAGTTACAAGAAGAACACAAGCGAAGCCGAATAAGAGCAGCTAAGCAAGCCATTTATATATTCTACTTGGTTTTCAGGTTCGTCGTTTTCCTCTTCGGTTTCGCTTCATGTCTGTTACTAACCTTAGCGAGGAATGATGCAAGCACAAATAATTTCAAAAAGTTTCATTCAGCTTAAAGTGAAAATTGGTATCGTGTTCATGTGACTTTTTTTACTCTCTATGAGTTCACGGTAAATTTAAAAAGAAAATAAGATTTGTAAAGCATATGAATGTATGTAGTTTCTTTTACCACCCGAGTGCGGTTCCTTCAGTTCTTCCAGGTTCTTCTCAAAGGTCTGCTTATTTTGATACATAAAACACGCAGATGTTTAATGTGTTATGATTAACACGTTTCCTTTATTTACGAACATTAATTACTTTAGGCTAGAGATGAGATCGTAAATGAATTATCACTCACGCTAATGCACGCTCACGATAAAAAAATTTCTCATACGCTTCAGTCACGTAAGTGGCAAAAAAGTTAGTCGCAATTATGAAAACTCAGGCTCACGATATATTTGTGAAAAACAAATTTTAAAATTATGTTCAAGTTGAATAAAGCATGAAAAAATTACGACACAATCAAATACACTGATACCCCGGTTAGCGGGAAAACGAGACGCAAACTGAAACGACGCAAACCGAATCACAGTCTCCCATATATTTGTATTAATTTTCATTTAATTCGTTCCGATTCTCATAATTTTAGTAAAAAAAAAAATTATTTTTCAATAGAAAATACCAGTTTTTTATTATTATTTGTGTAATAATAGTTTTTATTAAAATAAAAGACTTCACTTTACCAAATGTAATTTGAAACTACTAACGAAGACAAACTTGTAGACAATTTTCACATACAAATTTGCATTAGACTTCGACGGGAAATCCCCTTTTTCTATTTTTGCTTCGTACATACAAATATTTATTAACAACGCAAATCGAAGCACTAACGCCGCAACCTCGAAGCCATGCAACGCAAGCTGAAGTAAAAACGACGCAACATCGAAATCGCGGAAATTTTAAAAAGACGCAACTTCGAAACGACGCCAACCGGGGTATGATTGTATTTCACCGCCGCCAGCAAACGTTTTTTTCGGCTGCTCTCTGTTTGACACACGTTTAATGGAAACATTCTAAGAAAAAAATCTAGCTGTTCACATTGAAATAGAGAAGGAACCCTTATTTCTCACAATTCAAAAAAAAATTTATTTTTTGTTTCTTTTCACACTTCATTACGATGCGAGAAATACCGAAATGAATTACTGGTCGGGTAGTTCTATGGCCACCCTCGTACAACAGCGGCCAGTATCAGTGTGCGTATGTATAATAATATAATTTTGTTCCGTTATATTTATTGAGCTCCTAAAGTTTCAAATGAAAAGTGTTAATTGATTTAATTGACTAACATGACAATATTGAACAAAAAAAGAGAATTTAAAATAAACAATGAACAGAGATACAACAACTAGAAACAAAAACAAAAATTAACACCATGTGTTGCCAACGAGATATCGTATAACGTAACAGTTTTTTTGTCTGGACTTTTAATTGTATTTTCGTGACGAAAATCAAATAATAAATCCAATTTATGGATTCTTCCTAAAAACAGTTCATTTTAACATTATTGCGCCTGCCGAAGTGTTTATGTTTACAATTATCGGATTAGAGCAGAACACACAAAATAAAACATCCCTTAAAGAAAAAAAAAATAAACAAAAAGAGGAAGGAAAAATCCAATAAGGTTAATAGAAGGATTATGTGACAACAAAATATTAACTCGGATGTTTTTGAACAAAAGTAGGGTTAAATACAGAAAAATTAGGTGCAGGATTACTTTCTTTTTTTACTGAAAGCCAGGCGCAGAACCAGGGGAAGGAAAGATAAATTAAACTCTTTTTCAACAACTTTTAAAATATTTATTTAAAAATTGATAGTTTCATTGAAAACTAAGCGCTCTCCCCCCTGCACCTAAAGCTTAAGCTGGCTCCGCACCTGGTTACAGCAAATATATTTAACCGTCAAGTTGTGGGGAAGTTCATGCTGAAATAAGGTTTCCTTAAAAAAGACACACACACACACACTTTTATTTTGTTTTGTTTTTATATTTGTTCATTGAGACGTGTGAGTGATTTTTTAAAGTTAAATTTTTCTATTTAACCTCAAGGTTAAATTTTATAAACAAAAGAATTCAACTTTAAAAAAATCTCATATAACTTCCGGATTTAGTCAGAAAACAAAGAAAAGGGTGGCAAAAATAAATAAAAATAAGGAAGGAATATGTACATACAGTGTCGGAAAAAATAATAAGGACGATATTCTCCTCCCTAAATAACACGCCATAGAGTTTTTTGTGTTGAACTTTTATTTATGAAACTCACTGTCAAAAGCTTTCAAATATCTCATGAAAATAATTGCTTTCTACAAAAAATTAAAAAAAAAATACAATTTATACGAAAAAATAGTAGGGACAAGTTTCTTTAAGCCGTGTTAAAATTAAACATTATCAAAATTGTATATATTTATATTGAAACGATTAATATGGCTCAAGTTCAAACCCCAGTTTACCCATTTATTTATTGTAATTTTTACAAACATTAATTATATTATCAAAATTTTATATACATAAAAGAGGCAAACGTCAATGAGCACTGGCTAACTTAAAATATAATATGATACGATTTGAGTTGAACTTATTATCGATATCAGAGTTTAAACACACACCGCTGCTTAAAAAAATATGCTTAAAAAAATCAAATCCGAAGGTCTACCAATTAGACAAATTACCCATTGCTCTTGAAACAAAGTGTTTAATGCGATTCACTCAATCGAAACCATCGAAACTAGAGGCAGAAACCGTAAAATGTCGGCACGTTTCGACAAACTTATGAACTCTTTCGACTGAACAAATGGCTTTAAAAATAAATTGTGTGCTACAGTAACAAGCCATACGCTAAGAAAGAGACTACGAGAGGTTGAGCTTTTGGGTTGGAGTCCAAGAAAAGTACCTCTCAGCACGCGAAATACAAAAAAAAGAATGAAATTTGCCAGGCAACACTTTCAAAATTGGAACAATGTTCTGTGCCTCTATAGAATTGTGGATGCTACCTTATTAGTCTGAGTGTTTCAGGTTCGATTCCCGCCATGACCCTGGGCGTTTCTGCAAACAATCCCAAAAGGCTTAAGCAGTTTGTGTTTGTTCTTAAAAAATAAAAATAAATATTGTTTGGATCAAATGGAAAGTCGTTTGTCGCCTCCCAATAGTGAATGAATACCAAAATTATACAAAAAAAAAAACCCTCAATCACTGTGACGGGTCTTTGATGATTTGGTTGTTTTTTTTCTGCGTCGGAAGTTGATACGATTTTCTGTAGATTATTTGGATATAGAGCTCAACAAACTCTTTGAATTTGCCGATATGCAGGATAATGATTAAGCACTCCGAGAGAAGTGTAAAATCGTAATTTGAGCGAAACCAAGTACCCGTTGATTCAATTGAATCAATTGAAAATTGAATCCTTTTCGAAATGTCAAATATCGCCGATGAAGTTTTCAGCCAAAGCAAGCGTCCGGTTTTTGTATAAATTTTATAAAAGTTTTCTTTAACATTGAATTTTTATTATTTTAGCAATGTATTTTTCAGCAGTCTTAACGTCAATTTAATTCCAGCAAATGCAATTTTTCTCGCGACTCCGTCGCCGTAGAATTTTTTAAGCGCAGGAGTCTACTTGTTTTTATTGTAAAAAGAAATCGAAAAACACAGCTGTTATAGCATTGCTAACCTTTGCAATTATTAATCTGCAACGGTGTTTGGTTGTCCACATTTGTTCGTGATGCAAATCTCAGTTTCAGGTATTTTGTTGTTGTTGTGGTCTTGCATAATATAGCATGTATGTTAGATTTGCAATATCTGCAAGGTTTGCAAGGGTAGTTTGCAACGAAGGGTGATTTCCACTAATAATTGAAAAAAAAACCAAGCCATTGTCGACGCATCATTATATCCAGAGAAAACCCACCAATCAGTGTGCTTTATAGGCCGGTGGGGGAAGTCTTCGCTCCAGATATCTACAATAATAATGTTGTTCAGAGCGTAAGAGCCCATGCTGAGTGAAACCGACACATGGTTTTGTATTAATCTGATTAAGCCACATTTAGAAGTCATTTAAGTTGCAGACTTGCGGTTTGAGCAGAACTGCGCCACATGCCACACTTGTTATTTAAAAGAACTTCTACAGAAATCAAAAGGCTTCAGCTTGGTCTACCGTAGTGGTGCATATGTGGTTCTGTCAGAAGCTCTTAAAGATGTTTTTTATTTACATATTTCAAATATTCACCATATTGTTTTAAAGCAGTTCATTCAAGCATACACTCTTCCCAGCAACACCGCCACCCCAAAAAAATCTAAATCATATTTGAAAGCAATCATTGATTAGCCATCCATTTTTTACATCACTGAAATCTTTTAACACCAACTTGTCGTTATAAAATATTTACGTAACACGTATTTGTCATTCTTTTTCAAAAACAAAATTCTTTAATTTTGTTAATTCTCTTTTGTTAGGACACGTAATACAACAACAAACCAACGAACCAAAACAAAAGTGAAATTTTTCTTTTAATCACCATTTTGTTATGCAAAGGAAGGGATTTTTGTCCTAAAGGTCTGCGTTATGGCGGACTTGAAATAAAAAAAAATAAAACAATAAAAAACTGTTAACTCTTTTACATGCGAATGGACTTCTAGTAAGGATAAGGTCATTTAAACAAATTTTAGTAGCTTTACTACTTTTAGCATCGAATATTTTTGCCACTAGTTAATGGCTGCCTTGCGTGTTGCAAGCATTTATATTCAGTATTTGACACGCTTCATACAACATGACAGAGAGCACATTTGACAAAAACATCATACGAGTACATACTCGTATAATAAATGAACATATTTTAAATATGTATTTTCAAAGCAAATTACGAGCAATTTGTTTAAAATTCTAGAATGGAATTCTTTTAAAATATTTAGTTTATATAAAAAAAACACATTATTAAACCCTTAGAGTCAGATTATATCAAGCGACATTTTTCTTAATTTATTTTTTTATTGCAACTAAAATATTCTAATAACATTGTTTATCAATTTAATGGCCCTATTATCGATAGCAACAAAACACAAAATAAAAAATTAGAAAGGAAAATGGTACATGAGATAAAAACCAACGTTAATATTAATTAGTGATAGAAAAATTTTAATATTGAAGTTGTGTTTGCTTTAAAAACTACTAATAATACCTTCCACAATTCAAACAAGTCTCGTATTCTTTTTCGGGTCACAGTTTCTATAAATAAAAATTTTGAATCATATTCAACCTGGCCAACCTAAACAGTGGCGGAAACATGAAAACACACATGAACACTGATGATGGATGGAAGTGTAGCGGTTCCCGAAAAGCAATGTTGTTTCTATTCCGCCGTGTAAGTTGAAATTAATTGATGTTAATTTATCCCTTATTCCTTTGTAATATTATCTCATATCCAATTCTTTCTGACTAAGAAAACATTACGAACTTTAGCGAACTTTGGATTACAACCAAACAACCATATTCAGAAAAATATTGTTTTATTAAACAACAAATTGAAATTGATTGTTGAAGGGTACCTCTAGTATCTATTTATTTTTAATAAAACAATTAATATTTTACGGAATATATACAATATTAATTTTGGGAAAAAGTGCGATTAGAAATTTAAAAAAGATTGTTTAAAATTTTTGCCAACTTTTAACTTTTTCGCCACGTAGTGAAGTTTTGCAATTTATTAACAATTTTCTTACAGTATCAGAGCTTTTTAATCAATTCAAAATTTATTATATAAATAGGCAAAGACAAATTTTTAGAACCCTTTTGCTGCTTTGTTTGCCAACCGATTTTCTTACCAAATGGTAGATATTGTTGAGCTTTAGTGACCTAAGTATATATTATTTAAATCGGATCAGTATTAAAGCAACAAAAGGGTTCTAAAGTTGAGACCACTACAAATGCTCAAAATACACACATACATTCGCTTATGTATGTATTGGTGCAAGTAAAAATATAAGCAAAGCAATGAAAGTGTTTAAGTGTACTTATGCATGTACGAGTATGTACATATATGAGTGATAAAATTTTTTCTCTTCAAATGAGTGAAGTTGAATATGAAAAAGAGATCAGAATTAAAAAGAGATGAAAATCAAAAATTCAGAAAAGTCGCACTGTCGTTTGAGAAAATAAAAGTCGCTCATCTTCTTTTAACGTTTTTTTTTTATCAATAAAAAGCATAACCAAATAAAAAAACAATCTAAACAAAACTTATTCCAGAATCTATTTTTAACATATTTCATAACATAATAATAATAATAAATAAATAAAATAAATAAATTAATAAACTTGGCTGTCGTATGCTGCCAAGGTGAAAGGAGTAGGACTTCTGTTAAAAACCAAGTCAAGAGAAAGATTATTGTTTTGGTTCACTAAAAGCTGTTTGCCAACAATGCAAAAAGGGCGCTTTGACTCCATGTCTTGCTTAAGCCATTTATACTTCAGTTCCCAATCTCTCGAACAGTATCGCGAAATATTACGTTTCTTGGAAGGACCTGCAGCGTTGTTATCGTTTTCCGTCTTAGACTCCGCAATCTCTTCTGACTTTGAAAACGTATTTCTAGCTTCATTTTCTTTTTCGTTTTCCGACTTTCTTTTCGTTTTAACAAGAAATCTTATTTTAAAGAATGTTCATGTTTTACGACAAATTTTGTAAAATAAGCACTTCAAAACCCACAACTTCTAACTTTAAGGAGATTTTTTGCTAAAACTGTTCTTTGAATCATTTACCAAAAATTTTTTAACGATTTCTTGAATACATTGTGTACATGACAAGGTTGCAAAAAATGAGATAAAAGTGTTCCCAAATGAACAATAATCTCAAATTTGCTTTTATATATGACGACGTGTTTTTGACAACTTTTTTTTATAAATTTACTGCAAATTAAAGGTTTTTTGTGAGAAACTTTACAAAAAAGGGCAAAAAGTCGTAACGAAATTAAAAAAGTCGCAAAAGTAGCTAATAAAA
This sequence comes from Gymnocheta viridis, assembly GCA_956483585.1. NCBI lineage: Eukaryota > Metazoa > Arthropoda > Insecta > Diptera > Tachinidae > Gymnocheta > Gymnocheta viridis. The sequence goes on along the minus strand of OY101441.1, from coordinate 105,059,084 downwards.
AAAGTCTCACAAAAAGTCGCAGACTGCTAAAAAAGGGTTAAATTGCGACTTTAGTCGGACGAACGGTGACCCTGGATGTGCATTTTCATTACATAATTGATTTATTACCTTCAAGTAAAAACTTAACAAATTAAATGTGCCTGTTTTTATGCAATTTTATTTAGTTTATTATTTTTTCCTTGGGGTAGGGAATGAGTAGAATGAGTAATTAATAATTGTTTTCAGTATAAACTTCCAAACGAACACTTTTATTTTATTTAATTTTTGTTTCAATTTAAAAACGAACACCCACCAATTTTTGCATTCAATCTTTTGACTCATATAAATCTTTAAATAATTTGACATGCATACAATATCTTCATTACTTAACAAGTAATTAAAAAAATACATATATATTTCTTTTGCCGCTTGCTGTAACACACAAAAAAATGCCTGAACAATTAGTTAATTACACCTAAAACAGAAAAGCAAAAAAAAAAAGAAAGACACACAGGCAGCCATGTAAGGCAAACATGAAGCTACTTAAAAGTCAAAGTTCATTTGTATTTTTATTTAATGTGAATTAAGAAATAATATTTATTACTCGTCGTTGCAAAGAAATGAAAACAAAACGTAATAAACAACAAATCAAATTCAATTCAATTTATTCAACCAATTGAGACACACATCATCATCTTCATCATAATCATCAGTGAGTGAAACGTCAACGATGGATGTTATTATTACTTGCACATTCCATATGAGTACAAATATTGCTTTATTAATTTTCTCATATCTTTAATATTTTTTTTCTTGTCATATTTTTATTGTAATCTTCGTCAGTATCATCTTGTTGAGGAGGCAGACATGGAAGACATACCAACCCACTTTAAAATAAATACAAACACAAATACAAATAATGACAATAAAGGTCAATGGAATTATTTCGAACGTTTAGTTTTCCTTCTTATCTGTAATAATGACATACTCAACAATTATTTTTGTATCATCTAATGCGATTAAAGGATAAATAAACCAACAAGTGTGCTTGAAAATTATAGAACAGATAAGCCAAATGACAGCCTTATTACGAAATATTACTTGTGAATGTAAGAAGAAAATGCTGATTTCTTATAATTGACTTAACAAACGAGTGATAATTTGACAGGTGCTTGTCAAAACATTCGACAAAATGTGAAAAGAATGCAAACAATAATTTAAATGGTTAGGAAAACAATGATAAATATAATTCAAAATTGTGCAACCTTTAATAGTATTTGCAGCAATAATTATTATGGATGATATGTGTACGAGTACAAACAATGGTGTATTTGTTTGTAATTATTTAATTGTCTATGAAAGAATTTCAGAAACAAGTTTTTAAAGTAATTAACAAAAACATATTCTTTAAAACAATTTTTTATTAATATTTATATGTACGCATGATGAAATAAACAGGTGGCATTATTAGGGCTACAACTACAACAAATAAAGGAATTTTTGTTTGTGTAAAGTCTAAGCCCTTGTCAAAAATTATTGTAAACAAAAATTAAATAAAATAAGTTAACAGAAACCATTGAATTTTTTGGACGCTACAAATGAGCAAGACAAGGAAGTGTGGATTACTTTGAAAGTCTTTGCGGTCCATATAGAAGGTAGTGCCACTCTCAAAACAAGCACAACTGTATAAGTACCTAAAAAAAAATTATTGAAAATTTTATTAAAAAATAAACACAAATTGAACAAACAAAAGCTTGGATATTTTGTAAATATAAACTAGAGATGGGATCGTGAGTGATTTCTCACTCACGCTAACGATAAAAAGTTTTACTCATGCACGTCTTTATATTTTTGGTTCATGCATGCTCACGTGAGTAGGCAAAAAAGTTACGCACAATCACGAAAACTCACACTCACGAAATAATCACGAAATTATCACTGATCCATTCTGCTAGTCTGATGGATGAATAGGCTGTTCCAATAATACTTTCTTGATAAAAATAATTTTAGTTTATCAAAAAAATTTCTAAAATTAATAAATTAAGATTTGAACTTGAGCCAAACAATTCCTTTTCCTTTCAACATAAACTTAAAACAATTTTAAGTAATTACGTAGAAATATTAATTACAAAAGTATACGAAAAAATAGCAATAAAGCAAAAAAATCACGAAGCAATCACGTCAAAAATCTACTTATGCACGCTCAATTTCTTTGTACTCGCGTTCATGCACGCTCACGTAATGAGAAACAAAAAATTTAACTGAACTGTTTTTATGTTTAAAACTATAAACACATTAACGACAGCAGACTGCACGGCTACATGACTACAAATGTTACCCTGTAGCCAGCTACTTAATTATTTTCAAAACGACAGCTACATAATAAACACCTGCTTCATTTATATTTCAATGGTGCCATTTTAGATTTTTTGCTTTTTTAAAGTTTCTTTTTTTCAAACACCGCGAAAAGTTGAAAAATTTTTAAAAAGGCGTAAAACTTCCTAAATGGAGGTAAAAACTTAAAGAATGTGATAAATATTCACATTCCTTACATTTTTGGTCTTTTTAAAAGATTTTACGGATTTTTGAAAACTTTGCAACTTTTTTGCAGAATTTCGCGTTTTTTTTTTTTTGACTTTTTTTATTTTTTATTGTTTCATCGACTTTTAAATGATATTAAAAATTTTGCGCATTTTCGTTATATGATTCGACGACTCAGTGGCCTGTTTATCGCTTCATTGAATTTTTAAGATTTTATAAAAAGATGAACACAGAATATTTATCTAATATGCGGGAATTTCATTGTCCTTATTTTTATGCATAAATTATTTTTACACAAAAAGTTAATACCCAAAAAAGGAACTGCAATTTTTCCATTTTATTTAATTTTACATTAAAAAAATATTTCTAAGCACTAAATTGTTTTACACGCATATTTTGTTATATTCAGGTATGTGATGGAAATCGATTTTGAAAGCGAAGCAATTTCAAAGGCCATTTTGAATACACTTTTCATTCAATTTTTGTGATAAAATTCTTCTTAATAAAGAAATATTTCTATAATATTTGCGTTAAAGAACTCTTTTTAATAAAGAAATATTATTAAGAAACACCTTTTAAAATGGCTTCGTTTTCGAAATCGATTTCCATCATATACCTGGGGGCAAATTACGGCATTCCATATCGAACGAAACCCATACAAAATTTCGATAGATATCGAATGCCGTAATTCGCCCCCTGATTGTCACTCTTTTTTTGTTTCGTAGCCAACAAAAATATAAATTAGTTTAATTTGACTACAGAGACAAAAGTAAGGTTAGGTTGCACAGGCCATCGATTGTAAGCAACCGGCCCACTTGCGTCCAGGAAAATAGGTCCCTTTGTGATGCCCTTTTGTGATGCTTTGTGGACAGTAAAATAAAAGTACTAACTATCCTATATTGTGGTCGGTGTTGAACCAAGCCGTTTTCCGAATAAACTTATTTATTCCCTTCAGATTGCATTCCGTGATGTCTGCGAGTTCGGGTAAAGTCGAATTACCTAGATGCATGGCCCTGTGATGAGACAGAGCTGGACATTGACAGAGGAGGTGCTTGACAGACAAAAGTAGCATAGACAACAATCTGCAGCCGCGTAGCCGCCTAGTCGTGAAAATAATCACTTTCATATACACACATGTATTCTATTTTTGACAGGTTGTAGTCGGTAGCCAGCAGTCGTGAATGTGTTTATAGATTAACTTGAATGTCATCGTTGACGTGCAAATCTGACTTTACCAATTTCTTTTTAATTTTATTATTTATTAAGAAAGTAATATTGGAAAATGTATTCATCAGATTAGCAGAAAAGATCAGTACTGTCTTCGGAGTCGCTACACACCATCTCATCAGCGTCCTTTGTTCGATTTTACCACTTTTGACGATGGATACCATTGACTAGGAATATCTATATATATATTATGCACAAATTTGTGGTTAATACAATATCTCTCATATAAAAAAGCAGACACATTTGGATTTCGATTTGTTTTAATTATTTCTAAAATTTATAAAGTCGAAGATAAATTTACGTAAATTTAAAAAAAAAACCAAAAACAAACTAAATTTGTGATCCAAAATAATGATAAAAAATCATATTAAATCTTTAACATAAAAGATTTTTAGTTTATTCAATAAAAATTTAAATTTCACTAATATTTAATTTTTTTAACTTCTCCTCACCTGCGCGGCATGGACTCTAAAAGATTCGATTAAATTTCGCCGAAAATTCCATTTAATACAATTTCTACTTGTCGGAAAAGTTCATTCGTATTTTTGCAATTTACGCGATTAATTTTACGATCTAAAATATTGAGATCAGGCGATTGTGCTGACCACTTCAAAACATGAAGTGGTCCTGTTTACGAGCAGTTTCTTAACCTTAAAAAAATTTACAAGAAAGACCCACACATCGAAAAGTATTTTTTTTTAATTTTATCAACTATAACTTCAAAGACAACGGGCCTCAATATTCAACTTTTATAGGGTGGCGCAAAATTATCGGTATGGTGTAAATGATTTATAGATTTTTGATTTAAAATTTATTTTTTTTGTCTTTTTTTAAGACTTGTAGAAAGTAGAATTGGGGAATATTTTAAATGCAATAGTACAGAAATTTGAGATGGAACAGTGCATAAGTAGACGTCCAGGTTTACTTTTCTGGATTTTCTTTAACAGTCTCGCGTACACGTTTAATATTTACGGCGATGTGGACCGGAACCAGGGAGAATCGTTAACGAACCGTGTTAACGAAAAGTGCCAACGAACCGATTTATTGTATCCACACCACACGTAAAATGTTTACGATAAGCACGCTGCTGCATTTCCATGTACCCGACACTGTTTAGGTGACTCGCTTGAATGTGATTTCAAATCTTTATTTATACAAATTATGACCCGAAAAAGAATACGAGACTTTTGTATTGTGGTAGGCATTATTAATTGTTTTAAAGCAAACACAATAATTTTTGTTCGTTGTTCTATTGTGTACAGTTCCATTTTAAATTTCACAACTCTTCTTTCCACAAATCTTAAACAAAAGAAACAAACAAACTATATATAAATAATTTTGTTGAATAATCAGAATAATTATGAAATTAACCCTTCAGCAGATTTATATTTTTATATATTTTTGGCGTAAGAGAGCCCCCGATATTTAGGTAATATTACACACATACATCAATTTTATATATAACACACACATACCCATAGTAAATTTTCTCTTTGTGACCAAGTTCATACATACCTGCAAATAAAAGAAAAAACAGAAATTAGTTTTTTGTTAGCACATATGACACAAAATATTAAAGGATTCCAGAAGCATGCAGCGGCTGCTGTATCAGTTGTATGTGCTAAAGTTACAAGAAAAATTATTGTGCTATTCTTAATCGACTTAAAAAAAGGAGGTTACCAATTCGTCTTTATTTTTTTATGTTTGTACACGCATAACTCGAATCATTTGTAAACCAATTATTAAAAATTCGTTCTTTTTTTAAAGAATTTGTTGTTTGCTGTTTGGTCCCATCATTTTTTTGCGAAAATCGGTTTGACATTTTTCACTTTCGAAATATTGACTTTCGCATACTCCTCCATTTACCGAACCGATTTTACAAATTTTTTATTTTTTTATTTGAAAACCATGCAACATATAAACGAAACCTTACGTACATTGTACGAAATATTTCGTTATTTCGCACCACAAAATTCTTTTGTAAAATATACAAAATTCTTTTGTACAAAAAGTAAAAATTTTAAAAAGTGTCCAATTGTGGTACGAAATGACATTCTTGGAACTTTTTTGCAAAATTTTTGTCATGTAGACAGGGCTGCCAGTAATATTTTCTAAAAAATCGGCAAATTTTGTAAATAATATCGTCAAAAATCGTCACTCAAAAATCTTCTGTTTCATGCAACAACCAATAGTATTATATAGAAATAAAACAATATTTCATTTAAAAATTAACAATTCAACAGATTTATTAAAAACAACAAAAACTTTAAACATTTTATTCAATTCAAAGCAAGATTTGAAGAGACTTTTTGTCGAAACAAGTTATACACTTTCCAAAATAAACGTTAATTTTTTATATTATATGTTTTATATTTTAATTTAAATAGTAATTCATAAAATATTCTATTATACAAGTTTTCATAAACTGGCAATATGTACATATAAAGTAATAGTTTTTGTAACGCTAACATTGGTCGCGTTCATAAAACGTAACTGTTGCGCAAACGTTGAGTGTTTGGCTTAGAAACGCAAAGTTGAGTAGTTTCGCTCGTATTTGCTGCCATTTTTTCCATCATAAATTTTTTTTCGCTACATTTAGTCAACGTGTTGTGTTTAGCTCCACAGCTGATCAAGAGTTATGCGCTTTTATATTATAATGCAACGCCGTTTTGTTACGTGGCGACTACAAATTAATTTGTTAAATTTTGCATTACAAATGCGATAAAGTAACGAAAATAACGAAATAAAATTAAAATACTAATTTCATTAAACGTACGTCAGTTTATTATAGTGTCTATTTATATTAATTACATAATTAGTTCAAAATAAAGTTGAAAGATTTTTTGAGCACAGCGCCGGCTCATCGTTGAAATATAATCTACTATCGGCGCAGGCTTATCATTTTATTGCAGTGTTTTGCTGTGCATTTTTATGTTGTGAATAATAAATTTGTGGTGCAGAGGAGGAAGGGAGTAACTTCTGCCACTGAATTTCACGTGAAAGAAGTCGTGGGTAAAAGCTGGTATTTAAATATTTTAAGAAAATTATTGCAGTATTTAATAATTAAAAAAACGATACCGATTTTGCTCATATGCCCATATTTTAGTAAGATTTCCGACCGAAGAAGAAGTGCCACAACTGCAGACATGTGACACACCTTGAAAAATGTCGCCGATTTTCGTATTAGTTCTTTGGTAAATTGGTAAAAAGTGTTAAACCATTTTAAAATTATTTTTTATAAAACTACTTGGCAAAGCAGTAGCTAACAGTTTGGCTATTTTTAGATTTTTTTAAATTATTTTTGTTGTAATCAATTAAATAATTTTATCTAAAATGAAGGTCACCCATCATACGAATATAATAACAGGCATTGTAGTATTTTACATACCTCGTTAACATGCACATAATTGATGTTGTGGTATGACGAATTATTATAAATTAAATAAATTACTGCCTTTGTAAAAATGACATTCAATGATTTTTCTATAAGCAGGGAAACCGAAAAAATGCTCTTTAAAAAGTGTTCAAGTAAACATATGGTTTAAAATTTACAAAAATATGTTCTTAAAAAGAAACAATAATAGGTAATTTGAAAATAATATATTTTTCTTATGGAATTTTCTTGTTTAGAAGGGAGTGTAATATTTTTTGCACTTTTTATTGAAAATTTCCAATATAATGATAACTGAGTTCATTAGAAAATATTGTATCATCACTCACGAGACGAAATTGTTGTCTTAAGAAAACTTTAAATATCAATTATTTGATAAAAAGTAAAAGAAATGTTACGTTTTTTTTAGAAAAGAAAACGGCATTAATCAACATTTCAATAACATTTTTATTTAAAATAAAATTAAAAAAACTCGTACAGTACAACCTCTATAATCAGGACACTCGCCGGTGCCGACTATCCAATAATCCGGATAGTGCAATGTTTAGGACAGTTTAGATATTTTACATCTATATGCCGTTTGTTTGGCAACATTTATTTGCTATTTTACCTTAAGATACAACAAACATTTGTGTATGAGCCCGAATAAAAAATGTTATAGAAGAGTTTCGTGTCTCAAAATCCACAAAAAAAATTTAAAATAAAAGCCAAAAAGATAAAATAAGTAAACATCTGTTTCAAACTTTTAGAGGATCAGGAATGTATGCTCAAAACATTTTTTAAAATCTTGTTTATTAAATAATCAATTTAAAACAAACAAAAATTGAGAAAAGAAAAATAAAAACTTTGAGACAATGAGAAAATCTCCAGGTAAAGGAATAACTTTTTTAGTAAATAAAAAAAAAACATTTTGAGTGATGGAAATCTTTTGTTGGAACATTTACAATTTTTTCTGTTAAGCGGAAAAGATGATATCCGCCAAGTGACTGCCGTCAATTTTGATACACATTTATGCCCGTTTTATCTTATTTTCTATTACATTCTGTAAAATTTCCGGTGATAACTTGTTCGCGTTCCCGTCAAATATTCTGCTCAAGAGCTGCGATTGCCTGGGGCTTCTTGGCATAAGCTCGCGACTTTAAGTAGCTCCAAAGAGAGTAATATGGGATGAGGCGATCTTGGTGCCCATGTCACGAAGCCGAATTGAGGTTCCTGGATTGTCTCCGACACTTTCACGCACTGCTTCGACATTGACATTTGAACGGATTGTTTTTGGACGGCCAGTGCGTTCGACGTCTCCAACGGATCCAGGTTCCCTGAATTTTTCTATTAATCTCTTCACAGTTGACGAAATTAAAACACTGTTCCGATCATGTTTTGTATGACATTTTCGAACTGCAGTCGCCAAGCTTTCATTATTTTTGATATATTATTCAATAATGAAGACACGTTATTCTATCGTATAACGTTCCATTTTAATTAATCTTAAACTTTCAGGTGTCGAATTACATTACATTAATTTTGGAACACTCTTTAGAATGAGATGCATAAACAGTTGTGGAGAGAAGTTATCAAGCGATTGTTCTGCTGTAGAACCGCTTAGAAAAGTTTTTAAAAATTAAATTATCAAAAAATTATTAAAATATGCTCTAAAAGAGTCGAATATGCTCAATAAATTTAAAAAAAGGTCCGCTCTTAAGACTGAAATATGCAAATATGCTAAAAATATGCACTAGCAAATCGATGACAAAACTCTGAAAATTATCTGAAACGGATAAATAGTTTATCTCCGCCTCCATAGGTTGCTCAAGAAAAAACATGCAATTGCATATTTGCGACTTCCCTGCTTATAACATAAAAATATATACATAATTAATCAAGAGAATTTTTTCCCCATTCTTTATCGAAGTTTTATACTTTTTTCATTGTTCGAAATATAAGATTTAGCGTTAGTGCCACTTTAAGTACAAAGAAGAAATTAAAAAATGCGTGTTAATTGGTGAAGCACGGATATAAACACTAAAAAATATATATTACAAAATTATGACTGCAAACCACAATTGTTGTAGTGTAAACGGTTTATAAACGGATTTCCTGTCAAATTTAAAACTAAAATAGTATCGTGTGCGTACATTTATAAAAATTGGGTCAAATAAAATTTTTAAAAAAGAGAATAAAAAGAAACTTTTTTTTTATTTAATTAAAAACACTACAATTGTTTTATGTTTACTTAATTTTTACTTTAAATCTAAGCCAAGTCATCGTTGGAACATAATTTCTTTCCTTCAAAAATATCGTTCTTTTCTTGTACATTATGATGTTTGTATTAATTTATCTTGTTGCCACCTTCTTGTGATAATTTATTTTTATTCTTGATTGCCTTTCCGGCGAAAGGAAATTAAGTGAAAATATTTAGCTTAAGGCTTGGATTTAAAATAAGAAGGAAAAAATCAAAAAAGCAGTCGCACAATGTATTCTGAATTAGGCTTCTGTCTTCAGTACTGTCCTTCAACAAGGCGGGGTCATTATATGTGCACCACCGCTCTAACACGGTTTTTATTAATTTTATCTTTGTGTACGCTACGGCCAAAGTCAAAGTGACGGTATTGTTGACTTCAGAGTTCTTTGGTGTAAATTATGTACTTATTTATTTTTCTGTATGTCACAAATATCATTTTGACATTAAGAAAATTTATTGATACAAAAGATCAATGCCAACGAAAGATCTATTCAATATAGGCGGTGCTAACTTCCAGTAGATTTACTGACGAGAAAGCTCTTTTTTTTACACAAAGTAACCACATGTATATGCAATAAATATTTTATGATGTTTAATTTTATGTCCACAAAAAAGCTTTATTGTTTTAGTTTAATTAAAATAAATTTGAACTGAATTTGATTTCGATTAAATCACCTTAAAAAAAGATTTTTAATGCAAAAAAAAAGATTTTTTTTGTTCGATTTGAAGATTTTTGAAAAAATATATGGCAACACTGCTCTCCATTTCTAATAATTTTTTGACAACTCCCAGAGAAATAACGTCATATAAAATTGAATAATAGGTGTGTTCGAGTAATTTTACAGTAAAATGCAGTAAATGAGTAATTACTGAGTAAATTGAAGATTTTACTCTCAAAAAAAGCTGTAGCACAAAAATGTACGCGAACGGAAAAATTGTAAAAATTCGTAAGATTAAGGAAACAGCTGATTGCAAACACATGTAGTGTTGCAATATATTTACACTTTTGACTACTCAACTCTTTTTCTTGTTGGTACTCGATGCAATATTTTAATTATAACACGAATATTTTAAGAAAATATAAACAAATTATTTTCTATAATCGTTTCAATGTGTTTATTATAATTTTATTTGATTTTCCTAAGTTGTTTCTGATTAAATTTATTCAAAAGTATGTGATTATTTGTTTTTGCTATTGACTACCTTAACAGCATCTGCAGTACTAAGTTACCATACACTTAGCATTTTTACAGCTCCAACGAAATAACAACGAAAATGGCTGCAAATGGTTTTTACAACATTTATTTCGTTTTAAAAGGCATTATTTTTAACGAATGAATAGTTTAAAATAATTGTTTGCTTATTATTTTATATTAGTTTATTTCAGACTTTCCTTTTTTAAGTAATTTTTTCACAAATTGTATACTTTTTGTTTTCTTACTTTTGTTTGTTTACCTTTGAATCATATGTTTTTTTGGTTTTACTAAATTTTACTACAAGAAATTTTTGCAGTAAAAATTAGTAAATTCTCAGCCAAGAACTGTCACTTTACGCTCTCAATTTGTGTTCTCTTTTACTGTAAATGGAGTAAACGAACGCAATTTCGTAAAATGCAGTAAAAATTTGTAAAAACTTTTGGGTACTCGAACACACTTAATATTTACAGTCGTGCGAATTCTTGTTTATTTTGAACATACAAAAAATTTACTTTCTACGATCTTGGGATTCTTCGCACGCACTGTTTTTGTAGGGCATCCAACTTGCCTTCAGAGTGGGCTTTTGTCTGGCTGTTTGCCCTATTGTATGTTTCAGGAGTTTAACTTTAGTTGCTTACTATTTTAATAAATCTCTTCCTTGATTCTACCCTTCTCTAATTCTTGTAGCGCCTTTTTTTATGTTATTTTTTGATTTTTGGTTCGAACCAACAATGACTTATGAATACAATATTCATATTCATACTCGTACCTTAAAACACTACTCGTTTATAATGGCAGCACAACAATGTTTTGTGCATGGAGAAGAATGGTTCAAGTTTGTGTGGTTGGCGTATATTAATAATGTAAATTTTAGCTGTAATAAGTTAAATATAGAACTGGTTTTATGCCCTTAGTAACCGACGATTTGATTTATGGAAAATTGCATTTTAAATACTTACATATATAGTTTTTGGTTTCATTTTTTCTTTTTGTTCTTTCTTTAGTTTAATTTTTTTTTGTAAGCTCAACTGTTTGGTTTTTGTTTTTTTTTTTAATTTTTCAGTGGGAAAAGTTCGAAATATTAGCGCAATTAAGAAGAAAGACAAAAAGATTTATTTGTGTTTTGCCATAACCCAGAGAACACTTGGTCGAACTTTAAGATAAATTGTTTAGGATCTTTTAGAGGCATTTGCAATTAAAGTGTCAAAATTACTGACAGTCCAGTATTTTTTCACATTCCGTTATTTCCGAGAGTGGCGCAGAATGAGCTACACAAAGTTACTTAAGTATACATAAGTACATACTGCGCAATTTTTTTACTATAAAAACGAAATGAAAACGTAATAAAAGTACTACAAATTCGTTTTTTCTTTACAAAAAAAATTTTAATTTTCATCAAGTATCATAATACTGTGTTCAGACCTTAATTGCAAAATTAGCAAATTTCACGCCGTTAAGACCTTAATTTAGATTAATTTACTATACAATAAGTCAATTAATAAATTGAGCAATTAGAAGTTAATTGCATTCCTAATTGAGTAAAAAATGCAACCCTTGCCACAAATACGTTTACTGAGAAGAAACAACTCCCTGTAATACAAGCCCGATCAACAAGGTTGCATCACTAGAACAGCAGACTAATGCTGCATTTACACACTGTATTTTTACACTGTGCTTGTCAAATTTTCCACTACAAAATGCACACATTGTGTGTAAAAGCAAAAAAAAATTGCTTCTGTAAATTTCAGCCTGCTTTTACAGTGTAAAAATTCAATTAGAGTGTGTTCTATTTTCAACTGACAAAGCATCTGACATCAGCTGTTTTGCAAGTCAAATGTGTATGACACCAACAACATGGTGTTTGTGAATCGGCAAATTATTAAAAATGTATTAAAATATATATATAAAATAAACAACATTTTTAATTACTTAAATACAATTGTTCACACTGTTGTGATCTATTATAGGTTATGTCAGATGAAAACTCAAGTGTGAAAGTAAAAATTATAAACCGTCTCTAAATTTACAATTTTGACAGACATGCGGAATTACAGATGCATCTTCAATCTGACAAACACACTGTAAAATACATATAGTGTGTAAAGGCAGCATAACCTGTGCACATTGCAATTGCGTGATTTTTTATTTTATTTTTTGTTATATGCGCATTTCGTGTCATATGGTGTTTGAGATTTTATTCACGATTCAACTGTCACCCGGATTTTTATTTGTTTTGACAGCTAATAAGGTATTTTCTACAACAAATTTTGTATTGTTATAGAATCGCTTCTTCCTGGTTGATCTGCCTTGTATCAAATGCTAATTGAGGAGTAAGATAATTTGAGATGTATAAACACTAAATTTATTTAATCAATTACGGTCGAATAAAAAATTTAACAATTGCGTATTCAAATGGTAGTAATAAAATCATATGTTTTACAATAACAACACGAAAAAAGATGACGGGAGGAGCAAACACTATGTAATTTCTTCACACTTCTCTTAAAATATTAAGACATTATGACAATATGACTTAATAGGACACCGTTTGAATCCCCCAAATATTTATTTAAGTATCTTATATTGAATTTTTGGCTTCCAAGGCAGCGAATAATATTTAAGCTTTTAAATTTAAATTCATATTTTTTAGATTTTCATAGAAACTAATTTCTTTATGTCTATAAATTCTCCTTTAATATGTCTGTTGACGTTACGTCGATATTTAGTAGCCGCCTATTTCCTATTAAATGGCTGCGTAAACAATCAAAACTGCTGATTTGGGCTACGACGAATCCAAGAGCAGTTCACCAGTGATAATTACAACCACTTAAGTATACTGTTTGGTGTGGTGTATCGTCCGACAGAATAATTGTCCATGTTTGTTTCTAAAATTTCTTTAGTGTTTCAATCTCTGTCAACATTGGTGCATATACTGCAGGTGCCTCAATGGCTTTGGTAAGGAACGTATTAGGCGAACCCATTATTTCGTGTACAAGCGATTTTGACTAGCCTCCACGTTGATGGGGTCTAACATCTCCTGACTGTTTTCTTTGAGAATATTTGAAAGAAAGAGTGTATGTTGACAAGCCAAGAAACATAAGCCAACCAAAAACCAACATTCAAAATAAAATCATGGCCGTTACATCAGGAATTTGGCCAAAAGTTATGGAAAATATTTTATAGAGAACATGAGTGCGAAGCAGCAACTGGCCACCACTTGTAGGACATTATTTTTCAAAGCTAATAAAAAAGTCTCCAATGATATACGGCATTTTAAAAATTATCTCATAATCTCATAAATAAAACTTATAAGCAATTTAAACCATAAAGCTCATTTCGCGCCACCCTTCGTTTCAATCGGGTCATGTATTGATAGTAAACCAAAAATGGGCGTGTTTCCTCTTTAGTTTATAGAACTTTCTTCAAACAAATCATTTACTTACAATTACAATCGTAGTTCAAGTAAATGCGAAATAAAACAGGAAATCTTTTATTTGGAGCCAAAAATCATTCTGGCAATTATTGCAATAAATGGAGCATGAATGCTGATTTGAAATTAGTAGACAATTAATGATTTTCTTTCTTGTTCAAAAATTTTGTGAAAAGCAAACACACCCAACTACCCAAGACTGTGTAAATAGATGATGGTACGACTAGAACAGCTTATCAAAAGCAGCAATATTTTTCAAACGAACAAGAATTTTTGTGAAAACGAAATAAAGGGTCTTCCAATAAGAGTTTCCATTTTGATATGTAAAAAAATCGAGGTTTTTTTAAGCAAAATTATCGAATGTTAATTTAATTGTAGAGAGATTAATAATTGAAAACAATATCAGGCAAATGGCCGCCACGGCTACGCTAGCAGGATCATATATTTTTCTTGAAATTTTCCTTCACGTATTTGCATATTTGTGGCTGTAGGTCCCGATAACTGCACGATTTCCATCTTTAAGGTCTTGAATCGATCGATAGCCATTGGCATAGATCTTACATTTCACATAGGCCTAAAGAAAAGAATCTAAAGGTGTTAAATCCAGGGACCGAAAATAACAATTATTCTTAAATTTTTAAAGGAAAAAAGCAATCAAGGAAATATCGGAGAGATAATTCAAGCACATCATTTTGATCTTTTTCCACAATATTTTCAGAAAATCACATGCTTTTTAAATATTTTATTTTTATTTTTTTCAGAAATATTTGTCAGCTTCTGATTTTTATTTTTTTTTTTGCAAAAATATTTTTTTTTTTTTTTTGCAAAAATAATTTTTATTTTCTGATTTTTACTTTTTGTCAGAAATATTTGTCATATTCTGATTTTTTTGAAATCAAATGAAAAAGGTTTTAAAGGTTTGATTTCGTGTTTGCCGGTAATAATTAAATAATAAACACAAGTTTATCCGAAAATATGTGAATAAAAGTCAAATAAAAACCAGAATCTGACAAATATTTCTGATAAAAAATAAATAAAAATCAGAAACTGACAAATATTTTAGTCAAGAAAAATAAAAATCAGAAACTGACAAATACTTCTGACCGAAAAAAAAATAAAAATCCTAAAATAACAATTATATTTTAATTTTTATTATAAATGTTATAATTGTTGGGGTCTCTGGTTAAATCGCAAGATCTTGGTGGTTAATTGTGATTACCTCTTCGAGAACTCATACGGTCAGGAAACTTTTTACACAAAAGAGCGATGGTATCGTTATTTATGTGACATGTTGAAAATAATATAAAACGGCGTCCACATCAATATCATTGAATTCCGGCTATACAAAATCATTAATCATGATCCGATAGTTCATTTCATTCATCGCAGCAGTTGCTCCAGCCTCATTTTCGAAAAAGTAAGGTCTATTGACCCCGCAAGATCAAAAACCACACCAGCAAGACATGCGTACGTTGAGGATGGATAGGCCTTTAAATAATAATGAGCTCTCGATCTCCAAATGCGATAACTCCATCTGTTTAACGTAGCCCCTGAGGTAAAAGTGGGCCTTATTACTTAAGATGATTTTTCGGTGAAATTCCGAATCAGTTTGAAACATTTGAAGGACCCAATCAGCAAAGACACGACGTTGTTAATGGTCGTTAGTCATGAGTTATTGTGTTAACTGAAAGTTTGAAAGCTTTAAGATTTATGGCTTTGTGCAAATTGCGGTTTAATGTCCTTTGTGGAATGTACGATTCCAAAGATCGATGAGAAATGGACAAACCTAGGTTTTCCTCAACACTATGGGCTACAAAAGCAATATTCTCAGTTGCTCTTAAGTGACGTGTACGAGTTCTTTTCTTCACATCATTAATTTACCCAACAGTTTCAAATTGCTGGACGAGAAAGTGCTTCAAGACGACCCGAAAATGTTCTATTTGTGTGAACTGTAACCACGACATTTTCACCATTTTTGTAGTGAATTTTAATAATTTCAGCGCGCTGCTGAAGCGCATATCGTTCCATTTTTATTAATGACGTAGTTTTTACTTGTCATCTGTCAAGTAGTTACAGGATGAAACGTGTTGTTGAAACACCCTGTATTTTGTTTGAAAAAAAAACACACACATATTAAAAGGGGTTATTAAATAATAACATATTTTGTGGGAAAAAGGTGTGGGGGTGTAGATTAGGTTCGTGGTCTCTAAGATAAAAAATTTTGGGTGTAGTTTACCTTGATAAGCTAATCAAAATATGTTTATGTTTTAATTAAAAGCACAGACAAGATTTACTTACACATTACAATGAAAACTCTTGAAAGGTTTAATTAAAAATTGAATACACACATCGTCAGCTGAAATGCGAAACCGTGTAACTAACAAAAATCGGTAATTCTTTTTTTTAAAGAATTGAAATTATTTGTTAGTTACGTAGTTTTGAATTACATTTAACGATATAGAGTTTTCTGTGATAATAATTGTAAGAGAGTTTGGTTTTTTAAAATAATTTTTAATTTGAATTTGGTTTTTTGTTTGTTTGTTTTTGTATTTTATTTTTATAATGTGTAAACAAAAGTAAATTTAAATATAAGTAAAAATTAAGATTAAATACTAAATAAAAAACATACATGAGGAAGATGTGAACTTCCAACGAAACGTAGGATGAAGTATAATAAATAATCTTTCATTTTTATATATCATGACCATGACCTTAAAAGCCCAATAAAAAGGAAAATTACAAAATAAAAACAAAGAAAGCTCAACAATAATAAAAAACAAGTATTAGATATATTCAGCCATCCACGTTCTGTAAATCGAACGATTTAAAAACGTACGATTTAGTGTAAAAGCTGACTTGCAGAATTAATTGTCCAAATACAAGAATCTTTTTAAAAATTAAATAAAATTTACTAAACTTTATTAGTACTAACAAATATTTCCATTATCTATGGAACACGATTTCATTTATGTGACTGCCGCTGCCGGCTTCGCAGTATTTTACGCTGTCAATCCTATTTTGCAAAACTTTGTTGACCGTTTCTATTTCACAAATGGGTCGCAGAATATTAGCCTCAATCTCCTCTGGATTATTATTATCGTTCTTTAACGGCACCCCTCAAGAAAGTCTAAAGGGGTCCAAATGCAGCTGCAAGACCGCCAATTGATATCGTCAAGACGGTGGATAACATAATTACCGAACTCAGTTCGCCAAAGATCGATGGTTTGATCAGCTGTGTGGTATGGTGCACAATTTTGCTGAAGCCAAAGACTATACAAGATCATATCTTCCATTTCAGGCCATAAAAAGGCCGAAATCAAGGGACGCCGTGGGCTGAAATGACGTTTCCAGAAGCATTCGACGTTCTTGGATAATAGTACACTTTCGCGCTCATCAGTCACATTCTCGTCGGTACGCACCGAGCGACGGCGGGGACCACCATGTGTGTTGTTCAGTAGTAATAAGAGATGGCATCGTGAGTGACTTTTCACTCACGCCCATGCACGCTCACGGTAAAAATTTTTACTCATGGAAGCTCGTGCATGACCTTATATTTATGGTTTACATACATGCACGTTCACGTGAGTAAAAAAAGTTAGTCACAATCTCGAAAACTCACGGTGACGAAATACTTACGAAAAGCAAATTGTAAAATAATAAAAAAAAATAAATGAAGAAAATTGCAATTAAGGGTAAAAAAAATAACGAAACAACCACGCCAAAAATCTCACGTTCATGCAGGCTCCTTCACGACTAATGTTTTACACTCACGTTCACGCACACTCACGTGACTAAAAAAATAATAAACACAATCATGCGTGATCACGTATGAAGCACGTTAATCACATGAGCGGTAATAATCTCTCCTAGCAAGCCAGTTTCGCGAACTTTTAGCAACATTTTGCTTACAGCACTCACGGTGGTGTTTCATTTCGGCCAAAACTTCCTTTTTAACAAATCCGCATAGAATAAGTTTTTAATATTTCCCAACGTTGTTCAAGTGTAAAGCTACTCATTTTGGTCTGTTATCCCGCCCAAAAAAATCTCGAGATTTCTAATACGAAATTTTTATTCCCAATCACGAAAAAATATCAATTTGGGGATACGTTCCCTAAACAAGTAACGCTGTGTAGGAAGTGGAACACCAAATCGCTCCGCAATAAAACTCCTACCAGCACTTTGGACACAAGTTGGCTTTTGCTAAAATTAGTAATTTTGTACTGCATTTCCTTCTGAAGGCCAACAACTATAGAGCCATGCATGTTATCAAGTTATTTAAGGAAAGGTCAGACGGAGCAATTGTATTGTAATAAAATAGTATGAATAGTAGTATTATTTGATTTTAATTACAAACTAGCTTAACTGAAGGAGTTTACTACCCCTATTATGATTCACAACTAAATTGTAGTTATCAAATTATGAATTACAATTCAACACAACTTTCAATCAGCTGTTTACTTAGTTCTATTCGTTAATTTGTTACGCTATTACGATTTACAACGAAGACAACTAAAAGTCGTTGTGAATCATAATTATGATACAAAAAATTGCTGAGATGAGTTGTAATATTGACAACTCAACTTAGTTGAGTTGTGAATCATAATAGGGGCATACAGTGACCGGTTGTTTAATCCGTCAAACTTTTGACTCATCTTACCTGCCTTTCAGTCATTTTTTTAGTAATTGTTTTAAATATATATTTTTTGTAACTCATCATAGCACAGGCCTAGTTTTTTATGTTCATCTTATTTCCCTTTGCCTTCAATCGAAGTTTTTGTATCCTTCAAAAAAAAGAGTACAAAATAATGAACACAGAAAGAGCAAAAACAGAATAATATCTACTAACTACTAAAAAATCAATGACTTTTTAGGTCTTTGACTTTTACTGAAATGCTGGTACAAAAAAAAAGGATACGCGCCAGCAAAATAACAACACACCCAAACAGAATTGCAAGAAGGCAAAATCTGTTTTTCCTCTTCCCATAGCAAATCACTGACTCGCTGACTGACAGACTGACTCTTTGGCTGTTGTAAGTCACTGAAAACCTTAAAAAAAAAAGAATCAAGTAAAAAGGGAAATAACAAAACGAATTGTTTGTCAGTTGTTTGTTGCTGGTTGTTTGAAAGCATAAACTCATTAAAGTTTTATAGTTTAAACAAAACGACAACAATCTTTCATTGCATTTCGTAATAAATGTTCGTGAATGCCGGGTGAGTTTATAAAACTAAATACTAAAATATAATGATGTTTGTCTATTGGACGGTCGGGTCGTCCGGTCGGCCTCTCTCACTTGCTATGTGTTATTGTCATATCATCATGTCGTTGGTGCAAGTAATTTGATGATAAAGTTTATAGTTACACTTTATGACTCGTAATACATTTCGTATGCTTCACCATCGCACAACAGACAGGCGACTATTTATAGCACGCAGAGAAATTAAGATCTATTTTGTGAATTAAAAAGCTTTAAAGTTACACAAAAAGCAATAAAACCTTTAAAATTATAGAGAAATACGAACATAATGTTGAACATAAGGGCATTTTTTAAGAATTTGAAAAATGTTTCAATTGTTAGAATTGGAAATAATTCGCATAGAGTTCTACAACAAGATGTGTAAAGCAGCAGAAAGCATGAATAAAGTTAATCACTCAGTAGCAGCGCTGCTATCAAAATTAAATTTGACCATTCCATGCAGACTTTTTTAAATTAAGTACAAAATTATTTTATTATTCTTTAATGTGAAATTTTCCCAACTAAATTGTTTGTTAATCCAAAGGCTAACAGACCAGCCTTGATTAGCGTTAATAGAACCAAACTGACCTAAAAAGAAAATAGAAAAATAAAAAGTTTTTTAACAGGCAACTCCACTACTTAATGGGCAGTCAAAATCGGTTTTCGCAATTGCAAGGCGTTGACGCTGCGCTATTTGGATTTGCTTCATACATTTTTTTTAAAGAGAAGTAACACTCAGGCATTAATATGCCTGCCCAACCAGTATGTGTGTTACCTTCTTTGGGAAAGGGATAGTAAGAGAGGACAGTGAAAGTGAGAAAGCTTAATTGTTTCACAAGTCTAATATTGAGCGTTATATTAGTTTTTAAATCGGTGTTGTGGCGCCTATGCTGTCTAGTAGGCGCATTAAATGCGTTAAGCTGTGTAGCCATTTTATTAATTATTTTACTTCGCCGGCGATTTTGCTACAATACCGACGAAGGAGGGTGCTGTGATGTACATTAACATTAGCGTACACCAGTATCAATTGCTGCCAGTACTGTTCAGTGACCAGTGCGATGGCTTTGTCACTTAAACAACCCGACAACAACAAATGGCACACTAGTGCACATCTCAAAAATGCTGGATGTCATCACTTGCCTGAAAAACTGGGCTGGAAACCGTGTTCTTAGTAATTATTTGCTTTGTAGTCAACGCGCTAACTACTTCAGCCAACAGCATGAGCATGAGAATTTTTGATGGATAGAAAACGCTTGACGCGATTTACGTGTAACTGTAAAGTTTGTAACGTTTTTAGTCTGCAAGAATTAAATATGACAAAATATTCGAAGGAACAAGGGATAAATTAACATCAATTAATTACAACGTACGCGTCAGAACAAAAACAATGGGAGCCGCTACAAACCCACAATCAATGTTCAGGTGTGTTTCCTTGTATTTGCCACTGTTGAGGTGGCTCGGTTGAATGTGATTTCAAATTATGACCTGAAAAAGAATACGATACTTATTTATATTGCGGTAATTGTTATTAATTGCAAACACAACTTCAGCAAGATCAATATTTAAATTTTTCCAGCACTAATAACGTTAAGTTAACCCCTTTGTTACACGGGTACACGTGTACCATTTTTATTTCTGTTTTTTTTTATAATTTCTCGTAGCGTTGCCATTTGCCAAGTTTTTCCTTTTTTGCAAGTTTTTTGAGATGCAAAAAAGTTTTTAATTAACTGGCTGAAAAAACAAGTTTTTTTAAATATATGCAGTTTTTCAAGTTTTTTTTTTTAATTACTTAAAGTTTGGAATATATTTTATGAATATATGCATTGACGATATAATGCACATTATACAATGAAACGACCTTATATTTTTCACTCCCTTTTTATACAACAATGTTGATTTGTTTTTACTCCTACAAAAACAACGACGCTGTTATTATAAATTGAAAGTTGGCAACTTATTCGTTGTGTAGAAAATTGAACTGAAGTTTTTTTTAAAGAACATGGATAAATACTTAATGAAAAATGGTAAGATTATTGTACTATTTACAAGTATTTGTAAAAAATTATTGATTTTAGGAACCTCGTGCACAGGATGTAAGGAAACCACCATAGACGATGTAGCAGGCGCAGTTTTTCAACAAAATCCTTATTTAAAAAAAATAATTTATTCAATTTTGTCGTTGCCTATATCTACCGCAAACGTAGAACGAATTTTTAAAAAAATTAATTTAAAAAAAATATTAGAAACAAATTAGAAATTTCCACTTTATGCGGTATTTTGAGAGCAAAAGACTTTTTAAAAAAAATATCAGTGATTGTACAAACTTTAAGCAATCTAAAGAAATGGTTTTGAAGTTTAAAAAAACAATGTACAAATAATAAAATAAATACATGTATGTGATATTATTACACAATATTAAATGACATTATAGAATAATCTAAAATGAATTTAATTTTATGTTTTAATATTATTTATATAACGTTTAATATACATACATATTATGTATGTAATGTTTTTTATGTTATGTTATGTTTTATTTTAGTTAGAAAAAACGTGGTTTATATACCTGCGTTTAGACAGGGAAACATTTTTAGTTTGCTAATATATTACGGATGGGGAAGAGAGCTTCCTTTTTGTGTTCGATACTCGTCGATATGTTTTGTTCACATTTTCTTTCTTGACATTTGCTTTGCCTTTTGCAAATAGCAAGCAAATAATAACAATAATAATGAAATGTTCCCGATAACATGTTCGTCCGTCTGTGTGAACGCGAATGAAAAAACGAAAGATAATTCCAGATCTTATTCTTCCAAATGTTCGCCTGTTCAAACTCGGACTATATTGAAAATATTACTTCGAGGATTTTATTAATAAATTTACCAACTAATTACAATACATTAAAATAACATCAAAATGTTTTGCAACAACAAGGACGGAGGGGACCAAAAAAATATACGCGTTTCGGTGTTTTGAAAGTCAACAACTGAGTCTTTGTTTTAGGGGTAGTTGTAGTTCCCTCATTTTGTACATTTCTATAGGAAATCTAGCAATCTTTACATTTCATGTAGGTATAACTACGAGGAACATTTTTGTGAAGTTTTAATACTCCAAGACTTCGTTGCGTGGGTCTCTTTTAGGCCCTATCTTGGAACATGGGACAATAACTCATATGCTCTAAAAAAATATTTGCCATAAAATTATGCTAGAAGTTTTCAAAGACCCCAAAGCTCAAAATTCAACTGGAACTCTAAAAATAAGTCGAAACTGACTGCCAGTCCCACGATGTCACAAGTATTCGTTCTTTCGTACAACTACATTTTAAACAAAGACAAATTTAAAAATTTAGTTTTTTATTTTAAATGTAATTGTACGAAAGAACGAATATGTGTGACATCGTGGAACTGGCAGTTAAAATTAATAAATAAGTACGAAATTAACACTTAAACACATTTAAAAATTTTAATTTTTTTAAAAGTTCAATTTCAAAGACGTTTAAGGATATTGTGTGCCATTTTTTAAGCGGGACAAAAGAGGCTTATACAATGAGGAAATAGAGAGAGGGTTAAAATATTCCACAAAATTCTATTATGAGTCTTTCAAGCCACTTTACACTTAGCGCCTTATTCATAAACGCTTAATGAAGTTATGGCACGTTTATTGTTTAATTTTTACATGGAAAAACCAGTTATAATGTACACATTAACTTTATTAATTGTTTATGAATATTCCTGTTAAAATGTAAGGATTACAAGTTTTCTTAGGGCGATTCAGTAAAACAACGTGCTAAAGGCGGGAACTTTAATTCTCCCTAAAACTCCTATGCACGTGCACTTTTTTTTTGGTCTCTTCTACCAGAATCAGTCGTTAGAAACTTTTTATATATATATATTTTTTTATTGTTGTGTTATTATTTTATTCAAAAAGATAAACAATTCCGTTAATGCATTATTGAACCTTTTTAAAAATTAAATCACTGCATGATTCATACCTTAATGGCCAACATTACTCGTATTTCTGTTAAAAGGATGTGGTTCGCATTTGAAATTCATAAATTTATGATTATTATGTTCAACAAGACATCAAAATGACGTGGCCGAAATTTTTAATTATAACACAAAAAGTTCGTACTAAAATTATTGAATAAACAAAATAAAAGAAATATTGAAAAATAAAAAGAATAACGTTTCTTTTCAAAGAGAAAAGAAAAACAACACAACACTAAACGCCACAAATTAACACAAATGACTGTTCAACCAAAGAAAATAAAAATACAAGCTCTCAAAAATTCTTTGACATCAATTCAACCACACCATGCTTCAACGTTTTTAATTTTTAACAAAAAAAAAATAAAATAATAACAAATAAATAAATAATAATAAAACACGAAACAAAATATAAATGAAATTCAACCATAAATCACTTTTCGTTATTCGACTGATAAAATTGTTGTGTAAACAATCTGTCAGTCAGTCCGTCCGTTAAAAAATCACAAATGCAACCATGTACTTGTATATAAATATTGAGTGGATTTCGCAAAGGTCAGCTTTACCAGCACCGCCACCACCAACCAACCACCATGACCACTAATTTTGTGTGTAAAGTTTTTCGAGCGACCGTGCGAAGGAATGTACTCGTATTTAAATTACAATTAATTTGTATACTCGTATTAAAATAAAACAAGTGCAGCATGTGCTTTAATCTGACTTCAATTTCCGCAGAGTCAAAGTTAAATATAGAATTAATAATCGTATGTATTGGAAAAAAAAACTATTGACGTCGACGAATTAGAAGAGAAGGAATAATTGCAAACAGAATTAAGAAACTTTCTTAGTTAAATGAAACTGATTTGCAGTAAAATTTTTTATAAAGCAACTTAAAAAAAGGTATTCATCTTTATTTTTTAAGTACTTGTCGTCATCGTCGTCGTCAAATCAGATCAACATCACTCCTTGTCGACAAGAATTTTTTAACTACTTCTGACACCCTCTTAGTATTATAGTAATCTGTTCAAATTTGCGAAAAATGTTGAGCAACATTATTTCGTTTAGAAATTTTGACAATTAGCCAGTGGTGACAATTCTACGATTTAGTAATTAAACGAGAGAGACTGGAATATATGGAGTAGTTATTCATCAGAGATGGGATTTCGTACTAACCGTAATTGATTTAACATGTAAAAATTAATAGGTTTGTACTTTTCGTATTCTAATTTGTTAAATAATACGGTTAAATAGTTGATATTCGTGATCAATGGTATCCACCGTCAAAAGTGGTAAAATTTAACAAAGAACGCTGATGAGATGGTGTAGCGACCTCGAAATCAGTACTGATCCGTTCTGCTAGTCTGATGAATAAAATAAATTGTTCTATATAGTACTCTCTTAATAAAAATAATAAATTTATTCAAAAAAATTTCTAATAAAAATTAAATAAAAAATTAGAATAAATAAATAAATAAATATAAGTTTCAATATATATACGTTTAACGTTGTATTTATACCAATATATCTGTAAGCGACGCTGCTCTAGTACGAATGGTTGTAACTAAACTTTGACTTGCAGACACAAAGCATTACTCCGTGCTGCAGGTACGCTTACAACAACACCTATCATTTGTGTGGCCGGAGCATTAGCATGCGGCAAATAAGTGGCTAGCGTTACTGCATTAGTAACGGCAATCGAAGTATTTGACGCTGATATTGTTGGAGCTGTAGGAGCTGCAACTGCTGTCTTAACAAACTGACGTGATTTATTGGGAACAGCTTCCACACCATTTGTGCCTTTGCTGATGCGGTTAGTGATGTCGCATCCGAAACACCTTTTATGCCCAGTTTTCCTTATCCATTTTTATATCCACATATTCCCAAGCCATACATACGAAGGCGGAATAATATTGAAACTACCTAGCGCTAGATGGCAGCACAAACACAAAAACTTTTTTTTAGAAATTGCGATCTGTCAAACGTCAGCTGTTAAAATTTCACCCAAATTCATCAATTAGTTTATTTGTTGTAGTCGTTTGAAGTAAGCAATTTTCTTAAAAAATGGAAAAAAGTGAATTTCGTGCAGCGATTAAACAATATTATTTGAAAGGGAAAACGGCGAAAGAGACAAAAGAAAAGCTCGATAAACATTACGGTGAGTCTGCTCCGTCAGATTACATGGTAAAATATTGGATTGCTGAATTTAAACGCGGCCAAACAAGCACTGCAACAATACCATCAACAGGAAGGCCAAAAGAGGTGGTTACTGAAGAAAATATCAAGAAAATCCTCGGTATCGTTATGAATGATCGCCGAGTCAAGTTACGTGAGATTGTTGAAATGGTAAACATATCAACATTTTGCATGACCATTTGCATATGAAAAAGCTATCAGTAAGATGGGTGCCGCGTTTGCTCAGTGTCGAACAAAAACGAGTCCGACAGACCGTAATCATGTTGATTTTTGGCGTCGATTAATAACTGTTGATGAAACGTGGGTCCACCACTACACATCTGAAACCAAAAATCAATCGAAGCAATGAGTGGAAGTGCTCCGAAGAGGGCGAAGACAGTGAAATGGGCTAGCAAGGTTATGGCCACTGTATTTTGCTCATCGATTATCTTAAAAAAGGATCCACAATCACAGGAAAGTATTATCGTGCATTATTGGATCAATTGATTGATGCAATCAAGAAAAACGACCACATTTAACGGAGAAAAAAGTGCTCTTTCTTCGAGACAACGAACGCACCGGTTCACACAGCATTAGATACGATGCTAAAATTACGTGAAATACACTTCGAATTGGTTGATCATCCACCTTATAGTTTAGATTTAGCTCCTAGTGACTTTTTCCGGTTTCCAAACTTGAAAAATGGCTCGCAGGAAAAAGATTCATCTCAAACGAAGAAGTGATCACCGAAAGTAACGCGTATTTTGAGGGGTTCCCAAAATCGTATTATTCAGATGGTATAAAAAAGTTGGAATATCGGCTTACTAAGTGTATTGATCTAAAAGGAGACTATGTTGAGAAATAAATGGTTTTTGAAAAAAAATGTTTTTTCCTACTTAGGTAACTTCAATATGAATCCGCCCTCGTACATACATATTTTTATATTTTATTCATTTTTTTTATTTTCTCAAAAATTTGTCAACTGATTTTTGACACATCTGTTCTAATTTTCAAGGCGAATTCGGATGGAACTACCTGTAGTGGATCTGCCTTGGTATTTTTGTTAAAGTTATTTGAGCATCTTGTTTTGCGAAGACACCTTTTAAATAAATGTTTTCTTATTGTTTTTTAAATATGGCATTAGAGAACTTTAATAAAAGTGTTAAACTTTTTTTGCAAAGTTTGTTTTAACAAGTGATACTTTTTTTTAAATTCCATTATTAAATACGAACTTTGTCCTTCCTTATATTTCCTCACTGACTCATCTCTTCGCATGGAAAACAAACTGAAATCATTTAAGTGCAATGCTCTCGGGACGACAACTAAACATGCAAACTAACTCTCAGTAAAAATTTAAACGCCATCCATAATGTCATTTATGAACTTGGTTGTCAAACAAACCAACTAACCATTTTAAAAATGTGAATAAACGCATAAATCTTGACAACAAACAGTATTAAAAAGCTAAATGGACAACATAAAGCCCACAAATGACGACACCAACAAAACAAACAAAAAATATTTAAACAAAACAAATATTATGTGTAAAATTAACAACAAAATCATATCTTGAAGATACCAAAAGTATGATGATGCATTTTGTGCAGTTGGAAGAAATGCTACGGTTCTCATGAATAACCGCGTATATCGTAAAATGAATTTTTTTAAGGAGAGCATAAAATAAACAAAAGTTGTTACGTATATTTAAAACTATTGACTAGTTAAGATATTTTTCAACTACATAAATTTTCAACTGTCAGTTGAAATAAGTTTTAAAAGAATTTTTGTCTGAAAATTTCTGGAGAAAATAACATAAGAAAATTGTTTTGAATTCCTGGAAGCAATTGCTTTTTAAAACAAAACAATTTGGCGTTCATAACTTGAAATTGCCATAAATGTACATAAGCGGTTGTTTATAAAAACTACCGAATGGTTTTAAGTAGGAATCAGCACATCTTTCTCAACACAAACGATATGACTCATTTTGTAACCATGCGGGATTTGGGATGTTGTCCCTCTTATGAATTTCCAATCTTTTATTATTATTTTTTTTTTTTTGCACTTAAACATAATTTACTGCAATGTTTATTTTAAAAATTAATATGTTTATGATTATAAAGGGTGTAGACAACAAAACTGAGTTAAAAGAATAATTTTTTTCTGAAAGATGAGTAATCTGGTATATGAAAGAATGCATGTCTTCCTTCTTTAAGTTATAAATTATGTGACATTTAAATCCTTGGCTTTAAAAACGTTCATTAACGTTATTGTGAATGGGATTCGTTGAGATGCACAAAGAACAACAACAACAACTAATGTCCTTCCTTATTTATAATCAGTGTTTCAATAATTGATCCAAGATCATTTCAAATATAAATTCTCATGATCTCTCTTAATTTTAATACGCACTTTGTTTTTTTATTTTATTATAAAACAAAAAAAGAAACAAAACTCTTCTTAAACACTTATTACATTATCTTATTTTATAAGGGTCAGTTTTTCATACAGATTTATTATGTCAAGTTCAGATGTGTATTCTTATTTTTATAATTAAATCATCATTAATTAACGATTTATTTGTGTGATGAAACATTTCTTGAAAGATAATACCAGCAAAATAAAGTGAGATTTAAATAGTGTCCCTGGGCCCACAAAGTGAATTATGTCTCAGTAATTATAGTAGATTTAAGTGAGCCTAGGCAAGAATATTTCATTAGTTTTTAGTGCATATTTAACAACCAGGGAAACAGCAAATATGCAATTGCATGTTTTTTCTTGTGGAGCCTGTGCAGGTGGAGATAAAATATTTATCAGTTTCAGAAATTTTTACGAACTTTGGGATCGATTTGTAAATGCATATTTTTGCATATGTTGCACATTTCAGAATTTTTGGCATTTTTTAGTGTTAAGAGCATATTTGCAGAATTTTTTCCAATTTATAAAGGATATTGAATCCTCTTAGAGCACATTTTGATAAAAACTCTGTTTAAAATCCTGATCAAGTTTTTAGAAGTATCTATCAGTTGAAACGTGTTGCTACATTTTCACTATCAAGATCTCTTTTCCAGTCTACATTTGTTGAAACCAAATAAGTTGCAAGAATCTTTTTAATGCATAAAAGCTTATTTAGAATCTTAAAGATTATTTAGATCTTATACACAACGATTTTTAAATTTGCCAAAAACTTGCAAAGATAAGACTCTTTTAGTCCTGGGGCTCGCTGGTTCGATTCTGAATAGAGCTTGGGTGTTTCTACAGGCAAGCCAAAATGGCTTCGCGGTTTGTGTTTGTTCTTACAAAAAAAATCACTAAAAGTGTAGAAAAAGCTCAGAGCTAAGAAAATACTGAACAAAATAAGATTCGCAAAATTATTCATGTGAAAACTGATTTTGCCAAATTTGTGACGTTTTTATAGTTTCAGCGATTTCAATATTTATAAAAAATTCTAGAGTTTATTTTTTTCTTTTAGATTTTTTATTTTTGGAAATTCATTAAATCCGCCATGAAATCGCTTATCCGAGCTTCATCTCTTCTTTTAACAGATTTGGTAATTTTTTAAACAATTTTGAACGAAGTTTTGTAACTTTCGCGAAAAGAGTGCTTAAGTCGAAATCTGAAATCAAACTGTCATTGCAACAAATTTGATGCACAAATTGAATCCGATATTTAATTTTAGTTTTAATTTTTTTGTGTAAATTGCCGTCATATCCACAATAAGAGATTTTCCCCGGATTTGAGCTCTTTTTTACAGATTGTTGAAGCTATTTTTCGACTCAGAAATGTTTTCATTTTGACACTGAAATTTATTTTATTTATAATTTAGGACATTGTCTTCTTGGTCACTTAAAATCCTCAAAAATATAGAATATTTTCTTTATAATTTCGTAAATTGAAAACAATACCGAAAAACGTTCATTTTAATATAACAAACTTGTTTTCCTCAGGCTTCTTAAAATAAGAATGAGAGTGAAATCGTCATGAATAAAGTTTTACTCAATTTCCTGAAGAAGTCAATGAAAACATTTTCACTTTCATTTCATAGTAGAGTGTGGTCACAGAAACCGAAGAATTTCTTCGGAATCAAACCAATTTTAGTTTTCAAAGTAGATTTTGTGAAGTTCGGTTCACAATGTGTAAAAGCGGGAACATATTGTGCTCGCTAAAATGTATGTCCGTCAATCTGTCCATCTGGCACATGGTTCTCGTGAATCGTAAACACATTAAATATTTTCAAAATGTAAGTATGTATAAATAACAATGACTACTATTTTTACATAGAGCTGTATATTTATTTTAGAAACGGAAATAAATCGTCTCAACAGAAAAAATCGCCAAAGAAAAATAGCCTGATTGAAAAAGATCGCCATAACAGGAAAAATCCCAAAAAAAAAAATCGCCAATGCGAAGTGAAATCGCTAAAATGTAAACAATTGACAAATTAAAAAAATGGAAAAAGCACCAAAACTCCAAAAAATTACGAATACTATAAAAATATGGCAAAATCGAAGAAAACGCAATTGATATTAAACCGTTTCGATCGGAAAGTGTGACATGCCTGATATTTGCATATTTTAAATTACCAGTTATTTATTTCTTCATGTCTTTTCAAAAGTACAAACTCATATATACAATTAAATTAAATCTTGAGGATTTTTTGGGGATGAAAAATAGAAAATTTAAAATAAGGTATGAAATAAAACAGGGAACGCTATTTGTTTGGTTCTGCAAGTTTTCCCATCACTGTTTGTTTATACATTTATAAGTTTTCTTTTTTGGCCAATTTTTCTATCCCATTCATCAATCAATTGTTTAAATTTTTTTAACTATAAAACATGCATTCTTTCATAAAATTCTAGGAAGTAAATAGTTTATCATATGTACATACTCATACATACATATGTATTTATATTTATCCCTTTGAAGACCAAGAAGAAAATTCCATATATAAAAAAAAATTATTTAGTTTAAAAAACTGTTTAAAAATTTTCGTAATAAATTTGTTGAATAAATTTCGAATTTTAATAATAAAATAAAGTGAAAATTGTCACATTTACGTAATTAAATAGGAATATAAGAGCTTTCGGATTTGATTTAAAACAAAAACATATAAAATTTAGAGAAATGTATGAAATCTTTATTTGAGTCGATAGAATGATCTATATAATTCAATGTCAAAGATAATTTTATGTAAATGTTGACCGCGGCTACACCTCAAATGATTCATACGCTGGGTCCAATTTTGGCATACTCTCTTCAACATATTGGCCGGTATCTCACGAATAAATTATTCAATAGTAGCTTCCAGTACGTCAATCGTTGCGCGCTTGTCCCTATATAGATATATATAGATATTACCCTGAATATAGCCCCACAAACAATTGTCTAAAGGCGTTAAATCGATCGATCTAGGCTGCCAATTGACCGGCCCCAAACGTGAAATAAACTGTTCACCGAACTCGCATTTCAATAGGGCCACTGTTTCGCATGCTGTGTGGCATGTGTCATCGTCTTGTTGAAACCACATGTCAGCCGAGTCCAGCTGTTCCGCGAAAATTTCCACGTGGTGGGGTAATAGAGGCACAATTGCTGCGACCGGCGCAGAATCGGTATTTCACGGTCATAAACAACACTGGCGGATACAGCTGCGATATTTTCCTCTGTCCACACTCTACATATGCGTGTTGGTGGTTTAATGTCCAATAATGTAATTTTGTTGCGAAATTTAGTCACAAGATTCTGAATAGCCGCCTCAGAAGGCCGCCCAAACTGAGCATAAAATGGAAGAAGTCCACAATTCACTTTCTTAACCGAGCATCAATTCTGATAATAAAATTCAATTTTGATAATAAAGTTCGTTTTTGAGTCGATTCATGGTTAAATTATAGACCAAACTGAACATGTTTAACCGTAACGTGGTACACGAAAACAGCTGAGCGGCCAAAAAGAAAGTTGCTAAAAAATCATCTTTTATTTATTCTTGAAAATATATTTAAAAAATTACGAAGGTATACATACTAAGTTCTACAACGATTGTTCTATTTTTCTGTTATCGGGCTGTTCAAACAATCCAAAATGGATTGTTTTGGGAACACTTTCTCAACAAATCCAGCGTTCCTTGTAATCCATTCATGTTTTACGTAAACGAAGTGGTAAATTTTCAATCGAAAACTAAATTATGGCTTTATGAACTGGAATTCGGAAGCCCTTAATTTGTTCTATTTATAAGTAGCATGAAAATAAGATAATTAAGGACGACGGAGTTTAGATTTAATGATTTATCGAGCAGAATCTCGAAGTATAAATAATATCATTTGTACATCAATTGAGTATTGTGTATCAACTGGAGACACAGCAATCACGTGTTGATCTCTCTACAAATTATTTGAATTAGATAGAAGCGAGTTATGAACAAAAAAAAACACTAGATCAATGAAGTTTTCTAATTATTTTTGCTTACATTTTCTTCACGAATTTGTTTGCTATTGAATCCTTCATCTTTTCTAGTAAATTTCCATCTTTAAATAACATTTTGTCCTTAAAATAAAACCAAAGCACATTTGTGAGCTTAAAGCTAATATGCAGTGTTGCCAAAACGGCGGTTTTCCCGCTATATTTGACTGTATTTTGTTGCCCTTAGCGGGAAGTCTATTAAAATAACCGCCAGTGGATTTTTTAGCTGAAAAATTTCTTATAACTTTCAGCTTGTAACACATTTCAAGCAAATCAACAAGATGTTATTCCATGCTTAGAACAATTAGGGTGTATTTCAAAAAATATTGAAAAGATCGAAGTTATAGATTATGAGGACTCTGCAGGAAATAAAATATTTAAAGAATTGGCTAAATTTTGCTTACAAATTTTATGTATGCCATGGTCTAACGCAGAAGTTGAACGCGTTTTTAGCCAACTAAATGTAACTAAATCAAAACTTAGAAATCGATTGCAAACTCAAATGGTGAATGCTATTTTAACAGTTAAGTAAGTAAAAATTTAGTAAACCCTTTTAGCTCATTTTATTCATACTATTTCTTTGTTTTAGGTATGGACTTCGACGTCATGAAGTTCCGGCAGAATTTTTATGTTTAATTGGAACATCTGATATTTATTCATGTTCCAGAAATGATACCGACATTGATGAGTGGGTAGATGTAGATTGACGATCTCATTTATAAAAATATCTTTAAAAGACACGTTATGAAAACTGATTTCTTAAAACAAAAAATATTCTTTATACATACATTCATTTGTACAACTTATATAATTTATCTCATTCCATTTTTTTACTTTCAAGTCATGATAAATAAATAAATTGCTTATAAAAATTTAAGCGGTTTTTATTAGCGTTTATTTTACTCAGATAGCGGTTTTAAGCGGGTTTTTAGGAGCTATCTGACTGGAAATGGCTTCAACATTTTGGCAACAGTGCTAATATGTATGTCGCTTTGTGATCATAATTCATCTTTGTGATACACAATTTTTGCTTTACAAGATTTAGTAACTAAATTATTCTGTCAAAAAACAGATTTTATTTTAATTTTTTTTTTTTTTAATTTTTACAATTTCGCTTAAATTTTTTTATTATTGCGGTTTAATTTATTTTCTACAAATAAAGAAACTCTTCGCTAAATATTATTAACAAAAAAAAGTTCGAACAAATGCAATACATATTTTAAAAAAAGATCATTTGTTTAATATGGCGCCCACAATCGTGTTTGTTGGATCTCAAGGGGTTACAAATTTATTTCTCTTTGATTAGAATTTAAAAATATAACTTCGGCATTAGAAAAATTGTGTTTGCTTATAAATCCAATAGATTTTAAATATATTTTTTTAATGTATTTAGAATAACCAAAAAATAAATTAACGAAAATAAACGCAATAATTTTGTTCCAATTGAGTTCTTTAAAATCAGAGCAAAGGTTTTATAAACATGGGAAGAAATAAAAAAATACCAATAATTTTCACTTAGAAAATGTAGTGTGCGACCGATGTCGAAGCTCGTGAAAAAGCTATGTTCAGGTTCGGCCGAACAACGAACTTTGTATAAATTTTTTGTATGTGCTTGTAAAGGGTATCCCAAAATTAACACAACATTTTAATTAAATAGAAAACCAAGTTTTCAGTTTTTTTATTATTATTTTTGAGATATTTTTCAATGAAATGAAAGCTCGTTGTTCTGCCATGAAACGCCGCATTTTTACTAGTTTTAAACTGTCAGCTGTCAATTTCTTTTTATGCTTACTAAAGGTACGTTCACACTTACCAAATACTTGCCAAAAAAAAAAACGTGACCAACAGACAAACTTAATTTGCATTTTCTTTAATTCTAATATTTTTTTTAAAACATGCGTTCGCATTTATTAAAAATAATTTAAAAATAGCATTTTACGGCATAATTGATTTCATTTTGTGATATAAAAACCAAGTTAAATCACACTAACCCTAAGCAAAAGTAGTGGTTACGTTTTTTTTGGGCAAATGTTTGCCCAACCGTACCTTAAGACTTTATTACACAAATTTTTTTTTTTTTTTTTTTTTTTATCTTGGACCAGCACTAAGGGGATGACCCCTACACATGCAATGCATTGTGCTGGAACTAGTGGAAAGGGATAGTGATAGATATGAAAGGAGGTTGAAGCTTCATTCGTTCTTTACAACTCTGCCTTTTTTTTGCACGTTTATTCGTAGAGCAGTGTTGCAGCGCCTCTGGTGGCGAGGAGGACATTACGAGTTTTGAAGCTGTGTTTTTGTTTAGTAGCCACTTCTTTTATTAATTTTATTTTACTTCGCCGTTGATTGTGCTACTCAGTACTAACGAAGGAGGGCGCTCTGATGTTACATTGGAATTAGTATCAGCTGAAGTTGGTACTGTTCAGTGACCAGTGACCATGCCTTCGCCACTGAAAACTTCCACCAACAACTGACACAAAGGCACACCAATGCACATCAGAGAAATGCGTGGTGTTTTTATTTCATGACTGTCTGACACTGGGTTTGAACCCAGGTCCTTCGGTTTGTAGTCAACGTGCTTACTACCTGAGCCAACGCCACCCTCAATGCCAGCAAATTCGAATCTTGCGTTAATTTTGGGACTCCCTTAATATCTTTAAATATGGAGCGAAATCTAACTTGTAAGATATGAAAGAACTGCGTTGTAAAATTTTAAATTTTAATAAATATATTAACCACAACAATTTTTATTTGTTTGTTGTTCCATTAATAAAAGTTCGGTTTCGGTTTTGAAAAAACTACCGCAGTATGGGTGTGGTCTGAAAAATTGTTTCGGTCGGTCATTAAAAATAATGTTTAAAGAAAATCTTTAGTTAAATTATAAAAATTATGACGTACATATTTCTATTTTAATTACATTTAATTCGTTTAGAAGCATTTAAATTACAATCTTTTTTTACTCGGCTGCAATTTATTTTTGTAGAAATAACGCGTTTAGTTTGAAATAAACTTCTCAATTTTAATTTGTTTACTTGCAGTAGAGGCAAAAAATAGACATTGTCAAATAGAAAAATTAATTTAAGGCTGACAATTTTTTTTTTACGTTTTTCAATTAAATTGACGGCTTTTAAAATTCATGTGCTTAAAATTGTTTTTCTCAGTGCATTCACATTTCTTTAAAACAAAATATCTTAAATTGCATAAAAAGGAATTCATGATGAGTTTCTTTTTTGTTTTTTTCTTTTTTGTTTTAATTCTAAACTTAGTTTTAAATTCTGCTCATTATATTGGATTTTTTTCATGCTTTTTCAGATTAAATTTTTATTTTTATTTTACTGAGCTTATAAAACAACAATAAAAAGTCAAAGTCAGTCAGCCATTGAAGTATTCAGACAGGCAGCCAGCCAGCCAGACATTTAAGTTTCAAAGTTAAGCTACTTAAGCAGATTTTATATTTGTACTTAAAAAACTAATACATATAGTATTTACTTTTTGGCTGTAATAAAGAGTGTTGCATTATGTGGTACTTTTTAAAATTGTCCGAATTTGACAAACTTTTTAAATATATTTTTTTAATGCGAAAACAAACTGTGAACACGTTTCTTAATTGCAAAAAGTTATTTAGGAAACAAATATGCGGGAAATTTGTTTCAACTGTCCTGAACAAGCTTGTTCCATCTCTGACAGCGTTCCCAGTTTCGGGGATTGGTTCCCATATCGGGAATGTTTTTCTACTTTGGCAATTTTGTCAAACATGACAAACTAATGGAAATTCTAACCTCTATTGGAATACATGAGATTAAAAAACAATATGAAAAAGACGAATTAGATGGTTGTTAGTAAAAAAATTCCCAACGCAACGTTGAATATACAAAATAGAGAAATCGATCGAATACGGAGTTTTAAATATCTGGGAGTCTTAATAAATGACTAATGACATCCATCAAGGGAATTTCAATACCGCATAGAGATGACGAGAGATGACTTTTCTAAATACAACGTGTTGACCAGTCACGACATCAACGAGTTTTGAAAATATCATGGACTGCCAAAGTCTCCAATGATGAAATATTAACATGGATGAATGTCAACCGACAACTAATATCTGCATTAAAAAACAGAAAACTTCATACTTAGGACACGTATTAAGAAACAATAAATATAAAAATTTTGCAAAGAATACTTAAAGGAAAAATTTAAGGAAAACTGGGTGAAGGCAGAAGGGAAACATCATGGCTGAAAAACATCCAGGACTGGTTTGCCGCGAAGAACCAAGAGCTGACCATTTTAGCATAACATCAAGCTATCAAATGTATACATACATGTATTTATAATCATAAAATTGTACGATCACTAATATCCGAATAATAGATGGGTAAATAAAGAAGAAGAACTTTTTTATATATCAGGTCAGCAAAAGCCTACTAAATTCAGTCGGAGTTTTGCCAAAATTCCAAAGTAAATCTTCAGAAATATTTGAATCAAATTACACAATCAAGGAACAATAAATGGAACTATGAAAACAATTGTCGTATTGATTTCCCAATAAAATTGTTGAATTGGCAAAGTAATGAGTTAAAATACTAACAAAACACATGAACAAAGATGTGACTTATTCGAAATACATTTATTTTAAATAGAAGTAAAAATTAAAAAAAATCACTTTTCTTTATTAATTTTTTTATTTGAAATACTTTCTTCAAAATGTATTTTATATTTCATTTGAAAACTTTCAACTTTCAGTCGAACTTCTTTCTGTACAATGAACTACTACATAATGAATCTTTTCCTATTATGAATTGATTTAAAAAACACAGTTTTTTCGTTAAAATTTCTATGTATTTTTATCTCCTTATTATAAATTTCCATACAATTAATATTTCTTTACAATGAAAAATATTGCAGTATGAATTTGCTTCACATGCGTTTTTGTCTCCATAAAATGAACTAAATCAAACAATTTTATGGTATGAATACTAAAAACAATGTGTACTGAGAAGGAAGTAAATAAAATGGGGAAAGTAAATAATATGAGGGTGTCCCCAAAAAATAGAAATAAAAACAACAAAAAATTGAAAAGTCCTCCCATCAAATAAAAATGTTGATAGCAATTGCCCGTGTTTATTGAACAAAAATGGCGCTGGAAAGTTGCACTTCTCTTGGAATACTTTTCTTCATCAATTGAAGTACTTTGCGCCCTTGTGGAGAGGAGGAGTAACGTGTCGACTAATATATTTAAGTCTCTACAAGTGGGTGGATTCGTAGAAACAGAAAATTTGTGCAACCTGCATGCAAACTATTGCAACAATGAATAAAATGTCAATTGCTTGCATAAAGAAACTTTTGACGAAAACATGTTCTGCTAAGCATTCCATTGTTGGCCAATTTTTTAATTTACGAATTTATCCTTCATTAGAAGGTTTTATTGAGAAAGCAAAATGGAAGAGTTGTAATCCAAACTAAAATACCTCATTATTTTGAAATAAAGGTGGAAAAATATAAAATTTCTGTATAGAAAATATAATGAAGTGATTTTATGATCCCGTGCAGATTCATTATAGGAAAGTTCGACTGCATGTAAATATATATATCCCAAAAATTTCATAACTGCCATTAATCGATATCAAGCTCAAAATTTATTGAAAATCTCTCAAATAATAAAAAACTTAAAAAATCACAACTGTCGCGAACACAGCGAAAATTTGCGAAAAAAAATTAAATAAAATACCAAAAAATATTTTAAAAATCGAACAACCCACGAATATTAAAAAAAAATCGCGAAAAATTGCAGTATTGCAAAGAAGCCCTAAAATTTCTCAAAATTGCAATAAGATTATACAGAAGACGAAAAATTTGTGAATAATCTATGAAATGAAAAAATTTTAGAAAAAACGCCAGAGACCGGAAAGCGGCAAAGCTCAATATTTATTAAAAAGATTTAAAAAATACAGAGTTCCAAAATCACTTTCTTCGCAAAAAATTGGCGAAAATTTTTTATAATTTTTAAAATTGAAATTAAGCCGCAAAATTGATTTAAGATCCCTGCAAACTACAATGAGTGCCACAAAGTCTTGAAAGATCAACATAAATTGTAAATTGGGGGTGCGAATTGAACAATTACTACCATCAAATATTTTGGAAATACTCCTAATTCTTCTTTTATGCGATAGATGTGTTTCTCGAAAATTCGCCTAGAAAATCGGCTAAAAAAAATCGAGTATCTATTATATTAATTAGATCCCTTTTGCGGCCGTAATATTGAACCGATTTTGGAAAGATTTATATATTTTAAACGGGTTTTTACATAGATGTGCACAATCTTAATTTTACTTAAATCTGTTTAGCATTTAGGGAGCTATAAGCTTTTAAAGTTGCTACTGACATACGCACACTTATTACACATGCATGTATCAGCTGCAATTTGAAAATTAAACAAAGTGTGCATGTGGGTTTGTCCAATTTGGTTTTGCATAGAAATGAGAAAGTTTTAAGTTGCTTATTTATAATGTTTTATGTGTTTATCGATTATTAAATCTTTAGCTAATACGGCCTAACGTAGTTGATGTCAATAAAAGATTTTTTATTACATTTTTACGAAACGTTTCGTCCATTGTTTGTTGACTTTATCAAGGGTTTCGTCTATTTTAAATAAAAAAATGTTTATGAAATTACATATAATCACACTAAACTCATGATATACTTACATAGTAATAGTTAACACTAATTGTATATAATTATATATAGAGCATTTTTTCCAAAATTTAGTAACAAAACTAGAAAAATTAATTATAACATTAATTAGTTAAAGCGGCTGTATAAATTTAGAATCACAGTTAAAATTTACTTATTGCAACACTATAGCTGGTGCATAATGTTTTATGATTTTTTTATTTTATCGTATGAGAATTTGAGAATTGAAACGTTAAAGTGAAAAGACCAAAATTCAAAAAGCTCTGTAAAATAATTTAAAAAAAAATATATAGTGTTGTTTTAAAAAGATCGGACTTTAAAAAAACAATAAATAAAAAATAAAAAACTCATACGTGTTAATAAATTGAATAAAAAAGAAAAATTTAATTTTGTTAATAAAAGTTTAATTAATTACCGACCCAGCCATGGCTGAGTGTCACAAATGCAAAACCTCAATTCGAGGAGAATCAGGAATTAGTTGTGCTGGAGTGTGTAAAAAAGTGTATCACTGCTCTGTCAAATGCGCTGGTGTTGACCAGTACTCGGTAAAAATCTTGGACGAGGACAACTTTGTGCGATTTATGTGTGAGGATTGTGTCCAGTATATACATAATGTTGACCTTGTATTAAAAGAAATCCAAGATGGTGTTAACAAAAACAAAATAAACTTAGTTGAGTACAAAAGTGAATTCGAATCATCACTTAAACAAAACGAAAATGAAATTAAACTCTTATTAGAGGCAATAGAAAAACGCTATGAAGAGAGACTTAAAAAAATAGACAATGCTCAAAAAATATGTGAAAAAAATGTCGTTGAAATAAAAAAAATATGCAATGTTGTAAACGAGTATGAAAATAAAAACAAAGAGATCTATAACAATATCGAAGAAAGCAATGAAAAGATGTGCACGGAGATTAAAAAAGTTATTAAAGAAACGAACGATAAACAAAATAAACTGTCATTTGCTGATACCGTAAAAAAAACAGTGATGCCAGAACTAAAAAAACAAGTGCCACTAATTATTAAACCAAAAGAAAAGCAACGAGTAGAAAAAACAAGGGAAGATTTAAACAATAGGGTGGACCCAATTAATCTAAAAATTACTAATGTTGAGAATAGGAGTAATGGAGCATTAGTTATTCAAAGTGAAAATAATGAAGAAAGAGATAAAATTAAAACTGCGATTCAAAATGAAATGAGTGAAAATTATGAAATAAAAGTACCGGATAATTTTGATATGAGTATAACAATAACAGACATGACATTTAAATTTACCGATGAAGAAATTATTGAGAAAATTAAAAAACAAAATGAGTTTTTAAAGAATAGTGAACTAAAACCTGTTAGATCCTACGCATTTAAAAGAAATAATAAAATAATTCATAATGTAAAACTTATTATTGATAATGATTCATACACAAAAGCGTTATCTGCCCAAAAAATTAATATTGGTTGGGAAAAATGTAGAGTTTTCGACGGGACCGATGTGTTAATGTGCTATAAATGCAGAGGTTTCAATCATAGAGCCAGTGACTGCAAAAATCAGGAAGTATGCTATAAATGTCATGGAAATCATAGAGCAAAGGAATGTAAAGAAGAAATTATCGAAAAATGTGTAAACTGCATAAGATCAAACAAAAAACTTAATCTGGGTCTTGATGAAAATCATCGTACCTTAAGCAAAGAATGTCCAGTGTATCAAAACAAATTGAATATGAAGATGAGAAGAATGGGTTTTAATGTTTAACAATCAAAGAATATAATCAAGGGAATATACACAAATGCCGAGGGTTTACTTAACAACTTTAATCAAGTAGAAATAATTGCAGCAGTTAAAAATCCCGAATATTTAATACTTTCTGAAACACATTTAACTAAAAAAATTAAGGAACAAGAATATCAACTACAAGGATATGATTCTTATGTAACATTGTCTAATTCTGCGCATACCGGTGGAGTTATTATCTATTTTAAAAGTACGTGGAAGGTGATCAAATTATGTGAAAAAGTCGATGATTCAAAATATTGGATGTGTGCATATTTGGCAAAAAATAGAAGTAGGATGATGATAGTAATGGCTGTTTACAGATCTCCAAACAGTAGCGAAGTGGAATTTTGTAACGCATTTGATAAAATAATTGAAGAAATATGTGAAACGAATTATGAAATAATTATAGTAGGTGATTTCAACATAGACTGGAGAAAGGACGATACATACAAAAATCGAATACAACTAACTTTAAACGATAACGGTCTCAAACAAATTGTTAATGATTATACAAGAGTAACAGCAAATACAAAAACTTTAATAGACTATGTAATAACAAATAGTGATAACGTATACGCTAGAATTAATAACGAAAATAAAATAGCGGATCATGAAGCTATAGATATAATAACTCAAAAAGAAAATAGTGAACAAATAATAACAAAAGAAATAGACATATTTGAATATAATAAAAACTTATTTAATAGCGAACTAAATAATATATTAAAATATATTGAAAATAATAATGTAAATAGTAATGCTTTTAACATCGATATGTGCATTGAAAATACAATAAAGAAATTTACAAAAAAAAGAAAAATTAGCGAAAAAAATAATGTTAACAAATGGTTTAGTAGAGAACTAAAGTTACTAAAGAAGGAAAAAATTACCAAATACTGTATAGCAATAACAGAAAACACAAGTGAAGCATGGAACAATTATAAAGTAATAAGAAATAAATATAAAACTAAAATTGAATATGAGAAAAATAAATTTATTAATAACAAAATAAGCAATGCCAAAGATCAGAAACAAATGTGGAAGGAAATAAAAGAATTAGTACTTAGTAAAAATAAAAATGTGATACAAACTGTGATATTTAATCAAATAGAATATAAAGAAAATTACCAAATAGCCAGTCAATTTAATAACTACTTTGTGGATAGTATTAAATCAATTAGAAATTCGATCGAACATGTGCAATATATAAACCAATTACCTGTGATAAACTCTAAATTTAAATTTCGTGCAATAAATTTACAAGAACTTAAAAATATATGCAAAGATATAAGAAATAAACCTGACTTTAATAACGTATCAATGAAAATAATAATGGACAACTGGAACATTATGGGTAAGATCATGATGAATCTAATAAACGCATCACTAAAAACGGGAGATTTCCCGGAAAGCTGGAAAGTTTCATCAGTAACTCCAATCGAAAAAGTTGCGAAAACAAAAAAATGTGAAGAGTTTCGACCAATAAACACCCTAAAAACGTGTGAAAAAATAATTGAAAAAGTGGTAAAACAACAATTAGAAAAATACATTGAAGAAAATAATATATTTTCTAAATATCAATCTGGCTTTAGAAAAAAATATTCATGTGAAACAACGGTAAACTACGTCATTAATAGATGGAAAAATGTAGAAAAAAACAAAAAACTAATGGCAATTTTTTTAGATCTTAAAAGAGCTTTCGAGACAATTAATAGGGATATTTTAATACAAAAACTACATATGTATGGAATACAAGGAAACGAGTTAAAGTGGTTTAAATCGTATCTTACAAACCGAAAACAAATGGTAAAAGTAAATAATATTAAATCTGATTATATAGACAACGAATATGGAGTGCCACAGGGCTCAATTTTGGGAGCACTATTGTTTATTATATATATTAACGATATGCCGGGTGTTTTACAAAAATGCGAAATAGTTTTATATGCTGATGACACGCTGATCTTCACTGAAGGACACACAGATAAAAAATGTCAAGACAACATGATACACGATATTGATAACATAAACAAATGGTTAAAAATGAATAAACTAAAATTAAATGAAAACAAAACAAAAATAATGGAAATAAACATGAACAATGAATCGGTATTTAAAATAAATAATGAAATTATAGAAAAAGTATCTGAAATTAAATATCTTGGTTTTATAATAGATAAACAATTAAAATTTAAAGAACATATAGAATATATATGTAAAAAAATTGGTAAAAAAATCGGATTTTTTAAACGAATACGAAATAAAATATCGGTACTAACGGCTATAAACATTTTTAATACAATGGTAAAACCACATTTCGAATTTTGTTCAACAATTTTATATACTTGCTGCACAGAAACACAAATAGAACGACTTCAAAAACTGCAAAATAAAGCTATGCGATCAATCTTAAGATGTAATATTCTAACACCAATCGAAAATATGCTTGGCGCATTGAAATGGCTCAATATAAAACAAAGACTTGAAATGAATACACTATACTTTATACAAAAAATGAAAACGGGAAATGCACCAGAATATTTGATAGAACAACTTAATTATGTTGGAGACATACAACCGTATCAACTAAGGAATGCAGATAATTTCCGACTACCAAAAGCAATAACAACTGCAAAGCAACGTTCACTTTTCTACAAAGGACTACACCTATATAACATGCTTCCAAGCAATACAAAATCAGAAACAAATACTAATGTTTTTAAAAGAAAAATTGTATATTTTATAAGAAATAATGATATTCCACAGAGCTTTCGATAAAAACCTAAGTACAAAAATAATATTTTTTTAAGAATTTACTGTAAAGTATTTTAATACTACTAAATTACCCAATAAAAAAAAAAAAAAAAAAAAAAAAAAAAAAAAAAAAAAAAAAAAATGAATTTATGGAAAGCTTTAATATTAATTTATAGAATGCGGTCGATTGAGTCGACCGCTGGATACAAATGACGGGATTGGCTTCATGAACATATTAAATATCAGATAAAATAAGATAAATATGTAATTAAAATTCATATTGCTTCTACACATATTTTATTTTCAAAAAATAATAGAAAAAATCGTTCACTTTGATCAGTTAGAAAATTACGATAATCCGTCAAATCTGGGAACTATGAGCACAGGCTCTATTACTGAGTGTTGACTCAGAGGATAATTTAATTTTTTAATTTAGTAAGTAAACTACTATCACAGGGTAGACCAGCAGATCAGGTAAAACATTTTCGAAACATAATGTATAAAATGTACAAATTCGAATGATTTCCATTTCGAATCGAAATGCATAATAACCCCCCAGCCTTTTCCCCAACAATAATACCATAATATCGTGCGACAGAGATAGAATAAGAACAACTACAATAGCAGGCAGTCTCGTATCATCTCTGGTTTATTTTCTGCTATGCATGTGGTTCTTAACCTTCGTTTACATAATCCCTACCCGGGTAGAGAAATCGACTTTCATTTGCAAATAACTGATCGAGTTTTCATCAAATCTGAAAATGCCGCCGAGGCAGTTATTAAATTTTAGACATTTTAGAGCAGAAAACGCAAACAAAAATGATTTTACTGCAGAACTTCTTGTTTTTTTTTAATTTTGTCTTTTTTTCTACGTAAATTAATATTATCTACCCGGGTAGGTTTATCGAAATTTGTATGAAATTCTGAAACTTTTGGAAAAACAATACATCATGTAAATAAATGGACTTTCGTTTATTAAAATTAAAAATTATACAAAAAAGTGAGAAAAAGTATATACAGTGGTGGACATGTAATTAAAACATATGTATGATCTCTCATTTGTTCGGTTTTTATATATTATCTCTTGCTATTTCAAAGGGACTTTTCTACTGGAAAGATAAATTTGATGTCTTTTACACTTGATTCCTTCTTTATTTTCCTTTTC
The DNA here is from genome assembly GCA_956483585.1 of Gymnocheta viridis. Classification (NCBI taxonomy): domain Eukaryota; kingdom Metazoa; phylum Arthropoda; class Insecta; order Diptera; family Tachinidae; genus Gymnocheta; species Gymnocheta viridis. The sequence goes on along the minus strand of OY101441.1, from coordinate 105,014,864 downwards.
CATTCAGTTTTCTTTCAAAGGAAGTCATTATTTAGTGAAAGTGTTGTTTTTAAAGTGGACACATAATTAAAACATTTTTAGTTTTGCTATTTTAATAACGTATTTGTTATATTTAATTTTGTTTGATTTTTGAAAATTTATTGGTAAGTATGTTTTAAATGATATCAGCAAAAATGTATACAAAAATTAATCATCAAGTATGGGAAAAGGACCTAGTTGTTCCGGGAAAGAAACGAATGCAATACTTAATCTCAGAGGGTCCGGGAATACAGTAAATGAAATTTCCCAGTTACTTGATTGCTCTAGAGGAAAAATGTATAATGCAATGAAACATTTTGATACATTTGAAACCTCAAATAATGTACCAGAGCCCTCAAACCCCATAAAACCATAGCCAACGAAGACGAAATAGTCGCAAGAGTCTCTGAAGCTGACCCATTTAACAGTTCTAAAAAGCTTAAAGTTGAATTAGAGTTATCATATGGTATTGGTATTTCATCTAGAACTATTAGACGGCGCACAGTGGCTGAAAATCGTTTTTCATTGGCCAAAACTCTGTAACTTTTGAACCGATCAAAATATTGAAGTAATTTTTTTTTTATTGGATAGATATTTAGTTCAGCTTGACTCAGTTTTAATTACATTAAAATTGATGGAGGACTTTTTGAGGAATTCTAGGTCAAAGTTGAACTTTTGAATTTTTTTTAACTTTTAGAGTGAAATATGGAATTATTATTTTTTTATTTATTAAAAAATTTGAATATTTGGAAATTAATAATAATTATAAATAATTTTTGTAATAATGGAATTTTTTTTATGTTACACTTAAAAAAATTGTACACTGAAAAAAATAGTAAAATCAACTGGAGATTTTGCTATTACTGAAAAATTTAAAATTTTTTGCTGACAAATTTGCAAATTTGTTTACACTCAAAGAATAGTTACACTTAAAAAAAACGTTAATAATATTATCTAAAAATATTGCTATTACTACAGAAAAATTTATTATTTTTTGCTGTCAAATTTGATAATTTTAAAAACATTTTAAAATAAAAACTGCAATAAATTTTAATAGCATTTGTAACAATGGTAGGTTCGTTTATTATTATTTTTTACTAATACTATGTTTTTCGTACTTAAATAACAATGAAAGGCAATTATAATTATTATTCATTTGACTCAAATATTGATTGCAAATATTCCATATTTTGTTCTGTGCTATCTCTGTTCTTTAGTAGTTTTTTGGCTTCTTCATCTAAATCCCGATGTTCCACTTTCCATTGATTTCGAATACTGGAGATAAACGGATCTGACGTTGCCAATAATATATTAAATAGATCTTCATTTGTTGAATTTCTTGAAATTTTTCTAGTATTGTGCTCTCTATAAAATCTGTAATCCTTGTTCCTTTTTTCCTGAGCCTCCTCTGATAGATCTCCAAGTGGCACCAAATGATATTTAATGACATCTTCTCCATGATAAAGGATTTTGTGAACTGTTGCAGACATATTTCTCCATGGGTAGTTGGTTGTATATATTTTTGCAGTTTCCTTTGCATAATCTCCAAATTTTCTAGAGTCAATTTCTTCATTGCACGCAAGTACTTCTAGGATTATTTTAAATCTGAAAATGAGGTTTAAATCCACTCCTGTTATTTCAGATGCTGTTTCTGGATCTGAAAAGAATCTTCTTGCGGTATTGCCATCATTTGTATTGCCTGACCCTTGTTTTGGCTGATCTGTAATCAATCCTAATTTGCGATATTCATCTTGAACATGTTTCTTTTTTGAACTTCTTAACTCTTTGTTGGTTTCGTTGTTTCTTATTGATCCTGAAGACCCGAAATCCAAATCATAATTGATTTTTAGTATGTGTTCCACGAATTTAAGTTTAATTTTATTTTAACGTAGCTAAGAACATCTTCCTGGTTTTTGTTTCTAAAATACTCTTCGGCCAGTTCTTTATAACTGAAGCTCTCCATATTTTTCTGAATATTTTTATTTGCGTCTGTTATGTTTTATCCGTACACTTAGAGGATTAACTGAGTAATCCCTTATCGAATCCGTAGTTTTATACATTTTTAGATACATGTTATTCACACATTGATCTTTAATTTCATAGCAGGTAGTGCTTAAATTGCACAAAACTGCACATGTTGTCCAGACCTTAATATCAGGTAAAACTGATTAGTATCTCGCCAATATTTGTTGTTGTTGTTGGGTTATTTTTTTTCTTTAGTGCTTTAATGTCGCGATTATTGTTATAAAATTGCTTATGACTTTGGTTGACCCTAACATTTGATAACAGGTAAATTTAGTAACAGATCATATGTTTACTGTAGAATTTTGTGATAATTTTATTACCAATTTTTGGCTGATCAAAACAAAGCCATTAAACCCTTTCGCAGGTATTATATTTAATTTTTTTAGTTTTACGTAGTCTAAAGTAAAAAACATAAACTTTTAGGCAAAAAAGTGAAAATTATATACACCATTGTATACGAGTACTTTGGAGTAATTTCATTAAAAAGAAAAAAGTGTTCTACAGGCGGCTCGTGGCGGGTGCAAAAGTATATATAGCGTTAAAGAGGACACTTTCACCTTTCTCTGGGTGGTATACATTTCTTGTTCCCTTTTGTTCCCTAGAAGTTCTATTCCACTAAAGTTTAAATTTGAGAAAAATATAGTAGTTTCATAAATATTCCGTAACGCCCTTAATATTAAACGCTAGAGCTCTGACCACTTACAAAAACTAAAGACTATAATCCTACCAACATTATAAAAAAGACCGCAGGCCATTATCGATGATAACTTGCGAGTAGTAACCATTTATTTTTTATAAAAAACAAAAGAAAAACACCTTTTTCTGAAATTAAAAAAACCGTTGAGTTTGACAGCATGCCACGCTCACAATTATCAATAGTTTAACCTAATTTTTTGGCTACCTTAATCTGGATATATTAGCTGCAAAAGGGCGTAAAAATTTTAAAAATCGGTGACAAAAAAAAATTTGAGTTTTGGCCAATGAAAAACGATTTTCAGCCACAGTGCGGCGGCTCAATGAAGCTTCCTTACGAGGATGCATCGCACAACGAAAACTTTTCGTCTCCAAAAAAAAAATTTGAAATCCAGATTGAATTTTTCCAAAGAAAATATTAAGAAACCAGTGAGATTTTGAACAAATATTTTATGAAGCGACTAATCCAAATTTGGTCGATGGGGATCAGATATAAAATGATATGTATGGGATCCAGTTAACCAACAACACAATCCTAGGTATACCATCAAGACAATTAAGCATAGGGGCGGCAACATTATGGTGTGGGGTGCATTTTCTTGGCATGGTATTGGACCAATTTTGATGACCAGTTCAAGAATGGATCTACATGTTTACATAAACATTATGGAAAATACAATGTATGGAGGAAAATTTACCGTTAATGTGGCACTTCATGCGCGACAGTGACCCCAAGCACATTCATGGCTTGTGAAGAGCTGCTTATACAAACAAACCATACACGTTTTAAAATGGCCAGCTCAATCGCCTGATCTCAATCCAATTGCGAACTTGTGGAGTGAAGTTGAAAAGAGGATGGAAAACAAAAATACCAAAAATGCTGATGAATTGTGGCAAAACATCGAAGTGTGTTGGTAGGCTATTCCTCAACCTCTCCGCAGGCACTTAGCTGAGAGTTTGCCATACAGATGTGTAAATGTTATAAAAAACAAAGGTTTCCTCACGAAATATTGATGGTAAGTACAAAAAATATTGTGGTTAAAATAATAATAATAGTAAATGTTTTAATTATATGGCCAACCCAATTAAACACTTTTTTAATATTTTTTCTTTACAGAATTTAAAATTATCTATTTAACAAGTGTACTGGAAACTGTTTAAGTTATAGATTTAAGAACTGCAAAATAAAATTTGTTGTCTTTTTTAATTTTGAAAATAAAACGAATAATTTACTATCATTACGAATGTTTTAATTATATGGCCACCACTGTATGTATGTATGTAATATTTATTTACGCAAAAATGATAATTTTCACTTTGTCTGGGTGAAGCTATGTTCTGCGCATACGGGCTTCTTGCATTTGACACATGCTTGTCGTGTAGCTCTCTTCCTTGTTTGACATTTTTTTGTATTTACTATGTGTTGTCGTAAAAAAATTCTTCATGAAAGCGAAGGTTAATAGAAGTCGTTCTCAAATTATAAAATTTTAGGATTTTCGTAAATAAAAACCCAGTCCTTCACTGATTAAAATAGGTCTGCTATGAAATGTTCCGTAAAACAACAATAATTTTACAAAGAATTAATTTTAGAGCAGACACAGACAATGTTGCTCAGAGTTGAAAATTTGTTTAATTTTTTTAGTTTTTAGAGCTTTTTATTTTTTATTATTGAAAATTGTTTGTTAGTTAAATTATTCAATTTTATTAAATAATAGGGTAGACAGACGGCAGAGTTAATTTGCATTAAAAACTTATTAATGTGAATTTAAATTTTACCCTGACAGACGATAGTTTTTAAATTTAGTAATTAAAAAAATATTTTTTTTGGAATTTACATCGCGATCAAATGGATAGAAGGTGGAAAGTACGATTAGCAGCTATACTGTTGGTGCAAAATCACTATTCATTCGTTTTAAAGAAAGCTAAAATTATTTTTGCTGACTTTGTATAATTTCAAAATAAATTTAAAATTTTTTTTGAATTTTAAAATTTTTCCAACAACTGACTGATTGTCGACGGTATTGCCAAATTGAAATAAGCTAAATTCAGTATAAATTCAATTTGCTTTCATGCATTTACGTTAAATAAATACTCATTTGGAAGGAGCTAATGCACAAGTTAATTTGAATTAAGGCTACTAATGCAAATTAACGCTGTCGTCTGTCTACCCTATAATATTATTCTACGATTATTAATAATTTCCCTGAAGAAAATTTTTTTAAAGAAATGAAAATTTGTTTAATACGATATTTTTTGAGAACTTTATATTTTTTATTATTGACATTTTTTTTTTTGTTAAATTATTCAATTTTATTAAATAATATTGTTCTACGATTATTAATAATTTCTCTGAAGAAACATTTTTTAAAAACATTGAAATTAGTTTAATACGTTTTTTGAGAGCTTTTTATTTTTATTTTTTATTATTGAGAATTTGTTGTTAGTTAAATTAAATAATATTGTTCTACGATAATAAATAATTTCCCTGAAGCAGATATTCATAGATAGTAGCGAAATATGGGATTTAAAAATGTTTTTTATTTTAAGCTCGAATCAAAATAATTTAATAAATTATTTTTTATAAGCACATAAATTGATTTTTCACAAAAAAGATTTACTGCGATATAAGTTATAAATAATTAAAATGACATTGCGTCATGGTATTAAGAATGAGAACAGAACTATCTAAAGGTCAGTCAAATTATTGAAATCAGTTCACAGTTATTATCCATAATAGAAAAAACTTGACCCATTTTATTAATGAATTTGTTGTTGCTGTTGCTGTCGACTTTTTATCACAACTTGCTAACATATTTTATTTTATTTTGTATTGTTTTGTTTTCATTTGTAATAGAAACCTGTGGTATTTCAAACACTACTTACACTTGTACTCATTTTACAATCATGTGTAATTTTTTTCAATATTTCTTAATTATTTCCTGGTAACTTTACAAATCACAATATTGGCGGCGGCAAATGGCTACAGACAGACAGCCAGACCCACTTGCACAATTATTTTGTTATTGTTTTGAAACAATTTTGTTTGCGTTTAGAGATTTTTAGCTGTTCTTGTCATCGCTGTTGTTTTTTTTCTATTGTTATTTATTAATCAGAATATTTTTTTATATTTTTGAATAATTTATGAAGCAACGTTTTTTTTTTGTTACATACTCGTACACTACTTATATAAAATCTTTTTAAGCCGGTTTTTTTAGTTGGTCGTATGCCAACCTCAACAACAAAAACAACAATATATATAGTAAAATAACAACAAGAATTCTAATAAAAACAAAATTTCTATTTATGCATGTGTGTACAATAGTATGTATGTGTGTAGTTTCATTCATAAAATGAAGATGCGGATGCGTACTACAACGTGATTTGTTTAATATATTTAATTAAATTTTATGGTTTTTAAATTTAATTATTAAAAAGAAATTAATAAATAGAAAACAATAGATAGAAAAAGATCTGGAGAATTTCGTATCCACTGTACTCTGTAAGGGAGAGTTGAATAAAATCAAATGTACCCAGCAAAAACTTTGATGGCAAAGTAATAAGGCAAAATGCTAACAAACAAATAAAGTACATACCCTGAAGGAAGCATGGGGTTAACCCTTAGATGACCATCATAGTCTGGCCAGACCATAATTGACCTTCATATTCAATATATTTTTTTGTAGCAAAAGTTTTGAAAAATGAAGTGTACGAATTCTATAAGTAAATTGTTCTGAATCGAATAAAATAAACTTGGAATCAATTGGGTCACGTGGGGCGACAATAAAATGTTCGCTAATTGCACCTTATGGTCTGGCTGGACAATTGGTTACTTTTATGAATATTCATTGACAAAGTTTACTTTGCGAATTTTTTTAAAGTGTCTTATTCGGCAGCGGTGTTTTCGTAGTTGTTTTCACATATGTAAACCAAGAACTTTGCGAGAACGGCAAAGTCTATTCTGCGCTCACGCTCTTCTCTATATTTGTGTCCAATTTCGAGACTTTGCAAAGTAAAAGCAAAAGTCTAAAGCATCGAATGTTTTGGTTTCTTTACACATAGAAACCTGCACTCAATTATGCAATAACACCTTCGAAATCATAAGCGTAATAGTAATATTAAATACTGTTGTTTTTTGCGACAATGTCAAGTGATGATCTAGCTTCTTATAATTTTCTTGAGTTTATTTTGAGCTTTATAAGTGTTCTAGTCAAACTATAATTTTAAGTATTGAATAAGGACTAAAAAATGGAAAATGATAAAGTTTCATATTTAAATATTGTTAACAAATCATCTAAATGTCAGCGGCTTACACCTGCCGAAAGACAAGCGGCTGAAAATATGATGATGACATATCTATGCAGTACTGCTGATGATGTAGAAGCGTATGCTACAAGTGAAGAGGATTATGATAATTATGTGACGGGAAATGTTGTCATGGATTTTGCGCCTTACGAAGAAAATAATATGAGGAGTTTGATAACGATAATAAAGACTATAGAATATAGAAGAAAAGGACGCTGAAAGTGGTAAAAAGTTTTCCAGCAAAGCAGGCTTATTGTGGAAAGTAAAACCACCAACAGCTGGTAGACGACTAACTTATTACTGGTCCATCTCGAAAATGTATGCCAAGCCCGGTACAGATTTTTAAGGATATTTTTACACCAGACATGGCGAATATAATTGTAAGGAAAACAAACCGGAACACGCAGGAAATATATCGTGGTCTGTCTAACAATCAAGCTCAACTAATTACCGTCCGTTGTGCGTTATTTGTAAAACTATAAAAAAAAACTCAACGAACATGGCAAAGAAGCAAAAACATACATTTGCAATGACTCTTTAAAAGAATACTTTTAATATATTACAAAATAGTGCCGTTATTAAATAAATAAACCCAAAATAAGTACAAAATTTTGTTTAGTTTACTTATTAATCTAGGTTTTTCAATTGTGGTCTGGCCAGACCATGAGGTGCACTTAGTGGTAAAAAGTTTATAGAACATTCTAGAGTTAATATCAATGTCAATATTGTTGTCAACAATTATGGTGTCTTTTTCGTGACACTGTTAACAAATTGTATTTTTGTTTTTGTCTTTTGCTATTGGTAGATAGATAAAATATTTGACGGTTAAAAACAAATTAATTTACAACGAAATGGAGTTCCTTTTATGTTATTTAACAATAATGAAATAATGCTTCAAAGAAGACTGTAAAATGTTTTGTACCTTATTTTACTTTGAAATATTATTTTAAATAAATACCTGTACCTGTTTGAACTAAATTAAAATAGTATTGGTAACATCATCAGTATAATTTTAATATTGACAGCGTCTATAGTGAATCAGTACAATTTTACTATGGATATTTCCCACAGTGTAGTGATATCGTCAATAGTAAGTCAGTACAATCTTACTATTGAGATTTTCTACATGTGGTCCCACAAGCACTACCAAGGCAGTATTGACACAGTCTACTGGTAGATTTCGTAGGACAAGCCTGTGTTAAATGTCAATAGTAGATAGCATTAGTTGGGGTATAATTTGTCAGTAGTACTGGTGACATCGTCAATAGATAATCATTATAATTTCACTATTGACATTTCCTGCAGGGTATTTTCACTACTTCTACTCATTACTTTAACATGACGATGTCATTGGAGGCAAGTACGAGTACTTGCCATCTCGAATTATAAATAACTACTTAAAAATGTCAACACTTGGAAGGCACTGCATACACAAAACAAAATGATAATTAAATGTCTGCTGTCAGCATTGAACTTGTGCTTTTAAAGGAATTGATGTGTTTGATGTCAAGTACTTTGTTCACACCTATTTCATTAAGGGCTAAAAACGAACACACATACAATGAAAAAAATATGTTCCTTCGTCAGGAGTTGAACAGCCGATCATCTTTATAGCGCAGGCGCTGCTACGGAGAAACTCCCACAAGAATTTACTTGTTTATTTACTTGTAAATTGTTATAAAACAACTGTAAAGTAATGCAGACGGTATGTAGTTTGTGTGGAAAATTATATTATTCTTAATTGAAGTCGTGGCCAAGAGTTTGCTGGGTAAAGCGGTTTTTCTTAATGTACTAATAGTGTGTCAATACGATAGTGTATTTGTTGCACCGTGTAATTACTTTTATGGGTAACAAGGGTTACATTTCGGAACAAGTTGCAATATAATCTGCAAAGCAGCAATAATTTATAAAGTCACATTAACAAATTACGTTCTGTTCTATAAACCGAGTCTTTTACACAACGAGACATTTTACGAAACTGAACAAAAACTGCAAGTTTAGTGTTCCGTTTTATTAAAAATTTTGAATAGCAAATACAGTAGTTTTCCGATTTAACGAACATTCGATTTAATGAACATCGCATTTAACGAACACCCAATTTTTTATTTCTACTACGTAAGAACCTTATATTTTGAATAAAAACTTCATTTTGTACTCAGTTTAACGAACAAATGTCTAACAAAACGATGCACAAAACGAAAATAACGAAGAGCTTGATAAAACTGAAATTCTAGCGCCCAAAATAAAACACGAAGACGTCATTAAGCACTTCGAAATTTGTATTAAATGGGCTCAACCAACAAAACAATGTTAGTAGCATAAATTTAATGCTTTTGAGGGAACTTCAAGTAGATGCCAATAAAAAAAGATATCCATTTCAATAAGCAGACTGTGTTTATCCAATTTTTAAATAAATCATTTTTGTATTACGGTGTTTTTATGAATTTTTTCTTTCCTAATACATATTTTTAAAGAAATATTTATTTAAAATTATTTACTATAATTTATCAAAATATTTAAAAAACACACACATATTTATAGTTATGAATAAAATAGACGACGTTATTAATTATTAATTTAGTAGTGGATATAACAAACAATTCGCTTTAACGAACAACTGACACAACAACTGGGTTCGTTAAATCAGAAAACTAATGCATATAAAATTCAAGTTTTTAGTAAAAGCAGAAAAGATGTTTTTAAAAAATTAATATAGAAAGAAAAAACCAAATTGTTATTATTCGTCCAACTGTTTTGTAGTCATAGTATTTGCAGCAAATGCAAATGATGAGTCACAGCAATCAAATTCGTCAGAAAAAATAAATAATTTTAACAAAGTAATATTAGACTAAAGTTACGTATCTTTATTAGGAAGGAAAGAAAAATAGGCCATGCCATAATTTCCGTAGAATGAGGAAAAGTTAATAGATTCCAACAAACTCAGCAAAACATAGCAACCAGTACTCATGAGTATTTCACGTATGCTCATTCATGTTGTCAATTTATTTGGAAAAAAAACTTTAAAAAACTCTTTTTCAATAAAAAAAAATTTATAAAAAGTGCATTTGTGCTTTTTGTAGAATTAAAGTTTTTTCCGGCCTCCAGAAAAAGTTTTTTTTGCAGAAAAATAGTCTTTCTGCATCTCAAAAATAAAAACTTGCCAAAAATAGATAAATTTTACGATACAGTGGCGAGCAAAAGTCAGTGCATGTTTCTGCCTCTTGCTTTTATGAAAGCTATTCCAAAGATTTTTTGCAACACCTTATTTCTTGTTCAATTTATAACGAAACTGTATTTACATTAAAACAAAAACTAAAAAAATTTCAATTGAATTTGAATTTAACTAAAATAATTTTGCGTTTCTTTATGATTTTTTATTTTAATTTTAATTTAATTTTTTTTAATTTTTATGTTTCTGTTAAAGTTGACTTGTTTAAATAAAGCTTAATGTTTTAGCTTACAGCCACGCCCAGTTTTCAATTACAATAACAGTTCTTAATTCAATAAAATTTTTATTTAACTTTAGCAAATAAATAAGACACCCATTATTTGAATGTGCTTAACTGGTTGGTTTATCGCCACCAATTAGACTTTAGAGACATAAAATAAGTAAATATGTCATACTGAAAGCATAAAAAAGAACAAATATCGCTCAACAAAATCAGCCGAAACTATTTAGCAGGTAAAGTACGCACCTCTAAAAATGAGAAAAATTAAATTCGAGCCACTTTAAGAGCAAAACAAGAATTTACGACGACAGTCGATCGTAGCTCCCTAATAAAAGAATCTCTAAAATAACATCAAAACATTGGCAATATATATCATTTGTTAAGAAACCTAATAAACTACGTTGTCAAACAAGAGAGTTAGGGCACTGCCAACAATTTCCGATGAACTAAATGTATTTGCTGGGGGTGTTGGGATTTGAATTTTTTAATTGCACGGTTGATAATTGAAAACTGTTTAATGTATGGACGTAGTTGACCAGAAATAGTACTTGCTGAAGCCCTAGAAAACTCAAATTTGGTGTGTAGCAATTGCATATAAAGAACGACAAAAGGAACAATTAAGAAATAGAGCAGCGTTTATGTTGCTGAATTTTATCCTGCAGCCACACGTTCAAGTTGAAAATTCATTTGAATTGATGGCTGTGACGTAACCTGCACGCAATATTAAAGCAATCTTATTTTTTAAAATGTAATCATCAATAAAGCAACTTCAAATGTATGTTTAATGAACCACAACGTTACACTTATTCGGGCATGTTCAGTAAATCGAGCGATTTAAATTCGTTTTGTATTCAAAATTGTGACATTTAAAATTTTTTTCTGCGACTTTGGATGTTTAAAATATTACACGCTAGCTAAACTTTAAATGGGCGATTTGAAAATATCAGTTTGACAATTATTTGAATTATGAAATCGTACGTTTTGAAATCACTCGATTTACAGAACATTCCTGATTACTTTTTTTTAGAGACGGTGATCGTAAGTACCTTTTCTCTTACGCTCATGCATGCTCACGATATAAAAAAATTGTATTTTGACTCACGCGTGATTACACATTATTCAAGCTAATCACGTGAGCGGTGCCTATCTCTACTTTTATTTACAAAAAAATTTAATTACTTGATTTTAAATCGCACCAGAATATTTGGAAGAAACACAAAAAATCACTGACGGCGGTCGAATATTTGTAAAAAAAAACGAAAACGATTCACAAAAATTATAATCAGCTGTTTTCTTGACTGTCGATTGAAACACACGACAGAAAAGAGCATTTCAAAAGCAAGTTCACATCAATTTTAAAAAGTATGACACTATTATTAAAAAAAGTGTGTGCATTGAAACGTGAACATTGAACGTGTAACCCTCAATTGAGAGATGTTTATGAAGATAAAGAAAGATCTTAATCTTAATGAATACAATTAATGATAATAACAAGAGGATCACACAAATTTCAGCAACATTTAATAATTATAATTAAAGGAACTCCTCTCGTCCACTGGCGATTAGATTTTTTTTAATTTTCGTTTTACGAAATTTTTGATTTTTTTAGTGAATTCATGAAATTTTTAGCGATTTGTTGCGTTTGTCGTCAATTACGAATTTGTTTATATGAAAGTAACAATAGAAAAATATTTTACAAATCATTGCTATTATGGTTTTTTACTCACATCTCAGCCATTTACGTTTCCGATTTGCAAGTTTTTAATGAAACAATTTTGCAGACTAAAGTCATAGATAGGTTCAATATAAAAAAATCCTTAGTTTTGTAGGGTCATGGTGAAATCCAAAATGAAATTTAAAGAAATTACACACAAAAATGACCAATAGTCCAATTTAATTTAAAACACATTTCAGGTTTAACAATTGTTGAGGCAATAAAAGCGGTATATTTTAACAAACATTATTTGCAGTAAGAATTCAGTTCATAGAACTAAATAGCAATCACAATTGGTGAGTGCAAGGTGAATAGTAAGAGAAAGATATAGATAATGATAGAGAGAGAGTGAGAGTGAGAGCGGGGGAGAATACCCAAGGAAGTTTTTTATTTGGATTTTGTATTTAACAGCAATTGGTCATTCAAAAACTTAACGTGTGCAGTTAGTTACTCATTTCAACGAAGTCGTTTAAAAGGTGTAAAATAAACAAAAACACAGTAGTTTTCCGATATAACGAACACACAAATTGTTTTTACTGAGTACCTTATAAAGCGTGTCTCCATAAGAATGCACTCTTTCATTTTAAAATAACAAACAAGTATTTTTTTCGTTCTTTAGAAAAAGTATTCTCCTCTCAAGACGTGACTAGACAAGATATTTGTATAAATATAATAACAGGAAATGAAGAGCGAAACGGCGAATATTTCTGAATTCTTAATTCAAAAATCACGTTTTTTTGAGATATGATTACGATATTTATCTTCACACACATTGACTACGTTGCCATAATGGAGCGACATGTTCCGATTAAGTATGGAATAAAATAATCGTTAAATGTCCGCTACGGCTCTGATGACAGGCAATTACTGTTTTTATGAAATTTCTCAGTAATTTTTCACAGAGATGTGGCTGCACATCACTGATGACACGTTGAATCTCGGATTTGATATCAGGAAATGTTTCTGGCTTATTCGCATAAGCGCGAGATTTCACAAAACCCCAAAGAAAAAAATCGCACGGTGGTTAAATCGCATGATCTTGGTGGCCACTTGACTGCAGAGCTTCTCGAGATAATTTATTCTAGAAATCGTTGCTGCAATAAATTGATTTTTTCCTGAGCGGTGTGACAGGTGGCGACGGATGAACATTTGATTTAATGAACATCGCATTTAACGAACACCCAAATTTTTTCTACTGAGCACATAATATTACAAACAAAAAATGTATTTTGTGTCGGTTTAACGTACAAATATAAAATATATCGTCTCATGATTTGAATAGATAGATTGAAAATAACCCTTTAACTGAAAATGAAGGCGATGAACAAAACGAAAATGAAGAAGAGTTTGCTAAAACTGAATTTCTTGAGCTCAAAATAAGACACGAAGATGTCGTTAAGTTCTTCGAAATTTTTATTAAATAGGCTCAGCAAAACATTAACTATTAGTAGCACAAATTTAATACTTTTGAGAGAACTTCAAGAAAATATCCATTCCAAAAAGAACTGACTGTGCTTAACAATTTTTTTAAATAAATTATTTTTGTATTACAACTTCGGGAGCAAGAGCGTCCATACTTTTAATAACTTTTATCGTTTAATTAACTATTTTCTGACAAGCTTGGTGCTGAATACATTTTTGTAAATCTAATGGCCTTATTCACAAACGATTAATAAAGTTATAGTAGGTTTAATGTTGGATTTTTATATGGGAAACCCGGTTTTAATGCACACATTAACTTTATTAAACGTTGGTGAATAAGGCCATAAGTATTTTTTCCTTCTAATATTGTAATAATTTTAGGTTTGTTTTCATAAAAGAATTATAAAAAAAGGCTCAAGAAATATTAATGCTAAACTTGTATTACAGTGTTTTTATGAATTTTTCCTTTCCTTATACATATTTTTAATGAAATATTTATTTTAAATTACTATAATTTTAATAAAATATTAAAAAATTACCAGGTGGCAACTTACGGCATTCGATATCGAACAAAAGCCCATACAAAATTTTTTGTTTTTGTATGGAAATTTCGTTCGATATCGAATGCCGTAATTTGCCCCTGAATAAAATAGACGATCCTCTTCGTTTTTAATTTAGTACTGGATATAACTAACAATTCATTTTAACGAGCAAACCTGACACAACAATTGGGTTCGTTAATTCGGAAAACTACTGTAGTTAAAATACATACTATAATTAAAAACTGAATGAATCATCATTTTATATATATAATTTTTTGTTTTAAATAGAAGGCAGGTGCAAGTCTATAACTAACGTTATGTTGAATTGTTAGAAAATTAAATAAATTATTTTGCTATTTAAATAATTTTAAATTTAAAATTGTTTGTTAACAACAAGTGATACCGACTCAGTTGTTTTACCACTAAATTTAGTGGTTTTTATTTTTGTTGAAAACTTAATTTTTCAATTTTTAGTAGTTATTGTCAGTAGCTCGCATGATAGTTATTTGTATACAAACATATAATCGATTTCTTATTATTTATGATAATCAAAACGTATATGTCATTTAGAGGCCCAATTTATACGAGGAATTAAATTAATGAATAAATACAATGTTTTTTTTGGTGGTGAGCGGGGCAGAGAAGAAAATCGGGCATAAAAAACGACAAGTTTTAAATTGAATTTTTCGTTTGAAGCCTCAAAGGAAGTTTTAGTGGGGTTTTAGTGATATTTGATGGTTAATTTGGTGGGGTGAAATTCGTAGTGTTGGTAACACTGTTAACATCTAACAACTGCATCTGTCAGATTTTAATTTTAATATTATATTATTCTTCTTCTTCTTTTTAACATCCATTAAAAAAAAAGAGTTTAAAATCCAAAAAATTTCAACTGCATTTATTGTAATTCAAGTCCGTATAAGTTTAACTAACACACATATTTGCTTTTGTTGCCGTGTCGTGCCATTTCTATTATCATTAGAAACAAAAAAATATATAAAAAATAAAAAACTCTTTTAGCAACCACAGACCTAAAAAAGGAAAAACCTGAAAAACAAAAGGTGTTTAGAGTGTTTTTTGTTTTATTGTGAGTAAATTTTCTTAGGTTTTCTTGCATTCTTTTGTATAAAAAACACAATTTCCTGAATACAAAATAGTTGCTTTTAGATAAGACGTGAAGAAACAACCAAAGATAGTGAAATGGAAAATAGTGAAATAAAATTTAAATGCATAAAATATGTATTATCAAAAACAAAGAGATACTACTCGTATATATTTTAAACTGCAATTACATTTTTTTAACAATAACACCATGAGAAAGATGTTGTAAATGTAAATTTTAAGAATAAAAGAAGTAACGTATTTTATTTTGTATTCATTCATCCCATAAAGATCTGTCAAAAGTCCACAGTCATTAACCCATTGGAACACAAAAATAATTTTAATACATACTATCGTATTTTTCCAACTGACTTTTTGCGCCGTTATCTCAAACGTTTATTGATACAAGAGTACGCCTAAAGGCCTCATTAGTTTTTACTTTTCGTTGCCGTTCTGTGCCGCTCTTTTCTGTAGAAAATATTTCTTACTTGTTCTGTGTCTGAACTTTCGGATGTGGACGATATAATTATAGGAATGAATTTTGTAAATGTTTGCAAAATGTTTTTTACTTGAATATAGAAATCTTTAATAATTCTATTTAAAATAATATATTCTGACTTATAAAACAAAATTTGTAATATTTCATTCCACAAAAAACTAATACGTACAAACTCTTGGCTGTGACTTAACGATGTATTGTATTTTCTACAGAATAGTCCGCAACAGAACAGAACGAAAAAGTAACAGCTTACAGTTTTTCAATTGAACAGAAACAAAACAGCTGATTCGTAACAGAACAGAAGGTACAAACTAATTCTGCCTTTATGGTCAAAATTCGACCACCAGCTTAAACGTACGAGAGGGGATTGATACTGAAGCTGCCTAGTTGTCAAACGTCAACTGTTAAAATTTCACCCAAATTCATAGATTAGTTTATTTGTTGTAGTCGTTTGAAGTAAGCAACTTTTGTGTTTCTTGAAAAATGGAAAAAAGTGAATTTCGTGCAGTGATTAAACACTATTATTTGAAAGGGAAAACGGCGAAAGAGACAAAAAGAGCTCGATAAACATTACGGTGAGTCTACTCCGTCAGATTACATGGTAAAATATTGGATTGCTGAATTTAAACGCGGCCGAACAAGCACTGCAACAATACCATCAACAAGAAGACCAAAAGAGGTGGTTACTGAAGAAAATATCAAGAAAATCCGCGATATCGTTATGAATGATCACAGAGTCAAGTTACGTGAGATTGTTGAAATGGTAAACAAATCATATGAACGTGTGTTCGACATATTGCATGAACATTTGCACATGAAAAAGGTATCGGCAAGAATGTATGTGAAGATAAATATGCCGAGTTAAATATGTTTGACTTAAGAGGTTACGTAAAACATATTTAACTTTATAGTTAAATATGTTTTGAAGTACCAACACTGACATATTTAATTTTGTCATATTTAGGAAAAATTAAAACTACAAGTAAATTTAAACAATTTTTTTAATAATTTAAAATCAAAATTAAAAATGAATACCAATTTCGTATTTGTATTTTTGAATTTTTTTACAAGAATTTTAAAATCGAATTTAGTGAATTTTTGGCTGATCATTGGCGGTTTTTGGCCATTTTTGGGCGCATCCTTCCTTGTAGCGTATAACCACTATATAGAGTCTTTAGCCAAGGGCCCACACTATTTAAATATCTATGTCACATTTCTCAATTGTATTTGTGAATTTTTTTACAAGAATTTTAAAATCGAATTTACTGAATTTTTAGGTGATCATTGGCGGTTTTTGGCCATTTTTGGATAAATCATTCCTTGTAGCGTATAACCACTATATGGAGTCTTTAGCCAAGGGCCCACACTATTTAAATATCTATGTCACATTTCTCAATTGTATTTGTGAAATTTTTTACAAGAATTTTAAAATCGAATTTAGTGAATTTTTAGGTGATCATTGGCGGTTTACAGTAGGAGGCAACAATAAATAACATTTTCAAATACACATATTCGTTTACACGTTCTCAACTTGTAGCGAGAAATTTCAAGTGGAGGATCTTTGCTCCCCTTTAAAACTTGAATTTGTTTCTAACACTCTTTTTTAACAATCCATGAGTAATTTCCTATTATTCACAATCAATGAATAAATTTCTTGATAATAATTATTTAAAAGTACGCCATTAAAAAAATATATAAGTATATTGCGTTTAAAGTTATTTTAACAGTTAAAACATTCATTACTTTAAAATGCAGATTTTGTTTATTTCAAAAAAATGTCTTGATAAGATAAGAATGATGAGTGAGAAAACAAACAAAGAAGTTTATGAATTTTAGAGGTGGTTTTGCTCAAATTTCACACAAAAATTGATAATATTTTTAAGCAAATAAAAAAAAGGTTTGTTAAGCTACCGGAAGAACCACATAAATAAGTTTTAAAACATTAAATAGCAGCCGAAATTGACAACTCTAATTGTCGGTTGCCATCCGTAATATCGTTTTTAACAACTTAGCAATCCAACTGAGGTTTGGTTGCCATCTATAATCGACCCCTTGATTTCTTTTTGATACATTTTTGTTTAAATGTGTTAAATCGCAGATCTGAGGCCAGTCAATTGACTGCTTACTGAGCGCAAAAAATCGATTGCTTGGTGAGCTGTGTGACATGATGCGACATCCTACAAAAAACAAAGATTGTCCAAATTCATATCTTCCATTACAGGCCATATAATAAAGCACGTAAGCACAGCTCTGTAGTACTCGCCGTAAAACCAAATAACATTTCCAGCAGCGTTTTCGAAAAATGTTCACTCCTTCGTCGGTATTGTAGCGAAATGGTCGGCGAAGTAATTACTCTTATTCCAATTGTCAACATCGACGTCACATCAATACAATACCGAACAATTGGGACTCGCTCTCGTGAACAATTTTGTGCTACTGACAGTCTATTTCTGTTCTCTAGAGTCTAGAAAATAACATGAGCCTGTCAATAGAGTAATCAGTAGTTTTCGACAACGGATAGACAAGCCCCAAGTTTTTGATATTGTATTGAAGTGACATCGTTGTTAACAACTGTAATAAGGGTGAATATAAATAATAAAACGGCTTCATAGCAGACTTGTAAGAGAATTAATTTAGGTTTCCATGTTTCCAACTTTCACCATGTGTCATTTCTACACTATCCCTTTTCCAAAGAAGGCGTACACATCGAAAGGGACGGTAGGCATTAATTGCCTGATTTGTTACTTTTCTTAAAAATCTGTCACTTCTGGTTATGCATTCATTGTCTTGTCCAAAATTACATGGGGATTGTCCGATTCCAAAATGCGATAAATTTGTTTATTGATTTAGCAGCCGAGATTAAGATGCGCCTCGTAAGAAAATGTTTTTTTGGCAAAATTGGATGTGCGATTGGAACTTTTGCAAGGCGGAGGGAGTCATGGTACGGACTGATAGTCAATATTTCGGACAGAAAAAATCTATCAGTGTGAAAATAACATAGCGTTGGCTTAGAATGTATACCCGCTAACGAACTAAGAATATTTGACAACGCACCCAAAGACTTCTAATATTTCTTATTTGCAGCATTTTGCATAACTTCATCCAATATAAATATAGTTTACATTATAATAATCTAACGGATAGAATTCTATGAACATCAACCTTGATGATTACGGGTGCACCTTGCATTACCCAATCAAAGTCCTTGTTCGCAATGTTACACTAGCTTTCTGCCGATTTAATGGTCAAAAAACTGGCTATGAGCTCGGCAGTTAGACTCAATGCCACTGGAGCATGGAAATCAGTAGGAAATCATGCGACTATTATTGGACAGTTTGAGAATCTTCCCGAACCCATAGATTACCGTTCTACCTATCTTATGCCTGATAAAAGATTCGTAATGTCAATCTCAGATACTCTTCCTCCAATCAATGATCCTCGTCTTCGAGGGGAGGTGGGAGAAGGTATTTAAATTCCTCAATTTCATCAGAGGATGCGGTTTAAGCTATTAGATCATTGTATTATACGAGTAACTCAAGCCGAAATATCGGCCAGAAAAGGGGCAGTTAACTGGTTAAGGTACAACAGGGTATATGGGCAGGATATTCGAATATGTACCGATAGTAAGGCTGCACTGAACGCTCTATCGTTTGTTTATACAACATCTGAACTTGTAAAGGAATGCCAGGATCTAATACAGGCAGACAAGCCTGGCAACATAATTGCGGAAAAGCTAGCCGCAAGAACGGGTCACCAACGGGCTAGTGGAATCCCATTAAAAAAGCTGTAAAATCCTCATACAGCAGAAACTAATAGGGATAGCACAATCTAATATGCTTCAATGAATCCACATGTGCAGTCTCCGGATCAACCTTTCCCCAATATGATCGAGCTAAATCTGCCATCATACTGAGGATCCCTCGACATCAGTTGCGTATACTCGTGGCGGTCCTAACAGGACACTTTTGCATAGATGCCCACGCAAATAGATTGAATCTCCCTTTCAATGACTCCTGTAGAAGCTGTCAAAATTAGGAGCAGGAAGAAACTGTCAAGCAGCTACTCTGTCAATGTCCAGCTCTGTCCTATCACCGAGCCATGTATCTAGGTAACTCGATTTTACCCGAACAGAAAAGAATAAACCAGTTTATTTGAAAAATGGGTTGGTTCAATACCGGCCATAACATGGATAGAAGGGAATTTCTTTTTCACTGTTTCCGCATCAGGTATCACAAAGGGACCTATTTTTCTGGGTCCAAGTGGGCCGGTTACTTGCAACT
The DNA here is from genome assembly GCA_956483585.1 of Gymnocheta viridis. Taxonomy (NCBI): domain Eukaryota; kingdom Metazoa; phylum Arthropoda; class Insecta; order Diptera; family Tachinidae; genus Gymnocheta; species Gymnocheta viridis. The sequence continues at coordinate 104,994,822 of OY101441.1, read as the reverse complement.
GGCGGCCTGTGCAACCTAACTTAACCTTATAATATTCTATAGTAACATAAAATCTTGCATTTTTGGGTAATTATGATATTTATAGTATGTATATATATTATGAGATTAATAAAACAACTAAAAAATGGAATCAGCAGGTTTTCACTCTAAGCCGACGATATGATGATTTCAAAAGACACTAGTTTTTGGACTACCCGTGAATAAAAGTACGAATAATTAAAATACTACACGTTTTGCAAAATGGCTTGATATTTTTTTTGTATTTAAGAACATTTAGAAAAGTTTGCATTGTATTGTCGTCTACTGTAGATATCTAGTATATGTACATATGTATGTATGTACACATTAACGTCCCTTTCTACCTGTAGTCAAGATTATAATCAATAAAAATAAAAAACAAGATTGATTAATTTTATTAGGCTGCTCATCTACATAATAGAATGAAAGTTTAAAACAATTTAAATAATTGCCAGCTTTCTCAAAAGTATGCAAACAGCTTTTTTGTAGCAAAACTAAAATACTTGTATATACACAAACGTATTAATGTATGTATGTAAATATAATTAATTATAATAAAAATAGATATGAATAACTTCTGAATAATATTAAACCATATATTCATAACATCTATTCGTATATGAACTATGGTTTTTTAGAAATCGTATCAAAAATTGAATTTTTAACTTGAGTTTGAATTTATTATTTCATATTTACATGCTTAGTTCATAATAAATATGTATATGTATGTAGCAACTTGTACATACAATTTTAGTTGAAACCTTTAATTACCTGTTTTAACAGCTGTCATTTCTTTGGGTTTTTGTTTTGCTCTACAAAACCAACATAAAGTTGTCAATTGCACAAAAGACACAAACAACATGAAGAGCAGAGACAGCCAACTCAGTTCACATTTCTTTTATACGACCACTTCTTCTAAGAGTATTTTTTCTACTCCATTGAATAGGAACAGTGTTGCCAAAACCGCAGCTAATTTGTGATTAATAACGGTATATTTATAATATTCATATGCGACCACATAAAATATGTATATATGTATGTATATAAGTATATGTACCGTTAGCGGAAATGAAAAACAAAAATACACCAAAAATACGGAGTCAGTTTTTTATTCATTATTGATACTATAAAATATCATAAAAGTGTGGTATTCAGTTAGAATTACTTTTTTTAATCTTATAGGTTTTTCCATAAATTTGTCTCTATTGCAAGTAAACCAGAATGTAAACGTTTTATTTCAATATAGCTGCACATATTTTTAAACACAAGGATCTCCCGGTGGTCGAAATGCCACCAATTGACTTGGACGTGAATGCAATTATTTCTTCAATTTAGTGTTAGTATTTTTAAACTAAAGAAAATAATAACACGAAAGTTGCGTACATGTGTATTTAGATGTACCTAAACATGTTGTTGTTTTTCAAACAAATTAAAAACGCTTTTTACCACTCTTAAAGAAATAATTTTGAAAAAAAATATATTGTGCATATCTAGAGAAAAGAACCTCTTAAACCATATACATATGTTTTATCAATATTCTTGGACAATATCATACTTAACCCTTTCAGACCGTGATGCATCGATTGTGCGGGCGGATTTCGGTCTCAATATTTTCGCATCTACTTGACCAATGTCAATATATACCGATATTCATCGATTTCGCTAATTATTATTTATGTTTGTTTCTCACATTATTCCGCTTTTCGTTTTCCCGTTAGTTGCATTTTTGCGTTTTTTCAAAATGATCCGCAGAAGTAAATTGTGTTTGCAATTACAAAAGTACTAATAGTGTTAGTAAAAAGTGAAGTGAGCATATTTGAATAAAAAAAATTATAAATTTTAATGTTTCAAACCAATTGAAATCATTTGATGCAATAAACAAGCATTTTGGCTAAAAATGTTTACTGAGATGTATCAATTGTGCATGTCCTGAAAATCCTTTAAGGATATCAAAATAATAAAAAATATATATTTTTTATACGCTATAAAGACCATATCTCCCAAAAATTATGAAAAAATTCCCAGTTGTTTAGCGTCAGGTCTGAAAGGGTTAGAATTGTTAAGTGTTGTGTTTTTCTTCCGACGGGGTTTGATGCAATTTGGAATGAATTTCCGTCATCCAGTAACTGAGAGAACACTGAAGATGGCACATAGCCGAAACCGGTCTGTTTATCAACCAAATTTGACGTGGGATGACGGAAATTCATTCCAAATTGGTTAGAATTGTACCACAAAAATATGTGTGGCCTATTTATACTCGTATATAAGATTTATCGAATAGAAAATGTAAACAATTTATTGTATTTTAAATACAGTGTAAATTCGATAATCCGGACTCAACTAATCCGGAATATTCGGTAATCCGGACAGAATTTTGCAGCTCATTGCGTATTCTATAATCCGGATTGAATAACACCCGTTTTTATTTATTTTTTTATTCAAATCACAGAATGGTTTGAAAAATACAGATAGAATAGTGTGATATGAGTATGTTTTGGAACGTTGCACATGCGTTTTTAGTTTAGTATTGATGAAAGATGCCTTCAGTGAAGAGAGCACACAAGACTTTATCTATTTTAACTGAACTGTACAAATTAATATTTATGTTTTTATGTTTAATTTTGCTATGAATTATTATAATTTTTAACAAATACATACATGTGTAGTAATCCGGATAATTCGCTACTGCGGATTGGGGTCTGCAATCAACTATCTGGATTATCGAATTTTTACTGTACTACTAAATCAACTTATAGCTTTTCTTTAAATGTGCTAATACGATTTTCGAATGGAATTGATTATGCCAATATATCGTTACAATTACAAATTTGAGCAATTTTTCCTCATTTAAGTTTTATTGGGACATATTTTCCAACCGTAGAAACTTATTTGTTTTATATATTCCAGGATAATGACTAAGGATCTTTGAAGTTTCATGTATTCCCTACATCTTATATTTTTGGCTTATATATAAATGAATTCGCCGTCAAAATTGAGAAAAACAACAAATTTCGAGAAAAACTCAGGGATGAAAGAGTTAATTGACACTCGTGTTGATTTTACTGAAAGTATAAAAACAGCAGCAACAAAACCATTTACCACTAAAACTTCTGACAAGGTATTGAGTACTCGTATTAAGTAACGATTTTTGTACTATTTTTCCTTGTACTCAACACTAAAAAGTAATTCAATACTTTCAGAATTGAATATTAGTAATTAAGGGCCGTTAACAATAAAAATATTAACTTGAAGTTAACACTTAACTCGAAATCTGAACTTTAGTTCGTAAAAATTCATCAACGCAAAGCGCTGTTCAGTTTTAAATTCTATTTACAATTAACTAAAATATTTTTTGAATTTGACTTCTTAACTGGAAAAAGTTATGACATTAAAACTTAATTGTTTTTTGTTTATTTTAAATATATTTTTCACAAATTGTTAAAAAAAAATAGGTGATTGAAGCTCTTTTCTTCTCGAAAAGGCAAATTTTTGTGCAGAAATCGTAATAGGATGTGGTTGGTTGATGGTGCATTAAATCTTTTTGCATTTCTCAAAAATAAATTGTTGATGTGATTTAAAATAGTTAACAAAATTTTTTTATTGTTAACGAAAATGTTTAACTGTCATTTTAAAATTAAGTTTTGACTAACTGAAAGTTAGTAAATTTACAAATAAAATTAGCATAACTGAACTTTGTGTTAAAGGGGTAAATTGAACAAGAAATTGAAGGGGCAAAATACAATTCTATCAAAACGTACATGTATCTGTTGAAATTATTGGGTAGTTTAAGTGACTGCCCTCTACACGTAGCCATTCAAGTAGAATCTAGATTCTTTTTTGAAATTGGTTGATTGGTTTACGTGGGTAGTAGATTCAAAATGATTAAGTAGTATTGAGTAGTTAAAAGTAGCAGAAATTGCTAACATTCGGAGATGGCCAACAATAGATAGTAAATATGCATAAATATTGCTTGTAACAATATGCAAAAATTAGTAGCATAATAATTGATTAAGCTTAGGTAGAGCAAGTAAATACAACTTCGGTCTAACCAGACATAAATAATGTGGAACTTGGGCAAAGCAATATTTATTAAAACTTAGTTTAAACAGAGCTTTTAGAGTTATTTTTATTTCATATTTAAGTGAAAAGTGCACAATAAGGGCTTGTTTGGCAATACTGCATACGAATATTTATTTTGGCATAAACAAAAGCAAAAGAAAAATAAGCGATGTCGTTGAAAACCAGTTTAATTTTGAAAATTTATACTCGTACCCACTTACATATATACTCATATACATATTGGAATAGATAGTTTTTGTTTCACTATTCCTACATTTTTTTCTTATTAATGTAATGTTCTTATTAGTTTTTTTCCTTGACTATGCAAAAACATGCAATAACAACAAAATTAAACAAACTCTGGAGTAGTAAATGTACATAAAAGCCAAAATAAACACAGCTGCTGTGTTTTAACTTTTTATTTTTATATTATTTTTATTTTTTTTTTGCTCTTAATCGAATCATTTGGAACATGGTTTTGCTGCTTTTAGTTTTATTTTACTTTTGGGTTGTTAATGTTTCTTTACTTTTGAAGAGCTTATCTTTCAAGCTTTCGTGTGTGTATTTTTTATGATTTTGGTGCAAAAACTTTATTTGTTTCTTGTTTCATAAATAATGCATTTATTGCCTATTTGTTGGTGTGAGTGTTTGTTTTTAATTTCTTTTTTCGTAGTTTCTTTGGTTAACAAAAGAAATTTCTTATTGTAACAGTTTTTCATAAACAATATATGTATGTATGTACCTAGGTATACTTTTTAGGTCTATTTAGAAAAATATTCGTATTAAATTTTCGTTATCAACATTTTTAAATTATATTTTTTAAATGGAGAAAAATCGTATCGCCTGTTTTTGAAAATAAAATGAAAATTTACATTTGGAAACTTTTATTGGAAAAAAACAATAACAAAAAACTCAAAATTGCTTTTGTGTTCAATACAAAATCCCAACCGAAAATTTTAATTTTATTTTCGAAAACAGACCAAGGCGACCGTAGTTAATCTTGCAATAAAAAAGTTTTACATATTCTGCAATACGCACTATTTTTTCATTTTCTACTTTGGACTTTCTTTGGCGTTCACACAATGCAAGACTGATAGAAGCTCACAGCATTTATAGGTATAATGTTATATGGGTCTGCCAGATAAATTTTTTTGAAAACAGGGCGAAAAACATTGAGTGTAGCTTCGGCTGTGTGGCACGTAGCGCCGTCCTGTTGAAACCAAATGTTGCCAATATACTCATCTTCAATTTTTGTGAACAAAAATTCGTTCAACATGGCCCGATAACTGTAACGGCCACTCCTTGCTCATTTTCGAAGAAAAATGGCCCAATTATGCCTCTAAACCAAAATCCGCACCAAACAGTGACTCGTTTTGGGTGCGTCAGCTTTGCAATGTATGCGTGCGGGTTTTCTGTGCACCAAATGCGACAATTTTGCTTGTTTTCATACCCGCCAAGATCAAAATGAGATTCATCAGAAAAGATGATTTTTTTTTGGCAAAATCGGCATCTTCTGTAGGTCGATCGCAGGCAATATTTCCCAAAGTTGTTCAAACGTATACACAACCATATTCGTTCAGCGGAAGGATAAAACTAATTATCTGTCAAATCAGACATGAACTAAGTGTTACCATTCACGAAATAAGCACTAGTTGAAAAAACCTTAGATGGCGGACCCTATATATGACGGATCCTTTCATGTACGAGTTACCACGTTCTTTAAGAGTATTTAATTTTAATCGCAGTTGAACTGGGTCAAATTAAGACATTCGATATCGCACGAAATCCCATATATTTTTTGAATTTGTATAGAAATTTCGATCGATATTGAATGCCGTAATTTGCCCCCTGATCTAATGCAAAATCAGGTTAATTAATGTAAATAGAAAAAAAATTTATATTTTTTTACTATTTTTTATCTTTTTAATAACTATTTTATTATAAATGTTTTCTATGTTATTATCTATCAACTATGGTTAATAGTTTATTAGTTGTTGCCTATAAATATATGAATTTAAAATTGTAAAACACCAGCTATAGTATATGGCCCTAAGGGCTCGGCTGGTTACTTGAATAAATAATATAAAAAATAAATAAAATAAAAATAAATAAAGTAAATGTTTCCTTTTTATGTATGAATGTTTGTCTCTCTCGCCATAAAACTAATAAGATTCTCAATGACTTGCATAATAAGAATTCGACATATGGATAAAAATAATTCTAAATAAATCTGCTGTTTTAGTAACCCCTTATATAAATTACTTAAATGCCACCACCAACACCCCCAGTAGCGCAACAAGCACATGTCCGAAATTGGGTTTGATATTCACTTCATAAAGTTGGATATTTCAAACTTGCGTTTGATGGAAGTTGATTTACTTTCTAGTTTTTGTCAAATGGAAAGGATTTAGGCGAATGGTCTTCATTCATTCGTCTCCATGGACGCAACTTTAAAACACATCAGAAAATATTGCTGTCTGTCAGGAAGCAATTTTGTAAAGGAGACAGTATTGTAAAATGATATACTAGTGAAGCGCATGAATAAAGAATTTTTTTCGATCTAGCTAGAAACCATCGGTTCTGGTATTAAAAACAGTTATTTAAAGTTTCTTTTATTGCTTCTTAGTCTGGATAAATTTATGTTGAGATATACTATAGTAGAGCTTTGGCATGTTTGAGTAAACCAGTCGTCTTTTTTTCAAATACTTTTGCAACAGTAAAGTCACGAAGAGCTCATAATAATTATTTTTTAACGAATAGAATCTGGATCATCCTTTACTCCATTTAACTGTCAGAAGAATTCTTTTTTGATATTTTGAATAGTATGTGCGTACATAAATATGCATGTATGTACTCATACATACAGGTTTAAGCGATTGAAATGTTACCCAACTTCCAATACTGTCAAATTAATATTAATAACAGCTGCTTATAATTGTTTACAATCGAAATACACGTCATAGTGGTAATCAAATGGCCAAAAAACTGAAAATATTCCAGCGAAGCATCCGACGCATATTCCAAAATGAGCTCAAGGTAAAGCCTTACAAGTTCCAAAAGGCACACAATCTTACAACAAAGCACGAAAAAAAATAGAACCGAAAGAGCAAAGGAGTTGTTACACTTGCACGAACGTGGCGAATTTTCAGTATTCACTGATGAAAAAAATTTTCCTATTAAGCAGTCCATAAACTCTAAAAAATGATCGAAAATAATAATAATAATAGCAGTGGGCACCCAAATATTTCACTCACTTCCTTTCATACAACTATGAAATATTTTTATATAAAATCTTTCTGCAACTAGAATATTTGTATTTCATGTTCGTGTTACAATTAAAATTGCAAACCGCATTTGCAGTTTCTAGAACAAAGAACAGCAATATTTAGTATCATTGATATTTAAAAATAAATTATTTAAAATATTTTTAGTTGACATTTGCTGGATATTATAACTAATATAAATGCAAACCCCTGTTATATTCATATTAATATCGACAAACGATTTAATATAATAATATTCAACAATATGTATGCATGTAAATATGCACCTAAAACATAAAATTCATAAATGCCTAAAACCCTTCTCTATAATCTGTTTATTCTTTTAAGTGGCTTAATATTTCCTTTTTTATAAATTTCATATAATGCACTTAAACTTAATGACAAGTTTTTAAGGTGTTTCCCATCTTATAATTTTTAATTAAGAACCGAAATATTGAAAGTTTTTATTAAAGACATTAAAAATTAATATCCGTCTTCTTCCTTAAAGCTATAAACATTTGAAAAGTTTATCATACTTTTTAGAAAAATAATAATAGACGAAAATAAAAACAATAACAAAAAAGGGCGTGTTAGCAAATCTCCTGACAAAATGTACCTATAGAAAATGAATGAATAACATGGAAAATTGTATGTAGGAACAAGAAAAGGAACACTTAACATGCGCGATGACATTATTTTCATTTTCATATGATTTCCTCATTGCTTAAATAATGAAGTAACTTTTTAATAATTGTTAAATACATTTTTTAATTTCAATTTTAATTATTTATTAGACTTACCACATTATTTGGTTAATTCAAGAAAATTTTAATCCTTTATTGTATTAAAACAAACAACTCCTTCTGCTGAAATATTGAAGAAGAGAAAATTCTCGTGAATAAAATAACTAAAGAGAGAAATAACATAATAAATTTTGTATGCAAAAAAATACACTTTCTATTTTACACAGTCTGGGTTTAGTTTTTTATCGGCTTTTATGTTAGTTAAATATTCCATGGAACTTTTGCACTTAGACTCTGCATTAAAGCAAAAATTATTTATCGAAAATTATATAAAAATAAAACATTACTTATAATAAAGAAAAAGAAATTCTAACCATCAACAAAATACACACACACTTTGAATATTTGATGGTGCAGGAATCCTGATTAAACAATCATCGTTGCCAGATTTGACGATTTATTACAATTAAGCCGATTTTTAGAGGACCAATTAAAGATTTTTCATAAAAGTATATTATAAAATATAATTATTTAATTATTAAATCCAAAATATTTAAAGTAATTTTTTACAGTCCGAAAAGCTAGAAAATAATGAAAACAAAATCTAATACATGAATTTGCAGAAAAAACTATTGCGTTGTAGAAAGTTGAAAACACGTTTTGCGGAATTTTCAAAATGGTAGCGTTAACCTTAGGCAATACATAAGGAGCTTGTAAACAATTTGTATGTCGAACAAGATTTTCTACACACTTCAATAGTGAATGCTGAATTTTAGGTGGTGAAAGCCGTAGGCACTTCTTGTTTTAAAATATAAGCTTATACATGTGTGAAAATGCAATCAAAACAAACACTCGTATTTCAGAAATTCAAAATTTTATCATTTATATTTCTACAAAATCGTTGAGCAACATAAGTCTTAAGGAGCTGTTCACATATTTCATAAAGCCTTTTCCCGATTTACACCCACTTCCAACTTTCCACTTCCTAATGCATTTTAATAATTTTGTCGAAATTATATATTCCGTGACAAATTTTCAACTTCCTCCCGCTATATGCATTACAGTGAGATCTTCCGTTCCAGTGCACTACTTCTTCGGTTCCAACATGCTTGATTTTAACTTTCTCACTGAAAAATATTGAGCTCTGTTGAAATAAAATAGTTTTGCCCCCTCAGGTTAAGTTAATGGGAGAATCCCTTATAATGCATTTTAAAATTATTTAGTGCGAATTATCAATTCCGTAACAAAATGCTAACCTCCTCTTCAACCGGGATTCCTATAGTAATATTTGAACACCTTTTAATAAAACATTCAGATTTTAAAATTTATATCACGACGATTTTATGCCTTTTGAAAACAAAATAATTGAAAAATTTTCTGGCAACTGTAAAACCAAACTCAAATTACAACAAAAACTATAGAAAATTCTTTTTGGTATATGATGCTTTCAATATGTGTGAAGTAAGCAGAATTTTTTATAGCACTTTGCAGGCTTGCAGCGACAGCAGTAGGGCGGTTGATTTTAGAAGAAAAAAAACACGACTACACAATTTGTGCAAAACTTCTTTGTGTGCTTCTTCTGTTTGGTTTTTTATCTGGTGCAATTTTTTTATCATTTGTTCACTGCTTCAATATTTTATTGGAAAAAAACACATTTTTAATATTATCTTTTTGTTATTTTTTGTTATTCTCTTGTAGGTATATTTTTCTTATCTTTGAAAAACTCCAATGTGTTCTATTTTTTTTTTGTGATAGAAGAGAAGATACAATTAAATTGCTTTTTTACGACACTTTTTTCTTTCTTTATTTGATATACACAATTTCAAATACTTTGCACACCTTTTTGCTATTCTATTAAGTTTTTAAAAATTTTTATTTAATTCACTTTTTTATTTTTTTATAAGTGTTCCAATTATTTGCAATTTTTATTAAAACTACCCGCGACATCTACGTTCATAATACTAGTTCGACCGCACTCAAAATAAGTAAACAAACAACTAAATAACGAGTTTAGGTTTAGCCAGTTCTGCAAAATTATTTTTAAATAAAGAGAACGAGCTCAGCAAAGAAGAGTGTTTCGTGAAAACGCAATAAGAGAGAGGAAAAAGTGAATAAATCGCTTAAATAAGCCACTGGAACTAGAAATATTCTGATATATGTATATGTACATATGTATATTTAAGCATTTTAATATTTTTTAAATTAAAAATTTATCTAAGCGGATTGTTTAGAGCACGGTTGAAACTTTCGATTCCATTTATTACAATTACATTTTCATGATGTTTTGAATAATTCCGACTTTATAAGTATTTTAATATCCTTGCCGCAAATTACATACATATATTGTATCATGTTTTGTACCGCGTGCAGAAATACAAATGAAAACATAGAAGCTTGTTTGGACTTTAACATAAACGGGTAAAATTAATGAAAAGCTTCCATTAGTTTTCGTGTTAATTCTGCAATACTAAGGGTTCTGCTACACGTTCAATATATTATATTGACCGCCAGTATCGGGATATTTATTGAACGTTTAGTATTGAGTATTGATGCAAGTACTTTTGGATATATATTGTACGTGTAGAAGTGGCCTAAGAAAATGTTAATTTAAGATTACAAATATTATTTTGTCATAAGACCGTTTGGAAAATATGAAATTCATTTTATGCAAATAGTTTTTAAATTGCGTAACAAACATTCAACCCATTCATTCACTAAGTGCTTTACGGGTTATGTGAACAGCTCCATACACTTGGATTAAATAGAATAGATAAGTTTATAGACGAAAGGGATAAAAATGTGTTCAGGGGATAGCCGTTTTTAGTCCTTCTGAAATGAATTCGTGTAAATCTTAACTAAGCGACGAGCAATTTCTATTTTCTTTAAAACCATCAAAAATCATGGAACAGTGGCGAAATTAGCAACACTGTTATAACATAAGCAGAACTTTTATAGCACTTTACAGCCGCTGCAGCAGCGCAGTAGGGCGACATATATAAGGGAAAAATTTACTTCACAAACAAAAAAACTGTATAACTTACTAAAACGTATGGCGATTTGTTCATGGCATAAAAATTGCATTTATTTTTGCAAAATAGATAACTTTTCATAAACTGCCTTTTAAATTTGTCACATCGAATATGGCTTAAAAATATTTCATAAAATTTATTTACTTTTTCTGCTTCTCTACCCTTTCTTATATTGAAGATAGATATTTAAATCCACAATTTATTTTGTGTATTGTTTGGATTCTCGGCAGAGGTGTTTAAAACTATTTTAGCAAGTTTTTCTTTGTTTCTCTTATTTTTCTAGGAACTTCGTCCGGCACTTGTCATAAACATTCACACCTTTTTTTCAATTTCTTGGCAAACTTTTCAATTTAATATATTTATACATTTTAATTGTTTTACAACTCCTTTTTCCAACAAGCCGCGACGTTAACGACAACCGACTTACGTACGACCGCACTCAAAAAAAGTAAACAACTAACTAGAACCAGCGAGTTGAAAGATAACAAGTGCTGCCAACCAAAATGCTAATTTGTAGAAATTGCAATATTGGCGACATGTATAGTATTAATCTTACTATATTAATTGTTAATTGTAGTATTTTAACATACAAAATTCTGTAACAATTAATGTAAAAGGCGGGCTCAAACTTTGTCAATAATATATTTTTGTTTCATTAACAGTTAATTTAAAAGCGATTTTTTTAAATAATGCTGCCAGTAGATGCTAAACTGTTTACATTATTTTGTTTTGGCAATGCCGTCTATAAAAAGGGAAGCAGTGCTGCCAATAAGAAATAATTACTCATCGGAAGAAATATCAAAATTATAAAATATCGGTAAATAATTAAAATATTTTAGTTAATAACAATTGCCCACTATCATTGGTCTGTGGATTGATAAGGCAATATAAAAATCGCTATAATTTAATCAAAAGAACTGTAACTAATCCTAAGATTTAAAAAACATTAACTAAACAGATACCTATATGATAATAAGAAATATACTCGTAGAATGGCGCATAAAATTTTTAATACATTAGGTAAAATGTTTAGCAAAACAAAGGATATAAAGATAAATCAGAAATGGCTTAGTTATTTTATTACCATGAACTGGTAATCCAATCAGAATTGTAATAAAGTAAGTATATGTAGGTACAACCAAAAATAAGCTAAAACTAACATTATGCCTGTATTGATTTCGAAAAGTAATGTAATATATGTAATATTTTAGATAACCATTTATATTTGTTATTCTATTTTTATATGACAAAAATAATTTTATAATTTTCGATTTTTTAAAATAATTTTTAATATATTTATTAAAACATTTTGTACATAAAGATCTCAAGCTTAATGAATAAATTAAAAAAGTCAGCAAAATATCTCCTAAAACTCAAAAATTAGAAAATAACGGAAAATTTGATTTCAAGCCCACAAATACCTAAAACACAAGGATACATATGTATTTATTTGGCAGAAAAGAAAAAAAATTCAGAAAAACAGGAATTGCATAAAATTTCGATAAACATTTTTATTTCACTTTAAAATTGCTTAATTTTAAAAGCAAAGTGATTACTCTGTAATTCGAATCAAAAAAACTACTTTCTAAATGCAATTAAATAACACACAACTTGGAATAGTTTTCTTATCGAATTTTGTTCATAGGTTAATTTTATTTTATAATTTTATTAAATTAAGAAGAAACTGTATTTGAAAACCTCTTGTGCATATTTTCTATCATATAAATTAAAATCACACTTTTTTATATAAAACGAATTTATTTTAATTTTTTATTAATTTGCTTTTAACCACACTTACTTTAAAACGTTTTAATACTTGCAAATTTAGACTTAGAAAAGATCATATAAAATACTTATTTGCAAAGAAAACTGTTATGGATTAAGAAACAAATAAACTTTATTTAATTTTATAAAGTTTAAACAAGACTAAGTGAAATTTTCATAGCAATTTCTAATGATTATTTCATGCAAGATTATTTTGTTTTACATAGTACTGTAATCTCTAATCCTTTCAGGAGTTTGGTGGTTCTTTTTGGATCTGGAAGGTTCTAAATAGTTATTCGAATGTGATGGATGCGTATCAATTACAATCAGACGTGAAATGAAATGAAGAATTCGATTCTGGTTTAGAGATTATGACCTCAGTACATCTGTTCAGGTTATTCTTCAGCGCTGGTTTGGATTGAGAAGCGATTAGAGGAGCGATGCCTGAGTTTCTATAAAAGTAAATGAAATATTTCCAATAACGAATTTGTAAAGTTTGTTGGTTCATCAGTTGCAGATCTTCTCTTAATCCGATGTCCATGCGAAAGAATAAGCATTTGTTTGTTTCTGTTATCAACTAAAACATAATTATTGAACCAGCTACCCCATAAAAATTTATTATTTCTGAAAATTGGAGCATATACTTTTCGATTCGATTTAAAAATCGTAGCTTTTGCAAACACCTCTTTTTTAATTTGAGAAAAGCTTTTCTCAGGTGAATATGGCGTACTTCTGGATGGATTAGTCTAACCGGACGTACTGTTTTTAGCGGTACTCGTACTTCTTTTTATCCAATGTACTGATTTCTGCATTAATCAAAAAATTACGCTACAGCAGACTTCACATCTAGACATTTGAATTGATCAGCATGCAATAGAATAAATTTTTCACATGATTCAGTATATCCTCTCGAGGATTTTTTACTGTTTGAAGACATTTATACCGCAAACTAAACACTCATTCTTCATTAAACGTCTTACTCGTGCTGCGCCATCCAAATTTTTAACATCTACTTCAAATATGTCTTTATAACGGCTGTACCAAACATTAAGTGATGGAATTTGTTTGGTTAAATCTGAAATGTACCGGTATGTTCTACATTCCACTTTGAAGTGGAATTCGATTGAAATCACTTGAGTTTAAATATTTATGTTCTGCATACTTCTTTTTACATTTGAATTTCAATATTCAATACATCAAAAATAAAAAGTTTACTTTTCATATGTATTTCACTACTTTTGTAGAACATGCATGATAGTTTGACAATTCGTCCGTTAATTGTTCTAGGTTGCTTGAAACACCCATGGATAATTTAGCTAAAATTTCTCCCTGCTTTTGTAGTAATTTCAAAATATTAGGATCTGTTGCCTTTATACTCGTCGCCACAAATATCTTATTGTTTAAGAAACAATTAACTTTTTTTTAATTAATTAATCGTTTATTTTTCGATTTTTATACGTGAAAAGTGGTTTTAATGCACACATTAACTTTTCGAATCGTTTACAAATATGACCGATAGTTTAAACAATGCCAAAGCGAATTAATTTTACTGATGGTGTTGGAAACAGAACCGACTATTTGGTCTAAGTGGTGGTATATTTCAGAGTTTTTTAATTTCTTTTCTGCTGTTTTCAAAAGATTTTTTGCCTACATAATTATTATTGTTTAGAGCATATGAATTGTAATAAGTTGCTTAGATACATTTTAAATAGTCTTTTTAATATTAACACCACCTGCGAAATGAATTCGCCTTGAACAAACCTAGTTGACATTTTCATAGCCATTTGAATCGATTATTTCGATGCAAGATTGTTCTATAATTAATTTGTAAAACTAAGTAAATGTGTTACAAGTGTTTAACTACAATACAAATATTACATTTTAAATAATTTCCTAATACAATTTACAGCTTTAGTACCAAATTCAACGTTATAAATTTTTAATAGATTTGGAAAAGATCATACAAAATATATATTTGAAAAGCAACCAATGGATTTGAAGTATTTTCCTAACCCAATTTGTAGCTGTGGTGACAAATTTATGGTTTTGATTTTGTAATAGGGCTCTTGGGCACAGTAGACTCTAGTTAAAACTTAATAATGCTTTAAAAGTTGCAGTAATTAAATATGCAATTACAATTAATTGATAATGAAAAAATTATAATGAAAAATGTTGAAATTGAAATAAAATTGAGCATAAAATGAAAAATTTAAAGAAGATAATTAGTATACATATAATACGTTCTTTACATAAATTCATGATAAAGCTAAAATTCCATACAATATAAGACCCAAGGCTAATTTTTATTTGTGGACATGGGTACAAGTTTTAGAAAATTTCATTACGATAATTAGTTATGAAATTTTTCAATAAATCTGGTAATTCCGGAGCAAGACAAATAAATTTGTGGCCATACTGACGTGAACCATCAAAACGATGAAGTTCTACGGGGCCCCATGCCTTGCCGCGAGTATCTAAAGCTATGCGATATAGTCTATACCCCAACTGGAAGGGCACCACATAGTCATCTTCAGCGTGCACAATTAAAATGGGTTGTCTAAACTCGCTTATGTGTTTATCAGATTCGAATCGCAAAGAATTGGCATACATGGGCCGTGAAATGGTATGATCAAACCAAGGCAAATGCTTAAAAGGCTGGAAGAAACAAATCATTTAAAAAATTCAACACAATATTGCGGCAATTTTAACTCACCCTTGCAAATGGGTGCATTTTAATTTCATCCTTTATATTGGTAAATGGCGCTTCTAAAATCACACCTCTAACGGCAGTTTCTCCAAGATTATTTAACTTTGAAAGCATATTTGTAGCTATTCCTGTGCCCAATGAGTGGCCCCATATAAATATGGGATTTGTTGTTATATTGCGTATGTAATAATAAACAGCTAAAGCATCCTGCACCACACCTTCTTCGGTGGGCGCAACTGCATCGGAATCTCCATAACCTCTATAGTCAAATGAGACAACATGATAGCCAAGATTACGCAGTAGTTTATAGACATCTACACGATGACCAGAACCTCTAGAGGCGGTATTACCATGACAGTATAGCACAATACTGTTATTGGGTATTTTAAGTAAGCGTTCATAGAAAAGTTGTTCGTTTTCGCCGTTAACTATGGGATAGGTTGATTTGAGAATAGGTTCTAAAATATCAAGGGATTCATCTTTGATGTCTGTAACATTTTGCAAATCTTCATTGGCCTCCTGAGAAAGAACAAAAGTTAAGTTTGTATGTGCATGCATACATAAATTACACATTTTTAATTACATATTTACTTACCTCACTTAACTGCATTTCCTTGGCAAACCGCTTCACCACTTGTTTTGGCAAAACATGCCAAACACCTATACGCACACTGGGAGGCTTATTGGCTACTTTGTCATTATCACTGTCATGCTTCTCGATTTCCACATCAAAATCGGAAACATCTATGAAAAAACTTCGAGTGGCATAAAGTCCAACACTAGAAGGATTATTTAAGTCGAGATCTCTAGGATATGTGACTTGAAAGCAAACAGTAATTACAGTTATTTAGGACAAATGAACAAAATCTTTGAAATACTTACTAAATGTCAAAAATAATATGCCTCTTTGTACCGTTACGGAATAACGAAATACTAACGGTAATACTATGAATACAACTGAGAATCCTATTAAACATAATTGTACTGTTGCTAAAGATATTCTGAAAATAAGTGAAAAAACATCACAACAAGGAGTTAAAAAAGGTTATACAGATTGTGGAAAATTATAAAATTTATTGTGTAATGTCTTAAATAAATTGAATTTTGTGATAAGAAACAATAAGAAGAGTATATGTACATAGAGGAGAAAACATGATTCGAATAACACATACGGATGAGCCAAATTCATACATTCTAGTCTTGGGACTAAAAATTTTGGCTCCATTTTCAAATAATCTATTCAATCAAGTCAACCAAGAGAAAATACAAAAGTTGCAAATAAATAAGTTATTTAAAAATATGTTTATAGTTTAATAATACTGAAACTGTACTGGCCAATAGAAGGGAATGGGGGGAAATGCCACCCCGATATTCCTTTGGAACGGGCATCATAAGGTGGCTCCAGACAGGATCTGGTGTGGCAGTAGTAGGACCGAGGATTAACTACCACGAGTCCTTGGGAAAAGTTCCTACCATTTTTCAAGCGGAGATTTATACCATTGAGAGATGTGCTGGTCTAGATGAGGTGCTCTAGCAGCTGGCAAGGGATACAACAGATCTTCTTCGGTCGCAGTGTACTGTGCTTCCCGAATAATAAAAAAATTCAGTCATTAATCAATAATACTCGTAGAAAGAGTTTAAAATACAATCTCCAAATGATTCGAAAATAAATCTGCTATCATGTTTTTGTTTAAGCAAAAAATTTTGCTTGTCATTAACATTAGATGTCCATTTACAATATAGTACAATACAATAAGAATTTGTGGTTAAAAAGAAATTTAAATAAATTCAGTTCTACGTGGGATTCTTTTAAGAAATTTAATTTTTATTTAATGAACGATATTTCGTTATTTCTTTCACTAGTAACTATTCAAAGTCAAGTGCTTTTTATTCCTTAAAATGGGTTTCGATCCGATATTGATTTTTATTTATATTTGACATAATCAGCTTTCTTTTAAGAATATCAATCAGGTCAGAAGGGAAAAGGTAAAATTTCAGTTTATTTGTTAACTCTGTAGCAAACTCTTCTTAAACTAGTGGCTGTCAAGTGACTTAGAATCAGTTTTATTAAAACATTCCTAGTATAACTTACATCATTTATCCAAGCAGTATGAAACTTTAAACAACAGGTTAATAAAGTTATACGTTATTAATCGTTTGTGAATAAGGCCATTATACTTTATCAAAAAAAATTAAATTTAACGATTTTTCTGTTGAAAAGATCATTTTTGATAGATGTTTTCGACCAAATTTATTAGCATCTCGTTCTATTTATTAACTACTGAAAATTTTTGAATATTTTACAGTGTGGAATTTACAACCAATCGAATTTATTGCTCGAAATTGTGGTAGAGATTTTATTTTGCCATTAGCCAAAACTATTAATGCGTACATGTTATTATAGTGTACTGTTCCATGTGGATTTGACCTTTAACATAATTTTTATTTTCAATAAATTAAATTTAGAACGGAAATAATTAAAGTAATGAAACTTTGTGTTAGGTACACAAGAATGTTGCGACTCTTCGTTGCCACGATTTCTTCGTATAGATTTAATTTTTGAACAAAAAGCACATAAAAATTTTAGACTAAATTTTGATCGCGACCTATGTACATATTTTAGGAATTGTATGTATATATGTTATACAAATGTCGATAATTTCTATATAAAAATTTGTTTAGAAACTGTTCAAATATTACGTAACGCACTTAGGGGGAGGAGGCTAAAAATTTGTTACCGAGTCTAGATTTTTCTGAAATTTTGTTAAAATGTGTCAGGGCTAATAAGGTGTATTAAAATCGTCAAAATGGCGTCAGGAAATATACGAACAGCCACTTTATGTGGAGATTACCCACATTTGTTTGTGTATACAACATACGACTCCCACAATAAACTGGATAGTATACAAGTATCTTATAAAAAATCAAAAAACATATATGAAAAAATCAAATATATATTTCCAATAAAGTACGATTTTAACTATTTTAATCGAAAAGATAGTTAGTAAATGTAAAAAGTGCGCTTAAGCTGCCAGATGGGACGATTTATGAAGGTAAATTAAGCAAAGGCTCTTTTTAAAATTTAATATTTTAATACATTTTTTTAATATTTGCAGTATTCAAAATGTTTGAATATAATGGTAACCTGTAAAACCAAGATGTCAAGCAATGCAAAAGAGAAATTATGTAAAAGAATGTTGATGATGATGAAAAGTAATCATGTTTAATAATTTATTGCAACGTAGTCATATCTAAAACAACGTAATTTTTTAGATAAACATGCAGAATTATTCACCGTATCGTTCTTCATCTTGTGTGAACAACTCATACGAATATCTTGTTTACTCTCCTCTTGAGGGTGTTTATTTTGTTTATTTTTCCATTGAGGTGTGAGTAAATTAAAAACTTTAAACTGGTTTTCTGAAGAACAATATTTCTTTTAAAGAAATCACTACGTTGCAATACATGGTTCCATTTATTGTTTTAACAATTATGCAATTACGATTTTCTCTTAAAATCATCTGGCAGCCTTAAATGCAGGGCTACCGTTGGACGACTAAAGTCACATTTGCCTGTAGTTTTGGGTGTATTTGTAAATGCAGCAATAAATAAAATATTACCGTTGTTGCAAGTATGTGTGGCAGAGCTGTCAATTGTTTGCATAATGCAATTTTTTAAAGGAAATTTTTTCTGCTCTGCAAAGAGATGCTTTTCGAACGCTAAACTTTCATTATTGCACAATTAAGCATTTACGAATATACCCTTATCGACCTGTAGCCTTAATTTGTAAAAATGGAAAAAGTTGCACGAAGTTAGAAGAAGTGACAATATTAGATGGTCATTTTCCGTTTTCTGTATATTTACATTCAAATTTGAAGAAGGCTTTCATTAACAATTTGATCGATTAATGGAATAAAAAGTTATTTCACTGTTTTGAAGTACTTTTAAGATTTAGATAGAAGCGAGCTATAAAATACAAAAAATAATAATCACCCTTATTTCATTTAGCGTCATCAATACGAAACCATATCGCTTTGTGTCGATGGTTGTAAATCGGTATGCCCATTGTCAATATCAAGTATTATCGATAAGCGTCGATGTATTTTTGGTATGCCGTACGCAACGTTAACGTCGGCTTCGATATAAATTGACTCTGATTTTGTCGTCAGTCTTATTGGTGTCGAAACAGTTTTATTCGTTTAACATTTTTTTCAATAATAATCTTGAATTAAAAAAAAGGAAAAAAATTACAAACAGGAGGATATGGACAAGAATCCTTCACTTGCCAAAGGTTTTCAAAAAGGTAGGTCTTCCTTGTGATTCTAAAGAGCAATGGGAAAGAATTTCAATGGTACTATATGCCCTTGCTCCACCGAAAAGAACAGGTGACGGTTGGCAAAAGGTAAGAAATTTGAATGGTAAAATTTTTTTTAAAGTTTGGCGGGATTTAAAAATTAAAGTGAAAAAAAAATTTGTTACAAACAATGCAGAGTGCACGTGTACTGAAGGCGGAATTTATAAAAACATAGTACTTAGTCCCCTGGAAGAGCCTGTGGCAAACCTGCTTCAATTACAAAGTCAACTAAAACCTGAAGGAGCTGTTCAGCGAGTGCAATTTATTGAATGTGAGAATCAGATAATTGAAATATAGTTTGATTTCGGCCTTATTAATCTTCTTTGTAACACTATTTTTTCTCATAATTCAGATCATAATTACAAACAGGAACAAAAACATTTTAGTTGTTTTAAGTTATCAAGAAATTTTTTCAATAAAAACTGAAAACAAAACAAACTAACTGTCTAAATTATTAGAGATGTGCTTTAAAAAACGATAAACAATCGACATCGTTACATTGCTGTTATGGAATACTATTTTTGTATCGAATTGATCACGACGTCGATAAAAATTGATATTGATAATAAATTGATAAAAAACTTAATAAAAGAACTATAAAAATCGTATATTTAGCTTTATAACTTTTATAGTTAAAAACTATACATAAAATCCTTCTAAAGTTTTCCTATTAATATGTTTTCTCCTTCAGTATATTATTATTTTTTTAAAAGTTAGATAACGATATGTACATATACATAACTTTATAAATAAAAAACAAACGTTTTTGGAAAAACTACGGTTTCGTGCAACTATTTCTCGTAAAAAAAATACTTTGTGCAACTTTTTCGGAATTACCGGCGGTAGCCCTGCTTGAATGTGAAATTAAAACATTCGTAACGAAAGGAAGAAATGTAGAGAGCAATACTTACAAATCAGTTAGCCAAATTATAATAAATACTCCGGGAATGACTGTGGCGCGAAAAAGTGAATTTAAAAATTTATAACTTTCATACATATCGCGTATGTTTTATAAATTACTTTGTACGTTTCAAGTTGATTTGTTTAGCGATAATCAGAAAAGCACAGTTTTCTCTAAATAATTCTTTTATTTTTGGAGTGCGTGATTTATTTTAAAGCACAAAAACAAATAATGGTAGTTACAAACACTTTATTGTTTTTTTTTATTTAATAGCAAAATTACTAACTAACATTTGAATATGATAATGAGAACGATTTTAGAAAATTTTATTTGATTATTGCAATTTTTTTTTTGGATTTTAATGTGTTTTTGTAAATACTGCGTCTCAAATGTTCAAACCAAATTGTTTCCAACTTAAATATTATAAATGTTTGTTACAAACAATGTTTAGAGGGAAGAGATAAAAAAGAATAATTAAAAAAAAATAATTATTATTGCAGTACTAATTTTAGTGTTTCATTAGTATTTAAATAAATATAATCTTTGTTAGATATAAAAATATGTTATGTAAAAAATAACTATACAAATTAAAACATATAATTTAACGAGGGCTAAAAAAACAAATCAAAATTATATTCAGTCCTTAATTTCTCTTAATAACTAAAAATCGTATAAAAAAACAAATATTAGAATCTGTAGGTGCGAGGGGCTATTGTAAAAAACTGGCAGGCCGCTCCGAATTCTATAAAATCATGCCAAATATTGGTCTGTCAAGGTATTAAAACAAGCCTTTTTTTATAGCTTCTATGTCGGTATAGTGTTTTATTTCTCTTTAATAGACAAAAACATTTTTTTTCGAAAAGGGAAAACACCATCACAAAGATGAGCTAAAGACGTTGTAATTGATGGTAAAAATAATGTTTATTTATTGCTTAGTGACCACCAGCCGACAGACCTAGAAACCGCTGAGAGATCAGCAAGACTTGCATTGCAAG
Organism: Gymnocheta viridis; assembly: GCA_956483585.1. Taxonomy (NCBI): domain Eukaryota; kingdom Metazoa; phylum Arthropoda; class Insecta; order Diptera; family Tachinidae; genus Gymnocheta; species Gymnocheta viridis. Next base: position 104,972,989 of record OY101441.1, on the reverse strand, counting down.
ACACTTGTTAGAGGACCTCAAAATTAAACAACGAAAATCGTTTATATAGTTTCTCAAATAATTTAAAATTAATTCTATCTCAAAATCAAAAACCTCTTGCTGATAAATTTACGTAGTTTCGAAAGTAATTTATTTAATTGAAAGTTATTAATACGGGCTTGAGTTCGCTTATTTAAATGATTAATTTATATTATCTTATGATGCGTTTGTTTTTAATTTACGTTTTATTTGAATTGGCAGTTGTTGGGATCATCAATTTATTCGCATTACATATTTAATAATAAAGAATACTACAATTTCATTAGTTCTTTATATGCGGTGGCCTGTAATTCGAATCGAAAGTAATGCTTTCGAAATGCAGACTAAATAACATACAAATTCGAATAGTTTTTGAATCGAATTACAGAGTAACCGTTTGATTTAATAAGTTTCAATTACACCACTATGATCGAAAAACTATTTGAAATTATTTATGTTTAAAAATAACGTACAGCATCCTTAGCAACCCTCAAGAAAATTTAACGCAATCAAATAAATTAAAATCCTGCTCAAATTCATTAAACTATTAAGTTATAATACTATATAAAGTTACTACAACCAAACCAAAAGGGTAATAAACTCTCAATGTATATTTTTAATTTTACTTATTTTAAAAATCATTTTAAAGAAAATTTAATTAATATAAAACAAAAGCATTAAGTAGTAGAAAACGGTTTAAAATGGCAATCACCTTTTTATGAAAGTCCGTCTACGCGTAAAAAGCATAACTAGAAAAAGAAAACAAAAATATAAACAATTTATTTCTTAAGACAACTAAAACAAAACGCACAAAAATATTGTTATATAAAGTTATATTTTGTTAATACATCAATGACAGAAAGTGTTAGAATCGTGAATGTGATAAGAAATTCTATAAAAGCACGTCACTTAAATTTTCTCCACTACTGTTTTCTGCAAGAAAAAATATATCTATACAAATCGGGATTCAAGTTGAAATTGTCTTCTATTCTTTCAGTTTATAAAATTCAATTCATTAACTTAAAATAATTAATTTAGCAATTTGCTTTATTCGGTTATTTTTGATTTGTAAAATATATTTAATTAATTCAAAAATACGTTATTTTTTCAAACAATCAAAATAAAATAATTAGCTATTAAACACCAGCTGTTTGTTTTTGAAAATAAAATAAATTCATATTGAAAATAAAAAAATTTAAATTTTTATTGTTTTTTTCCATATAAATTTCCAAACGAGAATTTTCATTTTATTTTCCAGGCAGTAATATTTTTACTGGTTAAAAGTACAGCAAAAAGGGAATCTGAACAAAAAAAATATAGAGTGGTTTGTATAAAACTTCAGTACTTAAGATAATGAATGACAAAAATTACATCTAAATGATAAACTTATAACATTGCATACAAATTATTCTATCTTCTTTTATATTTATGTGTTATTGTAAACTTTAACTTTGAACACTATGATTTTTTATTTTATTAAATAGTATTTTTATTATTATTTTAATTAAATAATTGCGTAGAAGTGTTTTCTCTCAGGCTGGCCTTTACAGACTTACGGAATCATTTAGAAATTTTGTTTACTGTGCTAAACTTTAGATTTCTGTTAAAGTAAAAATATGAGTCAATTTTTAAAATTACTCATTCTTTATTTCACAATTGTGTATGAGAGAAAATATCTAATTGAAATACAAAGACGTTTTGAATTATTTGAGAAGTTTCTAAAGTTAATTGAATTATAAAAAGAAATTTTCTTAAGAATTAGTGTAAATTGATCAAATTTATTTCAAATAGAGAGATGGTATTAATCACGTGTGATCACGCATGATCGTTAGTTAGTTAGAAGTTAGTTAGTACCAATGTTGCCAAGGGAAGGGGATCTCATTATAAATTTAGGGTTATTTTTTGTATTTTAAATTTTAAGAATTCATTTAGTTTTTTAAGATACAATTTTTTGCTGGAATTGTTTTAATTTGTTCATGTTTAAGTATTTCTTAAGATATTAAAATAAACTTTTAAAACCCGCTACTGGGAAAGAATATCAGATATAAATTCATACAAAACGAACGGGAAAAAAGAAAATTAGTTCAATAGTGATTACCATGAGCTGTTTATTTTGAAAGTGAGATGAGAAAAATAAATGTCAGTCATGAAAGTTCTTTAAGCTTTCTGTTGTCTTTTCTTATTGAACTAAATTATCTATATAATTATTAATCAAGACCAATTGTTGTAATGCTGTTTATGTTCACATTGTGCAGCTGATTTTGACAAAACCTATACCATATTAAAGGAACTTGCTTGCAGGCGTGCACAGTATATATTTTATTGATAGGTTTTTATTAGTGGAAATTTAGGCTATTGGTTGGTTTATATGACTGCGCAGTACGCTCAACCAATCTATTAGAGTCCAGCGATTCGGTTTTGACAATTTAGGGGGTTATTTGATTGATTTGAGAATATTTATTAAAATTTACTTGGCAACACTGGGTAGTTCAAAGTAGTTCGACATGAGTGAAATTTTTGAGTGATTTTTGCGTTAATAAAACGCGTTATGTGAAATATTTTTATGTATATGATTAGCGTGCAACTGTAACATTTTTGCTCGTGTGCGTATGTAATGGGGTGTAAAAAAATACACACAATACCATCTCCAATTTAAATTAGCCCCTGATTCACAAACATGAAGAACAACTTCGATTTGAAAATTTATATGGAAAGCATACAGTATTTTGAGTATTTTTCATAAATTTTTTTAAAGTTTTATTTCTTAATTCTGAATCAGGCCCTTAAGCTGGATTGACCCTTAAAATTTTTGTCAGGACACATTTTTTTCATATGTAGTTTGAAGAGAGACGTGTTTTTTGGTTTGTATAAAGAATAAGTTTATCATAAAATAAATCTAATGTAGCGCCTTTTATACATGATATACAGGGTCGGTCAACTTTGACTGAATGATTTTAAATGCTTATAAGTTTCTTATTTTTACAGTTTTTTCTTTTATTTTGTTTTGCAGGTAATAAACAATTAAAAAAAACTTTATAATGTCATCATACTCAACGCATGAACGTGTTAAAACGGTAGACTTTTATTATTTTTCCGGACGATCAATTGTTACAACACAAAGAAAATACTGCTGTCAAAATTTTAATACTGCAACAGAATCAGAAACCGTCTCCGGGGCGGTATATCGGACCATGTTGGAAAATTGTGTACGTCCGGTAGTTCTCAATAAGCCTGACATATGGTTCAAGCTACAGGTCATACCACGAGACACAATCTCTCCTGATTCTACGAGAAATCAGTCTGTCGAAGTTGGCCCAACCTGTACACACATAAATATTTAATAAAAAAATATTAGAAAAACTAATATTTCGAATTGATCAATTTTTATCGGAAAACTGTTGTAATAGTTTCACATACTTTTAGAGAAGCTATTTTTTTAATTACAAATTTCATGATACCACGAATAAATTCAATAAAAATATTTGCTATTTTCTCTCAAATATTATACATAAAACAAATTTAATGAATTTTTAATTCTTTTAGGCACGATTCTACAATTCATTTTTGTCATTTTCTTGTCACATTCATCAATCGTTCTTTTCTAATTAAAGTTAAATAAAACTATTAATAAAAATGCAAACTAAAAAATTACCTAATTATAAACGAATGGAAATTGAAATTATAATACTTTTATGTTTAAAATATGGCACCTATTAAAGTGCGTTTAAAAATAATACAAGACAATAATAAGAAAAGCAAAACTAAACACACAAATTATAATGCACACAATACTTTGTATTCACAGCGTTGAAGGTAAATTATTGTTAGAAAAGCACAAACCTGAAAAAAAAGAAAATTAGATTGAAAAAATGTCATTATACATATGTAAATGATATATATATGTAATTGTTAAAATGCTTAAAATACATATCGTTCGTTTGCTGCAAGGACGTCATAACTCAAAAAAAATAGTTTTACAGAAAATGAGTTTAAAAATTTCATTTCCGACCCCACTTAATGGAAAAACACAAAACTTTCTCCTCTCCGATATGAGTATAAAATATTAATGAAATTTTTACACAATATGAAGAACGTTAATTCTACATTAACTCAAAAATCGTGTTTTTTTAATTATAACGTTGTTGCAGCAAATGTACATAATTTTAAAATGTATTTAATTGAAATGTGTATGTACTATAATTGAAAAGTATTGGAACTACTATTTATTGAATGGAATATTAAGCTAATTTTGTTACAAAAGACACTGCAATTTTCTTCTAGTTCTGTACACAACTGACGGAAGTAAAAACTAATATATGCTAGTGCCAACCTGCGCAAGAATGTATGTCAACAGATGTACAAAATTCACATAAGCACTTATAGATATCTATAAAGTCTAATATGATTGATCTGAAACCTTATAAGACTTGAATTTGTATACGAAACATATACATATGTATGTAAGTAATGGAAGTAGGTATGTACAAAAAGTAAATAAAATTTCATTTAAGTTTTATTTTTAATCAATATTGCATGTTTTTCCTTTAAAGTAATCTTTAGAAATGTAAGTACTATGCACATTCACAATTGCTTCGGTTTTTTAAATTTATTTTTATTTAAATACAAATTTGCAAATACAATACATACAACGAAAGGCATACAATATTAAGAGGATAAAATTCATTTAATGGTGATCTGGAATGGTATGCAAATGACCTGATCTAATAAATGAGGACTTTTTTGTAAATCTGACAATTTTTGTTCTTAACTCCGACCAAAAAAGTGAGGTGTAATGTATGCTGTACCTCTGAAGCGTTTTGCTTTGGCTGAAAATCTGCTGTCATTTTTAAAATACATTACAAATTCAATATTCTTTTTCTAATTTTTAACTAGATTTATAAATTTTCTGTCCTAAAGAATAGTATTCCTGCATTTTTATTTATTTATTTATTTATTTATGTATGTACGTATTTTGTTGCAACTTTAGAAAAAACAATTATTTGCCGAAGATGTTTACCAAAATTTATTGCAATTTAATGTTGTTTGAATTATCTCAGATATTTTACAATGTAACTGACCTTGACTTCTGTTCTTTGTTATCATTGAATTTCTATTGTATCTTTCCGCAAATAATTACATATATTATTTAACATCATTATAATTACATATGTACATACATATTTGTATGCATCAATAGCTTTGAAAATAATTGTATCATTTCATTGAATTCAATAAATATTGATAAACGCAACAAATAATAATACTTACAAATTAATTGGATAATTATATTAAAATCTTAATTTTTTATTCACTTTTAAAATAAATCTTGATTTTATTGTATTTTCTTTTTAATTGAAAAAAACCTACACCACTTCCATTTTTAATGATAATAATACCGCAACTGACAGCTGTTCAATTGATTTTTTGTTTAGTATCAGGTGGTATGTTCAGTGTATACTTACGTTTCAGTTGCAAAAACTAGTATACTTATAGTGCAATCATGGAAACCGTTATTGAAAATCCGTTAAAATTTACATATTCACAGCATATGAAAAAATTATGAATCTACATAATTGAAGATTAATCAGAAATCAAATTTTAAATTATTTAACACAACACGACTGTACTGTAGACTGAAAATCACTCTGAGGAGAACAAAGCCCATAATAAAACCCATGGCAGTAACATAATAAGTCTCCTTAATTTTATTGAATTATTACATTTAGAAAATTTTTGAAAATAATGAAATTTTATTTAAACATGACTTTCAGAGTGAGTCTCAAAATAAAAGGACAAGAAAATACGCTCTTAAAGTAAAGTAATTTATATTTTAAAAAAGCTACATTAGACTTATTCTGTTTCCTCATTAAGTAACTTTTTGTAGAGTTTTGGAATCTATTTAAAATGAAAAAATGTTTGTTGCAATAAATTACAAACCTGAAATCATTACAAACAAGAACATAGAAAATTGACAGGTTGTTCCATTTCAGTATTTTTTTAATTGACCATACAATAAAAGCGATTTCTAAATTTTATTTTCTTTGGAACCACTACATGAGAACTATTTTTTATTAAAGATTCTAAACGTTTTGTATTTACAATGTTACTCTTAATATAAAAACACAATAAAAAAAACATATATTTTCGTAAAAAAAATCAGAAGAGATTAGAAGAACGATTTTAAAATCAACCGAAATTTTTCATTTTGTTATTATGACATTCCATATCGAGTGAAATGTATGTATGTATTGTAATTTAAGATGATAGTTTCCGATATCAAGTAATGAAACTACTTTTTCCATTCGATACGTCAGTACTAATCATATATACATACATACAACTTAATATTTAATTTTAATTTTTAATGATTGTTCATTAACATTTGGAAAACATACATATATTCGTAAATCTATTAAATTTGCTTAAAAATTACATACATATCGCTGCGATGATTTGATCACTCGATACGTATCGAAATATTATTTGATACGATAGTCTTCTTTATATCTAATGAGGTGATTAGACCTCTGTTTTTTTATTTACGTGCTAATTTTGGTTATTTGATTAATGTGCATATATGTATATGTATGTATGTACATATGTATGTATACTTGAATGACTCATCTGATTTAGAAAAAGTCCCCGTTGATATTGTAAAAATGTCCAAACAATTTTAAAATGGAATTTAATCACTTGTGCTTTTTATACAATGCCCTATAAATAAAGATGGAGTATTTTGAAGTTATTATGTTTTGTGTTAAAACGCAAAACTATGAATAGCAATAATTATCAACAAGTATAGAATTATGAGTCTAACATGACTTTTTCCCCCAAACGTTTTTCTTTCAGGCTAATAACTTTGAGCCTAACGTTTGTTTTTATCACAGGGTAGACCAGAGGTGACACGAACAGCATGCTATTGCTGTATCTGTCGCACAGTAACTCGTAAACAAAGAATTTTTCATGTTTTGTTGTGGTTTTGTATTCTTATTAATTTCTGACTCACTAAAAAGAGTTGCAGAAAAATATTAATTTAAGCAATATAAATGCAAAAAGTTATATAACATTAAAAATAATATAAAATAAGAATTATTCGTGATATATAGAAGAAGTAAATTGCAATACAATTCATCATTTCTTACTTCCAAAATGCTTAATTTTGTTTTGTTTATTTTCCCTCATCCTTACATTATATTGCTATCTCTTTTTAACAGTAACTCGTTGAACAAAAAAGCTGATTTGCTCCAAAACATAACCTCAAAGTTTCATCTCTGGTCTACCCTGTGGTTTTTATTGAAACTGAAGCTTATGAAGTGCTAGCCATACCTCTTACACTTTGTCTTGATGTGCAATCAATTTATTAATACATAGAATTTGGATCTTCTCGACAGCTGTTCTCAGTGTTTTGTTCTACCATCATTGTTAAATCCGCGGAATATGAAACAGAACTCTGGATTTCGGATTTTATCATGTGCAATGTAACAACCACAAACAAAAGTATCAATTAGATGTAGTCCACATTAGTAAAATTTTATTTTTTGAATAAGTAATGAAATACATAGATATACGAGTACATACATATATCAATTGTAGTCCTATCTCGCTCTTTCTCACTAGAAAATCTGCAACAAAAGTTGCAAAGAGATAGCTAATTGCTTAAGCACTGCCAAACAGATTGCATCACATGAATTTCTTAGAAATTTATTTTAAGACCCGAAAATATTGTGAAGTGGTTTCCAAATATCACTACAGCCAAATTAGCTCTTTAATTTGAGTTCTTTCTTCATTCTCCGCAAATATTTATTTTACTATTATGTACTTTACACATGACATTAAAAATTTATTGACCCTCTTAAGGCACATATCACGTAAAATGCAATTTTTTAAGAATTATTTACTCTTGTTGTTTTTTCAGTGATTTATTATTACTTAGTTTTTTTTTTTTGCTCTTGACCAACAATATAGCAAAGTCACACGACTTAATGATAAGAAGCCTTAACAATCTAGTTATTTTTCTGATTTTTGGAAAATTTCTAGGTATAAAAGAATTATTGGTTCACTGGAAAGTTATTAGTATTTTTTAAACATATTTCGCATTATGTCGAAGGTTTTATTTGGTACATTAGCCCTTCTTATTTGTGGCCAAGCGATTTGTGGCATTACTATAATTTCCAAGGCGGGATGGGGTGGTGCGGACGCTTCTAGTAAAACATTTTTAGACAACGGTTTATCTTATGCTGTAGTGCACCATACTGCCGGTGCCTACTGCTCCACCAAAGCCAGTTGTATTCAACAAATGCAAAATATCCAAAGCTATCATCAAAAAACTTTGGGATGGAACGATATTGGCTACAACTTCTTGATCGGTGGTGATGGCAGTATTTATGAAGGTCGTGGCTGGAATGTAATGGGTGCTCATGCCCTCAACTGGAACTCAAAATCTATTGGTATTTCCTTTATGGGAAATTACAATAATGATAAGCCCACTGTTCATCAAATTATCGCTGCTAAAGAATTATTGGCCGTTGCTACTGCTCGTGGTCAAATCAAATCGGGCTATATTTTGTACGGCCATCGTCAAGTGGGTTCTACTGAGTGTCCTGGCGATAATTTGTTTAATGAAATCAAGAAATGGTCTAACTGGAAGGCTTAAGTTAGGTGTTGAGTATTTTTTCTTTTAATAAAAGTATGATATCCCAGCTGTAGCACTCATGAATTTTATATATTAAAATGATAATGAATTCAAGGTATTTCCCCCTTTTTGCGGATGCGCCGTTACTCTGGAATTCGCAATCTGGAATTATGCACTTTCCAATTCGAAAACTTTTTCTTTTGATTCTATTCATACGAAGTTACTCCCCTAATCTCTTGATTAATTTGTTTGGTTCCGAAAAGTCCTATTTACTAACTTCGCGTTATGAAAATAATTTTCGAAAATTGAGAAATTACTGATTTCACCTTGATTTTACATAATCTAAAAGGCTATTCGGACTATTTTTACGACACTGTCTGTTAAGCCCCGGGAGCAAAGGCGTAATTTTCTATTAATATTTTATAATAATTACTATATATAGCAAATTACTGTAAGTAGGTTACTGTTTCGTTTTTATGTTAATTAGGATATTACTTTTTAGTCCTAAGCTTTCTTATGTTTGTTTTTCATTTTAATTGTATTGTTTTTTATAAAGGCTCAATAAAATATACCCTACCTTACGACACTGTCATCGACGATTCTTGAACGCTTTGTCTCCTGTTAAACATTTTTAGCGACAATATCTTAAATATTCACCCTTATTCCAGTTGGCGACATCGACGTCACGTCAACACAATACCAAAAAATTGGGGTTTGTCTACCCGTTGTCGAAAGCAACTGACTACTATTGACAGGCTCATGTTATTTTCTAGACCTTATAGAATAGAAGTACACTTTCATAAGCACAAAATTGTTCTCGAGATCGAGTAGATAAGTTCCAATTTTTTGGCATTGTGTTGACGTGACTTCGATGTCGCCAACTGGAATAAGGATGATTGCCTCTAATAAAACTCGCTCAACGACATTATGACAGAATATGTTTCATATGTCGTATTATGCGACCCATATACTCGCAATATAATTGTGCAACTTTTCATATTCTACAATAATATCGTTAAAAGTAAAAGGTGACACAATATTTTGGCAACACACAAAATAATTTAGATTTTTATTGCACAACCGAGAAAATTGCGATATAGTTTATAATTTTATGTTTATTTTGTTCTCGTGAGAAAAGTTACTCTATATTAAATTCTAAATCAATGCATTAAAGTGGCGATAAGATATACAATATTCACCCTTATTGTGCTTTGCATTTTTGTGGCGAAAGTCGGACGTTTTTAAAAAAATTATGCCGTAGTTGGCAAAAACGCCAATATATACGAAACAAACTGTCGTTAAAACGGTAAAGTGTTTGGCGTATTTGTGTGTCAAAAGTTTCTAAAATTGTCGTTAAGAATTTTGTTCACGACATAATTCAATTTAATGAATTATTTATAAACAACTATTTTTGAAATTTTTTGCAACAGGTTGTTTCATAAATACTTTTTTTCTTTTACAAAAATTTTACACGGTAACATAAGATTTTAAATTCGACAGCAACTACGACAGTTGGCGTAATGCGACTACGCCAATCACAATAAGGGTGATTATAGTATAAGATATGGGGCGCTTTATATCAAAATTTGTTAACGACAAGATGAGCGACAATGTCTTAAGTTTTTTATTCATTCAAACGAATATGCTAAATTTTCGTTCTTTATAATTTAGTGAGTGTTGTAGCTAAGGCGGTAAGCGTGTTATAAGCTTGTAATGAATTGGACGGACGGTCTAGGTTCGTATATTCGTCTTGACATCAATAAAAAAGGTTTTTAATTAAGAAATTTGAGATTGATATATCCGTCCAAGAATTATAACTCGATTTTTACGATTTAAGCCAAATTTGTTCGAAAATAAATAAAAATAAAAAAAAAAAAAAAAATGTCGTTGACTGCTTGGTCCGGCTGTCCTTAATATGTATGTCGTGGAGGAATTAATATTGTCGTGAACCCGTCATTAAGGATGTCTTAAGAACGTGGCCAACTGGGTGTACGCATTCATGTTTATGTGTGAGTGTATGTATGTTTGTTTGTTCTTCTTAACTTTTGAACGCCTGATCTGATCAGCACAAAATTAACCAGCAAAAAAGGCACTAGGAACTAAGTGCCCAATGAACCAAGTTTAAAAAAAAATGTAATAAACTAAGTCCTAAATCCAAATCGTTGTTGTTCCTCTCCATATAAAATTTTGGGTACTTAGTTCATGTCTATTTCGGGGCTTGGTTCATTAGGGACTTAAAAGTTGAGGGAGCTTAGTTCATGGTGTAACAAAACCCCACTTTTTAAATGAATTAATTCCTAAAATAATGAAAAGACTTCGGTCGTTTTTGAGATCGGACGATTCGTCATTCCTTGGATCGCTTTTAAGGGTTCTCCCCAATCGGCCGTTCTTAAGGATTTTTCCTCTCTGTATATCGAAAAATGGCTTCGCGAAATAAAAATTTTTTGCCGACATGACTTTTGGTTGCACTTATTGTATTTCTCTTCCATGTTTGTCATATAAAAGCTTCACAGAAAAGATAGTACGTGTGACCCATTGAAGGCCGGCTATGCAAAAAATCTTTGTTCAGAGAAGTCAATTTTCCATATGCAGAAAAGAGAAACTATTCGATTTACAGAGAAGAGAAAATCCTTAAGTTGCCAGCTAGGCAACGAAGATACTATTCGATATACTTCACACAAATAAAAAAAATTTCACTTTAATCTTAAATATGAAAATAAAACACCTTTTTAATATTTTCTCTTTTTGCCACAAATTTAAAAAAGCCGTAATAAAGCTTTTTTTAAAAAGCCTTAAACTTTAACAATCAAAATTTGTGGTTTATTTATATATTTTTTATAATAAGTTTTATTTTTAATTAAAAACTATAATATTCGAATATTTTAATGTATTTTTTTTTTGTATGCATGTGTATTTGTTGGTGTATTACATACAATATATAATAATTGGGTTCTTTTTGTTGTTTTTTTTCTTTTTTTTATAAAAAGTCTTATTAGTTAATGATATAAGTATAAATATTTATATAAAATAAATTCATAAGAAAAATAAGAAAAAGAGACAAAAATTATGAAATCAATTCACAATACTTAAAAAAATATAAATAAAATGAATACCTAGAGGCGAATGCTCGATTCGAACTTTAAATTTAACATGTACGCATGAGCAAAAACCAAATATACGTTTGATAACTTATGCCTCTATTTCGCAAAACGCAAATCTAACCATTAAAAATTGTTAATGGAAAATATTGAAATTACAAAAACAAATATCATTGAAAATCGGCCAACGCTCATCTATGCGTTTTAAGATTGATGATGTTTGCATTTTCGCCTCTATGTATAAATAGAAAATATATTTATTGATTTAATTTAGATTTTTAGAGGGAAAGTAAAACTCAAAAACTAAAGAGGACATTATAATATTTGCTACTAAAAATAGTTAAATAGAAAATTTTGTTAAATTGTATTGAATTTTTTGTAAATATTAGAAACAACTACATTTATTTTTATTTAATTCATAAATTTATAATTTGTATTGACAAAACTTTTATTTTTCTGCCTGGTGTTTTCAATAATAAGTGTCATTTTAGTAGAAAGGTGTATTTATATTTTAAATATGTATGTTATGAATTTTTACGTATTCCCAGGAAAATCTTTGCAAAACCAATTTTTAAACTTTACAACGCTTTCCCAGAATTAGTTTTGAAGCTGACAATTTCAGACACAAACTATTTGACAGTAAATGTCAAACAGAAGCTATGTACATACAAACATACATATAAATAGTTGTAGAACAATTTTACGTTTTCCTGGGTTGTTTGTTTTAAATAAAAAAAATTAAAAAAAAAATTTTTTAAAACCTAATATGAATGAAATAAAATGATATATTAAATGCTTTTTGGCATTTATTAATAGAAATATGATTCATGATGTCTTTTTATCGGTTTTCTTATTTATTTGTATATAGTTTTTGAAGCATTTTTTTATTTGTTCATTAAATATAAGAATCTAATGAGTGCTTTGTTAGTAGAAAGAGAAGCACTTCTATTTATTTCATTGTTTGGTTTTCTTCTTTTCAATTCATTTCTTTTCATTCAATTATTTTAGGAATATTAAAGATTAAACTTTATTTTTATGTTTTTAAAAATTAAAGAGATTTTTCTTTATAAAAGGACCTGCATATTATTAGTTTATTTATTTTTATTTTCTAAATATGTATGTGGTATTAATTTTGTTTACAAACCAATCAAACTTTTTTGTTATCTTTGAAAATTAAGAAGAATCTTTTCTGTTTGGAAAGTAAAGAGATTTATAACAATAATGGAATTTTTTCTTTTACAAAAGCTCGATAAAATTATGTAGTTTATATTTACAGTATTTACTTAAAAACCAAATTTTTGTATCAATAATTTTTACAAAAAAAAAAAAACAAAGAGACGAATATTTAATTTAAACAAAAAGTTTAACAACAGAACCAATATGGAAATACATCATCCATACATCCATTCTTTCAATTGAAGAAAAAGTAAATTTTGAATTTTTTAAAACTTTTACATAAAATTTTCATTCATCTTCCAAGCCAAACACAATTCTCCTTAATTTCTTAACAACAACCCCAAAAAATAAATTACCTTGAAAAACTGTGATGTAAAATTTTAAAAACCGTTTTAAGCTTGACTTTCGTTATTATTAATTTGAGCATTATTAGTAGTAGCCTGGGTTGTAGAATTAGAGTTAGTAGAAAATAAGCCATCAGTTCTAGCAGATGACTCTTGGGAGGATAAAACCGGCTCAATTATTACTTCATTGTAATTTGGAGGTGCAACCAAAACTTTATCAGCAGCATTAACAGTATCCATGCCACCAGTTGCACCTTCCTCTTCTGTACCACTATTGACAACAGCAGTATTTTCATTACGTCTCATGGTCGGTGTATTGTTATTGATATGAACCGTATTGTTATTGTTCGAAGAATCATTATTATTATCCTCTTCTCCGTTAGCGGCAACACTAGGCGAATTATTGCGCTCCTCTTGAGTTTCATAATTTGACATGGCCACTTGGTAAGATGGTGGTGGAGCTTGTTTCATATATTGAGCAACAGCCTCATCATAATTGGGCAATAGAGTAGAATAAGCTCTCTCTTCAGCACCCAAATTATTTGAAGTTAAATCGGGTATACCTAAAGGTAATAAAGTACGCATACTTTGTTGACGCAACGTCAAGTACTTGTAGCAACGCCAGACAATACCAATGGCATAGGCCTTTAGGAATACAATGCACACGAAAACGATTAAAACGACAATAACCAATTCTTCGGGAGACAATTCTAATAATTTTTCACGCCAGGGCAAACGGTGTGATTCATCAATTAAACGATGAATGGCTTGTAAATAACACAAATAACCAGCCGCAGTTAGACTTAAAAGAAAAGAAAAGACGAATAATTATAAGAAAACTCTTTTATTATAAATATTGACGAAATTAACACTTACGTTGTAATAGCAAAATCAAATAATTGCAAACAGAAAAAGGGCAATAGATGAGATGGTTTACCCTTAATGGCACCATAAATCATCATCATTGTTATGGCTATCATACAAGTACAAACTAAGCCACCCATATCATAGTTTTCTTTAAATTTTAATAAAAAATATACAATAATTAAAATCTTTCACTATATATAATCTTAATACGCAAAAAGAAAACTTACGATATTGTTTACGATAATTGATTGAATGATCACGATACGCATAGGGAGGATCAACTTTACTCAATGGTGTTGGTAAGGCCGGTGCATTAAGATCCACATTATAATCATAGCTATTTTCCAATTCCTCAATCATATGCGGATTACGCATAATAACGGCCAACAAACTCAAAGCCAAAATATTTAGAAACTATAAAAAGTTATTTAAATTTGTGTTAAAAATTAGTTGTTAATATAAATTGTTCTATTATATTTTTTCCACCTTTGGTTTTTTAAATGTATCTAATTTATCTCGAGCTATAGGACAATTTTTTATAAAAAACGTTTATAAAATTTTATTAGATAACCGATATTTCGCCACTTCCTAGTGTGGCTTCTTCAGGGAAATATAAAATTTTTTAAATAAAAATAAAATTAAAAAAAATTTATATTTCCCTGAAGAATCCACACAAGGAAGTGGCGAAATATCGGTTATCTAATAAAACTTTATAAACGTTTTTTATAAAAAAAATTTACCTATAGATAAATTAGATTCATTTGTTAATAAAAATTTAAGTTTTAAATAAAGTTAACAAAAAAATGTCAGGTTTACTCTATTTAACATTTCTTCAAGACATTTACACGAAATACATTCTCAAAGTGAATTGGCGCTAACTAATAATAAACACATTATCGTAGTACGGTTGTTTCCGTTCTGCCGTGTTAGTTGAAATTAACTGATGTTAATTTATCCCTTGTGCCCTTGGAATACTGTGTCATATCCAATTCTTTCCACAAAAATGTTACGAACTTTGGATTACAACTACTAACAATCAATTAAATTCGAAAAATAATCACATTAAATAAACCATATCTCTCTCAAGAAGAGAGATGTCAAGCTACATATGAAAAAATTTGTTCGGAAATAAACTTTATAGGTGAATCCAGCTTAATATGCAATCACTGAGAATCTTTTGTTAAAAATAACCTTTCTACTGATTGTTTTAACAATGTACCTTACTTATCGTATAAGATTTGTAAATAAAAATTTACCATTTAAAAAAGTTGGATTTATTAAAAACAATTTTAAATGCAACTAGATGATAGTAAAACCAAACACACTTATGCCGTTTTAGTTTCTTAATAAAAATTTAACATTTCTTTTACTTTTTATAAAAAAACTGCAATTCAAAGTTTTCTTAAGATACAAATTTTTAGTTGTAATTTCTAATAAACTCACTATTTCAAAAAAATCATTAAATTGTAAATTTTCAATAAAAAGGGCAAAAAATGTTGCACTTTTGTCTAGAATAGAAAACGCCATTACTGAATAAAGTACACGCAACCCCCGGTTTATGCGATTGATCTGTTCCACAAGCAAAAAAACGTCTTGTAAAATCTATGGATGTGTTCGTCAATTTAAAATAACGCATAAATTTGAATTGATGTATGAAAAGCCGAACAAAATCGCATAAAAAAGTCAACATAAAATTTATTTCATTTACAAAAACTATATAACAAATGAACAAAAATACTAAAATTGTAATTTTTATTAAGAACAGTTTAAGGATCAGTCTCGCTAAAGTATTCCAAGCCTCATTATTTTTAATCGCTCTTATAGTTGATTCACCCAGTTGACACTTCTTTCCAAGTGCAGTGTATTTTGCATTTGATATTCTATTTAGAATTTCAATTTTTATTTCGAGAGACATTACTTGCCGCTTTTTTATTTTTTTGATGGATGGTGTTAGCTGGACTAACACACATACAAATATGTATTTTTGAAACAAGAAATTCAATATAATAAGGGAAATATAAGTTGCATTTTGTGTTATCTTTTCTTTTAAGGCATTTCAACTAAATTGTATACCTACACGTAGAGTTCTAAGTTAAGATTTTTCTCATGGCGGCGTTATAATTACGTAGACTAACTATCTGGGGAGCCCCGTAGACTAGTAGATAGCGTACTAGACTATTAGTCGGGGGGTCGCAGGTTCGATTCGTGCCTAGACCCTGGGAGTTTCTGCAGACAAGCCAAAATGGCTTCGCGGATCGTGTTTGTTCTTTAAAAAAAAATAAAAATCTAAAATAAGTATGTTCGAGTACCGAAAATTTTTTACACATTTTTACTGAACTTTACTGCATTTTACTAAATTTTGTTTCGTTTACTCGAGTTACAGTAAATGAGAACACAAATTGAGAGCGTAAAGCGACAGTTCATGGCTGAGAATTTAAAAATTTTTACTGCAGAAATTTCTTGTAGTAAAATTTTGTAAAACAGAAAAACATATGATTCAAAAGGAAAACAAACAAAAGTAAGTATACAATTTTTAAAAAAAATATTAAAAAAAAAAACTGGGACAAAATAATAAAAATTAAATAAATTATTTTTAAAATATTCGTTCGTTAAACATGTACGTAGTATATGCCTTTTAAAAGAAAAAAATGTCTTAGAAACCATTTACAGCCATTTTCGTTATTTTGTTATTTCCTTGGTAGTCCTTAAGGTAGTCAATAGCAAAAACACAATAGCACATTAGGAAAATCAAATAAAATGAAAATAAACACATGGAAACGATTATAGAAAATAATTTGTTTATATTTTCTTAAAATATTCGTGTTATAATTAATATTGCATCGATTACCAACAACAAAGAGTTGAGTAGTCCACTATATTGATTTGCAAGCATCTGTTTGCTTAAACTTACTAATCTTTACAATTTTCCGTCCATTTACTGCATTTTACTGCAGAAGTACTCGAACGCAGCTAATAACTTGTCTTTTACTTTGTTTATTTGTTTTTTTTTTTTTAATTTCAAAAAACCACATGAATATGAATTCGCTCAAAATGAACACGCATAAAGCGAGGTTTGAAAGTCTGACTTAAGTGAAATTAAAGTGAGGAGGGAATGCACCATAAGATAAAATGAATGATATTAAATTCGCTGCATTTTTTTTGGAAACTGTGTGTTCGCTAAACCGGGATACCACTGGATTTGTGTTATTACAATTCATATAAATATATTTGCATCAATGCTTTCTCTTTGCTACCAATAAGTGCGATGCTGTGCAATGTATGTTTCTTGAGTATACATTTTTTAAATTGTATAAATTTTAAAGTATTTTACGGCTTCATTCGAAATGAGGAACATTTTTCTTGAAAGTTCGGAATGTTAAAACTTATTTCTGAAGTTTTTTCCTCGAGTTTTACGTAGAATGCGAAAATACTAGGGACTTGTTTACATATAAAGTAACGCGATTTTGACATTTTTAACCCTTTCTTGGTATTTTAACATGAGTATAATACAGTATAATTCCGTAACAAACTTTCAAACAATACCCTAAGTTCGTTACATATGTAGTTTGCAACAGTTCTTTATACCATTACACCGGAAGCAATGAGGCTATATAAAAATTTTGATATAAAAATAAAATACATATTTCTTATTTAATCTTTATTAATTTGTTTCAAACTTCTATTTAAAATTTTATAGGTTTGCTTGACTAAAGCTAAGAAAATTTAAAAATTGTAGTTCTTACATAAGATATTTTGAATTAAAACTTTACAAATTCGTTGTAAGGTTCAAGCATATATTTTTTATTAATTTAAACGTACTATGTATTATTTATATAAATAAATATTTCGTAAATATTTCAAAACAAAACAAATAAAAACACCTGACAATACGTACATATTATAATTCCATTTATTTAGTTATCAGTTTATTTAAGGTGTTTTTAATCTGAAGGTATTAACCCGTTTTGTCACGGTAATATTAAATAATTATCGATTTGTTGTCATGAGCGTCATCAACATATATGTATGTATCTACATTACAATAGTATTAAAAAAGCAAACAAAATGAGAAGAGAACATGCATGAAAGCTGGATGTCAAGAAGCAAAAAACAAATGTCTTCGCACATGGAATAAAAACAGAATTAATTTTCATAAAAATTACAGAGTTGGCAAGCAATTATATACATAAATTAAATTAATATTAAAAAAAATTATATTAAATTTCTAAAATAAATTCTTTTGGTAAAAATTGGTAAAAAAATCAAAATCAACTACGAAATTAACTAAGTCCGATTTTAACTGTTAATCAAAACTTGTATTAAAATTCTTTCAGAAATTTAATTTCTTTCTGTGTGCACATACATGTACATACATATGTATGTATGTATATGCTTATGTATCTTTGATCATTTTCATCATTGCTACTTTCTGAATTGAAAGCTATTATTGTACATAAAGTATAAACTACAAAAAGATTTGGAAAAAAGAACTTTACAAAATCATTTTAATATATTCATGACAACGTTTCATGTGATTTTCACTTTACAAAGCTAAAAATGTACTACTGTATATTCAATGTAATTTTATAAAAAAAAATGTTGCTTACTTTTGCATTTATAAAAATATCAAAATTCATTTGTAAACAAAATATGAGGCCATTTAAATGGGAAATACAAAACCTATTGCGTGTGTATATTTGTTTAAAATAGAGTAATTTATTAACAGTTTGTTTTTAATTTAAAAGGAAAAACAGAAAATTTTCTAAAGTATTTTCTACTTACATACTGTTGTAGTTCATATTATTGACTCTTTTTTGCAAAATCTAAAAATTATCTTGAGTGTCCTTAATATGTCCGCATTACTAGAGTATCCGGATTATAGATGTTAATTTTCGTTTTCTTGTTTTACTAAGATATTTGCCGGGAGCAAGCACTTAATTTACAAAAATTTTTATTATATATATCCACACAAAAAGATAAGATTGTTACTGTCTAACATTAATACCATTATATCAAAACATTATAGATTTAAGTTTTCTTTATAATACTATTTTAATTATTTACTTTGTAATATTTGTTGTTGAATTCTCAAATAAGCTTAACTTAACTTAATTTAAAAATAAATTTACTATAAATATAATTATACCTATTTTAAAAAATTGTTAAAAATAGAAATTGAATCGATTTTATAATTATTTATGATGTTTTTTATAGTAGTTCAATTTATAAATGAACCTAGAAAAAATTTGAAATACTATGTATTCAATTGCATTTTTAAAATATTATGCAAACAAAATAAATATGTTTATAAATTAACATATTTATTTTCTCTTATTTATTTTTTGTAAATAATGAATTGAGCTTTGTTTTGAGGTTTCAGAAGACTTTATTTGCTGTTTCTTTTTTATTTAATTTTTCTAAAACTAATAAATCCATTTGTAACGCATAGACGAATAAATTATTATAGCCTCATTATTACTGGTTTTGTTCAGAGTACTGTAAATGCTGACATCTGAATCACCTGAATGACAAAATGAATGAAAAATCGTATGCAAACTCGTTTTGAACCGTCGCCCAATCATTCACTCAAACTAATAAAACCATAATTTCAAAAATTCTGAAAGTATACGCGTATTACGGTAAAAAGTTCCGTTATTATGCAAAGATCATCGCATGAATAAATAAAAAAATACTGCCTGGATTATAGAGTTAAAAAGGTATGCTGTCCGGTTTGCAGAAGTGTCTGCATTATAGACATGTTTCCGAAGAATTTCGTGTCCGGATTATCGAGATAGTACTGTACTCATAATTACAAATCGCCTACTAATCAATTAAATTCAACAACAAAAACCTTCATATCGCTCATTTTTTGCAACATCGTCATAACTCAAAAAATGCAATCCTTGAGTTAATAATACAGAAATTATGACAATAACGAATGTTCATAATTTATTTTGTATAAGAAGTTCATACAAATATCTTGTATTTTCACCTCTTAATAGAAGACCATTATTTTACTTTTCTATTAAGTTGTGTGTATATTAAAAACTTTTTTTAGTTATGACGACGTTGCAGCAAATGAGCGATATCTATATATGTACATATATCAGAGGAAAGATTAAATAAAATATATGTATTTACGTATGTATATTTAAAGCAAACAAAAAATAAACAAATTGATTTATTGAAAAAATTAACTATACGTGAATTAAAATGCAAGAAGCAACTCAAACCACCCATCAATAACAGCAACAATAACTACATACTCTATAATGACCCTGAACAAGGCCACGTATTATAGAAATATGTACAACAAACTTGTACCAACACAACAACCTCGACTGCAAAATCTGCACACGTATAATCAAAAAAGTTAATCTGTTATCCTTTCAATACTTTAAATATTAATAGGTAAATGGGTAAAATGTCCTTTCTTTTCAGTTTCTTTTGTTTTCAATATAGTTTTTTCTAATTCCTGTTTAATCTAACTTACCAAATGCCAAAGGCCAATCATAATGGTGGCAGTATGAACATGTAGGCCAAAACAACATGTCCACTCCTTGCTGCGCTGCAACTGCTGATGTGGACCCATTTTCAGACGGATCCTTAGCATTGCCAAGACCGGCTTGTAAAGTGTAGGAAATTACTCCTGTTTTCTTCTTACAATGTATCACCAAGTGGTAAAACTTTCGCTGTAAAGGAATTTTTCGAAAAATTTATTTTTTATATTTTTCACTTCACTTTTTATCAATACATCGCACAAAAGCTGAATACACAAGAAAAATTTACACAAAAAAATTGTGAAATTTTTTTCTATTCGAGCTTTTGCTGAATTTGTTTTTTATATAAAAGGATGTGGTAAATATACCTTTTGCACGAATATTTATTAAATAATTTATATATTTATTAATTTTTTGATTTCTATAACCCAAGAAAGCTTTCGATACGTGATTTTCAAGTGAAATAATACGCAATACAGAAAAAAATTGTCACCCCTCTTTTTGTTTTGTTATCTGTCTCTTTTTCAGGTTTTCTTTTGATCAATCACAAGAAGCTATTAACATAAGAGTTACTGTGATGCCATGTTTCTATTTCGATTAATATGTGATGTGTACGCTCCGATATGTAACTGATTTGAAAATATTGGAATTTTTTATTAATTTTGCTTATGTACATATATACAAGATAAAATGAATAGGAGTGGGGTTTACACTTGTTTATAAAAACGAGTCTTTGTCTAAAATAAGAGAACCATTACAAATTTGTATGAAAAAATACCCAAATTGTAAATGAAAACGGTATTTTGATATAAATTTGAAGCGTTTTGAAAAGCTTTGTTTTAGAAAATGAATCATTATTTGGCACGATACAAAGAAAGAGATTGGGAAATTGGAAATTTTTAGGTTTTCTATATTTTTTATATAAATATTGTAATATGTTTGTATGTTCTCGGGTGTAATTCACAGTCTATGCTTTATTCACCAATCATATACAAATTATTGAAATAACGGGTTTTTATCAAGGGTCCAAATAACCATTCAACACAAACTAGTAACATGTAACACTTTATACTAATATGGCATTATTTTATAAAACATCTGATTAGTAGCACGTTCTTACACAATATTTAATTTTCTTGTTATTGTTTTCTTATTCGATTTTTATTAGTGTAAATTATTTTTCTTCTCCGAAATCGTTTTTTAAAACGCGCGGTTTAGTAACCACAAAGTAATACCCTGTGCTAGTAACATATATATCTTTTAATTCTAGCCTTTAAAATTTTGTGAATCTCGTAATTCATTGCTTTTACATAAATATTTACAAAATAATCATGGTTTTAACAAAAGAATATCGTATTTGTATGCCTTTGTCCTGCGAAGAGGTTTGTATATATTTTTATCACATGTGCACTGTGTCGCGGCGTACTATAAGAATGTAAATGTCTAATGTATTATTAAACTTTTCTGTATTCAATCACTTATTATTTGTTTGTAAATAAAAATGATACATTTTGTAGTATCAAATTGGCCAATTGTATATGATTGCCCGCCACAGTTTGGAGCAGTCGGGAGATGGTGAAGGTGTTGAAGTTGTTGCCAACGAAGCCTGTGAGGATGCTGAACATGGTAAAGGACAATTCACTGAAAAGCGAATACATTTATCGAGGTAAGATAAGTTATTTGATATATAACGAATGAAAGCATTTTCTTGATAATGTCGCTGAAAAATAAAAAAATAAAAAGGATGTCAGATAAACAGCAGACTGAAACTTGTTCTTATGTAGTTCATTTTTCAATAATATATGTACATATGTATGTAGGTACATTAGAACGGCTCTCGTTGTATGATGATTTAAGAAGCATGTTTTTGTTACCCTTCTCAAATGTAAGATCGGTCTGTCTGTTTTATGTGGAGTGCCAAACCATTTTGTGTATTAAACGATAATCATTCATGAACTGGAGCGTGCCTAAAACCGACTAGTTTTATTTCATTATACTTTATCCCTAGACAATATGCACAAAATGGTACAGTATTGAAAAGGTTTTTAAGTCCTGTCATTGGTACCATGAGCAATGCCATATTCCATAAAATCTATAAATTTTTCAAAAGTTTTAAAGAAATTATGACTATATGAAGGTGAAAAGGTGCAGTAATGAACGCTTTTCTTTTATTAAATTTTTTATATATTATCCAGTGTCTTTATAAAAAAAATTATACAGCTTAGAAAATCATTTGAAAGATCTTTTTAAAGCTGCTCCAGTGATGTGATAAATGTTTGAAAACAATGGTTTTCTTAATATCCTTTTACAGATAGCTGCTTGGATAAGTTGTACGGCCTATTGGATGACTAGCGGTCATTAAAATTATTTGAAAATATTAAGTACAACTTCTCCCCCGTGAGTCTAATGTATATATATGTACATATGTATGAATTGATTTTATTTTCCAAATTTATTGTTTCTTTTAGTTTTTTATTGCAATAACTTTAACTAATGAGTAAACGATAAATACGATTTAAGATAAAATATTTGTCATATATTATTTTTATCATCTTATTATCTCTAAACAGTTTTCTGCTTGTTTATGTATATTTTCTTTAATTTTTGTTTGTCTTATATTGCAGTCGTTTACCATACTGGATACAAGCCATATGCCCTCGTGTGTTTTACGTCACCGAAAAATCATGGAATTTCTTTCCGCTCACAAAAACAGGTAATTTTTTTATAGAATAGTTCATACCGAATAAATAAACAGTAACGAAATAAAAGAGTGTTATTAAAAATATAGCTATAAGAAGACTTCGTTTCGAGTGATAAGATTTTAAACTTACATATCTTTATGTATATCATTTGTAGCTTAATTTCAGTTGATCCCCAGCGTGTACACTCTAGAATAAATTTAAATCTTATACCATTTCAAGCACTATTTTTTAAATGAAGAAAAATAAAATGAATGTGTAGCTTCTTCAATAGAAATTTCCATATTCAAGGTTTACATACATGTATACGAGTATTTACTTTTAGTTGAATATCGAATCAGACTTTTATTTTACTTCTTTTCAAAATATTCTTACTTTAAATATTTATATGGACTTAATCTTAGTCGTTAACATATTTTTAATATGTTTTGTTTTTAATTTTGTTTTTTTTCATAAAAAAACAAGAACCTGAATTTTTAAATGTTTACTTAATTTAAATATGTATTCAAATACAGTGAACTCGCGAAAAGGAACTAATTTTTACCAAGGCTGTTCACGTTTTCAAATTTGTTCTTGTGAAAATTTTAGAAGAAAAAAGTATTAACTTTTGGCAAATAAATCAAAACCAAATGCACATTTAAAATTTAGAAGACTTTTTTTATTCACTTTCACAATTTATATTTGTGCTTTAGCAAAATAATTGTTCAATTCACAAGCTCAGTCGTATGGCTTATCGTTTAAAAAAAGACTATATTTGTTTATGTGTTTGTGAATAGACAAATTTGTTGTATCGTCATTTTGTTGTATTTTAAATGTCTATTAAATGTAGTCAATTCATTGTGAGTAAATTATTTATGCCGAACAACAAATTTCTTTTTATCAAATAAAATAAACATGAAAAGTGAAACTGAAAAAAATAAATTTATTAATGCATTATGTCACTAATATAATTTCGATATTTTAATGATTGATTCAAGTAAGTGCATCTTTATTTAATATTTTTCTCTTATCAATTCAGTTGATACCATGAAATTAAACTAGATATGGGAATTCTAATTTTACGCGAAATAGTTAATACCTTTTTCGCGACAAACAATTTTGATTAAAATGGTTTGTAAATTAAATTGAAATGAATCAAGTATATATTTATCATTAAGAAGAATATTTACTGGGTTTACTTATCACATATTTAAAAGATTTTTACAAATTAATGTAGGAAGTAGATTTTTTCCATACTTGGCCTCAATACAACCATTTATAAAACATATAAAATTCAAACGTATAATTATAACACACTATTGTATGAAAATTACAAACAACAAAAATACAATACTGTATAATTAGTCGATTACACAACACATACGACGTTAATAAGAGCTTGTGAATTGAACAAATATGTATGTAATTCTTAACTTAACCGTTGTATGTTTAGAGGTAAAATTTTATATAACAACTAAATCAGAAGAGGTACACAAAAACATTTGCATGTATTTATTTAAATCACTCTAACTTAAACATACATATAATATGTATTCTGATATGCTTGGATTCCCAAAATTAAAAAAGAATGCAACAAATAAAAAGAAAATCTCCAAAAATGTTGTTCACGCTTTAGAGCCATTTGAACTTGTTCACGTTTCCCAGTCGTTCATGTTATAAAAAATATATTTGAAAGGTTTATGTTTGCTGGGTTATTATTGTAGTGCTTCTTTTCCGCTTACTACTTTTAGTTATTTTTGAGGCGTGGGTCGCAATAGATACTTTTGTAGATTTTGCATAAAACATCCACGATATATTATTTATAAACTAATTTTTAATAAATGTTTTTTTCGCCATTTTTTATTTACCTTCTTAGTATATTTTTTATCTAATCTTCAAATATAAATAAATATTAATGCATACATTTTTTATTTCTAATTTTTAAAATAATGCAATATTTAGAAAATTATTTATTTGGTTTAACCATAAACATTTATTCTCAGACTTTCACATAATTATCGGTATTCTAAATTTATATGTCACTTGTCTATATTTTGATTTATAATCCCACTTTTGCATTTTTGTTGTTGTTAATTTATTGAATTAATTTTTTTTAATATCTTACAAGTATGTAGAAGCTTTTCAGACATGTAATCGTGTGCATCTGCTGTGTTTTATATCAGGAGCAAGGCCATGTCGCGTCATTTTTTGCAGTAAAAATGTTTATTAAAGCTTTCTAGTTAATTTTTTATTTGCTATCGCCATTTGTGGGCCACTATGGTTTATAAACATTTTTATTGTACAAATCAATATGTATTTATATGAATTTTAGTGATAGGATTTGTAATTTAAAACAATATTTATTAGGGGTGTCACAGAATCCAATGTTTTCGGAATTGGATTTAAAAAGACAACAAAAATATTTTTGTGTAATGAATTTCAATGTTATCGGTTTTATGTTCAAAACAGTTAGTAATTTTAGATTGAACATAAAACCGATAACATTGAAATTCATCACATATAATTATTTTATTTTTCGTCTTTACAAATCCAATTCCGACTATATTGGATTTTGTGAAAACTCTGTATATCAAGCGTTTCACAGTCGTAATTATGCAAATTTGCATTTTGCTGTGTTCTCAAAAGTGTTAGAGCCAAACAAAAAAGTTTAACTGCCAGGCCCACAATGTCTCACGTATTCGTTCTTTCCTACAATTACATATAAAGCTAAAACAAAATTTTAGAATTTCTTTTGTTTTAAATGTAATTCCATGAAAGAAAGAATTCGTTCGATATCGTGGCCCAGGCACTAAGTGAATTTTTCTAATTATGGTTTTAGAGTACATATTTAAAAGTTTGTTCTTTTTTATATCGAATTTCATCCCTAATCTTTTGATTTCATGTATTTAAAACAAATTAAAAAATTAAATTTATTATCATCGTGTCTTCATCATTCATGATTATTTCTAAAATTTAAAAGAATTACATCAAATGTTTAATAAAAATTATATATTTTATTTCTCCCTCTAATGTTTGTTATTACCGTTCTGAACTAAAGAATACACAGTAAGTCGCTTTCAATTATTTCTTATTTGATACAAAACATTTATATGATGAAATTAATACTTTTTAGTGTTCCTTTATACCTAAATTGAATGTATCTATTAAAACTAAATATGAAGATAATAACGGAAACTCAGAAAACGTAAGTTAAATTTATTATTTTTTAAAAACTTGTATACAAGGCCGATTAATAAAGTCTACACACGAAAGACCCAAAATAATTCCCTGTAGCTCACTGTCAAACATCGTATAAAAAGATGATTGTTTATATTTTATTTATGGTTTTTGCAGTGAATAGCTAGCAGCGAATTGTCTTAAATTCACTGACGCAAGAAACAAGGTGGTCCAATTACAAGTATCTTTTTAAAAATTAAATAAAATTAATTTAACTTGATTTCTTTTTATATATTAAAAATAACAAATATTCCCCTTATTTATGGAACATGATTTCATTTATGTAACTGTTGCGAATTGCCTCGCAGTATCTTTTCCTGTCAGGCCAATTTTCGAAGAATTTGTTGACGGCTTATGGTTCTATCTCACGTATCATCGGGTGCGTATCGTTGTTGGATAGCCACATAGCATCGGTCTTTAACGGAAGTCTACAAGGAAACTCTAAAAGATTTATATCTTCCATTTCATGCCATAAAATATTCGTAATCATGGTTCTGCAGCGATCGCTGTTGACTGAAATTGCTTTTCCTTCCCTCAGCATTTCCCAACATTAGTTGTTCAAGCTTAAGGCATCAAAATAACTTTTGATAAAAAACTATACTTGTATTTGGACCACCCTGTATATATATATATATATATATATATCTTATTAATTGGCCTAGCAAAATTATTTACTGAACTAACAAAATCTTAATGATTTCAACTTTAGTGTTTAAATTTAACTGAAGAACAGTTAAAACAACGTATTGTTGATAATGTTGATATAGCGTTCGATGATTTGCCCAATAATAAACACTATAAAAAGGAAGAAGATCCCAAATTTTTCAAATCGGAAAAAACTAGTTAGTTTTCTATATACATACATACACAATATTAGTATATAAGTATATTGAAATACTTTTAATAAATTTTGTTCCTCAAAGATCGTGGTCTCTTAGTGGAAGGATGGCGTGATTGTGACAAACCTATTATGTGTTCCTATAAATTAGTGGATGCTTCCTTTGAAGTTTGGGGCCTGCAAACCAAAGTAGAGGACTTTATACAACGCTCTATTAGGGATGTCTTGTTATTAGGCCATCGTCAGGCCTTCACCTGGATCGATGAATGGTATGGCATGTCTTTGCAACAAGTTCGAGAATATGAATCCAAGATACAGCAAGAAACAAACAGAAAATTAAATCAATGCAATAGTAATGAGACAGAAAATAATAAAGGCAAAGAAAGGCAGCTTGATAATGAAGAAAATGAACAACACCCGGATAATTTAAATGATATTGATAATATTGATTAGTTAGTTTCGGAAATGGAAAAAATAAGAAATGTACTAATTGTAAATGTCCAAAGATAGCTTACTTGAATATCCTCCGGTTCTGTTAATCGTGTAGTTTTAAATCGAGCTATTTATAGAAATTCATAATATGGGGTGTTCTGTGTTCTGGGTGAAAGGAATTCAATTGAAAAGCACTAAATTGACCTCTTAACAAAACATTGTTTTTCGTTTTTTGAAAATCCAACAATTCAAAAGCACGCATTTTTTGCGTACCCCACGGGTGTTTTTTCGAATAAATAAAAAAATCGCATTAAGACAACTCTTAGTAGTAGTAGTCCTTTTCAGAAGGCGCTCTATTTAACACGATTCGATTTACAAGACTGCGCAGTATGACTCAAAACAACTTATTAACTGAAACGAACAACTAAAAAGTCCACAATAGACATACTCAGGTATTCCCTAAGAAATAACTCTTGAAATTTGTAAAGAAATTATTTTAAAATTAAGCATTTTGCTTTGTATATTGTATTTTTTGCACAAAATATATACAAAATTTAATTGTTAAGCTCAAAGTAATCGAATTAAACTGCTCTTAATTATTATGTTCGTTAAATAGTTTATTTGTTTCTAAAATCTCATAGTTTCCTATTTTTCAATTTTACTTTTATTATAATACTAGAATAGTTTTTTTCTTTAATAATTGTTATAATTATATAGAATACACTTAATGTACAAAACCACATATTTACTTAAATAAAATGAATATTCATGCATATTTTAAACTAAAATCAAATATTTATAATATAAACACTTTTTTTAATTTATTATTTATTTTTGTGGGTATATAGACAGACTAGCTTACCCACAACAATACATAATAAATTTTCAAATTAAAAATTAATAAATTATGTAATACTTTAAAGCTGAACAAAATTAAAATATTCGGTTCACCGAACTTTTCATAGAATGCTGTTTTTTACTATATCACAATGAAATTATAAATTTAAATCATTCTTCAGTTCAAGGCAACTTCATAACAATCCAAGGCACTCGTCCATAATTTTTATAATAGTAGTAATCATAAGCTAATTTGCCCAAAATAAACACTATCAACGAAGCCAATACACCATTAACCCAATCTAAAGTATGTATTTTAGACTCATCTTTTGGCTTACAAACATCTTCTCTGCTAATAGCTAGTATTTTAGATGTTTTTATTTCATCTCCTTGTTTATAGGTGCAGGAAATATTCCAAGCATCTCGCAGAATGGCATTATATTTATTTAAAATTTCCCTAAATCTCATGGCAAATTTGCAGGAACAATACCAGGGGTTAAGGCTCAAGAGTAGTAGATTTGCGTTAGCATTGTCATCCAAAGCATTGTCTAAAGCATAGACAGGAATCTGCGGCAAGTATAAAATAGCTTTATTTTAAATACATTTCTTGGAGGTCTTTTGTTTATTTCTTCTACTACCTTTTTCAGTTTGTTGTTTTTTAAATTCAACAAGCGGAAATGTTCCAACCAATAGCCACCTTCTAAGACATCTATACTTTCGACGGAATTGTTTTCCAAATGTACATCTACCACATAACGATAATGAATGTTGTTGCGTAAAGGCGAAACATCAGTTATCTGAAGAAAAAATATGTAAGGTTTTTGTTTATCAATTTGCAAATTTGTTTCTGACTGCATATTTATTTACTTACCTTATTATCATTTGCAAAAAACATGGTAGTATTTTCCGGCAAATATGTTGGCAAATGATCGAATCCTAAATTTGAGCAGTTAACAGTATATAAAGGTATATGGGATTTGGGTATTATATGATGCATAATGCAAGTGCAGTTTTGTATATCGGCATGTGACTGACAGGCACTCTTTAAAGTCTGAAATAAAAGTAAAAAAACAAATACACTTTTTAAATTCTCTGCATGTGGCAACTAAATATTCACCCACATTCTAGTTGGCGACATGGACGTCACGTCAACACAATACCAAAAAGTTGGGCCTTGTCTACCCGTTGTCCAAAACAACTGACTACTATTGATAAGCTCATACTATTTTTTAGACCTTATGGAAGAGAAGTATACTTTAATTACCACAAAATTGTTCTCGAGAGCGAGTAGACAAGCTCCAATTTTTTGGTATTGTGTTGACGTGACGGCGATGTCGCCAACTGGAATAAGTGCAACTCACTCACCACTTTATAATTCACCACAGTCAGTAAAAGTCGTTCCTTATATTTACGATCCGAGCATATTAGTTCTTCACGATCAGCTACCACATTGGCCTTATCCGGCATCAGAAGCCACTTAAAATTTCTGGTGCAGTTCCAAGGATTTCCTAAAATTAAACTGTAAAATTATAAGACATTTTCTTTTCTCGTTTTCACACCTTAACCATTTACCAGCCAAATACAATTTCTCAAATGTTCTAGGCAAAGCCAAAGGACTATCCAACTGAATTAATTGATTCCATCTTAAGTCCACTATTCTCAAAGTATGAATTCTTTTAAAGGTTCTGTGTGCTATATGGGACAAGTTGGTCCAGGAGATATTAATAGTCTGTAAAAAAAGGATCAAATGCATACATACTTATAAATATTTCCCACAATTAATTTATCATTCAATACTAAAATTCATAGATAAGAGTTTATACCTGCAAATAAAACATTTCCGGAAAATCAAATATTATTTCCGTTATATCACTGTACTCGATTGTTAGAGATTTCATTTTCGAAAATGGTTGTAAATCTATAAGCGGATTAAGAACTTGTTCGGGCCAACCGCAAAATATAATTTCCTCCGTTTTACGCACTTTTTGATCGCTGTAAATATGACTAATGTACATAAGTATGTATGTTAAGGTGTATCTCAAAAAAAAGTTCGCCGTACACCACCGAATAAAAAGTATTGTTGCAAGGCAGTTCCGAACATAGGAGTCGCCAAAATAAAATTTTCGATATATGTATCTTTGGTATTTAATTTTAATGTTGTATACGTTGAGATATGATGGACAAGTACTAGAAGGAGGTACTTGAGATCAGTGACTATTGAAGAAAAAAAGGGCTCCTTGAGGTAAAACATCGATACATCATACTTTAAGATCCGAACTTCCTTAACAAAATATTAATGATTTTTTGCGAGCTTTGATTTTCTGATATTATGGAGGTACATTAAGGTCGTGACAACGGAGATATGATGGGTAAATACTAGAACAGGATATTTGAGGTCAATGGCTTTTGAAGAAAAACATTGGTCAATCCGATACAAAAACAGCGATATGTAACACTTTAAGATCCGACTGTAAATGTCGAAGATGTAACGAAAAATGTAATTTGGTGACCCTACGTACGGCAAAAAAAATTTTTTTTTCGAAATTGCCTTGCAACAATACTCTATATTCGTTGAAATACGGCGAACTTTTTTTTGCCTCTAAGGCGATACGGTCTAATGTATGTATGTAAATGAAACTATTAAAACATAAAAATGTTCTTTTAGAGATAGAAAACATCAAAAATGAAATGCTTACTTTAATGTCAATACATTGTTGATGCCACCATAACATCTGATTGCACCATAACGACCGTATATTGTGCAATTTCCGGCAGCAGCTTCGGGTGCTTGTTTCCAATCTACACAGGAAAAGTAATGTTGGTGGTAATGTGAGATGTAATCAGCATGGCAACTGTGAAAAAGAAAAAACGAACATTAACTTTATGTCATGGCCTAAGAATATGCTTTAATCTCTTATATTTGATATGCGCTTCTGAACTGAAATATACAGTGCCGGTAAAAATAATAGCACTATAGCCAACATGAATGATTTTATTTTTTTTTAATTTATAATCGCTCTTTTCACCAAATTGAAATTGACGATTTCCTTTACCCAACTTTTTTACCATCCATACTTTATTCCTTTTCGCTGCACAGTAATGTAGTGCGACGTGTACCCTTTCTGAAAATGTGATGTTAACTCTAATAATATCAGCGATGCGTTCATGTGAAACAGTTTTTTTAAAATAACGTAGAATCCACAATGTTGGATTAAAATATTCAATACCTTAGGGCCAGTTTATGACTTCGTATTTAAATGGTATTTATATTTAAGTTCTATTTAAATACGAAATTAAGTTTTGCAGTACAAACTTAAATGAAACTTAAATAATATTTAAATGACCAACCATGCTGATTTAAGTTCTATTTAAGTTGTGCACACTTACATACATACACAAACATATGGTTTTGCTACCTTGTTGTTGTTTCGCGCAACAAAGTAAACAAAAAATTTGCGGCAATTGAAAAATCAATATCTTTTGGAGTGCAATTTGGACTTCTTTTATTAATATTATTCTATTATACAAATACAGGATTTATAATAATTTATTTTCTGTTAACTCTGTTAATTATTGTATTTGTAAATGCGAAGGTTTTTGTTAAAGTTTTTAGGAAAATTGTGAGTTTTGCAATATTTTTTAATTGAAAACCGATTTTCTTTTTTTTTTCTCCAGCTCCTGGCAACACTGTTAAGAATATGCAGTCATCATAGTAATAGTTTCAATAGAGTTTAAAAGTGAAAATATCATACAAATTTAAGTTCACAAGTTCATACTATTTGCCCGTATTGTTGCTAATCACTACACCATTTTTTTATGTACATTCGAGTACATATATTTTTTTGTCAACCTTCAAACGAATGTTGCTTGTATAAAAACTTGATTTTATTGCAAGTACAAAACTAAGTCGCGCTGTTAAAAATAATTAAAACAATTATATACACAAAATAATTCAATAAATCATCTACTTTTTAATTACAAACGCATTTTTTTATTTCTTATTTATATGTATATGTAATTATTTTTAATTTTGTTTTATTTTTACATGAAAATTTAGTATAGAAGGTATTTTTTTCATTTGCAGAAATGTAAAAATATTAATTCTTGTTCGAAATTTTAAATTGAAAAAGTTCAATTGATGATTTTTTATTTAACTTACTACAGCTAAAAATATGTATGTAGATGAACGAAAGAATAAAAAATATATATGTTTTTTTGCTTCAACTTACACACACGACCTTCTGATTTGAAGAGAAGTAACCTACTCCATGAGCCATTGCCGACTTATTTATTTTTTAGTGGCTCAAAATTTGTTTTCACGTACAAACAGTTTTGTTCTTAACTTATTTGGAAAATAAAACAAAAAGGACATCGTTAAATACATATTTTGTGATATCGTAATAGGCCTATTAGTAAATTCATCACTGCGCTGCATGTTATCTCCAGTATGTTCATAAATGCAAACTGTAGCAAATCTCCTAATCTTAGGTATTCAAAAATGCAACGCTGAAGTATATTATGCGCAAATAAACACAAAACACAAATCATCAAAATTGGTGATGCAAGGTATGAGTAAGTTTGAATTTTTTATTTTATTATTTGTTTTATTTGTTGCTATTCTTTTTACTTGAGATGTCGAACGTCTCATTTGAAAATGATCAAAAAATATATCTTCTGGATCAGTCATTAAGCAGCTCTGGGCTAAAGAACAGCTCTCTCGTCATCGTAATTATTTCTTAAGTGCGGTCAGGCTTGCGTGTGTTTTTTGGCCTTCGTGAGTTTTTTGTCTCGCTCGCACTGGTTGACTGACTTGCCACGGATAACCGTATAGTCTTGCGGTTCTTATCTGGCATTTCGTTGACAATCACGTTGCTACTTCCTATGTGAAGGCATAGGTCGGGTATAGTCAGTCACAAAAACATTTTTAAAATACTGTTAATAACATCATGGACACATGGTCTAGTTACCGGCGCCATTTTTATGCAACTATATTCCACAAATTTACTTTGCAGAATATATACCGATAAATAAAATAAAATATCTTCTGGATATTTTTGAATAATATTACAATAATCCAACACTGTAGGGAACTTGCATTTTCTTGCTCAGTAAATTTTTTAGTAATAAATTTATTTTTTTTTAATCCAAGCCTTTTTATTTTTTGTACATTACACTATTTTACATCATTAGTTTTATCATCCAGCTCCCAAATTAAATTTATTCTCAACTCTTCCATTTTGGTTATATTTTTTCATTCATAAATACAAACACTAAAATGAGCAACAGCTGATTAGCAGTGACAGTGCACAATAATCAATGACATAAATATGTACTGGGTGGCGCAAAATTATTCATCCTTCCTTCACAGTATCCATTGTGGCTCGTTCTGTGTGTGCGGGTGCGCCGTCCCGTTGAAACCACATGTTCGCCAAGCCCCGCTCATTCAATTCCGGCTGAAAGAAGCCGTTTATCGTGGCCCTGAAGTGGAGATGGGCTCTGCTCATGGGATTAGCGTGAATCATGTGTCATCACGCATCATCGTGATTATTTATTTGTTTCAATTATGTTATCTTGCCTGAACTTTAGTATAAAAAGAAATTAGTGTGAGTGTGACGATGAGTACATTTTTAGCATGATTATTTGGTGATTTATTTTTGATTCATTGTAATTTTTACATTTATTTTGTTTAAATTATTTTAAATTTTTTTTTCGTAAGAATTTTGTGAGCGAGACTTTTCGTGGTTATGACTAACTTCTTTTCCACTCACCTGAGCGAGCATGACCGTGCATTAAATTTATATTGCCGAACAAGAAATGATTGGTTTTCTAGTCATATAGAAAGTAGTTATGACTTAAATGTTTTTTTATATACTATACATCAGTGTTGAAAAATTCAGAACTTTGGTACACTTTCTTCAGTACTTTTTAATTTCAAAAATACCTCGGTACCCCCACGACATTTTCAGTACTTTTTTATTACTACATATTTTACATTACCATTACCACATTCGTCAGCATTAGTTGAACGCATATTTTCAACACAAAATGCTGTAAAAGGCAAAGAAAGAAATTGCTTACATGTAGAAACTGTTTCAAGTTTGATCAAAGCTAAAGATCTATTAAAATCAAATGACATTTGTTGTTTTAATTATAATACATGTAATGATCTCATAAAGTAAATCAGCTTTATCTTAAAAAAACTAATTAAAAGTTTTATTTTTAAATGTAAAGAAACTGACACCTTTAAATGTACCTTTTGTTTATGTATAACAAAGTTTATTTAAATATACATATATTTGTTTTTATTATACCTATAAATATTGTAATTACTTGACATACATATGTATATGAATTATATTATACAAATAAACCATTTTTCAAGTATTTAAAATTTTCAATCGCACTATTTCCCATAATAATATTTTTTTAATAAATTTAGTAAAATATTAACACTTTTATCAAAAACAAATTCAAATTGATTATTGAGAGGTATAGCTAGTTCCTATGCTAATGCAGATCATCAGGGAACTTTGCCCAAATGTTTCTTAGAACAATTAATTTTTATAAATAAATATTTTTTACAAAAGTACCATTTAATGCAAAAACGTACTTTTTCAATAATAGTTCAGTGCCATTTCAAAATTTTAATTTTGCAACACTGCTATACATACTTATAAAGCATGAATCAAGAAAGCAAGGTTGCGCAGGTCCGTTATTTTGTGGTGTGTAATTTTGTTGTGTAGTGACGTAGACATAGAATATGTGTTGTAAGAGCCCTTTTCCACGATCAAAGTTTACTTTGCAAAGTCTTGTGTTTGTTGGTGATAAGGGAAAGAAGAAAGGGGGTGAGTACACACTTTGCTGTATTCGCAAAGTTGCTTTCTACATCGTTCGTCATTTACACATACTTGTATTTGGTTGAATGTATGTGTGTCGTTTGCATGTTCATCCAACAAACGAAAACAAAATTTTTCAAAGTAAACTTTGCGTGTGAAAAAGCGAAACTAAGTTTAAAAGAAAATTGAAAAGACTTTGTCAAAGTAAACTTTGATCGTGGAAAAGGGCTCTAAACAAAAGTACATATATTTTTGTATGGAAAGTAGCCGAAATGTAAAACTTTTGTAGCGCTAGGAAGCTCTCCTTCAAATATGTAGCTTCAAGCCCAAACTCAAAAGTTTTACTCGACTGCATCTCTTTTCTGTTCATATAAATTTTGTTGGAAATCGATGATCCCGTTTAGAATTTATTTAGTTATTTTCAGTTTTGTGCCAAAAATCTCTTAAACTTTTTACAACAAACACTCATTTGTATTCTATGATGACGTAGATACGCAGTAAAAATTTATTTTGTACGGCTGAGTGCGCAATCTTGTTTTCTTGATTTATGCTTGTAAAGGAAGTTCATTTAGTGAAAAAGGTAATTAATTATTTCACTATAAATATTAAAAAATTTGAGTCTCAGCTTTGAATTAGATATAAAAATATATACTTAAGTACTTTGCCACCCTCTTCTAACAATATTAATAACATTTGGTTGTGAAAAAGAAATTAATACATACATATGTAAATATTTTACACAAACATCTTCACAAATAATGTGATAATTAATAAAACAAATACATATTTCGTTTAAATATAAGTATAGAGAGGGAGTCGCTTTTTATATACATACATATTTGTTTATTTTATTTGACTGAAACTAATTAGAGCTCATCAGTCGAGGTGTAAAATAAAACTTTTTTTGCAATTTAAAAACTTTTTAAATCATGTGAGTTTTATTTAACATCTTATAAAACTGGAAAATAAAGAATATAATTCCAAATGATGGAATTTGTTTTTTAATATTTGCGTAGAAAATGTAGTCGCATCTTTATATCGCTACTAAATGTGTCACAGAGAGTTTTCATGAGCTTAGTTCAGACTAAACCACTGAATACCAGTCTAGTTCTTTTTGTGTTAGACTTTGGTTAGGTGTTTTTCATTTCTGCCGATGTTAACCCAACCATTTCCCTTCGCAACGTTTTTATTATCATACTTTTTCATTTTCCCCTGTAATGTAATTTTGTATTTAAATGGAATAAAAATTCGATCGATATCGAATGCCGTAATTCGCCCCCAGCTCTCTCGTCATCGTAATTATTTCTTAAGTGCGGTCAGGCTTGCGTGTGTTGTTTGGCCTTCGAGAGTTTTTCGTCTCGCTCGCACTGGTTGACTGATTTGACACGGATAACCGTATAGTCTTGCGGTTCTTTTGTGGCATTTCGTTGACAACTACTTTGCTACTTCCTATGTGAAGGCATAGGTCGGGTATAGTCAGTCACAAAAACATTTTTTGAAATACTGTTACATAATAACATCATGGACATATGGTTTAGTTACCGGCGCCATTTTTGTGCAACCATATTCTGCAAATTTACTTTGTAAAATATGTACTAATAAATAAATATTTAAATTTTGTGGTAATCCGGGAATTCCCGCTGTGAACCAATAAATAAAAATAGTAAATATACTCTTTTAATTTATATAGTTATGTGCATGAATTAAGGGAATTATATGTATCACATTTATGAGATAAATACATATATTAAATAGAAAGACAAAAAATAATATAAATTCATTTTCTTAAGAACTAAAAGAAATAAACAAATAGCATTATTTAACTTGGATTTGATAGTGACTTTTTAAAACCGACAAAGCATTTAAGGAATCATACGAATGTCTATTTTTAATTTTAGTTATAAATTTCCCAGTAAGAGAAAATACATGCTCACTTTCAACGGATTTTGTCTTACACGATGCTCAAAGAATCGCAATTCTCTTTTGATGTACAATATCACTATCATCACCCTTTTCTACTTCTAGTTCATCACCACTACATATAAATCAGCATACAAAATTAAATATTTGAAAATAAATTTTTGTTTTCATTAAAAATTTCGGAATTATTGTTGGGTATTTTCGCGATATTCAACGTGCTTCAGTTCAAAAAATCGCATTTTAAGTTTCAGAGAGAAATATAGGAATTTTTGTTTTGAATATGTGAATTTCTAGCCATTTTAAAGTTTCATTCGGAAGTTTTCGCAAAAAAAACTTCAAACAGTAGCAAAGAAAATTCCCCGGAACTTCAGCAGTTATATCCTGGCATTTCGGAAACGTTTGCGAATAATATATATAAATATGTGCCCAACAATGGCACAGTTAGAGTTGTCAGAATGGATAGAAATTATGATACTGTTAAACACCACTTCAGCAATTACCAGATTTCTGGGTGTTAGGGCTCTTGTGGAATGTCATGTTAGAGTTGGGGCCTGTGCAATTAAACTCTTCTAAAATTCTTATACACATTTTAGTAAATTTCAATCATAATAATAAATTCTTCCAATTGAAATTAATTAATCTTTCGTTTCGTTCTGTTTTCCCCATTTTTCTTTTAAGTAATAATGGAGATGAAATTGTATTTTTAAATTTTGTTTTAATTAAAATTTTATTTATTTTCTATTACAAAAAAAATCTTATTTTTCACCACAAGATTTAGAGATAATAAAAATGTTTAAAAACAAACAGATGTCTTTTTTAAGAAACTTTATTCCTAGAAATTTTATGTTATGAAAAGTTTGAAAAGCAAACAATCAAAACGATTTTAATACTTAAGTCAACATTTTTAAAAAATGAAATGTTTTAGACAGCAAGACTTATCAAGTTTTATGTGATTTTAAAATATTTTATTCCCCCCCTTTCTGTAAACCGAATAAGACAAGATCTTTTGTTTTAAAACGAATCCACATTGGTATTGGTGTTCTCTAAAACGAATTCGTATAATTTTAATCATTTTAAAATCGAGTAAGCGAATTGTATTGAAAGCAAATCGAATGCCGTTTTTTGAGAAATTATTTCTAAATAATAAAAATAGCACTTTTTTAAATTAAATATATTTTTATTTATTTTAATTGAAACTAATTTTAGTATTTTATAATACTTAAAATAATATTTTGTTCTGCTTCGTACAAAAAAGTCATAAAATAATTAGACTTTTTGAAGTACATATGTTTATTGTTTTGTTATATCCAAACAGTAGAAATTTAAGAGCGGTTTGAGAGAAATTACATAACATATGAATCCTCTAACTACATATGCGTAAATGCACTGCGCGTCATCAGGTTATCGTCCCTTTTTCACTGACTTAATGTTGAATATTATCTGAACCAATTGAGCAATAGTCTTAAAATTTTTATCTAGTAGACTCTTATTGATTCTCTTTAAAATGAAACAACAATGACAGCTGCAGCATTTAAAGATAATATTTTAATGAATTAAAAAAAAACTACATAAATATTAAAAACTCATTGAAAAATTGGTCAACAGGATGGTGTCATCTGCGTTAATTTCAATTTAATTAGTATTTTGAGCAATTATGTAGTTCTTTAACACTTACATATTATATTTTAAATAGTTTTAAGGATCATTAGTAATGCGTGGTAGCGCTTTTGCTTGAAATCACATCGAAAATTCGATTGGGAATCGAATTGTAAAGTTTTTCAATACAATTCAACGAAATACTGAATCAAGCGTATTTGAGCCTTCGATTAGTTCGGTTTTTGTGTTGTATTGTTTTCCGGACCCGTACACTTTCCCAACCATTCATCCCCAGACGTTCTCGATGATATTTAGGTAGGGCGAGTATGATGAACATTTTGGACCTGAACCGACGTTATCAATGATTGAGCTGTGTGAATTGGAGCATTATCGTGCTGAAAATGCCACTTTAGATTTACAAATAAGTTTTGAACGTGGAGAAAAGCCGTTTTCAAAAATTTGTACTGCTCGACTTCTCTAAATGGGAAAGAAAAGTTCATTCGAGCATTTCTGTATTATGAGAGTTATAAAAATTACAATAGTATACAAGTTTTTGTATAAGTAAAGAGGTTTGAAACATTTAAAAATTAGGTTTAAGGGCTACTGATGATTTGGCTTTAGCACCAATGAAATGCATGTATAAAGACCAGCTAAAAAACCTCAACAAACAAAAGTTTTTTAAATCTTTGAAAAAAGATATCGAGGTAATCTCGATTAATATAAATTTAATACAATATGTAGTAAAATATTACCAGTTTTATTAAAAACAAATTGAAATTAATTATTGAGGAGTTCCCATGCGCATTCACTGTTCCTAATGCAGATCATCAGGGAATTTTACCCAAACATTTCTTAGAACAACTGGAGATATTATATTAAACTTTCATTAAAGCAAATGAAAAGTTTAAACAATATCAAAGTTATAACAAGAACTCAATAACCAACCAATTGTTTTTTTTTTTATTATTTTTGGTTCTTAATATACATGTTAGAATATAATTTTCTTTAGCATTTAGAGAAATAATTGCTAAAACCGAAATATCATTCGCTTTTGGAAAGTACACTGAATCTTTTTAACTCCAAATTAATTTTAATATTTTACACATTTTTACATATTTTCACGTCTACTGTGATATCTGTTTATTCTCTTTTGTCTAATTAAATATGTTATCATTTTTGCACAGTCAATATGTTATAATTTTTATTATATTTATTAGGTCATTATTCACTTTTACGATCTATTTTAAGTAGTTTTTTTTAACTGATACGAGTATACATGTATACATATGTATGTAGTATGTATGTATGTTCCACGAAGCCGAACATTTCGCTAGAATTCTGAACGAAAAACAACTGATTTTCGTTCGACTAATAAAATAGTTTATTAACGTCTTTTTTTAAATGCGAAAGTTTTATTCACAAATTTTATAAGCTAAATAACGTACAATGTTATGAGATTTTACTTAAGCGCACTACAAAATTAAATCTAATAATTGAATAAGGAATGAGGAAAATATGTATGTCACAAAAACCTTTTACAAACTTTCAATATATTATAATGAAATTTGGTAGAACAATCGCTAGTAAAATTCTTTTTAACTAAAGATTCTCAGCGACTGTTTAGTAAATTTCTTATTGTTTCAAAATTAGACAGTCTGCATTTTTCATTAAATGACAGCATCAAAACATTGGCGAAAGTGTTTATCGTTTTGTATTTAAATCGATTGGGAATCTAGGGGGAAAATTATGAATTATTTTAAAATTTTTGTTTTGAATAACCTGAAGCCTTTTTGTATGTGTCCTAACAGTTTTGTGAAACCAGGCAGGACAGTCGTCATTATCAGTCTAATACACATATTATACAACAAGATCTTATTTTTGAGGTTCAGCCTAGACCTCCTATTAAGCACGTCCACACTTTATAGCATACAAGTAAAAAATCCATGAATAAATATAACATTTTGTTATTGAGGTGCACACCCGTTATCCTTTGACAGGGCGTAAAATTGTAATAAACAAGAACAAAATAAAAGCGGTATTAAAAATTATTTAAAATATTTCTGGAGCAATTTTTACATTTTAACTTAAAATACTTAAAAATTATTTGTCAAGGGCTCGGCAGACCCTTGAAGATCCATAAATACATTCCAATAGGTCCGGAAGACGTTGTTTACAAAATTATTCAATATAAGTTTTTATTTTGATCTATACAGTAATTGCAATTCACCAAACACA
Organism: Gymnocheta viridis; assembly: GCA_956483585.1. Lineage (NCBI taxonomy): Eukaryota > Metazoa > Arthropoda > Insecta > Diptera > Tachinidae > Gymnocheta > Gymnocheta viridis. The sequence goes on along the minus strand of OY101441.1, from coordinate 104,931,745 downwards.
AATCAGCCTCTAAATTTTCGAGTCTAAAACCCATAAAATATTTTGGATCTTAATTTTATTTTGTTCATTAGAAAAAAATGTTGTAAGCCCAGAGTCTACAAAAATATAGCAAAATGAGTAATCAATAATATTGTAAGTGTCATAAATTTATATGTACAATTGAATTATAAGTCAAATTAATCCTAAATTCCAAGATAAAAAGGAAAAAATAAAATAAAAACACCTGTTATTTGTAGACACTCAAAATAAACCTTTACTTCAGATTGTCGAACAGAACGAGAAAAATGAAAAGGTGTCCGTGAACAAAAACAAAAGCGATGAGAACCCCTTTCTTTTCTGGTTTATAAGAAAATAAAATATTTCCTGAATATACGAATAGGAGGGATGTAGTTGCAAAAGCTGGAATCATCATTTCATTAATTTTTAAAATTCTAAATTACAGAAGCTTCATTATTCAAAGATACACAAATCTATTATACTGCATTTTCTGTATGGTATTCAGTAGATTAGATTTGGAAGAAGATAAGTACTTATAAGGTACATTTGAAGCATAAAGGTTAGACATTCATTAGAAAAGTAGAAATTACGACCTTTTTCTTGTTTCACAAATGTACATATTTTGTGGTTTTAATATAAAATTTTTAAAATTTAAGCAATTCTAAAACTAATATACATATGTACATATATTGAAGTTTCTTTTAACACCTGCATAAAAGTATAAAACATCTATGCAAAACTTAAAAAAATAGCTAATTTCAGACTACATTTAGTTATTTTAAAAAATTCTGAAAAAATTGTTAGACAGTTTTGTCTTTGAACGAACAAATAACTCACTCAATGGCGAAATTAATTAAAACCAATTCAAATATTTAATAAGCTTTGATTTTCCTCAAAATATTTTTGTTTTTTTAATAGCCAAAATTCAAAATATTTGGCTAATCAGATTTTTATAAATTAATCAGAAAGTTTGATTATTCGATTAATCGCTCATCTCTGTTTTTGTTATTAAAGCGTGAAATGATAATTCAAATACTGAAATTCTCTTTTCACAATATATTTTGTTGTTTTAATTTTATTTATTTAATTTATTTTTTGTAAAAATAAAAAATTAAATAAAGTTGATTTGACTGAATCTTTTCAAAGTTCAGTGACTGGAATTTCTTTGTTCATGTCATTAAGCTTCTGGTCAAAATTTGTTTTTTATTAACAATTTATTATTGGTCTGTCAAATCTATTTGTTGTTCTATTTTTACAAATTAGCATAAAAAAAAGTTACAAAAACATCATAGTTTTTTTATTAAAATATAAACACACACCTACTTGGAAAGAACATCAACCAAAGGCAACATAAGACGCTAATAGTGAATTTGTATCGAAATTTGCCTCCGACACAGGATGCATGTGTGACGAGTGTTTGGAAATAAAACATTGGATTTACGAGCTAAAGAATATGAAATTATGTTTTGAACTTTTATGATTTTTTTTAGCAATTTATAGTTTTCTCTTATTAATATTGCTTTCTTTCGAATATTTTCTTGTTTTTATTTATTATTTATTTTGATGATTTTTTTTTAAATTTGTTTGCACTTTTTTGTTAAAAAATGTTACAGTTAATTATTTAAAACTGATTTTGCTCTCCTTTTTTTGTCACTACATTTGCCGGTAGCATCAAATTTTATACTGAAATCAAATTGTTAAAACGTATTGTGCGAAGCGTTTTGTCGGTTTTAACTTATTTTTTTTTAGTTAGTGTTTTTTAGTGCCCTACACTTTTCTTTTAAGATATTAGATAGTGTTGGTTGTAGCTAAGTGCTGTGACATGCATAAACACAAAACGTTAAACTTTTTTTATATATATTTTTAGAGAATCGTTCACAAAGCCCAGCAAATGAAAGTTGTGTAATATTAAACGGCAAGCTGAGCTTATGTGAGCGCTTCTGATTGGCGTAACTAGACACTTTTTCTAGAGCTTTTGACACTCTTAGTCGGTATTGCACAAACAGCCTGGCCAGTTCGATCGCCTAATATGAACCTCACAGGTCATAAGGAGTTCCTTTAGTCTACTCTTATCTAAATTATGTAAGTTTCTCGTTGCTAATTATCATGGCTGTTTATTCAAATCACTTCAAGTTTAGTTTACATTGTCCACAAAAGTCTCAAAATATTTATGTATATTCATTCCAAATTCATTTATTTTTCCCCCTTCAAAGGATGCTTTTATTTACTGCCAGGCCCACGATGTCACACGTATTCGTTCGGCAGTTAATGTCTTTCATTTTTTATATTTAACCTATTTTTAGATGATTCATTTTGCGTTTTGATTCATTTATTAGAGTATTTTTTTTTGTTAAAGTGTTAATTTATATTATTGAAATTTAAATAAATTGATTTCTAAATATTTTGCAATCATAACACCCATCTATCAACACCAAACTCAGAATCTCTTTAATTCCAACGTAAAGTCCATAGTACTGTATAGCAGTGAATCTTGGAATGCTGCACCCAAACACATCAGTAGCATCCAAGTGTTTGTAAATAGTTGTCTCCGTAAAATCCTACGTATATTCTGGCCTGAAAGAATAAGTAACATCAATCTATGGAATACCACCCACCAAATACCCATCCAGTTAGAGATACTTAGACGTAAGTGGCTTGGAGGGAGCGTTGCCAATTTAGCGCGATTCGCGCTAGATTTAGTTCGATTTAACTGTTTTTCGTCATAGCGCGTTTAATAGAAAATGCGCTGATTTGGCATATTTTTAGTAGTTAATAAATTAAAATGAATCCTATAACAATTCGAAGTATTACATACAATCGGTTTTGTGGCAAGAATTTGGGTCACACGGTGTAAATCAAAGTATTTTTTAATTATTTTTATAATATTAAAAAGTTTATTATTGATGCTTTTAATCAATGAAAATTTATTTATTATACTTACCAAAAGTGTATAATAGGTTTATGAAACAAATTTTGTATGTAAAGCTATTTCGTAAAACTTTAATAAACATTTGATAACACTATGCGACAGTCAAAATCGGGATGGAATGAAACCAAGGGGAAATGTTATACCGGTAAAAAAGAAGTTATACGTGTCCCGGCGTTTCGCTGGGTCACGTCTAGGAATCGAGATATATCGATTTGAAGTTAGTAACTATCATATAGGGGAAATTGTCACCTTTCGTGGTCTTTTTTTTGACATAACTCGAGAACCACTAGTCCGATTTTGTTGAAACAAATTAAAAAAAATTGGGAATTACAATTCCTTTAATCTGTTCATACAACGTTTCGCTACATAAGCAACAGTTTCGGAGTTATAAATAAATGTATGAAGAAAAAAACTATTTTTTGCCTAAAAAATTGAATTTTTTTATTTTTAATTCATAAAAAATCCAAAACGGTAAAATAAGTGTCTAGACCTATTACTTTCACGTAAAGTCACATAACCTATGAACAAAATGAGACATAAATCATGAAAATCGGACTAGTGGTTCTCGAGTTATGTAAAAAAAAAGACCACGAAAGGTGACAATTTCCCCTATATGATAGTTACTAACTTCAAATTGATATATCTCGATTCCTAGACGTGACCCAGCGAAACGCCGGGACACGTATAACTTCTTTTTTACCGGTATAACATTTCCCGTTGGTTTCATCCCATCCCGATTTTGACTGTCGCATAGTGTAATTTATAATGAATAAGGCCCTAAAGGTTTAATATTAAATAAAACAAGACTGAGCTATTTATTTAATCTTTTCAACTTTACCACGTATAATTTTGTATAATTTTGTGTAATGCTAAAAACATTAAAATTTTTATTGATATACCAAAAGAATATTTTAAGTTTTGCTGTCGTTTTAAGAGATTTCATTTGTGAACTGGTTTATGAAAAAAAATGATTTTGATAAATTTTGAGTTGTGACTGTTATTGATTTAGTATGCTATATTTACATACTAAGTACATATTAAGTCCTCGAATTAAAAAATTGCATTAGAGCTCTACAAACAACTGGAATACATAAATTTTCAGTATGTAGAACAAAATTATTGTTCCAAACCGAATTCAATTCGAAGCAAGGACTACTAATCAACATTCAGAAACTTGATGTTAATTTGTTTTTTTTTTCAAATATGAAAATGATGAAAATTAAACAGACTTAAATAATAAAGAACATCATTGGGCTTTTCCTCGATCTACATGGATACCTTCACCAAATCTTGACTTGGTGACAAAGGGACTTCCTTCATCATATAATAACCTTTCAAAGGAAAAAAAGTTGCTGTTTTTCATGCGAGTTGATACTAATAATTTTATTTCGGATTAAATGATGGTCTTCTGTATGTCCATGCCTGTTTGCAAAAATTATTTCATTTATAATAAAAGTTCTCAAAACAATACACAAATAAATATATTTTTTATTCCAAACATCTGATTATTTTTATTAATTTACTTTTTTTCTAGTGTTCATTTAAATCACTACAAATAAAAAAACACAATATTTTATCAAATCTCCAACTATTTGGCGATAATAACATCATTACGTTTAATACAAATATAATAATAAAAAATTGCAAAAAGCAATTAACATAATAAGTAATGAAATTATATGCGTATAAATTATAATCATACAAAAGATTAAATAATTAATTACAATGGTGATGAACTTAAAGTAAAATTGCACAATTTTGTTTGTAGGAAAATTGATTTTTAAAATCCTTTCTTAAAATATTTACGTGATAGAAGTTTCTCTGAAAAAAGGTAGTTAAAATAAAAACTATGCCATAACATGGAATAGTTATGCATAGTTTTAAAAGGTTGGTTGTTTTATTGTTATAAATATTAAAAATACTTTTTAAAAATTCTTTCATTTATAAGGACGCAAAAATATTTAAAATCTCTTTTATTATAGTATTTACTCCTAAATTTGCACTTATGCAATTAATATTAAAAATAAGCTTTATTTAATATTGCTATAAAGCTTTTTTGACGGCATATTATTTTCTTTTAATTGGCACAACAAACTAAAATTATATTTTTATGATTTTTCTTATTATTATTATTTTATAAAAATTAAATGAACAATTAAGCGAGTTGAGTGCATTAAATTGCTAAACGATTTCATTTCAATCATTTATTACTTTGTTAATAATGGTGTCGATAACTTTAATTCGGTGATTAAAAATGTCGTTAACATATTTTTACATTATAAAGTTATCCTTGGCTTGATACGAAATTTAGCAACCCAAATTAAAGTCTCATTGGAATAAATAATAGCCCACTTAAAGTGAGTTCTTCTGTGGTTATGTACCGGATCTCATATTGTAAACTTCTTAATACAAATATTTAAAAAGTGAAGTCTTCCCACATAACGTGTTCTTCAGACTGTGACGTATTACTTGCTCCATGGCCTGCTATACTTTATAAGGATTTGAAAGTAACGTCATAACTGTTCGCTTAGTTCACTGTTTCAAACATAAATAAACGGAATGTGTAAATAAAATATTTCTTAGGATTAGCTACAAAGTAAAATAATATGTAAAATTTTATAAAATAAATAACAAAAACTTCGCAAAACATTTTTTTTGTACTCAATAAGCCAGCAACTAAAATTATTAGCTAAGTTTAATAAAAAAAGCTTTACATTTTTGGCCAAAAATAAATGTAATTCCCTCATAAATAAATTATTTTAACAAAAATAAAAATACAAAAAACAAACATTTAAATTGGTTATTTATGTTAAAACGTGTAATTTACTATAAAAAAGTTAAAAGACGTTTGTTTGTGATTCTATAAAAAAGAAATCCTTTTTTGTAAAAAGGTTGGTTAAAAATATAAACAAACGTCTCTATAATATTTATACTATATTTGTTTTTAAGGAATGGCTTTTTAATTGTATAATTAACATTAATTCTTCAAAACTATTCTCATGTATTATTTTTTGGCGAGTTTTTTTTTTCTAAAAAATATTTCCATATGTTTTCTATCCTCAAATGTGTATTTAAAAGAGTATATAGGAGTGATCACGTTCTAATCTATTTTTAGCTCTCATTGCTATATTTGCCATTAAATCTGAGGGTGGTGGTATACCAGTTATTTCACGTGCTGGTTCTTTATAAAATATTTCCGTTCTGCCGGATTTGTAACCATAATAAACGGAATCATATGAACGTAATATTAAATCTGTTACTTGTTTATTATTCAGCATATCACGATGCATGCACTCTAATGTATTAATTTCTACCGGATTCCAAGGACCACTGCGTTCCAAAGCATCCCATTTGGAGTCCATGCACATGAAACTATAGCTGCCGTCACGTTTGTCACCCTCGACATTAATGTTCAACGTTTGACTGAGATGAGATTCCATGTGGGGAAATTTCGAAACACAAATATCGAACTGTAAATAATGAAGAAGAAAATATATGTATGTATTATTATATATCAAATATTTCTTTAAGCAAAATTTTTTTAAATTAAGTTTTCTCGATTCCGAACAGTTATTAAAAAGTTTGAATGTTTAAGTGTTTATAACAACATTCAGTACGCGCTAGACTTTTAATAAATAACTTGCCGAACGAATTGGGAATTTCACATTATCAATAAAAATAATGTTCAACATGCATTCAGTGTATAAAATGTTCTATAATAAAATTTGGTTAAAATTCGAAGAATGAAATTTTCTTCAGAAAATTTTTAGTTCTAAAGAAAAAATTTATTCTGAATTTGAAGTAAAATGTTTTCAGGATTCTTATAGTTTATTTTTTCAATGGAAACTTAAGTTTGAAAAAGGTCGTTTTTGTTATGTTATTAAGAAATACAATTTTGACCTGCCATAGAAACAGTTTCGTAAGGGAGAAAAGCAATACTTCTGATTGCAAACCTGCTTGCAGAAGGTATGATTTTTATATGGAGAATTCCACCTTGAAAGGAGTAAAATTTAAAAAAAAAACATAAATTTTTTGTTAGTGATTTGAAAGTATTTGCAACGTGTTTCTTATAAGCGAGTTGTGTAAGCACAAAGAGCAAGAAAATGTTTACATACGCGCTTGCGTTCGAAAAACCTAAATAATTTTTAGTAGATTGTAATTAACAAAATAAAAACTTAAAAATGTTTGTTTCGATTTTTATTATAGCATATTTTTTTTTATCCGGATTTGCAGTCTCAGGGACGACTTACCATAACACATTTTTTGTTAGAATTTGGAATTTATTTATTTTTAAACTCGTATTTCAAGTTCAAAATTATAATAAAGAAAATGTTTATTCAGAATTAAAAAAAAGAATAATGGAAAAATTAACTGAATGCAGGATATAAAAATTGTTGATTGAAAATTATTAAAATTTTTTTATACATATGTACACTAAAATCTGTATAAAATATTTTCTGGAAAAAGTTTAATTTAGAATAGAGTATTTTGGAACGTATAAATCCGATTAATATATACATATTATAAAAAAAATTAATTTTAATATTTTAAAAGTAATATTTCCTGAATACCCAACGATTAGCGAAATACTGAAAGCATTAAAGATTTTTCTATAAAAACAGGCATTATAAACTTTAAAAATATTTTATTAATCGAAATTAATCTAGAATAGATGATTAAAATTGTGTTTCTTTAAATTCTGAACATAATATTTTGTAAACTCACCATTTTCTGCACAATTTTCGATTGCTGCGAACATCCCTCTTCCATAATCAATAACAGCGTCATATTTTGTTGGCCACAAATATACAATTCAGCCTTTTGCAAACCATCCTTGTTGCCCAAATTGGACGATAAGCAGGTCAAAACATCCACTGCTTCGTCACATTTCAATGAATTCCGTTTTCCAATTGTTTTTGAAGTATTTAAAGGTGTTTGAATTTCTATATTAGATCCTGGAATAATATCCCAAGCCGGCCGTTCTTCATTTAAAGCCAACACTGACAGCTTAGCCATAAGGGGTGTCAAAGGTACACCACCCAATTGTTTACGTGAGGAAATCAGGGAAGGACGATCACCTGAAGGTGTCGCATCAGACATAGGCTTCAAAGGTAAACTTAACGATTTTTTATCCGAAGGTGTTTTTGCTTTTTGTTGGTTATCGGAATTTTCTAAGTTTAAGTTACGGTCCGGTTTGATGCTGGTTAAAATATTTGAGTTGGGGTTTCTAAGAGATGCATCCAATTTCTTAAGCTCGTTATCAAACTCTTTAAACTCTTCTATTAATTTGGCTATATCTTCATCTTGTTTGGTTTCCTCGCTGGCTTCACCCCATAATTTATAGTACTTCTCTAGAAATTCCTGAAATAAACTACGGGATATAGGTTGACCATTGGCATTAAACACAGGATTGGTGGGATCGGTTATAGTGCGGGACGTTTTATTATTCTCATCAGAGTTATCGGAATTGTCTTCTTCTTCATCGTCGTTTTCAATAAAGTCTGGTGATACGTCACCAGCCACATTTCCATTGCGATTTACATCAGTCTTAAAACTTTGTGAAATTTTCTTTAGAGAAATCTTTTTAGAAAATTTCTTTAAAGAGTCATGAATATCGGTTAAAGAGTTACGACGTTCCATTTTATTGGGATTTATTATGAAGTTGTGAAAGAATTTTTCAAAATCTTTCTTTAATGAATTACGACTGTGGATTTGTTGCAGTGTTTGATTATGTTCCATTTGTTTGTTAGAATTATTTTCATCTTCCGGATTGGCACATATTGACATGATGTTTCCAACAGCCAAAACCTTATTCTCAGCCATGGGTGTCGAACAAACACTTGTACGTCCTATAAATTCCGGATAAGAATCGGTTTCATCAAAGTTTATGGACGCAATGCCCGATTCAGGCAATTCCTTGTTGGAGTAATTTTTAATGCGCAATGGCAAATGTGTGGGTCTTGTCATCATAAGACTCTTAGGTCTTGCTGGTGCTGTAGTTTGTGTGGCGCTTGTTGCCTCTTCGCCCTGCTCCCTTTGATGCTCATTAATGGTATGTGTTGTATTCTCTTCGGGTATGTGGGTAAATATCAATGATTTATCTCTTTTCATTTTACGTTTGTTATATTGAAACGGCAGAGACTCTTGCCCCAATTGAGTGGTCTGCAGATTTTGTGCTCTTTGAGCTTCAGCTTGAAGTTTACGATATTGCAAAGCCTCCACATATACCACTAACATTAGGACACCATTTGGTATGTGAAATTCAATGGAGCTTAATTGTTGACCTGTAGTTTTTATATGTAACGGGTCTGTCATCACTATTTGTTTAGTAACGGCATCACTTAGTTGGGAAGCAACCACTCTGGGAAAGAAAAAAAATGAAATTATCAATCTTAATTTGTGATATTTTATAATATTCACTATGAATATGCGATTAATCAAACTTTTCAATTTATCAAAATAATGAGTAACCAATTAATCCTTTAATCAAAAGTTCTAATTAATCAAATATGTATTTTTAATTTTGATTAAAATATCATTAAAATATTCTAAAGAAAGCTCTTGCAAAAACCAATTAAAACTGAATTACGGACAGACAGACAAGAGCACATTTAGTCCGAAGTGAAGTCCTTGCAAATAAATCTAAAATGTTTTCTTACTGCTTGTCCCACAATATCGAAAGAAAATTTTAATTCGTCTTGAATTAATTTGTTTTATTAGATTTGCCTTTTTAAATTTGGCATAAAAAAAAACTTTTATTTTGTTCATATTTTTTATATAGACTGATAAGATTTTATGCATTCAAAAATTTTGTAATTTGCAAACTTGAAAACTGATTTTCTTCTAAATATCGAAACAAATAAATAAATAACAAGTAAATAAAAATTAACTGCCAGTCCCAGGATGTCACACATATTCGTTCTTTCGTACAATAACATTTAAAACAAAAACAAAATTTTGAATTTGTTTTTTTAAATGTTTTGAGAAGGAAGTAACAGTATGACCAAGACAGAATAATACCAGGGAGCAAATTACTGCACGATATCGAACGAAATTTCCATACAAATTAAAAAAAATTTTTATGGGATTTTGTTCGATAACGAATGCCGTAATTTGCCCCAAGGTAATCGCATCCACAACAATCAAAAAACAACAGCGATTTATTCGCAAAATAGTTTTCTGTTGTAAAATTTTTTCCATGTCAAGAGAAAATTAAATCAACTGCTGCCAGTTTTAGCTAATGCGATTACCTGATATCAATGTGCCCTGATAATGACTTAGTATAGCAGATAGAGGAATATAAATGTTTTACATATCTTAGTTTTTCTTTCTCCTATTAAAATTATACCCGCTGTAACAGAACTTGTGAAATGCAAACTCAGTTATTGCATCCAACAAATTAATATTTAAAAAACATTAATTAGATATTTAAATTGCTTTACTCACTTGTTATGATAGAGAATGGCTCCGCCTAATATGCCTTTGGTCTGTTGGCAACATTGTAGTGTTTGTATAGCTTCCAAATAGATATTGCTTGCAGTTTTGGGCATACGCAGTTTGGGAATATTTTGAAAAATATTGCCATTGTATTGTAAAATTGGTAGATATGTTTCAAATATATGATATAATTTTTCCGATAAATTCTTGTACTGAGACTGCAATGGAAATTGATCATAGACCAGCTGCAAATCACGATGATAAAATTTCACTAAAGATGATAATAAATCGGCCCGATTTTGCAAAAGATAATCGGAGATATTGCGATCAGTACCAACCGCCTAAAAATGCAAACAGCCAGAATATTTTATTAAGATTTGAACTTAAAGAAAACAAATAAATGAATACTTACTAAAATAAAACGTCCAAATTCCTTGAAAACAAATTTACCATTTTGTAGAGCTATTAGACGCGGCTTGAAAAAGCAATCCTTAAGAAAATAAGATGAACCCATTAATTGGCCACACAAGGCCACTTTTTGAGTATCTGACACCCAGCTGGGATGAAAATATAAAACTGCCTTAACCGGGTCATCAGCTTCATCTTTCAAACACTCGGTGTCATAAACAAACACAATCATTGTTTCCCTAGAATATAAATAAATGTTTAATAATTTTTCTTCTGCCTTTTAAATTTATAGTATTTATTAATTTTTAACCTTTCTTTGTACAACTTTAATAATTTTTCATTTTCTAAATTCTGTTGTATAGAAACCCATCGTTTTAGCTCGGATTTACGCCAAGTTTTAAACATTTTTTTCGTTAAAATATTCTTATTTGATTATTTAGTCTCTTTCAATATTTGCTTATGAAAACAAATCTTATCTTTCTTTATTAATTCGGTTTCACTTTTGTTTTGTTTATTTGATAAAATACAAGAAGAATTCCTTGTTTTCATTCAAACGTCTACTATTAACTGATAATAACTAAATAAAGGCCAATAGTGCCAACCCCACATTTAGCTGCTATTAAGTACTGCTGTTCTATATCGCCATACTGCCAACATCATCACCACCACATTGTATTATAAAAGCATGAGTTTTTAATAGTTGTTTAAACATCAGTCTTTGCAAAGTTTTGATTGATATATTCTATGGTTGAGTGAAAATTTTATTGCTGGAAAATATCAATTACATTCATTGTGACAGTTGAAATGGAAAGTGGTGGATGGGGGGGATGTAGACATTGTGGAGACAAAAATATTTATATAGCAAACTTTTCTCTTTCGTCAAATACTTTGAAGCGTTTACGTTTAGTAGTATTAAAAGAAATTTCTGAAGTTGGAGTAGTAAAAAAATGTTATTGTAATTTATTAAAGTACTTCTTTGATTGTAATGATTTCTGATATACTTATTAAAATTTAGAAGCAAACGATTATCGAATGATCATTAAAATGAGCTAGCTGTTCTATTTATTATTATTTTATTTATTTTTTTTGTATTTATATCAAAATTCAAGAACCAAGCCCTTAGGGCCAAATATGGTTCATAAAGTACTCGTTTCAAAAAACCCCGCGTTAGCTAATTGTCACTCTCTAATCCTGCAATTTGGCGTACTATATACTGTCTTAAACGACGCGCGTTTCTGCTTGTGTAGGTAAAAACCTAGAAATATTGTGAAGACATAAGGTGCACATAGTGCAAAAAATTAAAAATAAGACGCCAAATACGTTGTTTTCTTGCTGTTTAATCTGCACAGATGAAGATAACTGAATACCTTCACTTTCATGATAAGAGGGCTGGCAAAGGGGTTTTAGTAAGTTTTTTCGTTTCTATTCCCAATAAAAGTTTGTTATATGGTTATGCAAGAAATCTATTGACAGGTGATTAAATTATGATGTAGCCCATCGCCGTATATCCTGGTGTGAGTTGTTGCGAGGCTTTTTCACTTTTTATTCTTGTTAATGTGTTTTCTCTGCGGGTTTTATATTTTTCCTCAGTTGAGCGTAGGTACTAATGATTATTACTTTAAATTGTCGCTCTTTGACAATGTTTCACGTATGTATAAAAAATAGCGTTCGATTTAAGAATTTTCAGTTATTTATTTAATTAGAATTTATTACGTCAGACTTGATTTAGCTAAATCAAAATATGTTTACTAAGGGAGGAATACAGGAAAAGCGAATTAATTCTGAAAACACTAAGCGCAATAAGCATGCTATCTTCGGTGGCATGACAGTTATTATTGCACTAGTTCTACAAATAATTATTTATAAAAACTTCTTTAGTGTCCTTGCGAAGGCTTTTTTTTAACTCGAACTTATTTTTTATTGAATAGAAAAATCTTTAATTTTGTAACGTTGCATATGGTTTATGATATACAAACACTTACACAAAATGTATGCAAAACTCGGTGTTCTGCGAAAATATTACAGAAATCCGAGCATAAACTGACCATAGCTATTTGCCGAGCGCTAATACCGAACGTTCGGTCGGACACTATTAAGCAAATTATTTTAAATTTAAATGCTATTAACAAATTTAAAAAAAAATGATTAAGTCGCTCCAAATAAATGATAGCCATCTTTTTTTGCAGTCAGTTAAAAATATTTGTATGTTCTAATTAGTTTTTATTTTCGGAATTACAATTAAAATTTCCCGGGATCGCATTTTCTATTAAAATCATAGTCATTCGAAAGCATATTTATATTTTTTTTTACATTATATGTTTCCGCTTTTACATTTGAATTTGGTTGTTTCATTATCATTTATCATTATAAATAAGGTTTTAGTTTTATATTTAGCAAAGATTTAAAAAACTTTTGTTTGTTGAGGGTTTTTAGCTAGTCTATATACATGCATTTCATTTGTGCTAAAGCCAAATCATCAGTAGACCTTAAACCTAATTTTTATATGTTTCAAACCTCTCTACTTATACAAAAACTTTTAAAAACTCAATGAGGGTTATAAAAATTACAATAGTATGTACATATAAGCATAGTAGGCTTTGAAACTTATTCAAAATCCCAACAAACAAATTATTATATTCGATATGAATCTATTTTATTTTCTTTACAAAAAAAAATCTTTTAAAAAAGATATCGAGGCAATCTCGATTAATATAAATTTTATATTTAGCAAATAAACAAATCCGGAAGTAAAAGTTGAAAAAATAGATTCCGTAAAGTCCCAATGCAAATGGCCTCTTTCATCACAATAATATAAATTTTTTATATTTAATAAGCGGAACAACCCATAATTTTAATAGTATCGTCGATTTAACGTAATTGTAAAAGAAAATAGGTGAAATCGTAAATGCAATACTTTTGTGCATCCTGTGTGCAAATAATTGCAACAGTAAATAAAATTTTTACATAGTTGCAGGAACGTGCTACCAAGTGAAGTTATTTGAAAGCTAAGCTTTCATTATTGCGCAGTTAACGAATGTTCCCATATTGATAGAAATCCGATAGCTATTTGTATCCAAATATTTATCTTTTTTCCCTTTTAAAATTGTGCATATGTATTTGTAACAAGCTAAACAGATCACTTCGAAAGTTGATTATTTCATTGATTATTCAATAAATTTTTGAATTGTTAGCAAACTTCTTTTCAAATAGCAAAAAGTTTCGACATTAGTTTTATGTATTATGACTTTAAAAATTGCGGTCTATAATCCTGGTACAAAATCTAAAAACTAAAAGCAGTATTTATAAACAGTACCCTTTAAGTATGGATGTATGTAAATTTAAAAAGATTTTATTACTAAATCTAATTAGATTAATTGTTAAAAAAAACCATGCAGCTTATCATTATAAAAAAAATATATGTACATATAATGCATAAAAATAAATAACATTGACTATTGAAAAAAAAAATCAATAAAAATAATAATAATAAAACTAAAAGTATAACAACCTCTTATCGTCGCCATCCAACAAACTGTCCATAAAATCAACAAAATTATTGACAACAGAATTAAAGAATAACATTGTTTTTAACATTAACTAGTTAAATTATCTGAAAATAAATTAAATTAAGTATTCATAATTGAATTAATAAAATGAAATCAAGTAAAAAATATGTACTAACAAAATTCTCAACATTTTTCATGCAGGTCAGTCGTCTGTTTGCCAAAGGGGCGTTACTGCTTCGCAATTATTTTTTCCTCAATATGTACTCACTTTGCCATTTTTGTCTGCTTTTTAAAAACTTTCCAAAAACTATTTACTTAATTTCTAAAATATTTTAATTTTTATTTCGGCTTAAAATCTTTAAAACATCATCATTTTATTTTTTTTTATCAATAAAATTCCACTGCACTTGTATTTTGTGTATTGACTGCACTATAGGTATTTTATTGCTATTTTTGTTAGTGGATCAACAGAGTTGTAGTAAAATTCGTAAACAAATTATAGAAATAGCAGTAAATGCACAGTTGTACTTTTTAGAAATGGTGAATAATATAATACTCACCCCTTTAAAGATTCATTCAGCCATTTCCATTAATATTTAGTGATATATTTTTTAACAGTTAAAAGAAAAGAGCAGGTAAAAAAAATAAAAATAATTGTGGAAAACAGCACTAATGAATATAACCTATTTTTACCATAGACTATGAATTATACCAGACAACTTACAACCACATTATCACGTTTTTATGAAAGAAATAGCAAACCTTAATTTTACCAATTATATATCTCCTTCCTTTCAACGTGGTAGTTACTAATTTTGTTTGTGGTTGTTGAATCACACATGCTAAACGTAAAAATTGAGATTTCATTCTCTTATTCAATCGATTTTACACCGGTGCTTCATAGTAAATACATTTCCAAGCAATCGTTCATTGAATAAACTGACATTTGTTCAAAACTGCAGATATATAGGTTACGTATTTTTAAAATGAAAATTCCAAACTACAGGTCAAGGCACAAGTAAAGAAAAAGCAAATGTATGCATTGATGATGGTTGAACCACCTTCATTAGTTTGGAATAAGGATAGAAATACTATTTGATTATGTGACTGTAAGTACAGCTATCGTTGGGTTTTAGGGCAATTTTATACATACATAATTCGGAAGCAAATAATCGTTGCTGATGTTAACATAAGGCCAGTGAACAGCATTGCTGAAGCTTACATTTTCTCAAAAATCAAATATTCAATGAACATTTTTGTATAGTACAGAGTTTTTATAACAATTATTTTATCCTCTTTCCGAAAATTTTATAATTATTTTCTTTGCGTCAACGTAGTTATATCTCTGTGTAAAATTACAAAAATAATACAGGTAATGTCGATGCTACAACCGCACCGGCTTTAGGTTCGAAGCTGTCAAAAAGCACAAAAGAAAAATGGCACTCACATGTGTGTTTGGTTGCATTTTCTGTTCTATAAAGAACTTTGTTTTTTTGCCTTTTCTTATTTGCATTTGAAACAAATGTTCAAGTGTGCATTTTTAGTACATAATCAAATTTTGACAGCTGCGAGCCCTAACAAAAACTCCGATAATGCTTCGCTACTACCTGTATTATTCTACCATGCTTATAAGTTTATTGTATCATGAAACATATTTTGTATTAATACAGACAGATTTTATTACTAATTTTTGCATCATGTATTGTTTACTTTCTGGTCTTATTTTTCGAAGACATATCTGCCTGGTAGATTAATGACAGCTTCGAACCTAAAAGCAGGGTTGTTGTAGCCTCGACACTACCTGTATTATTCTACCATGCAAAACTGCATACTATAAAAATCTTGAATCTGGCAATGATGAAGAAATGAGCATTATAATACAGTAATGCCAACTAGTCCCAGCTTTCTATAATACTCAAACCTTGGAAAAGTAACGTACTCAGCTATTAAAATATACATATAAACAATTTTATGTATCTACTTCTTGGTGATATTATTAATATGATTTTTATGAACAAAACTATATATAAATATCATACATGAATTCTGTTATCTTGGTCAATTAACCAATTTGTAAGATAATGTTATTCTAACATCACATCTTCTTAGAGCGCTAAAAATATTAATACAAAAAGCTTATATTGAATTTTTTATTTATTTATTTTATGGTTTTTTTTATTTATTTTCTGAATTCTTGTTGCAGAAACTTTGATTTTTTAGTGCGAAAAAGTATCCTATGTGTACTACGTCTAACAATATGCTATTTGAATTGTATATGAGTGGACCTAGCGCTTTTATTTTTAACGCCCAAAATGAAATTTTGAGCATTAATTCTATTGAAAACTCGCTACATTAACAACGCTGCTTTTATGTATACCCTCAATAATTTTTAGTTAGTAATGGCCGCCTACAGTAGTGAAGAACTAGTGTAAAGTGAATAGTTTTTGTTGTGTTTTTGTGTTATTTTCTTTAAATTTATCTTTTCCTAATGGATAATTTTTAATAAATTAAAAACTTAAATACAAAAGAAAACAATTATTGTTAAAAATAAATTGGTGAGTGCTTAATAAAAGATAAATAAAAAATATGTAACATAAATAGAACGAAAAATAAAATAAAGAAAATCATATGAAAAAACCAGCATAAAAATAATATCCACCAGAAATGATGCTTGTTGTAACATAAAATATACGCGAAATACAGTGTACAATTTGTTGTTTAAAAGCGCAGTGGTAGTACCAAAAGTGTGTTTGTGTTGAAAGTGTATGTTTTAGTTGTGTGTATTAAATAATAAGAAAACGTTAGTAAACTGCATTGGAAAACGTAAGAAAACAAACAACAAGAAACATTATTTATGTTTATGCACTGCACTTACACATGCATATCTATGTATGTATATATATTTTTACGTTTATGTTTGCATATAGAAAAAAGCAAACAGGTTTTGGGAGTCACTTTTGGTTCCAAGCAAGTTTTCAGCTTTTTTTCTTGTTGCTTTTTTTATTGTAGACCAATATGTGTGCTTTTTATAATAATGTATGCGAGTGTTAAGAGAAATTCGTTTGTGTGTGTGTGAGTATATGTATGTGCATTATGCTGCTTTTTTAGTTAAATATTTTTGTTGCTTTTTATTATTGATAGAGGATTAGTTTTTTATTATATAGATCTTAACCAGGGCTCTCAGCTTTTCTTAAATCTTATTCCCATTTATTGAATTTTCATTCCCGAAAATCCCACAAATGTTGAAAAATATACATTTTTTCTTTTTAGAATTATTAAGTTGTGATATGTTTCAAATACTTGTGACTTTTATTTAAAATTGTAATACTTTGGCATGACTTATTTAGTGTAGTCTTTTTTAAAACTGATTAAAAAATATACATAAATACATCCATATGAATGTATGTACATAAATACATAAGTTTGTATTGTATGTGTAGTAAAATTTTGTTAATATAATAAAAACGATAAAGAATAAGGTTCAGCTGAAATATGCTATTCCAAAAAAATCCACAGACTCACAATCCCGGAAACTGGGGACGCTGAACTTCATATTTAAAAGAGCACCAACTTCTGTGGTTTCTCTTTGTCTGTTTTATGTGTTTGATTTAAATTGTTTTTAATTTATGCAGAATACATTTAACAACATAAAAGCCAGTAAGACCAGAAAATCTACAACTTTATAGGTAGAAAACAAAATACATACATAGGTATCTAGTATCTATTTAGTAGTAACATATTGTGTATGGTGCTGTATAGTCTGCTGGTTATCAACTACATACATGAAAACTGTTTGTAAAGTGATTTTTGTTTGTTAAACGAATACAGAAAAATACAAACAGCTACGAAAACTGGTCACCAAAGTGGAGCTACAGGTGTATATTATTTATTAACTATTTATTAGCATTTTTCTATATAAGCTATTGGCCTCAATTTAAAAATTTCCTCAAAGCAAATAAGAGAAATTCGCTAAGTAAAAAAATATGTACTTAGAGGATTAAAAATGAAATAATTATCATCTTGTGCTTTTTAATCATTCTAACAAATTTTATTTTGATTACCCCCTTTGCTATAGAACAAAACCAGACGACTTTTTGTCTGTTCTATAACAATATTCCTGCCTACAATATTTACTTAAGCTAACTGTGTGGACTGCATTTAGTGACGGACGGGTGTAAATTTACTGTGTGCAAGTGATTGTGTGTGCCTCAACTGTTTACAATACATATTTATTATCAACATGTTCGTTGTAATCTACTCTACTTAGTAGAGTTCGAGCAGCGCGTATGTTGTGTTGTTATTTTTGTGTGTATCTTAATAGTTCTTTTCAAATATAAAGTTTTTTCAAACGAAAGAAAAAAAATATATTGAAGCAAACAACCAACCAAAAAAAGTTTAAGAATTTTAAAAACGAAATAAAAAGTATGAAATTTCGAGGTGGCACACAATTGTTTTACTGAAATTAACGTGAAATCATTTATTATATGTCAGTGAAGTGTACATATTTAATTTATAACAATAAACAACCTCAGTGCTAAAAATTAGGGGAAATCTTTAAACATAATATATTAAATGCAAAAGAAACCCTTAAAATCAAACTTGCAGAGCATGTTTAAATATAATAAAAACAAAACACAATTTAACTAAAATGAAAGTAATAAATCATTATAAATAATTAAATTATAAAGCAAACAATAAATTAAATTTATCAAATAGAAAGTGACTAGTTCTGATATTAAACACGAATTTAGTTTTGGATATAAAAAGAACTAAACAAATATAAAAACAATGGCATAAGTAAATACATACCTACATAATACCTTTTTATTTATTTTTATTATTTAAATAACATATTTTATCAAATAAGTGGCGAAATATCGGTGATTTTAATAAAAAAATTTAGTAACGTTTTTTAAAAAAATTTACCTAGTGCTCAAAATAAATTAGATTAATTAAAAAAATTAGAAGGTCGAAAATATATAAGAATATTTACATATTTTTATTAATATCTAGTAAAAGAATATACTATTTATGTGTATATTCTAATGCGTTACTATGCACATACATATGTACACTATGCTGAGAATAAAAAAGAGAACTTTTGGATTTTTTGTAAAAAAAACTGCAAGGCTTATTATTCCACGTGGTCTAAAGCTCATTCGGTCAAAATTTGAGCCATATCGGAGAACTCTTAAGGTGTGAAGACATGATATATATGGGGAGCCCCGTAGACTAGTAGATAGCGTACTAGACTATTAGTCGACGGATCGCAGGTTCGATTCCTGCCTAGACCCTGGGTGTTTCTGCAGACAAGCCAAAATGGCTTCGCGGTTTGTGTTTGTTCTTAAAAAAAAAAAAAATTTCTTTAAAATGAGAAAATTTTACGTATTAGATATTTTCAAATGACTTCCGAAATGTTTTAGTAAAGTGGTCGACATAATCTATAAAAATCAATCAATCAACCATAAAATAATAATTCTGAAACTAAAAAAATATTGACAAAGAAACTGTTTTATGTAAATTAGACTTAAATTTGGTAACATTGACAAAATATTAACTTAGACCTCAAAGCGGCACTCCTTAGAGTTGTCTCATTTGACCCAATAATCTATGTATATACATACATAATCTATGTATATGTATAGTACATACGAGTATGTATTTCATTGCTACTCCAATATAATATAATAGCTTTAAATTCATAATAACAGAAGATTGTGTGTGATTTTTATAAGTCGCGTATTCCTTTTTCGTTGAATTTTAATTGAAATAGTAATGCTGTTTGAATAAAGTGGATAACTAGGGTCTCATGATTTGTGTTAGTAGTCAAACTTGTTTTCCTGCCTGATCTAGTCATAAAAAAATACACAATTTTTGATTCTCCGATAGAGTTTGATTGTACTCAAACCGGCCAAAAAATTGTTAATTGAAAACTAAAAACTAAAACTTAAAAAATTGCTTTCTAACAAAATCAGCATAAGTAATGTAGATACATATGTATGCATGTTTGTTTTTCGTAAATTAACGGAAACGATAGTTTCAGATTATGTCTTACAAAAATGTTTACTGGGCATGTACGTATCTATCTATACATATATGAATGTGTGTATATAGATATGTATTGAAAAGAAATTCCTTTGACTAAATTGCTCTTCTTTCTTGTTCTTTTTTCTTCTTTGAACGTTATGAAAGTACACTCATCATTTGCTTTTAGTAAAGTAATAAATCAGTTCTTTTTATATTGACAGATCAACTTAATAAATGTCACTGTGATTTAATTACAATTAAATTTTACTTGTAATAAAACTTTTAACTCTGGATAAAAGATAATTTCTAGAGTTATATTTATTAAAACAGGACAAATCCTTATAATTATTTCTTATTAATTACATACATACATATGTATGTATGTAATTAGATTTCTTGAGATACTTGCGATTAGTCAGTATCCTTAAGATTTTTCTTAGAGACTGATATAGGTACGAATTTTTCATAATTTAAGTAAGATTGAACTTAATTCAAATTTTTATATGCTTTAATTATAAGATTTAACTACAGAATTTTATTAATTAATATGACTTTCATTATTATTTTTATACATATCATCATATCATATCATATAATTTTTGCTTCGATTTTATAAAAAAAGTCTAATTTTCTACTAGTTTTAAGTATGTTAAAAAACAAACTAATTATATTTTTTCTTTCTGTAACTGAAGGCTTAAAGACTGATTGATCTGACAGCAGTAAAGTTTAAAGTGCTAATTAGCCTAAAAAAAATTAAATGACAATAAAAGACATTTTTATAAAATCGTCGTTAATTTTTTAAATAAGAAATTTATTTTTATTTAATCATCATGAGAAACTTTATTTAAATTTAAAAGCATTTGGATTATTTTTTACCATCAAATAATTCTAAGCTTAAGTACAACGGAATTAATGTAAATTTATGTATTTGTTTTCATTTATGTGTACATACATAATAATATGTATTTGATGTAAAACTTATTTAAATTCCATTCATCGAACTCCTATTAAAATGTAAATATATTTTTTTCTTTATTTAGAATCTTTTTGTTGCATATAAAAAATTAAAACAAAAACTATTTAACCATATTTTTATTTGCGTACGTACTCGTACATATGAATATCCATACTTATGGATATGCATATGCATATGCGTGTACATTAGGGTGGTTACAAGGTATATGGTAAATTTTTTTTTTAGGCTATCTTTCGGGGCACCAATCTAAAATGTGCCAACAAGCTAGAAAATGTGATTGGCAAAGTTTCAGCCCATTATGATAATGTTAACACGTGACTCATTGAGGTTAAAAAAGTTAAAAGAGTGTAAACTTTCTACTCATACGTTTTAGTACCACTTATAATGGAGTAGAGTAAATTTACCACAAACGCTTGAACTGACCAAAGTTTGACAATTAATACCCACCACTGTGTTGGTTTATTTTTTTTCCGTTAAAGTACAGACAAATAATTATGATTAGGGGATTTCCATTTTTTTGGTGTAACAAGTCATACATCAAAGTTCATTCAGTCTGTACGTGTCTCTCAATACGAGCTTTTATATATATGCTCTTTTTTATATTATCATGTCCACATTATCAATGAGCATGAGATCAAGGCAGAAAGATCAAATTTTTTTAATTGGTCACACGTCTCATTAAATAACTGGCAGCAAATTACCATCCAATTGCCAAGTCTTGCGTAGTTTATTTTATAATATGCGCCAGGTTAAATTAAATAAAAGAGATGCTGCTAGGCTTACAATAAAGGAAGTTCTCGTGTTTTGGGAGAAAGCAAAGATACCAACCAAAGCTACACAGAAGCACTGGGCCATGACCCACAAAATTTAGTTGTTAGTAAATCGGCCATAAGACTCCGCAGACAACAATATCGCCAACAAAGAAGTAATCTCATCAAGAGTAGATTCAGAAATTCTGATCTGGAGGGTGCTGTTGTGCACTGGGATGGAAAGTTGCTTCCGGATATACTGAGTAAGAGAAATGTAGAGAGGTTAGCCATTTTAATTACTTGTGGCAATGAAGAACAGTTGATAGGGGTTCCAGTCCTTGAAAATAGTACGGGGATTACTCAGGCAAAAGCTGTATTATCAGCAGTTGAGCAGTGGGGAGCAGCCGAAAAAATTCAGGCAATGTGTTTTGATACCACGGCAGTAAACACTGGTCGCCATAAGGGAACCTGCGTTATGCTAGAGCAATTGTTGGGAAAAAATCTTCTTTATTTAGCTTGTCGTCACCATATTTTGGAAGTTATTTTAAAGGAAGTTTTTAACTGCAAAATGGGTACATCCACTGCACCTCAACCAGATATTTTTCGAAGATTCCAGAGTGGATGGTCAAAGATAGACAAAAAGAAATACAGAACAGCTATAGAAGATGAATATTTTAGAGACAAAATAAGTTATTTATACCAAATTTCAAATTTCCTTTTTGAACAATTAAAAAATTGCCAGCCCAGAGATGATTATAAAGAATTCATCCACCTTTGTCTCATATGCTTAGGACGTCTTCCACCGGAAAAAACTACTTTCAGAGTACCTGGAGCTATTCACCACGCAAGATGGATGGCAAAAGCCATTTATTGTCTAAAAATATATATTTTCGAGGATCAATTTTCGTTATCTGTTTTAGAGAGTAAGGGTATTAAAGATATATATAAAAGCATGGTTTACTGCCCCAAACCCCACCCTGGCCCCCAACCAAGACCTACAATTAGTAAAATCCTTAGTTCAATACAGAAGTATTGATAAAGAAATTGCAGACAAGTCATTGCCTAAAATAATTAACCATCTCTGGTATCTTAATTCGGAGCAAATTGCTTTTTCATTTTTCGATGATACTTTGGAAAAAAATAGCAAAACAAGAATGGTTAAACAATTAAAGTCCAACGTAGAAAGCGATGAAGTATATTTTGAAGACAGGGATGTAAAAGCAACATTTAGTTTCCAAGAAATTGATAATTTATTGGATAAAGAAATTGATTATTTTGTTTCTTCTCGGACTTTAAATTTTTTCAAGAGATTTGAAATTAATACCGATTTTTTAAATACTGATCCCGATATATGGTATGAAAATCAACATTATTTAAGAGCAAAAAAAATTGTGAAAGGTCTAAGAGTAGTAAATGACACAGCTGAGAGAGGGGTAAAATTAATCCAAGACTACAATTCATCCTTGACAAAAGACGAAGAACAACGCCAGTGTCTTTTACAAGTTGTATCTGAATGTAGGCATCTTTTTCCAGACTCTTCAAAAGCTACAATGTCCAAGCCATTACCACCTTAATTTGTGATTTTAAATAATAATAATGTAACGAATAAAAACTTTAAATGAACTCACATAATTGTTATGATATAGATATAATTTAGTAACAAAAATAAAAAAAAAATATTTTCATTTATTTACTTATTTTATTGTTTATTGTTTTCGAATACAAGACATTAAATCTTATAATTACAATATAGGATAAAAATCCGTTTAATGTATTTGAATACTATTTTACAATATGTAGTTAAATTCGATGTATTCGATTATTGGGATATCTACTACGATATAATCTGATAAATGTAAAATAGTGTGAAAAATAACAGTTTTGGTAAAAATATTATCAGGATCAAAATTAATAAGAATAAAATTTCCTATGAAATAAGACTCGAGTCAGGTTCATAGAATAAATGGTCTGGACTGTAAGGGCAAAAAACTATGATTTTTAGTGAAAAACCGCTGTTTGTCCCAACTTTAACCTCAATGAGTCACGTGTTAACATTATCAAAATGGGCTGAAACCTTGTCAATCGCGTTTTCTATCCTATTGGCACATATTAGGGGGGTGCCCCGATGGAAAATCCAAAATTGATTTCTTCTAACCACCCTAGTGTACATATGTATTTCAATCTCCACTTTTAACATACAGTTTTTTATATTTATTTTTTTATTTCTTTCCGTTAAAAAATCTGTTAAATTTGATTAATAGAAATAGAACATACGCAGCCAATATGAACAAATAATATTTTTATTGAATCAAAGAAAGCAATTTATACCCATAAGGAAAAAAAATAAAAGGGGAGAAATTGATTTTTTACAGTAGCATAATAAAGTAAACAAGATTCAGTCAAAGTCTGGTTTTTTATTATTATTTATTTAACAAAATTTATTGCTTTAGCAGTATACATTTTTTTAAATTAATAATGACCTGAAATAAAATCTTAATGTCAAACTATTTTAAGGCGGAAAGTAATTTCTCCAAGTAAACACATAACAAATGACAATTGCAGTTTATTGCATTATTCCATTTTTATTTCATTTGTAGTATTTATAGTGGTATTATTTATATGGAAGCAGGGGCACACCCTTTTTCTAAGGCCAATGATCCTTTTTTATCCTTTACATAAGAGGTAAAAGAGTAATTACCAGGGAAACCAAAAGCATTCTCGAAGAAAAATGTTTTATAAGCCTTAAAAATTATTAAAGAAATTTTTAAGTACGATCTATAAATAGCCTTTCTTATCTTAAAAATCTAACGTTTTACAAAAAAAATTATAGTAAAACAATAAAATAAATGCGTGAGGTTCCTTGCTATTCGCATCTGCATCAAGTAATGAAGTAATTAAGATAAAAGCCATTGGTAGAATGATGCTGGTAATATTCAGATGATGGATGTTTTAATATTTCCCAATTTTTCTTCCTTGATTATGATTCTTCTATATTTTGGGCAAATTGTGTTTTGTTTTTACAAATGATTTTTTTCGAACATCGATTCTTTTTTAGTTAAACTTTTCTGATTTTCGTAACATTTCCAAATCTTTTCTTTACATACAATTTCAGAGATTTTTTTACCGATATTGGTAAATTTTTCGATTTAAGTTTTTTTTTATTATTTTCGCTCTCACTTAAAATTTTGTTAATTTAAAAAAAAATTAGAAGATTCTTTTCGAGCTTATGCTATGTTGAACGCACTTGATATTATTCTTTAACTTCGTTTTTATTTTCAGTTCTAGGAATTTCTAACATTATTATAAGTTTATTTCAGTTTTAGTAAATTCTACTAGCCTTGCTTATATTCAAAAAGGTATAACTTTTTCAGATACGTTTTTTTACCTAGTATACCAACCAATTAGGAAAGCAAAAGGGTTTAAAAATTAAAAAAGCATTAAAAGCAAAATATGTATAAATGTGCTGCTAAAGGTAAAATATGCTCCAACAAATCGATACCGAAGTTCTTAAAAATGCTAAACGAATAAATATTTGCCAAATTAATATGTTTGTACGACGTACAGCTAAGTAATATATTATATCATATTTTTGGTTGCCCTTATTACTTCATATCGCAGTTGTTCAACAATAGTGTATTAACTCGAAATTTTTACTTTTTTAAGAAAGATTTACAGATAATATTTATATCTGTAAAAAAATTCGTATTGTTTTGTCCACATTTTGGTTGCAAAATGGAAGATTTAAACAGTATACATACATGCTTATCTTCCATTTAAATTCTAAAAGTATTTTTCTCCTATTGAAAATATTATAATGCACAATTTCAATTTTAACATACATAGTTGTTTTAACGTTTTACATGAGGATGTTGTGCGATGTCAACTTTTTGTTGGAACAAGACTTTGACAAAGTACTCGCTACTTTTTAAATATATGTAACAACGTTAAAAACAATTTTTTTTTATTATTGAGTAAATCTAGGAGTATTTATAATAGGTACTTTAAAATAAATTCTTTACATATTCTATTATATTAATGTTTATAAAAAGCTCCGAGGAAAATTATTATTTTTTATAGGATATATATATATATATATATATATAGAGAAAAACGTCATGTAATTTTAAGCGCCATTCTGTTTTTAACTTATAAAGATGGAAGATTGATATTTGAAATAAAGAAATTTATTGGTAGTTTTTATTATTACACTCATATCACATTTTTTTTGTTATCTGAAAGAAAAAGTGAATACTGAAATACTCCTCAAAATATTCGATATTGTCGAACAATTCGAGACACAAAACCGGTTTGTTGAATAATATAGAAGCTAACTTGACATTTCTAGTCGCAGTTTTCTAAATAGCTACAAAACGATTGAGCTATTCCGAAAAATATGTTAGAATGAATTTGTTATTTTACCAAATCAAAGAAACCGTTCTCGAGTTATGATAATGTAGATAGTTAAACTAGAATAATTTTTGATTTAGAGATGTTTCTCGAAAACCAGAATCAATTTAAACAAAGTAATTTATAGGCTAAGAACTTCATTATCATCATCATCATCAGAATTGACTGATATACATACATATCTCGTGCCACAAAACGTTTAATAAAGATTTTGTAAACACAATTATTTATAGTATCTACCATATACATATGTTCAATTCACATGCTCAGTCATATAGCTTATCGTTTAAAAAATTACGATATTTGTTTATGAGCTTGTGACCAGACAAATTTGTTGTATCGTCACTTTTTCGTATTTTAAATGTCAATTCAATGTAGTCTGTGAAATAAGTGAGTTTGACAACAATTTTTAATTATTATTCAACTTATGTACTTATACGTATAATTTTTGCAATAAAATTTATTAATATAAATAAAAAATAAAAATAAACATAAATGATGTCGCCTGAGGAAATATCACTATCAATTGCAAAACTTGTCAAGTACAAAATCGAAATAAATTAAGATATAAACACGTTCACGACAGCAGGCTACACGGGTACATGGCTACAAATTGAAACTTTTTGCGAAATTTTGCGTTTTTCGCAATGTGGGTTACTTTTTCTATTTTTATTGTTTCATCGACTTATAAATGATTTTAAATATTTGAATCTTTCCAATAATTGAAAGTTACTGCGAATTTTCGACATTTTTGTAGTTTTTTGCGAGTTTTTCACATTCCTTGCATTTCTATCTCGTTTTAGAAGATTTTACGACTACATATATTTAAATTTTGAAACTTTTGGCGGAATTTTGCCTTACAAATATAATTTTTCCATACCTGTCCTCTATACAACCATTTATAAAACATAAAATTCAATCGCATAATTATGTATGAAAATTACCAATAACAAAACTACAATAATGTATAATTTGACGATTACACAGCACATACGACGATAGTACGAGCTTGTGAATTGAACAATAGTGTTTTTTAGTTAAAAATTTTATGTCATATGACTAATATCTATAAACATAATTTCCACCATAAATTATTATATTATATTTTATTATTAATACAAAGCAGTTTAATATTTGCTAACTTTAATATTGATTTAGTTTCTTTATTATTGTAAGTAACTGACCATAATCCCACTGATTGCCTGGACATCCTGCCAATAGTATTTTATGTTCACATACACACACTGTCATTAATGTACATGTGAACCCATTATACCTTGTTGCCGTTGTGAGTCATTCATGTTTTAAGTTCCATTTACACTCAGATGCTAAATACAAACCATGGTTTTTATTATACATTTACAGTTTGCGGTATCGTTTCCTTTTTATTTCAAATCTTTTTTTTCGTTTCTTACTTTCGAAAACATAAAATACTGCATCGCATTATACAACAAATGAAATCAAATTTGAAAGTTATTAAGAGCCTGTAGGTTTTTTGGACAAATAAAAAAGCGGAAGTTTTTATTTGATTAAGAAAAGTGTGTCATATGCCATCTATGTTTTCTAATAGAATGATAACTGTATGTTAGATATGATTTTTTTAAGTAAATACAAATTTGAATGAAAATTGTTGAATAAACATTATTTGTAAACATTTTCAAATAATAATTTTTTGGCATTCATGAATTTTATGCTTTTTACAAATCCGGTAATGCTCTTTAGAATCTTAAAGGTTTTTACTGAATAAATTATCAATTCGAATTCAGAGCTTGAATAAATCACGCAGTCAAAATAACGCTAGTTTAAATTGCTTTTAATATTTACTAAATAGTTAATTAAAAGAAAGTTAATTACATTTTTTACTTTTCAATTAAAGTTCTTAAAATATAAATACGAACATATTTAATACCAAAGGTTATCTTGCAAGTCTACTTGTCATTTGTTAAAATATTAAATTCAACACCAAAACTTAATCATGTTATGCCAACAATAGAGATAAATATACATTAATATTGCTGACACCAAAGTATCAATTGCTTTACTTATTTAAACATTTTAAAGTTTACTGATAACTGCAAAACCCTAATTTTTGTTATTGTAACATTTCCTGTATTTATCCGGAAATAAATAAATTTAACAACAGCAAAAACTTCGTTTATATATAGGAAAATAACACTTGTTCTTTTTGAAATAAACATTAATATGAAATTAAACAGATTGCTTTTATCAAACACATATGTGTGTACAATATGAAAGTATGTGTTATAGTATTTTGTAAACTCGACTTATAGCATTTATATAAAATAATATATGTTTGTATATATTACTTACATATGC
The DNA here is from genome assembly GCA_956483585.1 of Gymnocheta viridis. Classification (NCBI taxonomy): domain Eukaryota; kingdom Metazoa; phylum Arthropoda; class Insecta; order Diptera; family Tachinidae; genus Gymnocheta; species Gymnocheta viridis. The sequence continues at coordinate 104,902,972 of OY101441.1, read as the reverse complement.
AGATACATCTATTTTTTTTCATTTGCTGACATTGACCTGTATTTGTTTAATTTGTGAACATCAACCACGAACGTTTATTTAAAACTTCTACAGAAAAAAAAACTATAGTGTTTGCTACACAATATGCTTACATATGTATGTATATCATACATCAAAACTTTATTGCTGATTGCGCTGTATAAAAGCTTGACAAACAAATTGTTATCTAATTTCCTTTACAATTTTAAAAGCGGCAATTCTCTGTAGTACAACTGTTGACCATTCATTAACTCCATGTTATAAAATGACTAATTTATTTACTATAATTTGTTTCGTTAATATAACTATTTATGCATTAAATTAAAATTATATTTTTTTTTCTAAAAAACGAAACAAGAAAATTTAAAGATTACTCATAATACGCCTCTTTAAAGTGTTCAATTAATAAAGTTATCAGACTGTAAAGCATAAAATATTGACGTCAAGGAATGGGAATTATATTGTCATATTGAATGTTCAAATGTTTTGGAAATATGTGACATGTACGAGGGCGGATTGATATTGAAGCTACCTAAGTAGGAGAAAAACATTTTTTTTTCAAAAATCATTTATTTCTCAACATAGTCTTCATTATCAATACACTTAGTCCAACGTTTCTCCAGTTTTTGTATCCCTTCCAAAAAATAGGATTTTTCGATGTCCTTAAAATAGGCATTTGTTTGATCAATAATTTCATCGTTTGAGCTAAATCTCTTTCCACCGAGCCATTTCTTTAGGTCTGGAAATGGGAAGTAGTCACTAAGGGCCTAATCCGGAGAATATGGCGGATGAGGTACCAATTCGTAGCCCAATTCATAGAGTTTTGCCATTCAGACTGCACACGTCACACGTTTACGTTTATGGTAAATTGAGAGCAAACGCGGCACCCATCTTGCCGATAGCTTTTTCATATGCAAATGTTCATGCAAAATGTTGGACACACGTTCATATGATATGTTTACCATTTCAACAATCTCACGTAACTTGACTCGGCGATCATTCATAACGATATCGAGGATTTTCTTGATATTTTCTTCAGTAACCACCTCTTTCGACCTTCCTGTTGATGGTGTTGTTGCTTGTTCGGCCGCGTTTAAATTCAGCAATCCAATATGTTACCATGTATTCTAACGGAGCAGACTCACCGTAATGTTTATCGAGCTTTTCTTTTGTCTCTTTCGCCATTTTCCCTTTCAAATAATAGTGTTTAATCACTGCACGAAATTCACTGTTTTCCATTTTTTTAGAAACACAAACGTTGCTTACTTCAAACGACTACAACAAATAAACTAATCGATGAATTTGGGTGAATTTTTTTTGTGCTGCCATCAATATCAATCCTCCCTCGTATGTACGTTATTCCCGAAATACAGCATGATTTACTTGGAAGATTGTGAGGAAATTGATATTGAGTAACTTTTCTGTCACGAGCGTATGCTCTACTACTGCGCCACTTAGAGAATAATTCACTTATTTAAAAAGTTATATAATCACTTCAAAGTAATGATATGTAGTTAGTGTGGAAAAGTGTGGTGTTCTTAATAGAAGTCATCAACAAGTTTTTGCTTTATATGACTTTATTTTAATCTTTGGTTATATTTTAATTCGGGTTCAAAATCTAGAGAACCATTCTGGTATCTCGCGACCTTCCTCAAAATGCCGATTAATAAGTTCTATGCATATGTATATCAAAATATTTGCTATGTGTAACTGTCAAACTCTATATATGAAGATATTGTTTATATTTTTTTATTTGAATTTTGACAGTAAGACGAAGCAGCAGAAATGAACATAGTTTCTAATACATAAACATATCTATATAACTTAACGCGATTCCTAACAAATATTCCATTCTGTTTTTAAGCGAATTGATTTGATTTATCGCGGTTTAAAAATGTAGAAAATAGATTGGAAGAAAATTTCTATTATGGACTGTATCAAACATGCTGGCTTAGCGCTACTAGAATTAAAGGAATCGACGTTAAATGAATGTTGGAGAGTAGTTTGGCCAGATTGCGTTAAAAATACCAGCTGTAGCTCATGATGTTGGATTAGAAGGCTTTGATGATTTATTGTCTGCAGATATTGACGAATTATTGTCAGATAATGCACTTCGCGAAATCATTGGTTTTGCGCTAGAGATATCAATTTGCGCTGAAGATATAAAAAAAGTTAGGGATGCTGACAAAGGGGTTGCTACCCTCAGTGCATCCATAGTTAAAGAAGTACTGCAAATGGCAGCTAAATTGGTCGATCATTTTCGCAAGCTTGATGCTAATAAGGAAAGAAATTATTAATGGGCAATTATCGTGAATTACATAAAAGACTTATCAAAACTGGATGCCAACGACTGATAACGGAATTTGTGACTAAAATCGATGAACCTTCACCACCAATCAGGGTTCCTAGTGTTATTTTATACTTTATCCCCAATTCGCAATTTTTCATTACCCAGATTCTACAAATTTCTTATCCCCAAAAATCCCCACAGATTTTTAATGATCATTTTCAAACTTATAAATTAGCAAATAACAGAAAGCTTTATCAAATTCAATATTTCTCAGTCACAACAGATAGATTCTTCTGGAATATTTAACATTTATTTGTAAAAACTCTTTAAAATAAGCATGATTTTTGTTATTTTTTAATTTATAAATTGAAACTTAATCAAAAGGACGAAATAATTATAATAATCTCTTCCCACATATCCTTAAAAATTAAGTAATATTATGTCAAAGGAAACATATGCATATATTTATTTACTGAATTAAATCCATTTGTGTAATATTATTACAATCAATTTATACTTTGAGCTCTAAATATTTACATCAAAATTTATATATGTATGTATATAAGAACAGTAACGTAAAAAACGCAAAAACAACTATATATCAATGTTTATCATTTCATAAACTTCCGAATCAAAATCTTCTGATTCATCAGCCAATAAAATTTTTTTCACATGTTGGTTGTATTAAACATTTTTAGCATTTGAGAAGATGGAATAAATTCGGCACATCAAACTGAATTATTTTTAAAGTGTATTTATATTTTAAGAAGAGCTTCTAATAAGTCATACTCTGCATTCTGTTGTGAGTTTTTTCAATGTTACCACCATCAAGCAGAAAAATATGATTTGAATACAAAAAAGAAAAACTAAATAACAAGACTTATAATAATATACTCGTATTATTCCCAAAAATCCCCAGCGAAAAAAGAGAGGTTTCCCCAAAAAATCCCCTGGGGATTTTCCCAAAATTTGTATCCCCAATCACAAAAAAATCCCCTAATTGGGGACAAGTCCCCAAAACTGAGAACGCTGCCACCAATTAAGTATGGTTTGGAAAATGCTTCTAGCGATGATGTCTCTCGTAAAAGAATGCACTTATCAGAGATTAATACTGGTTAAAACATAATTTTTATATGTTTTATGATTTTTGTTATTCCTTTTCTAAATGAAGTGTTTTTTTTCTATTGTTTTTTTTAAAACAAAATTTGTGTATGAAACAACATGAATTTAAATTACATATTTATCTTATTTTACATGAAATAATATGATAAGAATTAGGCCTATTTAGTTTCGATTGGACACTAAAAATATTTTGAAATAACTTTTCTATATATATTTTTAAATTCTATTATAAATTTTAAACAAATATCTCGCAAATATCTATTGATTAATGAATATTTCTTTTAGTGATGGATTATTATGTTTTACATTCTGGCATCTTTTTCCTAACAGCATTGTGCAAATGGAATTGTAAGCAGAATTGGTTTTATATAAAAATCATTAACATCATACTCATATTCGTATACGACTCAAACAACTTCCGCTGGTCAAGTTTTTCTCCACAGTTGTAACCGCTTAATATGTGTATGTATTGATGTATGTACTTTTGCGAGAGTGTGTGTTTACTTACATCATGTTATTTATATACATTTCTTCATCTTCGCTAACAATCCATTATGTTATGTTGCTTTATGTTGCGTACCGGTTCCACGTTCAGAAAAATAAAACAGCATATTAAAAGTTTCTCAAGTGCTACATACTTCTCTGTCTGGTAGTTCATTTGTTTGTTTGTTTGATTTTTACACCATACTACAGCGTGTTGTACACAGGCGGTAAAACACTAGAGACTTAATGAACGCTGAAAACTTTAAAATACACGGTGCACTTTTTGTAATGTTTATGATTTTGGATATATGTATGTATGTGTATGTAAATAGTAACTCATGTATGCATACATACATATATGTATGTATGTGAATGTAGATTTACACAAAGTATGAACATACATACATATTTTTTAATATCTATCTATTTTATAAATAAGCAAAGACAAATTTTTAGATCCTTTCTTCTTTGTAGGTTAGAAAGTCATGAAAATTGTCTTATGAGGGAAATTTATAATGAGCAGAGAATTTTCACTTGGAGTAACACCAATTATCTCTCGCCTATCGGTTTTTGCAATGAAGAAACTATTAATTTTGATTTAAATAATAACATAAGGGACCGTTTTTTTACAAAAAGTATGCCTGGTACTCATAGAGGTTAGTATCCTTTTGGGAATTTTATGTTCCAATATCCAATTTTTTTCTTTTTTATTATTATTTTTTTGTTAGTTTTATATGTTTAGTTTTAAGTATAATTTAGAAATTTTTCCTCTTATGCTATGTTAGCCCCGGGAGCAAGGGCATATTGTCCTATAGCTAATTTTTATTAAATTTTTATTCTTCTTTTCTTATTGCTAAAGCTTGGTGCTGTAAAAATTCATAGTTTTTTTTTAAGATAATACAATATAGTCTTAAGCAATCTGTGTATAGTTATCTTTAAAAACTTTTATTGTAAAAAAAGGCTCAATAAATTTTAACTTAACTTAACTTTGTTTGCCAAATGATTTTATTCATTCTTTTACCAAATGGTAAACATTATTGAGCTTTAGCGACCCGACTATATATAATTTAAATAGGCTCAGTATTAATGGAAAAAAGGCTTTTAAAGTTGATACCATCACAAAAGCAAAAATACACACGTACATTCACTTATGTAAGTAGTGATACAAGTAAAAACATAAGCAAAGTAAGAAGAGTGTTGAAGAGCACCAACATACATAAGTAAGTATATGACTAATAAGATTTTTTCTTTTCAAATTAGTAGTTGAAAAAGAAAAATATCAAAATTGAAAGTGATGAGAATTACATATGGATGTACATGTTCATTACGTATGGATGTGTTAGCTTCAAGGAAAAACTTAACAAAATAAACATGAGTGTTTGTATGCAATTTTATTTTGTTTATTGTTTTTTCCATGGGAAAGGGAATAAGTAATTAGGCAGTTTTTTCACTTTAAATGAATGCAACTAAAATAGTTACAAACTGGCGGTCGAATTTCGACCACTAAGCGAACTCTAGTTTTAATAAATACAAGAGCGTCAAACAAGTGTCTAATGTTGTATATTCATACATGTAGTGTATGTACATTAGTGTGTATTCGGATGTAAGGAGTAAATTGAGCTGTGGATTTTTATAAAAGTCCATACTCAGCTTAAATTTTCTCCAAAAAAAATAAAATTTTTGACTAAAAGGTGATAAAAATCTGTCTGGGGTTTTTCGAAAATTCAATAATGAATTTTCAGTACACCTTAATGTATATATGTACATATGTATTTACATACATATCGGGTTGCTCCAGCTGTTTTTTTGTGGATACATATGTATGTTTGTAACCCAATTAATGTGTATAGGCTTATAAAACCAATATAGAAAAGTTTTTTCTTTATCAATATGTTCTTTCTTCTCTTGTTCCTTTCAATATGTATTCAACAACATATTGAGTGGTATCAAAGTCAAGCAACCTTATAAGTTTAATACTACAATACAAATAAACGAAATGGTAGCAGGCAGCCAGTCGACAAGCCGCACAGAGAAATATGAATGTATCTACGAGTACATATGTGTTAAGATAGACGAACCGACAATCAGGCAGACATTGAGTCAATGCAGTAAGTTAGACTGTCTATTAGACTAACATTGACAGAGACCTGTTTTCTTTACTATAGTTTCTATATTGAAATGCAAATTATGTTTAAATCTAAAATGTTTATTCAAGTTTTTTCTAATATAGTACAAACGTACATACATAATAGATACATGGACACATACATATGTATGTATGTAAAAGGAAAACACAAAGTGAAAGACTTTATAAGAGTTTTTCTATAATTTTATCAATGCACTCGTGCAAGAATAGAACGTTTCATTTATATTTATTACCGCTATTTGGTTTTGGTTTTTCTTACGCCAGCCACTAAAAGAATGATCGACTAAATTTTCCTTTTAAGTTGAAGCATTTTTATTTAACGGTTTAATAAGTTCAAATGGGTAGGTAACTATTTAATTTCTGTTTTAATTGTAATGAGTTTAAAAGCCTTGTATTTAGTCATATACGTATGTACATAATGATGATAACAAGTGCTTAGTATTTTTGCTATTAAGGTGTCAAAGTATTGAGAATACTATCGTGTTCGTGTTGAAGTATTTAATATGAATACTAGACTTTGATGTGCAGTTTCTTTTTAAAGTTTAAAAGAATTTTATGTCTTCCTGCTATAAATGTAGATCAAAAATATTGGATTCTAGTGTACAAAAAAAATTAATATGGTTCTAGTGAGTGATTCTGGTAAAGAGCACAAAAAAATACACGTGTATCGGTGTTTTGAATATTTACAACTGAAAATAATGGGAGCTAATGTCCCTAACCCTTTCTTGCACATTGTTATAGTGAATCGCGATAGGAAATCTTGTAATCGTTACATTCACCAATTTTATGTAAAACACCACGAGTAACATTTTAATCCTCTAACTCTTCGTTGCATGGGTCTATTGTATTTCTTCCTTGGTAAAGGAGAAATAATCTCCACAAACGGCGATGTATTGGCCTAAAATGTCCTAAGAAATATTTGTTGTAAAAGTAAAAAGAATTATGAAGAATCATATTTCCAAGTAAAGCTAGTTGCTCGATATGAGATGGTGTTGTAGCTATGAAGAAGTTGCTCCTCATTTTGAACTCAGTATTCGTAAATTCCGAAATTTAATGGATAGAAACTTTTCCTTTTTTTCATATTTATGTGTTTGTGTGTATCTAACTAAATTTCTCCTAGTGTGTTCTTCCCGTTATCTGATCAGCGCCTAATATTGCGTAAAATTTAATTTTTTACTCAGAATATTTCCAGCCGAAGTTACAGTCAAGTTTTCAGGTATTTCTGATTATTCAATCACCAAGGATTCTAGCTACAGTGGAAGTGCCCCATAAAAATAAGGGGCATCCTACTGTCGCCAGCTAAAAACTTCCCGTGTTCAGAATTTTCTTATTACTTACTCACCAAGACCTACCTGTATCAAATTTCAGCTGGAAGTGACTCATGATATTGATCAGCGAGTTAGTGAGTAGGTACTAAAAAAAATATGCTCTTTTATATATCGGTAATCTTTTAAGTCATAACTTTCAAACTATAAGGTAACCCATATGTAGTAATCTTATATCTCAAGTTTCATAATTTTATGTTTAAGTGAAGCAAAGTTATGAGGTGTCTAAAAACAGGGCGAATGGTTTCTTGTACTTTACACACTGTACGCATAGGCCGGAACTTGGCTTCGCGCACTACCGTGCGCATAAATCATCTGCGTTACAGCAAAAATTTATAATTTGTTTTAAATTTATTAAATTTCCCTATTTTAATTTAACTGTCTAAACTCGATTAAGAGTCTATTTAAGTTAGGAATTTGAACATTTAATTTCCTATTAATTTTTTTTTGGAAATCGAAATGACCTCCGAAATAACGTCAAGAAAATAAAATTCTTCTTGAGAGCTTAGAATACAGAAAAATTAATATGTATATAAAATAATTTACGTTACCGTGTCATCATCTCGCTATTTGTGCTTAACACATGTTTAGTATATAAAATTAATTATTTACTTTTATTTTAATTAAATTTCAAAACAACAAGTGCTTTAAAAATTTATTCAATTTCCTTTATCCATTTTTGTTACCTTAACAAAAAATTCTGCCAAGCGTACAAAGCATTTCATTTCATTGCACACCTTTATTTCTATGTAAATTTTCAGAGAGTTTAAATAAACATCAGTTTTTCCTTATTAAAAATTTATCAGCTCGTAAAATATTGTATAGTATTATAAATAACAGACGCTACTAGCCAGAACAAAAAATGCATATGTCTTTTCAATGCTGCGGTATAATTTTATTCCTCGAAATATGAAAATTATAAATGCAAAACATTCACACACACAATTTTTTTTTGATACATGCCCACATATTCAAAAATATCTTCAAGCACAATTTTCGGATATATTCAGCAATTAAACGTTTATGTATGTATGTATGTACATATGTACTTGCATATATATGAAAGTATCTATAGACATGCAGATATTCTAGCCATAATTTTATTTTTATACATACTATACTATAAGTAGACGGACGATACAATAGCTGAATATAAAATACTGACTATAATATTCATTCATTAAAATTCAAGTAATACAAACAATTTAAAATATTCTCAAAATGTAAAGATTAAAATGTCATTTAAGATAAAAAATTACTTTTAAAATGAATTCTAAAACAAAGTGTCTCTTTTCAAAACTGGTTAAGGCTTTGGATAAAAATACAAACATTCTAAGTGCTAATTATAAAAGTAAAAAATACAATTTTTCTTTTACTATTGTTTGGACTTAACAAAAGATTTAATTGCATTCTTATGAAAACATTCAAATTTATATTCAAGGTTAAACGGAAGCAACTAGCAAATGGATTAAAATTTATGAATTAATTCGAATATCTCAAGTTTTCCCATGAGAAATGAAACTTCGCACAGTTTGGATTTCTTTTCTATTCAGTAGTATTTCAAGAAACTTGCTTGTCATTCTTATCGTTTGCAAAGCCTGTTAACAATTCTCATAAGAAACTATTTTCATTATAGGGTTTTTATACTTAAAATTTGAATTTATTTATTGAAAACCTTGGTCTGCAGTCAGAATTCATAATTATAAGTGTACTTAACTATGTATGTATTATAAAAAGTTAGCTTCGGTTTTAATTTTGCATAGTGCTCAAGTCAAGATTTCGTTTAAAACAGTTAAATATAAAAAAAATCCTTAATATTATTGAAGCTAAAAAATTAGTTTGTGTTAAGAAAATGCTTTTATTTCAAGACGGATTAATCCAGGGGCCGCCATACTTATTTCATCAGCGAACCCATAGAATTTTTCGACTAACTCTATAAAAATTGTTTATAAAAGGAATATTTGACGCGGATTGTTAAATTTTATTTTATTTTCGGGAAACTATTTCAATAGTTGATATTGTTAACTACCATTCGCTGATAAGGGAGTGTTGCGCCCTTCGAAAACAGCATATGTTGTTTCGTTTTACTCTACCATTGTCATAGTAAATTAGCTGTTCATGTATTCATGCTTTAATAATATAATAAGTGAAATCAATAACTGTGTACCAATGAAAAATGCAATCATTTAATGATTAGCGGTTCTTTTTATAAAACAAAGCAAAATAATTTGTGTAGACATTTATATTCAGAACAAACAAAAAAATTATAAATATACATATACATACATATGTTCTTTTCACTCCTCGAGAAAGCGTAGTGCCATTAAAAAATAAGGGAATATTATTATTAAAAATTATTCTGATTTATTCGACCTTTTTATTAAAATTTATTAAATAATTTAATCAAACTTTAATTTTTTGTAGCATTATAACATAATTTTTTGTGTTTTTAATTATTTGTTTGGTCTCATATACAAAAGGTGTGTGTTTAGAAAATATTTTTTCATATAAACAAAGAATGATACAAAGACAAATTTAAGTTTAAAATACACTTATTTTATACCTCCACTCAGTCATATTTCTTTCTAGCAGTACATTAAAGTTCGGAAATAAAATTTTTTGCAAAATGCTCGGTGTTGAGCTTTGCCACGATGAATCAGATGATGACCTGACAGCAGAAGAAACTCTCGATAGTAACACAAACAATCTTTTAACATAATTAATCGAAACGATTAGAAATGTTAAAGAATTAAAACAGGACCTAATGGCATAATTGAAGATTTTATATGTTTAGATAAATCCAGGAAAAAGACTGAAAAATTAGATATTCTGTATTATAGGGTGCTTTCGATTACTCCAAAATATACGAAAACTGAAAGAATTTTTTCCAAGTCAAGCTTTATCAAAACTAAACAAAAGAATTGCTTAAATCCTAAACATTTAAACCCACATTTTAAACCAATTAATTTTCTAAAAGATTATTTTATAAGATCTTAAACTATTGAAACAACTAACAAAATGATCTCACAGTTTTTTTTCGTTTTAGTTCAAGAATTATTATGTTTATGTTATTATCTCTTTTTAGTTATGAATTCCAAATAATAAATAATTTGTGCATTTTTGTTTAATGAAATTACTTAATTTATAAAAAAAACCTAATTGGAACCGATCAATAACAAAATTAATCAATTATTAACCGATTAAACTAAAACCACGGTTAATTAATCGAGTGATCAACTGATTAAAATAAAATCTCGACTAAATGAATACTCTATGGTTTGAATTGAAAGAAACTATTTCAGAGTTGTAGTTTTCTTTTCAAATCGAATTACATAGAAACCCACAGGATTCTTGTAAGTCTCTAAGTCATTACGTAAGAATATATGTTTTATATATTTATGTACATACTATATAAAGCTTTAGTACGAAAATTTCGAAAAAAGCATGTACGTTGTCATGTGTTCAACAACATGCATTGAAATGACGAATTAGTGCAGCACAAGAAGAACAGAACACATGACAATAATACGAATAGTACGTGCTCAAAAGATTTTCAATATTAAACAAAATTTTTCAAAAATATTTAATACCAAAATTAAAACATTTAAAATCGAGTACATTAAATTTTTTAATAGGTCTTTATAATACACAACTAGTAGACTAAAATGTAAAAATGCAACAAGTAAACAGTTAAATGGACTTGTATGAAATTCTTTCAGTTTCTTAGAAATTCTACTGCTAGAATAAGTTTATAACCTTCGAAATATTTGATTTAGAATTTTATTTCTCTCTATAATAAAAACTTACTTGACTTACAACTAATCTGTATAATACATACACCACATATTTACAACGAAAACAAACTAATCATTTCCATATTGATATCTGAGGTGTATTGGATATTAAAGTATTATTAAAAAAATGAAAATGATTCGTTTTTTCCCTCGCATTTTATATATGTACACATGTGACCATTAAAAAAGGTATCTTGATCAATATCAACATCAGTGATAGATGGGCCGAACACAGCATTGCACGGTGGAACAGACTTGTTCAGAGGCTGTAAACTTATAGCAGATTCAATTGGACTAAAAATTTAGCTGCGAATGACCTTAAACCCCGAAACACAATAGGAAGACGTGGTGCGGCGCACAGTGGCTGAAAATCGTTTTTCATTGGCCAAAACTCTGTAACTTTTGAACCGATCAAAATATTGAAGTAATTTTTTTTTATTGGATAGATATTTAGTTCAGCTTGACTCAGTTTAAATTTTATTAAAATTGATTGAGGACTTTTTAAGGAATTCTAGGTCAAAGTTGAACTTTTGAATTTTTTTTAACTTTTAGAGTGAAATATGGAATTATTATTTTTTTATTTATTAAAAAATTTGAATATTTGGAAATTAATAATAATTATAAATAATTTTTGTAATAATGGAATTTTTTTTATGTTACACTTAAAAAAATTGTACACTGAAAAAAATAGTAAAATCAACTGGAGATTTTGCTATTACTGAAAAATTTAAAATTTTTTGCTGACAAATTTGCAAATTTGTTTACACTCAAAGAATAGTTACACTTAAAAAAAACGTTAATAATATTATCTAAAAATATTGCTATTACTACAGAAAAATTTATTATTTTTTGCTGTCAAATTTGATAATTTTAAAAACATTTTAAAATAAAAACTGCAATAAATTTTAATAGCATTTGTAACAATGGTAGGTTCGTTTATTATTATTTTTTACTAATACTATGTTTTTCGTACTTAAATAACAATGAAAGGCAATTATAATTATTATTCATTTGACTCAAATATTGATTGCAAATATTCCATATTTTGTTCTGTGCTATCTCTGTTCTTTAGTAGTTTTTTGGCTTCTTCATCTAAATCCCGATGTTCCACTTTCCATTGATTTCGAATACTGGAGATAAACGGATCTGACGTTGCCAATAATATATTAAATAGATCTTCATTTGTTGAATTTCTTGAAATTTTTCTAGTATTGTGCTCTCTATAAAATCTGTAATCCTTGTTCCTTTTTTCCTGAGCCTCCTCTGATAGATCTCCAAGTGGCACCAAATGATATTTAATGACATCTTCTCCATGATAAAGGATTTTGTGAACTGTTGCAGACATATTTCTCCATGGGTAGTTGGTTGTATATATTTTTGCAGTTTCCTTAGCATAATCTCCAAATTTTCTAGAGTCAATTTCTTCATTGCACGCAAGTACTTCTAGGATTATTTTAAATCTGAAAATAAGGTTAAAACCCACTCCTGTTATTTCAGATGCTGTTTCTGGATCTGAAAAGAATCTTCTTGCGGTATTGCCATCATTTGTATTGCCTGACCCTTGTTTTGGCTGATCTATAATCAATCCTAATTTGCGATATTCATCTTGAACATGTTTCTTTTTTGAACTTCTTAACTCTTTGTTGGTTTCGTTGTTTCTTATTGATCCTGAAGACCCGAAATCCAAATCATAATTGATTTTTAGTATGTGTTCCACGAATTTAAGTTTAATTTTATTTTAACGTAGCTAAGAACATCTTCCTGGTTTTTGTTTCTAAAATACTCTTCGGCCAGTTCTTTATAACTGAAGCTCTCCATATTTTTCTGAATATTTTTATTTGCGTCTGTTATGTTTTATCCGTACACTTAGAGGATTAACTGAGTAATCCCTTATCGAATCCGTAGTTTTATACATTTTTAGATACATGTTATTCACACATTGATCTTTAATTTCATAGCAGGTAGTGCTTAAATTGCACAAAACTGCACATGTTGTCCAGACCTTAATATCAGGTAAAACTGATTAGTATCTCGCCAATATTTGTTGTTGTTGTTGGGTTTTTTTTTTTTCTTTAGTGCTTTAATGTCGCGATTATTGTTATAAAATTGCTTATGACTTTGGTTGACCCTAACATTTGATAACAGGTAAATTTAGTAACAGATCATATGTTTACTGTAGAATTTTGTGATAATTTGTGATAATTTTATTACCAATTTTTGGCTGATCAAAACAAAGCCATTAAACCCTTTCGCAGGTATTATATTTAATTTTTTTAGTTTTACGTAGTCTAAAGTAAAAAACATAAACTTTTAGGCAAAAAAGTGAAAATTATATACACCATTGTATACGAGTACTTTGGAGTAATTTCATTAAAATGAAAAAAGTGTTCTACAGGCGGCTCGTGGCGGGTGCAAAAGTATATATAGCGTTAAAGAGGACACTTTCACCTTTCTCCGGGTGGTATACATTTCTTGTTCCCTTTTGTTCCCTAGAAGTTCTATTCCACTAAAGTTTAAATTTGAGAAAAATATAGTAGTTTCATAAATATTCCGTAACGCCCTTAATATTAAACGCTAGAGCTCTGACCACTTACAAAAACTAAAGACTATAATCCTACCAACATTATAAAAAAGACCGCAGGCCATTATCGATGATAACTTGCGAGTAGTAACCATTTATTTTTGATAAAAAACAAAAGAAAAACACCTTTTTCTGAAATTAAAAAAACCGTTGAGTTTGACAGCATGCCACGCTCACAATTATCAATAGTTTAACCTAATTTTTTGGCTACCTTAATCTGGATATATTAGCTGCAAAAGGGCGTAAAAATTTTAAAAATCGGTGACAAAAAAAAATTTGAGTTTTGGCCAATGAAAAACGATTTTCAGCCACAGTGCGGCGTAAAAGAAACCCCAATTACGGATGGACACGCTGGCGAAACGAGACCCCTTTAAGCCGTCTAAGGCGATTACAGCTGAAATAAATAACTAAATTTCGACAAGAATTGCGCCTTAATCTTCGAGAAGTTCTAATTGTTAAAAAAGTGAATTTACGGAAGATTTTTGAAATCGCCAGGGAATTAGAAAATAGCATAATAGACTCTGGAGCAAAATGTAAGAACACCAAATGGTCGAGAATTCAATTCCTTCAATTGTACCAAAAAATAAAAACAATTGAACCCGGCGGCATTTTTTATATTTATAAAAGTGGCACCTATTTTAATGAATTTACGGAAGATTTTTGAGATCGCCGGGGAACTAGAAAATAGAATAACAGACCTTGGACCAAAATGTAAGAACACCAAATGGTCGAGAATTCAATTCCTTCAATTGTACTAAAAAATAAAAACAATTGAACCCGGCGGCATTTTTTATATTTATAAAAGTGGCACCTATTTTAACGAATTTACGGAAGATTTTTGAGATCGCCGGGGAACTAGAAAATGGAATAACAGACTCTGGACCAAAATGTAAGAACACCAAATTGTCGAGAATTGAATTCCTTCAATTGTACTAAAAAATAAAAACAATTGAACACGGAGGCATTTTTTATATTTATAAATGTGGCACCTATTTTAATGAATTTAAGGAAGATTTTTGAAATCGTCAGGGAACTAGAAAATAGAATAATAGACTCTGGAGCAAAATGTAAGAACTCCAAATGGTCGAGAATTCAATTCCTTCAATTGTACTAAAAAATAAAAACAATTGAACCCGGTGGCATTTTTTATATTTATAAATGTGGCACCTATTTTAATGAATTTAAGGAAGATTTTTGAAATCGTCAGGGAACTAGAAAATAGAATAATAGACTCTGGAGCAAAATGTAAGAACTCCAAATGGTCGAGAATTCAATTCCTTCAATTGTACTAAAAAATAAAAACAATTGAACCCGGCGGCATTTTTTATATTTATAAATGTGGCACCTATTTTAATGAATTTAAGGAAGATTTTTGAAATCGTCAGGGAACTAGAAAATAGAATAATAGACTCTGGAGCAAAATGTAAGAACTCCAAATGGTCGAGAATTCAATTCCTTCAATTGTACTAAAAAATAAAAACAATTGAACCCGGCGGCATTTTTTATATTTATAAAAGTGGCACCTATTTTAATGAATTTACGGAAGATTTTTGAGATCGCCGGGGAACTAGAAAATAGAATAACAGACTCTGGACCAAAATGTAAGAACACCAAATGGTCGAGAATTCAATTCCTTCAATTGTACTAAAAAATAAAAACAATTGAACCCGGCGGCATTTTTTATATTTATAAAAGTGGCACCTATTTTAACGAATTTACGGAAGATTTTTGAGATCGCCGGGGAACTAGAAAATGGAATAACAGACTCTGGACCAAAATGTAAGAACACCAAATGGTCGAGAATTGAATTCCTTCAATTGTACTAAAAAATAAAAACAATTGAACACGGAGGCATTTTTTATATTTATAAATGTGGCACCTATTTTAATGAATTTAAGGAAGATTTTTGAAATCGTCAGGGAACTAGAAAATAGAATAATAGACTCTGGAGCAAAATGTAAGAACTCCAAATGGTCGAGAATTCAATTCCTTCAATTGTACTAAAAAATAAAAACAATTGAACCCGGCGGCATTTTTTATATTTATAAAAGTGGCACCTATTTTAATGAATTTACGGAAGATTTTTGAGATCGCCGGGGAACTAGAAAATATAATAACAGACTCTGGACCAAAATGTAAGAACACCAAATGGTCGAGAATTCAATTCCTTCAATTGTACTAAAAAATAAAAACAATTGAACCCGGCGGCATTTTTTATATTTATAAAAGTGGCACCTATTTTAATGAATTTACGGAAGATTTTTGAGATCGCCGGGGAACTAGAAAATAGAATAACAGACTCTGGACCAAAATGTAAGAACACCAAATGGTCGAGAATTGAATTCCTTCAATTGTACTAAAAAATAAAAACAATTGAACACGGAGGCATTTTTTATATTTATAAATGTGGCACCTATTTTAATGAATTTACGGAAGATTTTTGAGATCGCCGGGGAACTAGAAAATAGAATAATAGACTCTGGAGCAAAATGTAAGAACTCCAAATGGTCGGGAATTCAATTCCTTCAATTGTACTAAAAAATAAAAACAATTGAACCCGGTGGCATTTTTTATATTTATAAAAGTGGCACCTATTTTAACGAATTTACGGAAGATTTTTGAGATCGCCGGGGAACTAGAAAATGGAATAACAGACTCTGGACCAAAATGTAAGAACACCAAATTGTCGAGAATTGAATTCCTTCAATTGTACTAAAAAATAAAAACAATTGAACACGGAGGCATTTTTTATATTTATAAATGTGGCACCTATTTTAATGAATTTAAGGAAGATTTTTGAAATCGTCAGGGAACTAGAAAATAGAATAATAGACTCTGGAGCAAAATGTAAGAACTCCAAATGGTCGAGAATTCAATTCCTTCAATTGTACTAAAAAATAAAAACAATTGAACCCGGTGGCATTTTTTATATTTATAAATGTGGCACCTATTTTAATGAATTTAAGGAAGATTTTTGAAATCGTCAGGGAACTAGAAAATAGAATAATAGACTCTGGAGCAAAATGTAAGAACTCCAAATGGTCGAGAATTCAATTCCTTCAATTGTACTAAAAAATAAAAACAATTGAACCCGGCGGCATTTTTTATATTTATAAATGTGGCACCTATTTTAATGAATTTAAGGAAGATTTTTGAAATCGTCAGGGAACTAGAAAATAGAATAATAGACTCTGGAGCAAAATGTAAGAACTCCAAATGGTCGAGAATTCAATTCCTTCAATTGTACTAAAAAATAAAAACAATTGAACCCGGCGGCATTTTTTATATTTATAAAAGTGGCACCTATTTTAATGAATTTACGGAAGATTTTTGAGATCGCCGGGGAACTAGAAAATAGAATAACAGACTCTGGACCAAAATGTAAGAACACCAAATGGTCGAGAATTCAATTCCTTCAATTGTACTAAAAAATAAAAACAATTGAACCCGGCGGCATTTTTTATATTTATAAAAGTGGCACCTATTTTAACGAATTTACGGAAGATTTTTGAGATCGCCGGGGAACTAGAAAATGGAATAACAGACTGGACCAAAATGTAAGAACACCAAATGGTCGAGAATTGAATTCCTTCAATTGTACTAAAAAATAAAAACAATTGAACACGGAGGCATTTTTTATATTTATAAATGTGGCACCTATTTTAATGAATTTAAGGAAGATTTTTGAAATCGTCAGGGAACTAGAAAATAGAATAATAGACTCTGGAGCAAAATGTAAGAACTCCAAATGGTCGAGAATTCAATTCCTTCAATTGTACTAAAAAATAAAAACAATTGAACCCGGTGGCATTTTTTATATGCATTTATAAATGTGGCACCTATTTTAATGAACACATGTGTACATGCAAACATGTAAATACTTACACATATGCACATGCTTATATATTATCTATTATAAACAAACACACACGAAAAAATGATACGAGTATAAACGTTTTATTTTACAAACAAAAAATTATAAAAATAAGCTTGACTCATACTTTTAGTTTAACTATTAAACTTATAACAATATCTACTGCTATTAAACAGAAAATACAAAAGATACAATAAAACAAAACAAAAATTTCAACAAAAGAAACTCAACCACATATCTATCCATGGCATGTCAATCTAGTGTTGTTTATTTATTTTTATTTTTTTCAATACTCGTAGTTGTGTGTAGCAGTTTCAGTGCTGAGCTCTAAACCTTTTTTCCGCCAACCACATACACACGGGGTCAAAAGTTTCTTAAGTGACTCAATATTGTTATTAAACTCTTAAAGCTCCATTTTATAGCTGTTAAGAATAGAAAATTAAAAAAAATTAATTAAGTTTATTTACATATTCATGACAAACTAATGCAGTAGCTTAAGGTTTGCTTAAAATTCAACTTTCTCTATGGAATTTTATGATTGGAACATTCTTTTTAATGTAAGTGAAACACAAACTTTTTGAACATGGATTAAATACTAGGACAAATGTTAATTCCATACGAGTCTTCGTAAACAAATGCCTATGAAATATTCTACATAAATATATATGTATATTCTGGCCTTGAACAACCTGAAATTGCCGATTCTGGTCAGAAAATCGTCAACAACAACAAGTATCCAAAGTGAAATCTGCAAACGCAAATGGAACTAGATTGGACGTACATTATGTGAATAATCCAACGATATTGCCAAACAAACTAAGACAGCCGACGGATAGGAAGACCATCCTACGTTGGAATGAAGTTAAACATCTTGCATCAGATCGAGTGTATTGGAAATAGCATGTGACGGCTCTATTATCCTTGCAGAAGTAAGAGGAACGAATATATATACATATATATAAAGGTTGTTTACCTAGAAAGTGTTCATTCCGAGTTGCATCTGTTGTGGATATCTAGCGACTTGTAGTGTAAATTAGCCGCCTAAAAATTCCAGACATGCAAGTAGAAGGCCATACCGACGATCGACCATTGAAACACAAATAACACAGTGCGATATCACGCGTAAAACATTTATATACAGACGGATATTGGAATCCAGCATTTTTTGTTCCACAAAATCAAAATAGATATACCTTTACACGGTTCTTTTTATATTTGTGCATATTTTGCAGTTAAATGCTTATTTATGTGTAGTAGTGTATCTAGCGGTCGACTCAATCGACCGCATTCTAGAAATTAATATTAAGCAATAAATAAATACATACGATAAAATACAAAAACACAAAACATTCTAAATAAGCAACTTAAAACTCTATCTCATTTCTATGCAAAATCACATGGACAATAATAAGTGTGCATGTGTTAGTAGCAACTTTAAACGCTTATAGATCCATAAATATCGAACCGATTTAAATAAGATTGTGCACATCTATGTTAATACCCGTTTAAAAACATATAAATCTTTCCAAAATCGGTTCAGAACTACGGCCGTAAAAGGGATATAAAAAACGTGTTTAAGTTTATAGATATTTTCCATTTTTAAGAGGATATTGCATAATAAGTTAAACTAAACATTTTAGTCAAAGGTGGCAATTTAGAAGTTATCCCTCGATTTAGAGGGTTTGTTTTCCTTTCGGTACAAATTTAGAAGGTGAAAATTCTTAGAGGGAAATTTAGAAAGCATTTAGAGATTTTTTTTGGGTATTTAATTGTTTGCTTGTCTGTATAATAATTAACTATTACTATATTTTAGTACTGAATCATTTCTTTCACTGTATATAAGACTAATTTTTAATATTTTAACCCCACTCCTCCCCATCGTAATACATTTAGAAATTATTTATTCTGTATCTGTTACGTTACGCAATATATCCCTAATAACTGCGTTCTAGAACCAAGAAGATTTCAATTTTTTTCATTGATTTAAATGTGTCATTTACAAAAAAATATAGTAAGTGACAACACAAATTGAAACAAAACCCATTTTTGACATATTTTATTAAATAAAAATATGTATTTAGAAAACTAAGTGTTTGGCTTAGAAACGCAGAGTTGAGAAGTTCCGCTCTACACAACAGTTGAGTATTTGCTGCCATTTTTTCGATCATAAATTTTTTTCGCTGCATTTAGTCAACATATTGTGTTTAGCTCCACAGCTGATCAAGAGAGTTATGCGCTTTTATATTATAACGCAACGCCGTTTTGTTAAGAGCCGACTACAAATTAATTTGTTAAATTTTGAAATACAAATGCGATAATGTAACGAAAATAAAGATATAAAATTAAAATACTAATTTCATTAAATGTACGTCGGTTTATTATGGTGTCTATTTATATTAATTACATATTAATATAAACAATATAAAGTTCAAAGACTTTAAAGACAGTGCCGGCTTAGGGTTGAAATATAAATACTATCGGCCTAGGTTTATTAATTTATTGGAGTATTTTGCTGTGCATTTTTAGTAGTTTTTCACAAATTAAGATTTTACTGAATAAGTATCGAATTAGTAAAATATCGGTGTCTTTATTAATTTGAGAAAAAGGCGTTACAAATTAAAACTGAATTGAATTCAACTATTCCCAAAAAAAAATTTGCAAGTCATAAATAAAATATTTTTGATTGGAAATTCAGTAAAATATTAGTGAGTTCAATTAATTTACTTGCGATAATTATTTACATTTGCATTTCGGGGAATTTTTAAAAAAAAAACTTGGTAAATTTTGGGCATCTTAAAAATTTTGTTTTAGGGGAAGAAACAAATTGAGCTGGCATCACTGAATCTAGATCATAAAATATTTTAATTATATTGCCACTGCTGTATATTAATGTTTCTGCAAACAAGTATATTTTTATGACAAATACTTGTAACTTCAGTGCATATTTTAAAGAAGTTTTACATGTTTAAGTTCTTAAAACATTTTTGTATTTACACATGTTTATGTAAATTTATTAAATGATATAAATATTAGTGTAACTTTAGATATTGTCACCCATACTTACATATAATATGCACCTTGAAATATTTTCCTTACGTTAATAAATCATGAAATCATTAAGATTGTATGAACTGGTTTGTCACTATTTTAGGAAATAAAATTTTTATTACATTATTGAAACTCAATCAACTTCGAACTTATCGAAAAAAATTTTATCGAGAAATAAAATTTCAACAATTAATTAAAACAAATAAGAAATATTTCCACATCAAATTTATGTTTTAAAATCAAAAATTAAAACAATGAACCTATTTTCCATATATTTTAAATAAAAGTTTTTGAAAATAAAAATTTGTTTGTCAATATCTTACTAATTGTATGTGAATAAGATAAATAAAATTAAAACAATTACATATGTATGTATATGTATACACAAAATACAATACAGTAAAAGTACCTAATCGTTTTTACAAATAAAAGCAAAAACATGAAACTACGGAATTCGTCCGTTTATGGGTGTTGTCCGGTCACGGTACCTGTACGTTAGTAGAGCTTTCACTGTATTTGTAAATATCAAAAACTTGTTTGAATATGCATACATTTCTTTCTGTGTAATAATAACAAATTTTAAACTGCTGTACAAATTATACAAAAAAAGTACTTAATATTCTTAAAAAAAATCGAATTAAAAAGATTTTAATTTCATGGTATAAAGAACACTTTTATGAATGTATGTATGTATGTTTGCACACATGTATGTATGTATGTATGTAATTTTTTCTATAAGTTTATTACTTTTGTTGGTATACTCGTATTGTATGTTCTACCTGTTTGTTGTTACTAAAAATCCTATGTACATACGAGTATAGAATAAAATCTAATAGCAAAGCTTTTGTGCTAAATATTACGTTAAGCAAGAAGTTTATATAACATACATGCATACATACATAGTAATATTTTAAACATATTGTTTCTTTTGTTAATCATTAATGTTTTTTATGTTGATTATTATTTTTTTGTGCTATTTCTTTTGATTGGCTAATTTCTATATGTTCGTAGTAAAAAAAAAATCAAGTAACGAATTCCTTAACAATTTTGTATGTACACAATATAATCAAATCTAGGCGGCTACTATTTTTCATATTATTAAAAAAAAAATTAATTCTTTACTTACGAATTTTTATTCTCTCAATTTCACAATATATTTTTCTAACTATTGTTTATGGCACGCTTAAAAAGAATTCACATACATACTCGTATATATATATTTACATATATGTAAATGTTACAAAAACCACTTAAGCTGATTGCCTGTGGTATGTGAATTGCAAAAAAATGTTTAAGCAAATTTATTTAAATTAATAAAAATACAACATCTTTAATTAATTACCGCTACACCCCCATAAATAAAAGCAAAACAAAAAAAGTTTTTGCAAAATGAATAATAACTTGTAGAAATAAGTCAAATAAGTACAATAACACTAAACTTGTTCGAGGGCGGCATAATAATTTACCGAACTTTCGATGGAAGTGCAAATAATTTGGAAACAAAATTGTCTCCATTAAGCTAGAAATAAAGAATAACTTCTTGTCCCACGACGTCGATCGATATCGTGGGCCAGGCAGTAAAAATTCTAATACATAACTTCGAAATGCGAGCACACTATAAAATACGACGATTTTCGTAGATGCATTGCAATAAAGCCACATGTATGTTAAAAAGCTAAATGGCATTATTTCTCAATTAATTGATTTGATTTGGCTTTATTACAGAGCTCCGACGAAAATCATTACATTCCGCCGATAGTGGCATCTTAGCTTAACTCCACGTGCAATAAACCTGGGAATAATTATGTATTCAACTATTCCATTGCCCACACAAAATGTTTACGTGTGAACCGCAAAGACATTTATTTGCACATGTATTACCAAATGGTTGTTCAAACTTATTTTCGATTGCTTGTTGGAAATAAACTGTCACAATTGGCTGTCATTTCTCTGACATTTGTTCTTCCCGCGAATTAAAAAATGTGCTGTAAATATATATATATATATATATATATGTTTGCACAGAGCATAGATCGAAAACATATTTTATATATCCAGTATAGTTTGAAAACATTTGCATTGTTTGAGCACAGTTTTCAAACTAATCACATATTATTCGCATAGTTTAAAAACTTGATAGTTTGAAAACATTTTTTTCATTTGTCAGGTTTTAGTTTGGAAAAATTCCACTTCATTATAAAATGCAATTTTACTTCCTCATTTATGTATAAACTCTGGTTAAATGCAATTATTTGCTAATTAAAGATGCAATTTTTAAACGTAATATTGCCGTACTTTATTTTTGATTAATATGATTTGGCGATTAAATCGCTAACACTATCGGCGTTCAAAATTAGCATTAGAGTGACTTAGAGATTTATTATACCATATTTCAGCTATGAACAGTATTACCGTTGATTTTTCAAATAAAAATTTAAAAATTTTATTTTATTTTTAAAAATTTAAGTTATTCAACCATGTTCTTTCACCCGAATGATTTTAAATCGTGAGAGTTCAATATCCAAATAATGCGATAATGCAATTTTACATTTAAACTTTAATTCGAACGTAAAACTTTGAACATTAAAAAACTAGAACAAGGTAGAAAGAAGTAAACAAAAAAATACGATTTTTCAAGAATTAAAATAAAAAATTCATTCGGATTCGGTTTACAGAACATGGCAGATTAGTATGAACTATATAAATAGATATAACAAATACATAAATAGAAAATAAATTCTTGTATAGATAAGAAAAGCAACAAATTTTATTTTTTAGAAAGGTAATAATAAAAAATTTCCTTAAATTTTACAAAGTATTATAGAGCGTGCATATGCTTTTCTTATACTTTTCGTATCACGTACACATCGTACGTGTTCCTCTAAAGAGGTAACTCAAAATTTTAAAATTGTTCGTAGTAGCAAATGATGTAAGACTTTCAAAGTGGGTAGATATAACCGCTGTTTATCTTTTTTTTTTGGAAAAAAGCCATCCTTTTAGATAAACAATATGCTAGAAGTATTAAAGATAAGCAAAACAAAAAATGTACTCAAGAGACAAAAAATAAGGTTTTTGAAAGAACTCCGATTCTCAAGAACAGAATAAAGGTACAATCCCATAGCATAATATTTCTAAATATTGCAATATTATGTTAACAGAATAATTTTTTTCTGAAGCCTTGTTGTACATTTTAGATTTTTTTTATTATACATCTGTAGTTTTCACTGAAAATTAATCGTCTTAACTATTTGGAATAAAATTAAAGCGGATATACTTATGGCTATAGTCACTATATGTGATATATTTTAGTTATGCTTATTTAGGAAGAAATAGTTCGCTGAAAGCACTGATTGAAAACTTTCTAATGTTTTTATTTAACCGAACTACATGCAGCTGTGCATAAATTTACTTATTATGTAATTAAACCCTTCACACACTTTAAGCTTTTCCTTTATTGCACCTTGCACAGATGTGTAAAGGGTGTACATATTATTTGACATTAAACCTTGTATTGGGGAAAAACAGCAATATGTTTTCATATTAAAAATAAATACACAATAGGTACAAAACAACATTTTATAAAATTTTCAAAATATGGACCTTCTAAATCTTTTAGCGTATTTTAAATGTGGTAAAAATATCCATGCTTTTCCCAATAAGAGGTTAAATGGTAACTAACAGGTATACTATAAAATGAGTTCTTGATTGTCAAAAACGCCCCATAAGAAATGTGAACAATCATAGTTTTAACGTGCGTTAAACAAACTGCTGTTCTTGTGCGGCCACCAGTATAGTATACTCATGTATATGAGAGCGCAACGTAAAAGTGTTGCCAGCCAAGCAAATGTTTAGGAGTTACCGAAGTTTTTTAATACACAGCAACATAATGTTACAATATTTTGGAATATTTTTTATTATAGTTATACAAAAGTTATATATATGTTTCCATATTATTCGATATTTTTGCAAAAATCTTATAAATATATAAAGTTATAGAATTAATGAAATAAACAAAGAGCGACGCATACACCATATAACTGTTAATATTGTACAACAGTATCGCCAATGCATGTGTCATATCATAGTAGAATAATAGAAGTAGTAGCGAAAGGTTAACGAACTTTATTTATTGGGTTCGCTGATGTCAAAAAGTTTACAAATACACACTATTGAAAAAATATGCTGACTATCCAAAAAGTTATTTTTTTTGGTTCCTTATAACTGTACATATATTATAAAAGTACATATCTTTTCGTATCAGTATATTTTTTGGCTTAAATCTAGCTTAAGAACGCAGCTCCAATCAAAAAAAATACATAGGACGATAGGAAATTGAAAAATAAGAAGAAAATATTAAATGAAAAAGTGCACGGCAACGTATAGTTTTCGAGTTATGGACCTCGGAGTTTTCATATATAAATGCGGCTTTCTGCTCGATTGCTGAACCTATATAGCTGATTTTGGTATCATTTGAAAGCTTTTGAAAAAATTTTATTTAAATTTAAAATCTTAACCTATTAAGAACCCAGGATGATGTTATGAAAATATAATACTTTTTACTAACCATAAAAACAATTTAACTTATTGTCTTTCAGTTATGTACATATATACATATGTATGTACATACTTACTTATATTTGTGTGGTCGGCCGCCAGGCCGAAGGCCGACTACGCAGGAAATCTTTAGTAGGCATCGCCGTTTCGGGAAATGCCAAGGTGGAGAAAATAATTAAGCCCGACCGAAGGCCGGCTTCGCTAGAAAAGAAGTTGTCTTACACAGCTCCTAAGGCGGTTAATTTGTGTGCAAATATGTTTATAATGTAACAATTGTAATAAGCTTTCATATGACACTCATATCGATGCACTGAATCAGTAATTACAAAGAAGATCTGTGAACTTTGTGGGTCCGTAACTCCGAAAATATGTGTTTCCGCCGGTTTTTGTACTGTACTTTTTCTTCTTATAATTAATTTTTCTATCAGCTACTATATTTATTTTGTTTTATCTGAGAGGTGCCTCTAAAGTAAATTTGCACGTATTTTTTTAAGAAAAATTTTTAAAAACTGTATTTGAAGCAAAAAAATTGTACATTTAAAAAAAGAATAGAAAATAGAAAAAAATATAGAAAGACCTATTCAAAAGCAGAAATCAGCATTTATATATGTATGTATGAAAACTTCCGAGGTCCATAACTCGAAAACTATGTATGTATATGTACGTTGCCGCGCACTTTTTCATTTAATATTTTCTTCTTTTTTTAAATTATCTATCTAGTCAGGATACTTTGCTTTGTAAAACTAGAGTTGTGCGCGTGAGTAATTTTTAATGCAGGATCAAGAAGGCCACGTTCAATTAACTTTATTAGCTTTCCTTTTTTGAACTCTTTGGTGATACAATTCTATAGACTCACATAAACTACGCAAGCGGCTTGACAAACATGTCAGAAATTTGTTTGTACAAACCTTTTGTGTAATGAATGGGAGTGTTTTCGTGTTTGACAAGCTGCTTGCAAATATGAGATAATTTAGATATTTTGACCAACATAGGTATAATTAGAAATCTATGGTTGTATAAATTAAATTTGTGTAGTGTAGTTAAAATAATAAACAAATGTTTGACAAGCCGCTTGCATAGCTTATTAAAGTATTGTAATGAATAGCTGTGTCAACATATTATAGCATTTTAAGTCGACCTATTTATTTTATGATGCACTCACGCGTGATTATTTATAAAATTAATGGCAATCACGCACGATCCCAGCAAAATAAACCAACAAAAAATGTATGTGTATTGCATATACATATAGCGCATATGTTAATGGATCTCTTTCGCGTTATAGGAAAGCAAGAAAAAAATCAAATTCTGCCTAACAGCAAACAAACACGTACACCAAAAACAAAAATGTTGTTACTCTCGCTCTCTTTAGGTTTGGGCTTCTTTTTAACATAGAGCAGGGGTGGACAACAAATATTTTTAAATTTTATGTATAAAAAGACATTACCACACATGTCATAGGGAATACGAAAGTTTTAAAGGGAGGGATCGTGCATTAAAAATTAATGAATTTCAAGCAAGTTTCTTTTTGAAGTTAATTATTTATTACTTCAATACTAATAAAGTTAATTTCATCAATTGCATTAATATCCCTGGTAACATTGGCAATAGTAATGATAGTATTACTAATGCTAGTAGTAACAGTAATGGTCGAGATACTAGTTACTCATGTCCTGCCATGTTTTGGTGAAAATTTTAAAGAAGCTGTACAGCTTTGCCAAAATATTCCATTATCCCTATTCACAATGGCCCGACGGACTGAGGACCTTGGCGATTTATATTACCATTATTAATGTTGAAGGAATAAATAATAAACTTCAAAAAGAAACTTGCTTGAAGTTCATTCATTTTTAATGCACGATCCCTCCCTTTAAAATTTTCGTATTCCCCATGACATGTGAGGTAATCTCTTTTTTTATACAAAAATAGCTTGGTAAATCTAAAACACAATAACATATAACGCATTGTGCATTACCATCAACATTTTCTATAAAGTAGAATTCGCTTTCGTAATTTTCTTTATAGCCCATTCAGGCTGCCGCGAAATTAAGTAATTTCAAACCGAAATCTTAAGTGTTCATACTGGTGTTTAATGAAATTTGACTTGCTTTAGCAAACAGCTGATCGTTTATGTTCACTTTTTCTAATTTTTTTCCACTAGAAATAAGCGGCTGACGTAAAATTTTTACTTTTCATATATATTGTATGTATTTTTATTTAGTAAATTTAAGTTATTTTTTACAAAAAACGAGTTTTATATTTTTCGTTCAATTTTAATGGTTGTAAATATAATCAAATTTTAAAATAAGGTAGTGTTTTGGACAAAAACAAGTTGATTTCGGTGAAATCACGACAAAGTGAGATAATTTGAGAATTGTCAAAATGTATGCGAAATTACCTAATTTCAATTTGATTTCGAACGAAAACACAAAATGACTTGATTTCGTATCAGCCTGAATGGGCTATTAAACATTTTGCGCGCGTATTATTGTCTCAACTAATGATAAACAGAAAGTGGTTAAAAAAACGTTTCCACCTCTGTTAAAAGTAAACACAGGTTTTTCTCTGCTGCAGAACAAGCGGAATTGTGTTTAGTGCAGTGTTGCCACCAACGAAATGTTAAATTACACATGCATCATGCCAAAATTACACATGAAAGTAGGAATTACACATGATTCCTTTTTTTTGTAATATAACGTGCTTTGATTTGTTTAGATTAAATATTTGACCTTTTTGATGTAATTCCAACATTATTTTATGATGAATATATTTTCAATATTTGGGCTTTCAAGGTCATTTAATAAAACATTATTTTTATATATTATTCCGATTTATTTATTATTATTGGTACTTTCCAAGTTCTTCAGGAAATTTTTTTGTTTTTGTAGATATATAATCTTCTTTAGACCGATTCTACATCATTCTCTTTAAAAATATCACAGTTTTGTTTTGTGTAAAAAGGACAATCACAAACAAAAACTTACAGCCTATTTCTATTTTAAGAAAGTAAACTTAAGCGAATGAAAGCCACTCGGTCGAATTCGGACCAATTTGGAGTTCTAATTGGCACTCACTTTCATTCGCATTAGCTTACGTACATACGTATGCCAATAAAATAATAAAAAAATATTTATAAAATTTTCTCAAATATTTTCTTCCTTATTGTGGATTTAACTAATTCATTAAACCTGCTGCTGTTGTTTCAGCGGCGTTAGCCATCCTCTTTGCTGATTCAGTTTGCACCTCACCAGCATCAGCCATTATTTTTAAAGAATTAGCTTTTTCTGTCTCCGCAAGTTTATTTGCTACTCTTAGCTGTCGGCGGATTTCGCCTTTTGCTCATTATCACTCAAAAAATTTTGGTTATGTTTTGTCGCAGTAACATTTTTTGATAATTTTTATATATTTGCTGGCCATTTTGTGGCCACAAGTATTCATTGTTACATAGTTTTTTTGTGCTGGGAAGTTTCCGGGTTACTATTTTGTGTAAGCACTGCAACAGCTTTAATGCACCTAGTTGGTGACTCCACCATTGCAACAAAATAATCATCAATTGATTAGTGGATTTACACCAAACACTTTACCCACGGGTGCTTCAGTTGGCGATAGAAATAGCGTCTTGTAAAAGCCCGTCTCTCTAAGACTCTTTTGGTTTTCCCTATTTTTTTAGTCTGTGACTTTAAATCTGCCCACGTCTAGAGTAAGTTCGAATAATGTGGAATACCTATTTTTATTTGGTTTGAAGCTTAATTCGATTACGTTCAGGAAAGTGAAAGAGTCTTTGGAGCCCATGTTTTATAAATATTTGAGTGAAAGGGCAAAAACCCATAAACCAGCAATTGAAAAAATTGGTGGGTTATACATTTTTCTGTTAATGTTGTACATTAGCGTGAGTGGCCGATGGTGATTTTGAATGGATATATGACCGTAACAAGTGATGTTCGGGTAGTTAAAAAAATGTCTCAAATTTGTTTATGTAACTGGGAATACAATTAAGCTTAACAGTTTAGAGTACTTCATAAGAATTTTTAATGCTGTTCAGGCCAATGAAATACCTGTTTTATCTAAACATATCGTTTTTTTCCTTTTTTCTGTTTCTCATTACCTTATTTCACTTTTCTTTGGCATGTCTGACATTTTTCAGTGAACCCAAAAAAAGTAAATCACACGACTATTAAATTTTTTTATTACCACCTCTTTGCATAGCTTCCAAAAAGCAAATCAAATTATTTATTGAATTCTGAGATCTTGAATTCATCAATCCTGGTTTTTTCAGCTTCTAGTTCTATACCACAATACTCGAACTTACTTTACAGATAGTGTCAATATGTTTCTTCTATAGCATACAAACAAAAGTACTAATCTTTTTTTCATTAACAAATAGTACCAGTGGGAGGCCCAAGCGAATTTAAATTGTTGGACAGCTATTTCCAGATAATTTTTAAATTATCTTTATTTATATTAAATATAAAAATTTTGTTGCGAAAGCACAACCACATCGGATTTTATATGAAAACATTTACGTTTTCATTCGAGTTGTCTATCGAGTCACTGTTCGATGAGAAATAAAGTAAAGAAATCGAAATCAATGATGGCGTTCTTTCTTAAATCAGAAATAGGCTATTAATATATGTAAAGCAAAAAAATACAAAACATGTTCATAAATAAATTTAAATATCACAGCCAATCCTTGTTTGTCGTCATCACAGTTGTCATCACAATACAAATTTTAAATTACACATGAGTTACACATGCAGCCAATTACACATGGGCTACACATGAAACTAAAAATTACACATGATATGTGTAATTACACCTGAGGTGGCAACACTGGTTTAGTGAGTTAGTGATCATCACTAACACATAGGCATGGGTATATATATGAATTTGATGGTATAGGAATTTAAAGCTAGAAGTACAGTGGCTCAACAAAGAAGTCGGACAACCATTAACATTTATCTAATAAATCCAACTTTGTTTTTGTGTTCGCGAATAACATATTAAGTGTTCTGTCAGTCTTAAAAGCAATATTAACGTTTTGCTTATTTTGCATCACCAAAAGAAACAATGTGGATAACACACTTGAAAGGTTAAACAGTTTCCACAGACACATACAGTTTACAAAGGAGTTAGAACAGAATGCAATGTTGCCATATTTAGACACACTCATAATACGTAAAAATAACACATTGACAATAGATTGGTACCAAAAACCAACGGCTTCAGGACGCATCCTCAACTATTACTCTAGCCATCCTAAACATTTGAAAATTAACACAGCACAGAATATTACGAAAAGAGTGTTGCTGATTAGTGACACCATATACCATAAAAAAATATCGGTTGAATAAGGGAAATATTACAAATGAATAGTTTTTCGTTTAACATGACAAACGACATTATCAAACACGCTACTGAAAATATCAACCAAGTGCCTACTGAGAAAACGGAAAAGATTTTTAAATCAATGACTTACGTTCCTGGGTTTTCTGAAAGAATTTCGTACTCGGATATTTTCGATAAGCAAAACGTTAATATTGCTTTTAAGACTGACAGAACACTTAATATGTTATTCGCGAACACAAAAACAAAGTTGGATTTATTAGATAAATCCAATGTAATTTATCAAATACCTTGCAACGGAGATGGGCTTAGTAATTGTAATAAAGTATATGTAGGAACGACAAAGTCTAAACTACGAACAAGATTAGCAGCACATAAGTCGGACTACAAAACAAAACAAGGCACAACAGAACAAAAAACGGCGTTAGCAGCCCACTGTGCAAATAATAGACACTCTCCCAATTTTAGTAATACAGCAATATTACAACAAGAAAACAATTACAAAAAAAGGTATACAATTGAGATGTTACACATAATTAATACTCCCGCGAACATACGAATGAATTTTAAAACAGACACAGAAAATTGCGCGCATGCATATAAACACATAATATCAAAATATAAACAAAAAAGAAGCTTTTAGTATATTTTGAACATTCTTTAAAGTAAGATTCTTTGTGCTTTTATTTTTAATGTTTACGTTTTTTGTTATTGTTTAAAAAAAACATTTTTATTTACAAAAATATTAACAATTGTTTGTTTTTTGTATTTTTGTTTTATTATAGTTTTTTCCTGAAGAAGAGCACCGAAGGTGCTCGAAATATCGAAAAAAAAAATTTTTATAAAAAAATAAAAATAAATTGACTAAATTTATACAACAAATTTAATAAAACATTAAAAGAGTTTTATTTAAATAATTGGTATGACCTAGAGCCTGTTAAAAAAATATTTTGATTATAATTGTAAGAATAAGAATATGTAGTTTTAGAAAATTAAAGAAAATAACAAATTAAATTTATTTACACTCAAGTAACAGAGAATAATCCACTTATGGCTTTAAGTAAACACCAATAAAATAGTCGGACAATCGCACTTCACTTCCAATAGACTGTTGTAAAGAAGACTCAGTATTTTGTAGGTAGACCTTTGCTTTTAATAACCACTTCTAATCTTCTTGGCATTGATTATACCAGGATTCTGCATACTGTAGGGTTAATTTTCGCCTATTCGTCCTTGATCGCTTTAATAAGATCATTTTTAATTGAAAAGGTATATTTATTGATCTGGTTTTCCAAATGTGTCCATAAATGATCTATGACGTTAAGATCTGGGGACTGTGCAGTCGTTTCTAGTACATGCGGACAATTGTACAGAAACCACATACGTACTGCATGAGCCTTATGTTTGGGGTCGTTATCCTTTTACACCCAGATTTTCGACACTCGACCCCAAATTCAGTTTCAAAATAGATAGATACTTAGTAAGGTCCATGATTCCATCAATGATGCATAGTTCTCCAACCCCAGATGCCGACATACAGTCCCAAATAAGAACGGAACCCCCACCATGCTTAACAGTAGGTTTTATGTTTTTCTCTCTTAGTTCTTCGTTTGCCTTCCGCCATAAATAGGACTGTCCATCTGATCGGAATAAATTAAATTTGCTTTCATCTGTGAATAATACTTTATTCCAGAATGAAAGGTCTACATTTCTATAGGTTTTAGCAAAATTTATCCGTTTCGCTCTATTGGCACTGTTTATAAATGGTTTCCTACGAGCTACTCTACCATTATAATCATTTTTCTGGAGCACTAGACTCACTGTTTCTGCACTGCAGTCCTTATTTGTGCGTTGTAAAATTTCCTGTGCCAGTTTTGTGGCACTTATTTTTGGATATTTCATTACCTGTTGGACAATCTATCGCTCGTCTGAACTTGTAAATAACTTTGGTCTTCCAGATTTTGGCTTATTTTTTACTGACTGTGTTTCTCTGTACCTTTTAATTACATCATGCACCGTTGATTTAGGTCTTCCAACAATATCACTTATTTCTCGAACTGTTTTACGTTCTTCAAAATTTTTAATAATAATTTTTCCTCCTTCTTCAGTAGCATATAACTTTGGCTTTACCATTTTCAATAATTTTTACTAAAGAATGCACTTTTTTAAAACTTTGTGAAAACTGCAGCTATTTTTAGTTATTTACACGATTAAAAAACTACAAATGGTAGCACATAACGGTAATTCCTACAATTAGTTTAACAAAGAAATTCAGTAGTTGCTATATGTCCGACTTCTTTTTGGCGTTCAACTTGGCATATTGAAAATATAATTTAACTAAGTATGAAGGAATGAACAATTATTGTTTACTACTTTTGCTTATTTTAAGGCATTAACATAACATAAAAAACGACAGCAAAATTTTGTGGTTCACATTAATTTTGGTATGAAAATGTATAAATAAGTTCAAAATAAATCTTAGGTTTGTCCGACTTCTTTATTGAGTCACTGTATATAAACAAAAAAAAATAAATCTACAAACACTTTTTTCAAATTCTAACAAAACTAAGATTTTCTTGTTTTTAACTAAAAACGAATTTTCAAGAAAATAAGTTCACATGTATGTACATATGTACATAATATGTATATGTACATACATATATATATATTATATGTTTATTAAAGTAACATAGAGTGAGGAAAACAAGTACATAAAAAGTGTTAAATACGTACATATGTATGTATGTATGTAGCTACTTTTTTTGTTTTTTATCAAATTAAGTTGAGAAAGTTTTAAAAAATTCACAAATATAATTTAGAAATCTCAAAAATGTGTCCATATTGGCCTATAACCCTTCCAGGATCCATGAAAATTTTTAAAGATACCTACTTATTTTAAAAAACTCACAAATACAATTTAGAAATCTGACTTATGCCACAATATAGTGCAAATATGTGGCCGTTAATTCCATAAGGTGCGAATGGGCGACACTCAAAAATGTGTCTATATTGGCCCATAATCCTTCCAGGATCCATGATAATTTTCAAAGATACTTATTTAAAAAAACTCACAAATACAATTTAGAAATCTGACTTATGCCACAATATAGTGCAAATATGTGGCCACTAACTCCATACGGTGCGAATGGGCGACACTCAAAAATGTGTCCATATTGGCCCATAATCCTTCCAGGATCCATGATAATTTTTAAAGATACTTATTTTAAAAAACTCACAAATACAATTTAGAAATCTGACTTATGCCACAATATAGTGCAAATATGTGGCCACTAACTCCATACGGTGCGAATGGGCGACACTCAAAAATGTGTCCATATTGGCCCATAATCCTTGCAGGATCCATGATAATTTGTAAAGATACTTATTTTAAAAAACTCACAAATACAATTTAGAAATCTGACTTATGCCACAATATAGTGCAAATATGTGGCCACTAACTCCATACGGTGCGAATGGGCGACACTCAAAAATGTGTCCATATTGGCCCATAATCCTTCCAGGATCCATGATAATTTTTAAAGATACTTATTTTAAAAAACTCACAAATACATTTTAGAAATCTGACTTATGCCACAATATAGTGCAAATATGTGGCCACTAACTCCATACGGTACGAATGGGCGACACTCAAAAATGTGTCCATATTGGCCCATAATCCTTCCAGGATCCATGATAATTTTTAAAGATACTTATTTAAAAAAACTCACAAATACAATTTAGAAATCTGACTTATGTCACAATATAGTGCAAATATGTGGCCACTAACTCCATACGGTGCGAATGGGCGACACTCAAAAATGTGTCCATATTGGCCCATAATCCTTCCAGGATCCATGATAATTTTTAAAGATACTTATTTTAAAAACTCACAAATACAATTTAGAAATCTGACTTATGCCACAATATAGTGCAAATATGTGGCCACTAACTCCATACGGTGCGAATGGGCGACACTCAAAAATGTGTCCATATTGGCCCATAATCCTTCCAGGATCCATGATAATTTTTAAAGATACTTATTTTAAAAAACTCACAAATACAATTTAGAAATCTGACTTATGCCACAATATAGTGCAAATATGTGGCTACTAACTCCATACGGTGCGAATGGGCGACACTCAAAAATGTGTCCATATTGGCCCATAATCCTTCCAGGATCCATGATAATTTTTAAAGATACTTATTTAAAAAAACTCACAAATACAATTTAGAAATCTGACTTATGCCACAATATAGTGCAAATATGTGGCCACTAACTCCATACGGTACGAATGGGCGACACTCAAAAATGTGTCCATATTGGCCCATAATCCTTCCAGGATCCATGATAATTTTTAAAGATACTTATTTAAAAAAACTCACAAATACAATTTAGAAATCTGACTTATGCCACAATATAGTGCAAATATGTGGCCACTAACTCCATACGGTGCGAATGGGCGACACTCAAAAATGTGTCCATATTGGCCCATAATCCTTCCAGGATCCATGATAATTTTTAAAGATACTTATTTTAAAAACTCACAAATACAATTTAGAAATCTGACTTATGCCACAATATAGTGCAAATATGTGGCCACTAACTCCATACGGTGCGAATGGGCGACACTCAAAAATGTGTCCATATTGGTCCATAATCCTTCCAGGATCCATGATAATTTTTAAAGATACTTATTTTAAAATACTCACAAATACAATTTAGAAATCTGACTTATGCCACAATATAGTGCAAATATGTGGCCACTAACTCCATACGGTGCGAATGGGCGACACTCAAAAATGTGTCCATATTGGCCCATAATCCTTCCAGGATCCATGATAATTTTTAAAGATACTTATTTTAAAAAACTCACAAATACAATTTAGAAATCTGACTTATGCCACAATATAGTGCAAATATGTGGCCACTAACTCCATACGGTGCGAATGGGCGACACTCAAAAATGTGTCCATATTGGCCCATAATCCTTCCAGGATCCATGATAATTTTTAAAGATACTTATTTTAAAAAACTCACAAATACATTTTAGAAATCTGACTTATGCCACAATATAGTGCAAATATGTGGCCACTAACTCCATACGGTACGAATGGGCGACACTCAAAAATGTGTCCATATTGGCCCATAATCCTTCCAGGATCCATGATAATTTTTAAAGATACTTATTTAAAAAAACTCACAAATACAATTTAGAAATCTGACTTATGCCACAATATAGTGCAAATATGTGGCCACTAACTCCATACGGTGCGAATGGGCAACACTCAAAAATGTGTCCATATTGGCCCATAATCCTTCCAGGATCCATGATAATTTTTAAAGATACTTATTTTAAAAACTCACAAATACAATTTAGAAATCTGACTTATGCCACAATATAGTGCAAATATGTGGCCACTAACTCCATACGGTGCGAATGGGCGACACTCAAAAATGTGTCCATATTGGCCCATAATCCTTCCAGGATCCATGATAATTTTTAAAGATACTTATTTTAAAAACTCACAAATACAATTTAGAAATCTGACTTATGCCACAATATAGTGCAAATATGTGGCCACTAACTCCATACGGTGCGAATGGGCGACACTCAAAAATGTGTCCATATTGGCCCATAATCCTTCCAGGATCCATGATAATTTTTAAAGATACTTATTTTAAAAAACTCACAAATACAATTTAGAAATCTGACTTATGCCACAATATAGTGCAAATATGTGGCCACTAACTCCATACGGTGCGAATGGGCGACACTCAAAAATGTGTCCATATTGGCCCATAATCCTTCCAGGATCCATGATAATTTTTAAAGATACTTATTTTAAAAAACTCACAAATACAATTTAGAAATCTGACTTATGCCACAATATAGTGCAAATATGTGGCCACTAACTCCATACGGTGCGAATGGGCGACACTCAAAAATGTGTCCATATTGGCCCATAATCCTTCCAGGATCCATGATAATTTTTAAAGATACTTATTTTAAAAAACTCACAAATACAATTTAGAAATCTGACTTATGCCACAATATAGTGCAAATATGTGGCCACTAACTCCATACGGTGCGAATGGGCGACACTCAAAAATGTGTCCATATTGGCCCATAATCCTTCCAGGATCCATGATAATTTTTAAAGATACTTATTTAAAAAAACTCACAAATACAATTTAGAAATCTGACTTATGCCACAATATAGTGCAAATATGTGGCCACTAACTCCATACGGTGCGAATGGGCGACACTCAAAAATGTGTCCATATTGGCCCATAATCCTTCCAGGATCCATGATAATTTTTAAAGATACTTATTTAAAAAAACTCACAAATACAATTTAGAAATCTGACTTATGCCACAATATAGTGCAAATATGTGGCCACTAACTCCATACGGTGCGAATGGGCGACACTCAAAAATGTGTCCATATTGGCCCATAATCCTTCCAGGATCCATGATAATTTTTAAAGATACTTATTTTAAAAACTCACAAATAAAATTTAGAAATCTGACTTATGCCACAATATAGTGCAAATATGTGGCCACTAACTCCATACGGTGCGAATGGGCGACACTCAAAAATGTGTCCATATTGGCCCATAATCCTTCCAGGATCCATGATAATTTTTAAAGATACTTATTTTAAAAAACTCACAAATACAATTTAGAAATCTAACTTATGCCACAATATAGTGCAAATATGTGGCCACTAACTCCATACGGTGCGAATGGGCGACACTCAAAAATGTGTCCATATTGGCCCATAATCCTTCCAGGATCCATGATAATTTTTAAAGATACTTATTTTAAAAAACTCACAAATACAATTTAGAAATCTGACTTATGCCACAATATAGTGCAAATATGTGGCCACTAACTCCATACGGTGCGAATGGGCGACACTCAAAAATGTGTCCATATTGGCCCATAATCCTTCCAGGATCCATGATAATTTTTAAAGATACTTATTTTAAAAAACTCACAAATACAATTTAGAAATCTGACTTATGCCACAATATAGTGCAAATATGTGGCCACTAACTCCATACGGTGCGAATGGGCGACACTCAAAAATGTGTCCATATTGGCCCATAATCCTTCCAGGATCCATGATAATTTTTAAAGATACTTATTTTAAAAAACTCACAAATACAATTTAGAAATCTAACTTATGCCACAATATAGTGCAAATATGTGGCCACTAACTCCATACGGTGCGAATGGGCGACACTCAAAAATGTGTCCATATTGGCCCATAATCCTTCCAGGATCCATGATAATTTTAAAGATACTTATTTTAAAAAACTCACAAATACAATTTAGAAATCTGACTTATGCCACAATATAGTGCAAATATGTGGCCACTAACTCCATACGGTGCGAATGGGCGACACTCAAAAATGTGTCCATATTGGCCCATAATCCTTCAGGATCCATGATAATTTTTAAAGATACTTATTTTAAAAACTCACAAATACAATTTAGAATCTGACTTATGCCACAATATAGTGCAAATATGTGGCCACTAACTCCATACGGTGCGAATGGGCGACACTCAAAAATGTGTCCATATTGGCCCATAATCCTTCCAGGATCCATGATAATTTTTAAAGATACTTATTTAAAAAAACTCACAAATACAATTTAGAAATCTGACTTATGCCACAATATAGTGCAAATATGTGGCCACTAACTCCATACGGTGCGAATGGGCGACACTCAAAAATGTGTCCATATTGGCCCATAATCCTTCCAGGATCCATGATAATTTTTAAAGATACTTATTTAAAAAAACTCACAAATACAATTTAGAAATCTGACTTATGCCACAATATAGTGCAAATATGTGGCCACTAACTCCATACGGTGCGAATGGGCGACACTCAAAAATGTGTCCATATTGGCCCATAATCCTTCCAGGATCCATGATAATTTTTAAAGATACTTATTTTAAAAACTCACAAATAAAATTTAGAAATCTGACTTATGCCACAATATAGTGCAAATATGTGGCCACTAACTCCATACGGTGCGAATGGGCGACACTCAAAAATGTGTCCATATTGGCCCATAATCCTTCCAGGATCCATGATAATTTTTAAAGATACTTATTTTAAAAAACTCACAAATACAATTTAGAAATCTAACTTATGCCACAATATAGTGCAAATATGTGGCCACTAACTCCATACGGTGCGAATGGACGACACTCAAAAATGTGTCCATATTGGCCCATAATCCTTCCAGGATCCATGATAATTTTTAAAGATACTTATTTAAAAAACTCACAAATACAATTTAGAAATCTGACTTATGCCACAATATAGTGCAAATATGTGGCCACTAACTCCATACGGTGCGAATGGGCGACACTCAAAAATGTGTACATATTGGCCCATAATCCTTCCAGGATCCATGATAATTTTAAAAGATACTTATTTTAAAAAACTCACAAATACAATTTAGAAATCTAACTTATGCCACAATATAGTGCAAATATGTGGCCACTAAGTCCATACGGTGCGAATGGGCGACACTCAAAAATGTGTCCATATTGGCCCATAATCCTTCCAGGATCCATGATAATTTTTAAAGATACTTATTTAAAAAACTCACAAATACAATTTAGAAATCTGACTTATGCCACAATATAGTGCAAATATGTGGTCACTAACTCCATACGTTGCGAATGGGCGACACTCAAAAATGTGTCTATATTGGCCCATAATCCTTCCAGGATCCATGATAATTTTTAAAGATACTTATTTTAAAAAATTCACAAATACAATTTATAAATCTGACTTATGCCACAATATAGTGCAAATATGTGGCCACTAACTCCATACGGTGCGAATGGGCGACACTCAAAAATGTGTCCATATTGGCCCATAATCCTTCCAGGATCCATGATAATTTTTAAAGATACTTATTTAAAAAAACTCACAAATACAATTTAGAAATCTGACTTATGCCACAATATAGTGCAAATATGTGGCCACTAACTCCATACGGTGCGAATGGGCGACACTCAAAAATGTGTCTATATTGGCCCATAATCCTTCCAGGATCCATGATAATTTTTTAAAGATACTTATTTTAAAAAATTCACAAATACAATTTATAAATCTGACTTATGCCACAATATAGTGCAAATATGTGGCCACTAACTCCATACGGTGCGAATGGGCGACACTCAAAAATGTGTCTATATTGGCCCATAATCCTTCCAGGATCCATGATAATTTTTAAAGATACTTATTTAAAAAAACTCACAAATACAATTTAGAAATCTGACTTATGCCACAATATAGTGCAAATATGTGGCCACTAACTCCATACGGTGCGAATGGGCGACACTCAAAAATGTGTCTATATTGGCCCATAATCCTTCCAGGATCCATGATAATTTTTAAAGATACTTATTTTAAAAAATTCACAAATACAATTTATATATCTGACTTATGCCACAATATAGTGCAAATATGTGGCCACTAACTCCATACGGTGCGAATGGGCGACACTCAAAAATGTGTCTATATTGGCCATAATCCTTCCAGGATCCATGATAATTTTTAAAGATACTTATTTTAAAAACTCTCAAATACAATTTAGAAATCTGACTTATGCCACAGTATAGCGCAAATATGTGACCACTAACTCCATAAGGTGCGAATGGGCGACACTCAAAAATGTGTCCATATTGGCCCATAATCCTTCCAGGATCCATGATAATTTTTAAAGATACTTATTTTAAAAAACTCTCAAATACAATTAGAAATCTGACTTATGCCACAATATAGTGCAAATATGTGGCCACTAACTCCATACGGTACGAATGGGCGACACTCAAAAATGTGTCTATATTGGCCCATAATCCTTCCAGGATCCATGATAATTTTTAAAGATACTTATTTTAAAAAACTCTCAAATACAATTTAGAAATCTGACTTATGCCACAAGCAAATATGTGACCACTAACTCCATAAGGTGCGAATGGCGACACTCAAAAATGTGTCCATATTGGCCCATAATCCTTCCAGGATCCATGATAATTTTTAAAGATACTTATTTTAAAAAACTCTCAAATACAATTTAGAAATCTGACTTATGCCACAAGCAAATATGTGACCACTAACTCCATAAGGTGCGAATGGGCGACACTCAAAAATGTGTCCATATTGGCCCATAATCCTTCCAGGATCCATGATAATTTTTAAAGATACTTATTTTAAAAAACTCTCAAATACAATTTAGAAATCTGACTTATGCCACAAGCAAATATGTGACCACTAACTCCATAAGGTTGCGAATGGGCGACACTCAAAAATGTGTCCATATTGGCCCATAATCCTTCCAGGATCCATGATAATTTTTAAAGATACTTATTTTAAAAAACCTCTCAAATACAATTTAGAAATCTGACTTATGCCACAATATAGTGCAAATATGTGGCCACTAACTCCATACGGTACGAATGGGCGACACTCAAAATGTGTCTATATTGGCCCATAATCCTTCCAGGATCCATGATAATTTTTAAAGATACTTATTTTAAAAAACTCTCAAATACAATTTAGAAATCTGACTTATGCACAATATAGTGCAAATATGTGGCCACTAACTCCATACGGTG
Source organism: Gymnocheta viridis (assembly GCA_956483585.1). NCBI lineage: Eukaryota > Metazoa > Arthropoda > Insecta > Diptera > Tachinidae > Gymnocheta > Gymnocheta viridis. The sequence goes on along the minus strand of OY101441.1, from coordinate 104,861,741 downwards.
CGAATGGGCGACACTCAAAAATGTGTCTATATTGGCCCATAATCCTTCCAGGATCCATGATAATTTTTAAAGATACTTATTTTAAAAAACTCTCAAATACAATTTAGAAATCTGACTTATGCCACAATATAGTGCAAATATGTGGCCACTAACTCCATACGGTACGAATGGGCGACACTCAAAAATGTGTCTATATTGGCCCATAATCCTTCCAGGATCCATGATAATTTTTAAAGATACTTATTTTAAAAAACTCTCAAATACAATTTAGAAATCTGACTTATGCCACAAGCAAATATGTGACCACTAACTCCATAAGGTGCGAATGGGCGACACTCAAAAATGTGTCCATATTGGCCCATAATCCTTCCAGGATCCATGATAATTTTTAAAGATACTTATTTTAAAAAACTCTCAAATACAATTTAGAAATCTGACTTATGCCACAATATAGTGCAAATATGTGGCCACTAACTCCATACGGTACGAATGGGCGACACTCAAAAATGTGTCTATATTGGCCCATAATCCTTCCAGGATCCATGATAATTTTTAAAGATACTTATTTTAAAAAACTCTCAAATACAATTTAGAAATCTGACTTATGCCACAATATAGTGCAAATATGTGGCCACTAACTCCATACGGTGCGAATGGGCGACACTCAAAAATGTGTCTATATTGGCCCATAATCCTTCCAGGATCCATTATAATTTTTAAAGATACTTATTTTAAAAAATTCACAAATACAATTTATAAATCTGACTTATGCCACAATATAGTGCAAATATGTGGCCACTAACTCCATACGGTGCGAATGGGCGACACTCAAAAATGTGTCTATATTGGCCCATAATCCTTCCAGGATCCATGATAATTTTTAAAGATACTTATTTTAAAAAACTCTCAAATACAATTTAGAAATCTGACTTATGCCACAATATAGTGCAAATATGTGGCCACTAACTCCATACGGTGCGAATGGGCGACACTCAAAAATGTGTCTATATTGGCCCATAATCCTTCCAGGATCCATGATAATTTTTAAAGATACTTATTTTAAAAAACTCTCAAATACAATTTAGAAATCTGACTTATGCCACAATATAGTGCAAATATGTGGCCACTAACTCCATACGGTACGAACGGGCGACACTCAAAAATGTGTCTATATTGGCCCATAATCCTTCCAGGATCCATGATAATTTTTAAAGATACTTATTTAAAAAACTCTCAAATACAATTTAGAAATCTGACTTATGCCACAATATAGTGCAAATATGTGGCCACTAACTCCATACGGTACGAATGGGCGACACTCAAAAATGTGTCTATATTGGCCCATAATCCTTCCAGGATCCATGATAATTTTTAAAGATACTTATTTAAAAACTCTCAAATACAATTTAGAAATCTGACTTATGCCACAATATAGGTGCAATATGTGGCCACTAACTCCATACGGTACGAATGGGCGACACTCAAAAATGTGTCTATATTGGCCCATAATCCTTCCAGGATCCATGATAATTTTTTAAAGATACTTATTTTAAAAAACTCTCAAATACAATTTAGAAATCTGACTTATGCCACAATATAGTGCAAATATGTGGCCACTAACTCCATACGGTACGAATGGGCGACACTCAAAAATGTGTCTATATTGGCCCATAATCCTTCCAGGATCCATGATAATTTTTAAAGATACTTATTTTAAAAACTCTCAAATACAATTTAGAAATCTGACTTATGCCACAATATAGTGCAAATATGTGGCCACTAACTCCATACGGTACGAATGGGCGACACTCAAAAATGTGTCTATATTGGCCCATAATCCTTCCAGGATCCATGATAATTTTTAAAGATACTTATTTTAAAAAACTCTCAAATACAATTTAGAAATCTGGACTTATGCCACAATATAGTGCAATATGTGGCCACTAACTCCATACGGTACGAATGGGCGACACTCAAAAATGTGTCTATATTGGCCCATAATCCTTCCAGGATCCATGATAATTTTTAAAGATACTTATTTTAAAAAACTCTCAAATACAATTTAGAAATCTGACTTATGCCACAATATAGTGCAAATATGTGGCCACTAACTCCATACGGTACGAATGGGCGACACTCAAAAATGTGTCTATATTGGCCCATAATCCTTCCAGGATCCATGATAATTTTTAAAGATACTTATTTTAAAAAACTCTCAAATACAATTTAGAAATCTGACTTATGCCACAATATAGTGCAAATATGTGGCCACTAACTCCATACGGTACGAATGGGCGACACTCAAAAATGTGTCTATATTGGCCATAATCCTTCCAGGATCCATGATAATTTTTAAAGATACTTATTTTAAAAAACTCTCAAATACAATTTAGAAATCTGACTTATGCCACAATATAGTGCAAATATGTGGCCACTAACTCCATACGGTACGAATGGGCGACACTCAAAAATGTGTCTATATTGGCCCATAATCCTTCCAGGATCCATGATAATTTTTAAAGATACTTATTTTAAAAAACTCTCAAATACAATTTAGAAATCTGACTTATGCCACAATATAGTGCAAATATGTGGCCACTAACTCCATACGGTACGAATGGGCGACACCTCAAAAATGTGTCTATATTGGCCCATAATCCTTCCAGGATCCATGATAATTTTTAAAGATACTTATTTTAAAAAACTCTCAAATACAATTTAGAAATCTGACTTATGCCACAATATAGTGCAAATATGTGGCCACTAACTCCATACGGTACGAATGGGCGACACTCAAAAATGTGTCTATATTGGCCCATAATCCTTCCAGGATCCATGATAATTTTTAAAGATACTTATTTTAAAAAACTCTCAAATACAATTTAGAAATCTGACTTATGCCACAATATAGTGCAAATATGTGGCCACTAACTCCATACGGTACGAATGGGCGACACTCAAAAATGTGTCTATATTGGCCCATAATCCTTCCAGGATCCATGATAATTTTTAAAGATACTTATTTTAAAAACTCTCAAATACAATTTAGAAATCTGACTTATGCCACAATATAGTGCAAATATGTGGCCACTAACTCCATACGGTACGAATGGGCAACACTCAAAAATGTGTCTATATTGGCCCATAATCCTTCCAGGATCCATGATAATTTTTAAAGATACTTATTTTAAAAACTCTCAAATACAATTTAGAAATCTGACTTATGCCACAATATAGTGCAAATATGTGGCCACTAACTCCATACGGTACGAATGGGCGACACTCAAAAATGTGTCTATATTGGCCCATAATCCTTCCAGGATCCATGATAATTTTTAAAGATACTTATTTTAAAAAACTCTCAAATACAATTTAGAAATCTGACTTATGCCACAATATAGTGCAAATATGTGGCCACTAACTCCATACGGTACGAATGGGCGACACTCAAAAATGTGTCTATATTGGCCCATAATCCTTCCAGGATCCATGATAATTTTTAAAGATACTTATTTTAAAAAACTCTCAAATACAATTTAGAAATCTGACTTATGCCACAATATAGTGCAAATATGTGGCCACTAACTCCATACGGTACGAATGGGCGACACTCAAAAATGTGTCTATATTGGCCCATAATCCTTCCAGGATCCATGATAATTTTTAAAGATACTTATTTTAAAAAACTCTCAAATACAATTTAGAAATCTGACTTATGCCACAATATAGTGCAAATATGTGGCCACTAACTCCATACGGTACGAATGGGCGACACTCAAAAATGTGTCTATATTGGCCCATAATCCTTCCAGGATCCATGATAATTTTTAAAGATACTTATTTTAAAAAACTCTCAAATACAATTTAGAAATCTGACTTATGCCACAATATAGTGCAAATATGTGGCCACTAACTCCATACGGTACGAATGGGCGACACTCAAAAATGTGTCTATATTGGCCCATAATCCTTCCAGGATCCATGATAATTTTTAAAGATACTTATTTTAAAAAACTCTCAAATACAATTTAGAAATCTGACTTATGCCACAATATAGTGCAAATATGTGGCCACTAACTCCATACGGTACGAATGGGCGACACTCAAAAATGTGTCTATATTGGCCCATAATCCTTCCAGGATCCATGATAATTTTTAAAGATACTTATTTTAAAAAACTCTCAAATACAATTTAGAAATCTGACTTATGCCACAATATAGTGCAAATATGTGGCCACTAACTCCATACGGTACGAATGGGCGACACTCAAAAATGTGTCTATATTGGCCCATAATCCTTCCAGGATCCATGATAATTTTTAAAGATACTTATTTTAAAAAACTCTCAAATACAATTTAGAAATCTGACTTATGCCACAATATAGTGCAAATATGTGGCCACTAACTCCATACGGTACGAATGGGCGACACTCAAAAATGTGTCTATATTGGCCCATAATCCTTCCAGGATCCATGATAATTTTTAAAGATACTTATTTTAAAAAACTCTCAAATACAATTTAGAAATCTGACTTATGCCACAATATAGTGCAAATATGTGGCCACTAACTCCATACGGTACGAATGGGCGACACTCAAAAATGTGTCTATATTGGCCCATAATCCTTCCAGGATCCATGATAATTTTTAAAGATACTTATTTTAAAAAACTCTCAAATACAATTTAGAAATCTGACTTATGCCACAATATAGTGCAAATATGTGGCCACTAACTCCATACGGTACGAATGGGCGACACTCAAAAATGTGTCTATATTGGCCCATAATCCTTCCAGGATCCATGATAATTTTTAAAGATACTTATTTTAAAAAACTCTCAAATACAATTTAGAAATCTGACTTATGCCACAATATAGTGCAAATATGTGGCCACTAACTCCATACGGTACGAATGGGCGACACTCAAAAATGTGTCTATATTGGCCCATAATCCTTCCAGGATCCATGATAATTTTTAAAGATACTTATTTTAAAAAACTCTCAAATACAATTTAGAAATCTGACTTATGCCACAATATAGTGCAAATATGTGGCCACTAACTCCATACGGTACGAATGGGCGACACTCAAAAATGTGTCTATATTGGCCCATAATCCTTCCAGGATCCATGATAATTTTTAAAGATACTTATTTTAAAAAACTCTCAAATACAATTTAGAAATCTGACTTATGCCACAATATAGTGCAAATATGTGGCCACTAACTCCATACGGTACGAATGGGCGACACTCAAAAATGTGTCTATATTGGCCCATAATCCTTCCAGGATCCATGATAATTTTTAAAGATACTTATTTTAAAAAACTCTCAAATACAATTTAGAAATCTGACTTATGCCACAATATAGTGCAAATATGTGGCCACTAACTCCATACGGTACGAATGGGCGACACTCAAAAATGTGTCTATATTGGCCCATAATCCTTCCAGGATCCATGATAATTTTTAAAGATACTTATTTTAAAAAACTCTCAAATACAATTTAGAAATCTGACTTATGCCACAATATAGTGCAAATATGTGGCCACTAACTCCATACGGTACGAATGGGCGACACTCAAAAATGTGTCTATATTGGCCCATAATCCTTCCAGGATCCATGATAATTTTTAAAGATACTTATTTTAAAAAACTCTCAAATACAATTTAGAAATCTGACTTATGCCACAATATAGTGCAAATATGTGGCCACTAACTCCATACGGTACGAATGGGCGACACTCAAAAATGTGTCTATATTGGCCCATAATCCTTCCAGGATCCATGATAATTTTTAAAGATACTTATTTTAAAAAACTCTCAAATACAATTTAGAAATCTGACTTATGCTACAATATAGTGCAAATATGTGGCCACTAACTCCATACGGTGCGAATGGGCGACACTCAAAAATGTGTCTATATTGGCCCATAATCCTTCCAGGATCCATTATAATTTTTAAAGATACTTATTTTAAAAAATTCACAAATACAATTTATAAATCTGACTTATGCCACAATATAGTGCAAATATGTGGCCACTAACTCCATACGGTGCGAATGGGCGACACTCAAAAATGTGTCTATATTGGCCCATAATCCTTCCAGGATCCATGATAATTTTTAAAGATACTTATTTTAAAAAACTCTCAAATACAATTTAGAAATCTGACTTATGCCACAATATAGTGCAAATATGTGGCCACTAACTCCATACGGTGCGAATGGGCGACACTCAAAAATGTGTCTATATTGGCCCATAATCCTTCCAGGATCCATGATAATTTTTAAAGATACTTATTTTAAAAAACTCTCAAATACAATTTAGAAATCTGACTTATGCCACAATATAGTGCAAATATGTGGCCACTAACTCCATACGGTACGAATGGGCGACACTCAAAAATGTGTCTATATTGGCCCATAATCCTTCCAGGATCCATGATAATTTTTAAAGATACTTATTTTAAAAAACTCTCAAATACAATTTAGAAATCTGACTTATGCCACAATATAGTGCAAATATGTGGCCACTAACTCCATACGGTGCGAATGGGCGACACTCAAAAATGTGTCTATATTGGCCCATAATCCTTCCAGGATCCATTATAATTTTTAAAGATACTTATTTTAAAAAATTCACAAATACAATTTATAAATCTGACTTATGCCACAATATAGTGCAAATATGTGGCCACTAACTCCATACGGTGCGAATGGGCGACACTCAAAAATGTGTCTATATTGGCCCATAATCCTTCCAGGATCCATGATAATTTTTAAAGATACTTATTTTAAAAAACTCTCAAATACAATTTAGAAATCTGACTTATGCCACAATATAGTGCAAATATGTGGCCACTAACTCCATACGGTGCGAATGGGCGACACTAAAAAATGTGTCTATATTGGCCCATAATCCTTCCAGGATCAATGATAATTTTTAAAGATACTTATTTTAAAAAATTCACAAATACAATTTATAAATCTGACTTATGCCACAATATAGTGCAAATATGTGGCCACTAACTCCATACGGTGCGAATGGGCGACACTCAAAAATGTGTCTATATTGGCCCATAATCCTTCCAGGATCCATGATAATTTTTAAAGATACTTATTTTAAAAAACTCTCAAATACAATTTAGAAATCTGACTTATGCCACAATATAGTGCAAATATGTGGCCACTAACTCCATATGGTGCGAATGGGCGACACTCAAAAATGTGTCCATATTGGCCCATAATCCTTCCAGGATCCATGATAATTTTTAAAGATACTTATTTTAAAAAATTCACAAATACAATTTAGAAATCTGACTTATGCCACAATATAGTGCAAATATGTGGCCACTAACTCCATACGGTGCGAATGGGCGACACTCAAAAATGTGTCTATATTGGCCCATAATCCTTCCAGGATCCATGATAATTTTTAAAGATACTTATTTAAAAAAACTCACAAATACAATTTAGAAATCTGACTTATGCCACAATATAGTGCAAATATGTGGCCACTAACTCCATACGGTGCGAATGGGCGACACTCAAAAATGTGTCTATATTGGCCCATAATCCTTCCAGGATCCATGATAATTTTTAAAGATACTTATTTTAAAAAACTCTCAAATACAATTTAGAAATCTGACTTATGCCACAGTATAGCGCAAATATGTGACCACTAACTCCATAAGGTGCGAATGGGCGACACTCAAAAATGTGTCCATATTGGCCCATAATCCTTCCAGGATCCATGATAATTTTTAAAGATACTTATTTTAAAAAATTCACAAATACAATTTATAAATCTGACTTATGCCACAATATAGTGCAAATATGTGGCCACTAACTCCATACGGTGCGAATGGGCGACACTCAAAAATGTGTCTATATTGGCCCATAATCCTTCCAGGATCCATGATAATTTTTAAAGATACTTATTTTAAAAAACTCTCAAATACAATTTAGAAATCTGACTTATGCCACAATATAGTGCAAATATGTGGCTACTAACTCCATATGGTGCGAATGGGCGACACTCAAAAATGTGTCCATATTGGCCCATAATCCTTCCAGGATCCATGATAATTTTTAAAGATACTTATTTTAAAAAACTCACAAATACAATTTAGAAATCTGACTTATGCCACAATATAGTGCAAATATGTGGCCACTAACTCCATACGGTGCGAATGGGCGACACTCAAAAATGTGTCTATATTGGCCCATAATCCTTCCAGGATCCATGATAATTTTTAAAGATACTTATTTTAAAAAACTCTCAAATACAATTTAGAAATCTGACTTATGCCACAGTATAGCGCAAATATGTGACCACTAACTCCATAAGGTGCGAATGGGCGACACTCAAAAATGTGTCCATATTGGCCCATAATCCTTCCAGGATCAATGATAATTTTTAAAGATACTTATTTTAAAAAACTCACAAATACAATTTAGAAATCTGACTTATGCCACAATATAGTGCAAATATGTGGCCACTAACTCCATACGGTGCGAATGGGCGACACTCAAAAATGTGTCTATATTGGCCCATAATCCTTCCAGGATCCATGATAATTTTTAAAGATACTTATTTTAAAAAACTCTCAAATACAATTTAGAAATCTGACTTATGCCACAGTATAGCGCAAATATGTGACCACTAACTCCATAAGGTGCGAATGGGCGACACTCAAAAATGTGTCCATATTGGCCCATAATCCTTCCTTGATCCATGATAATTTTTAAAGATACTTATTTTAAAAAATTCACAAATACAATTTATAAATCTGACTTATGCCACAATAGAGTGCAAATATGTGGCCACTAACTCCATACGGTGCGAATGAGCGACACTCAAAAATGTGTCTATATTGGCCCATAATCCTTCCAGGATCCATGATGATTTTTAAAGATACTTATTTTAAAAAACTCTCAAATACAATTTAGAAATCTGACTTATGCCACAATATAGTGCAAATATGTGGCCACTAACTCCATACGGTGCGAATGGGCGACACTCAAAAATGTGTCTATATTGGCCCATAATCCTTCCAGGATCCATGATAATTTTTAAAGATACTTATTTTAAAAAATTCACAAATACAATTTATAAATCTGACTTATGCCACAATATAGTGAAAATATGTGGCCACTAACTCCATACGGTGCGAATGGGCGACACTCAAAAATGTGTCTATATTGGCCCATAATCCTTCCAGGATCCATGATAATTTTTAAAGATACTTATTTAAAAAAACTCACAAATACAATTTAGAAATCTGACTTATGCCACAATATAGTGCAAATATGTGGCCACTAACTCCATACGGTGCGAATGGGCGACACTCAAAAATGTGTCTATATTGGCCCATAATCCTTCCAGGATCAATGATAATTTTTAAAGATACTTATTTTAAAAAATTCACAAATACAATTTATAAATCTGACTTATGCCACAATATAGTGCAAATATGTGGCCACTAACTCCATACGGTGCGAATGGGCGACACTCAAAAATGTGTCCATATTGGCCCATAATCCTTCCAGGATCCATGATAATTTTTAAAGATACTTATTTTAAAAAACTCTCAAATACAATTTAGAAATCTGACTTATGCCACAATATAGTGCAAATATGTGGCCACTAACTCCATACGGTGCGAATGGGCGACACTCAAAAATGTGTCTATATTGGCCCATAATCCTTCCAGGATCCATGATAATTTTTAAAGATACTTATTTTAAAAAACTCTCAAATACAATTTAGAAATCTGACTTATGCCACAAGCAAATATGTGACCACTAACTCCATAAGGTGCGAATGGGCGACACTCAAAAATGTGTCCATATTGGCCCATAATCCTTCCAGGATCCATGATAATTTTTAAAGATACTTATTTTAAAAAACTCTCAAATACAATTTAGAAATCTGACTTATGCCACAATATAGTGCAAATATGTGGCCACTAACTCCATACGGTGCGAATGGGCGACACTCAAAAATGTGTCTATATTGGCCCATAATCCTTCCAGGATCCATGATAATTTTTAAAGATACTTATTTTAAAAAACTCTCAAATACAATTTAGAAATCTGACTTATGCCACAATATAGTGCAAATATGTGGCCACTAACTCCATACGGTGCGAATGGGCGACACTCAAAAATGTGTCTATATTGGCCCATAATCCTTCCAGGATCCATGATAATTTTTAAAGATACTTATTTTAAAAAACTCTCAAATACAATTTAGAAATCTGACTTATGCCACAGTATAGCGCAAATATGTGACCACTAACTCCATAAGGTGCGAATGGGCGACACTCAAAAATGTGTCCATATTGGCCCATAATCCTTCCAGGATCCATGATAATTTTTAAAGATACTTATTTTAAAAAATTCACAAATACAATTTATAAATCTGACTTATGCCACAATATAGTGCAAATATGTGGCCACTAACTCCATACGGTGCGAATGGGCGACACTCAAAAATGTGTCTATATTGGCCCATAATCCTTCCAGGATCCATGATAATTTTTAAAGATACTTATTTAAAAAAACTCACAAATACAATTTAGAAATCTGACTTATGCCACAATATAGTGCAAATATGTGGCCACTAACTCCATACGGTGCGAATGGGCGACACTCAAAAATGTGTCTATATTGGCCCATAATCCTTCCAGGATCCATGATAATTTTTAAAGATACTTATTTTAAAAAACTCTCAAATACAATTTAGAAATCTGACTTATGCCACAGTATAGCGCAAATATGTGACCACTAACTCCATAAGGTGCGAATGGGCGACACTCAAAAATGTGTCCATATTGGCCCATAATCCTTCCAGGATCCATGATAATTTTTAAAGATACTTATTTTAAAAAATTCACAAATACAATTTATAAATCTGACTTATGCCACAATATAGTGCAAATATGTGGCCACTAACTCCATACGGTGCGAATGGGCGACACTCAAAAATGTGTCTATATTGGCCCATAATCCTTCCAGGATCCATGATAATTTTTAAAGATACTTATTTTAAAAAACTCTCAAATACAATTTAGAAATCTGACTTATGCCACAATATAGTGCAAATATGTGGCTACTAACTCCATATGGTGCGAATGGGCGACACTCAAAAATGTGTCCATATTGGCCCATAATCCTTCCAGGATCCATGATAATTTTTAAAGATACTTATTTTAAAAAACTCACAAATACAATTTAGAAATCTGACTTATGCCACAATATAGTGCAAATATGTGGCCACTAACTCCATACGGTGCGAATGGGCGACACTCAAAAATGTGTCTATATTGGCCCATAATCCTTCCAGGATCCATGATAATTTTTAAAGATACTTATTTTAAAAAACTCTCAAATACAATTTAGAAATCTGACTTATGCCACAGTATAGCGCAAATATGTGACCACTAACTCCATAAGGTGCGAATGGGCGACACTCAAAAATGTGTCCATATTGGCCCATAATCCTTCCAGGATCAATGATAATTTTTAAAGATACTTATTTTAAAAAACTCACAAATACAATTTAGAAATCTGACTTATGCCACAATATAGTGCAAATATGTGGCCACTAACTCCATACGGTGCGAATGGGCGACACTCAAAAATGTGTCTATATTGGCCCATAATCCTTCCAGGATCCATGATAATTTTTAAAGATACTTATTTTAAAAAACTCTCAAATACAATTTAGAAATCTGACTTATGCCACAGTATAGTGCAAATATGTGACCACTAACTCCATAAGGTGCGAATGGGCGACACTCAAAAATGTGTCCATATTGGCCCATAATCCTTCCTTGATCCATGATAATTTTTAAAGATACTTATTTTAAAAAATTCACAAATACAATTTATAAATCTGACTTATGCCACAATAGAGTGCAAATATGTGGCCACTAACTCCATACGGTGCGAATGGGCGACACTCAAAAATGTGTCTATATTGGCCCATAATCCTTCCAGGATCCATGATGATTTTTAAAGATACTTATTTTAAAAAACTCTCAAATACAATTTAGAAATCTGACTTATGCCACAATATAGTGCAAATATGTGGCCACTAACTCCATACGGTGCGAATGGGCGACACTCAAAAATGTGTCTATATTGGCCCATAATCCTTCCAGGATCCATGATAATTTTTAAAGATACTTATTTTAAAAAACTCTCAAATACAATTTAGAAATCTGACTTATGCCACAATATAGTGCAAATATGTGGCCACTAACTCCATACGGTGCGAATGGGCGACACTCAAAAATGTGTCCATATTGGCCCATAATCCTTCCAGGATCCGTGATAATTTTTAAAGATACTTATTTTAAAAAACTCAAAAATACAATTTAGAAATCTGACTTATGCCACAATATAGTTCAAATATGTGGCCGTTAATTCCATAAGGTGCGAATGGGCGACACTCAAAAATGTGTCCATATTGGCCCATAATCCTTCCAGGATCAATGATAATTTTTAAAGATACTTATTTTAAAAAACTCAAAAATACAATTTAGAAATAAAATCAATATTTACGTTATATGGAGGTACTCGTTGTGCGCTTGCTGAGGAGCCTCCAATATTTTTCGATAAATTCAGAATAAGTCTAATAAGTTATACAGTTTCGTTAATTTAATTATGCTTTTATAAGAATATGAATATGTACTTTATATGTAGGGTATCAGTATTCCTTTACCATTACCTCCTAAAAATTTTATGCAAATGTGATTTAAAATAACTAATAACAATCTATATCAAATTTGGAGAAACTCGCTCTTTTAATTTTAATCATGTGACATAAGAAAACTAATATTTACTTTGTATGATTGTACTTGTCTTCCACTTGCTATGCCTCTCAAGATTCTGCAGGAAATTATGGTTAAGCAGACATTTAAAAGAAATTCTATTTTAAATTTGGAGAGTTTAGTTAATTTAATTATGCAGTTATAAGAACTTTAACATGTAATTTGTGTAGGGTGTAACAGACTTCCGCTACCGCTATCTGCAGATTATGCATATATAAAGATATACAAGAATTAATATATTCATTCTGTGGGGTAGCCGTCTTCGCCTACCAATTTCTCTAAGATTTTGCATGAAAATATGAGTTATCCCAATAACTGCCCATTTAAAATTTGAAGAAACTTGCCATTTTGAACATACAGGTATAAGGAACATAATATTTACTTTGTATAAGCGGTATCCTTCTTTCCCATTTTATGCTTGTAAAATATCACCAAAAAATGCGGTTTAACATAATAGCTCATTAAAATTTTGTAGAATCTAGCTAATGAATTATGCACTTTATACCAGCATCTGTGTTTATTTTTAAACAAACCCCAATAACTTAAGACAGCTTAATTAGGTCTATGTATATCTACATTATTCCATTATTGTCAAATAAACTCTATACATTGCTGTTTAATTTTTTTGTACGTAGTTTGACAACAACTACACACCTCATTAATGTTCCTTGATACAGCTGGTTGAAAACACGAAGTTAATATAAAATGATAACGCAGTGCAAAACTTTAGGCGATTTTTTTTTTGAAAATATGGCATTAAAAAATACGTATAAATAGAGCATACTTTCAATACAGGTAGTTAAATTATACATGTAGTATATTGCTGTAGTCAAACTATGCAGTTTAATGTAAACAACTTGTTTCACCGATTTGATCAGATATTATGACTAAATAATGGTGTTAGAGTATATATGAATTCAAAATTTCTGTATTTCCCTATTAAAAATAAGATATTTTTAGTGTTTTCAAACTATGCTCTGTGCAAACATATATATATATATATATATATATATATAAAATGTGAGTAATTTTTTGAAATGAAATTAAGAATAAATAAAAAAAAAGTTTCACGCAAAAAATTTTATTAAAAAAACGTTGAAGTAAATGTATTAATTCACAGCGAAATTTTTATATTTATGTCCAGTATGCACTAAGTGTTCTCCACCTAAAAACATAAGCTTGTACATGAACATATTTGTGACGTCATACTGCTAATGTTATTGCCTATTATTTATGAAATAAATATTCTGCTGTAAAGGAACCCACAGACGTTACAACCGTTGGTACGATTTGAGTAAGTTGTGCACGAGATTGTAACGTTTGTGAGTTGGTTGTATTGTTGTGTCTTGGTTGTACGAAAGAATAAAAAAGTTTAGAATTTTTTCGAAGTTGTACAACGCAACGTTTGTGTACCTGTCGCACATTATTTTATATAGTGTATGTCGCTCCTTTATTGCAACGTAGTCGTATCTCAAAACAACTTGTTCGTCAGAAAACGAGTTTAAAGTTTTTAATTTATACACACATCAATGGAAAAATAAAAAAGTATTCTCCCCTAAAGAGGTGAATTTTTGTATAAATTTTTTACACAAAATGAAGAACGATGCGACGAATGCGGATGACAATGATGTTGTGCATGAGATCGCACATCTAATTGTATCGTTTGTGCTTCAAGCATGCAACTTTATTACCAACCAGGTTGCACCAACGGTCGCAACGTCTCTGGGTTGCGTATTTTTAAAGACTTAAAAATTCAAGCACTAAGAAAATATTTAAAAATAGTTGCTGCAAATATAAAATATTAAAAATTAAAACAACAGTGCCAATCTGGAAGTAAATTCTTCTAAATAAAGCAAAGTTTTTCAAATCGGTTCATAAATGGCCAATTTCTATAAATAAAATTACAAACGAATTGATAATCTCGTTTTTTGAAGTCGGGTAAAAAGATTATGATGTTCTAGTAGAAACCCTCAAGGTGTTGACACCGACATTAAATTTCACCTCATCATTGTTGCTATCTATAACAGGTAGTTCAAAACAAATTTGTAAACTATATACTTTCAAAGTGCTTCCAAAACCGTCCTCGATCATAGTATGAACAAATCTGTATGTGTAATTAACCTTATAAATATATTTGATAATTCTTTAAATTGCTTGTTAAGCTTGCATCTGAA
Source organism: Gymnocheta viridis (assembly GCA_956483585.1). Taxonomy (NCBI): domain Eukaryota; kingdom Metazoa; phylum Arthropoda; class Insecta; order Diptera; family Tachinidae; genus Gymnocheta; species Gymnocheta viridis. Next base: position 104,846,725 of record OY101441.1, on the reverse strand, counting down.
CTATAGCACACATAAATTCATCACACTATTCTTATACATACATAAGTATAGCACAGACAATGTCACACTCTCACATACCAGACAATCTCATGCCAAGTCAATGAAAATAAAAATCATGCCATTTGTTTATTCATTTAATTATTTCTTGTAAGATTTATGCTAAGTTTAAGTGTCTGTCCCATCGGTATATTTGCCATCTTCATCATTACTATATAATCAATTGGATTTTACGTGTGTTCAACAATAAAAAATTTTATAACAAAATTCCCACACACATATTCGTTTTCAATGTAAAGCCCTCTGAATATTTTTAAACAGCAGCCCTGAAAAGGTCACGTATTTTAAGCATATACATAGTTAGTTACTGTAGTGTTCTCAAGATGCATTTTCAACGCTTAAACTATAGTTTGTATTATATTATAAACAAAATTGTGTTTAAAGTAAACGGAGTAAATTTTTCCGCACGTGATTTTCCAACTTTTTTCTGTTTTTTTCTACCATTTCATTTTATTTGTTTTCCCAGTTTATGTATCTTTGCGATACTAACACGTACACACACACTACACAGTTTTACTTATTCACAAATTTAGATTTTGTGAATAGTAGTTCTATGTAAAAACACATGTGTGGCAGTTGGTTTTTTCTTTTATTTCACTTTTAATATCATTCACCTTTAAAAGTGTATATTGCTTAAAAGTATACAGATTTTTACAAACATTAATATACGATGGTGCCCTTTTAAATTTGCTCTCTACAAATGAACTCTTCAAGTCATTCAAAAGAAATTACAAGTTTTACGAGAGTTGCCTCATGTTAAGTGAAGTTAAAATTGTAGGTGAGATATGTTTTTTTTCTAGTATTGTTCTAAAGAATTACAAGAATATTTTGTTAAGAACTTAAAGATGGCCCCATAGACTAGTGGGCCACACTATTAAGGCCTTATTCACAAACGATTAATAAAGTTATAGTAGGTTTAATGTTGGATTTTTATATGGGAAAATCGGTTTTAATGCACACAGTAACTCGACATTCAATAACTTATCTATTTCTAAACCCATATATGCGTTGTAATCGTAAATAAACGTACTTTTTGAATAAATTCAACAGTATTATAGTTGCTTAATAAAATAATGTATAAAAACGTCACCAAAGTTGAAAAATTTTTGAAAAATCTACAAAATTTGTGTTTGCTCGACAATAACACCCGAATTTCTCAAATAAATAGATAAATTATATGTCATTCGAAAGATCTCAGTTTCTTCTTTCCAAAACTAATAAGAAATTGAAAATCAGATCATTATCAACAAAATTACAGGCTTATAAGTGCGCAAAGGTACAAAAACCGGTTTTTTAACCGTAAATCCGGATTTTTGGGGTGTCCCGGAAATTTCAAATACAGAATCCTGATCTACTCGACAGTAGCTACTAGAAAAATAATATCACATCCCAGGTTTTTTTTTGTCTCACTGTGTTATTCATCATACTAGCAGAACGTATCAGAACTTATGTCGAGGTCACTACACCATCTCATCAGTGTTATTTGTTCGAATTTACCACCTTTGGCAGTGAATGCTAGTGACTAGGAATATCAACTGTTTATTTAACAAATTAGAGTACGAAAATTGCTTCTATTCATTTGTTTAAATTAAATAATTTTTGGTTAATACGAAATTGCCATCTCCGATCATTATTTTATGTATTATTAGTTTATCGCTTTTTCCAGCGCCATTGGCAGCTGAGATCAAGCTAGTTTCCATTTATGTATGTTTACTCGGTTTTTTTTGTCTTTTGTAATTGAATTTCTTAGTAATTCAGACTACTATGACAACGTAAACATGGATTTTTTACTCGTGCCATCGTTTTTTAATAATTAATGTTAGTACGTTATTAGTTAATCTGTATTTCGTTTATGTTGGAAAGAATTGTTTGGCTCAAGTTCAAATCTGACTTTACTCATTTCTTTATTAATTTAAGATATATTTTTAATAAATTAAAATTATTTTTTATTCAGAAAGTAATGTGGGAATATTTTATTCATCAGACGGATTAGTAATAATAATTTTTTAACTATTTTATAGTTTTTTTTCGTGAGTGTTTCGTGTGTGTGACTAACTTTTTTCCACTCCCGTGAGCGTGCACTAACGTGAGCCAAAAATAAAATGTCGTGAGTGAGCGTGCATGAGCGTAAAAAGTCACTCTCGATCCCATCTCTAGGGATTGCAAAGCGAATATAATCGCAATCGTAATCGACTAATATTAATGCTCTGTTTCAAGGAAAATTTTATGTAAAACGATTTAAAGAGGATTTTATTTTAAAAGGGATGTACCGGTCGACTAGTTGGTGGTGTGTTGTTTCATCGGCCTGGGGATTATGGGTTTATTTGCCGCCAAAGACTGGTATATTTCACTACAGTGGCTGAATGTCTTTGTTACTTTGCTCAGTTAATTAAATTTGAATATAATTTATAACATATTGTAACATTTAACAAATAAATATTTTTATAAAAATATTTTTATTTGTACCACTGTTTATTGCGGCAATGTGCTAAAGTGAGTAGTAAGTAGCCTTATCCAAAAACTTATTTAAATATGGATTCAAAGAAAAATCAAATATTTGTTTTTCACAACCAAATAAAAATATTCATATAAGTCCTCTGTCTGCACGTATATATGTCTAAAATAAGTTACTGATAACATATTTTTCCAATATTAAAATATATACATACTTATCAATACTAAATTATTGTCAATTCTGTGAATTTTCATATACGATAACACATTTTCAATGAATACTTTATTTGGGAAATTTTTGTGAGATTTCCTTCTCTTACATGGGAAAAAAACGTTAGTTTTTGTTCTTGTAATTATTGTCATTGCTATTATTGTTATATGCATCTATATAACAATAAGACTTTTTTATTTACTCCCTCTTTAGGTGTCTTTCAAACCACCCTATACTTTCTCTTATTCTACTTTGGGTTATTTTTATGAATGATAATAATTGTTAGTGTAATTAGTTACAAACGTGTATTACTTACCTTTGCACTTACTAATACTAATTTCTCCTGAAGACTCCCTCTCCGCATTGTTGCTTCACTTGTAACAAAATGTGTGTAAAATTGGTTTTGTTGTTGTTTATGTTACCACAAAAGAAAACAAAACGAAAAGAAAACTAAATGGCGTTCATACTCTGTGTGAGAATGTAAAGAAATTCATGTAGAAAATTATGATGAGTTGACAGAATGTAAACAACCTTAAAGTAGTTGTTAAGAGACATTGGTGCTACAAGGAAGTAAAAAAGTGGCAATAAAAGAAAAACTAGAATAATTAAAAGTTATAATAAAAGTAGTCAGTCTTCTTTAGTTTTGCTTTTTTACATATGTACATAAGTGTTTGAAGTTCTTATGTTATTTTTTAAAGAAAAAGAGTGTGTGTGTTTTTTTCTAATACTCAAATAAATAACAAGTGCTGGAGGCTAAATTATGTCGAGATTTTTTTAAGTATTCAGTTGAGATGAAGAAGAACAAATAAAGTGTGTTAAGCTTAGGAATTATAAATTTAAGTTTTGAAAAAATATCATAATATTTTTTGACATCAATCTTATAACAAAACTTTGAAATTTTGTAATTACTTATACAATGTTTATTTACAAAACAAAAAAACTTCAGAAATCGGCATATTTTTTAATTATACGTATCTTGGCGGCAAATAATTAACATATGGAATTAATTTTTCTATAAAAGTGTTCAATAAAAAATAAGTGCTTTTCTTTAAAAAAACGTTAGTGAGTGTTATTGTCAAACTTTAAGAAACTGTCAGATGGATAACTACAATATACAGTGCAGTTCAGTTATAACGAACTCCGAGTGACTGGGCAACAATTTTCGTAATAGGGAAAGATTGTTATTCAACCCATCTGATCACTAAAATAAATGACGACACTTGCTCAAAATTTGACAATAGTCTATTAACAGGTGGTACTTGATGGGAACAGTGTTGCATTTCATATAACTACGGGTTAAGTTCGAAAAGTCACGGACTTATTGATCCGCCCTCGTAAATATACATGAATTTTTATGTTAAATACTTATAAACTAAAATTTGCTATAACTGGAGTTCGTTATATAACAATATCTACGAAAATTCGTTGTAACCGGTGTACGTTATAAAGGAACTCCACTGTATGTATAAAAAGAATCACCTTGTAATTGTAATAAGACGGAAATAATTAAAATATTTTCAAATCATTCATAAAATTTACTATAAGGGTATTCAATCGCTTAACCTTTCATCGGCAATGTAGACTTGAAAAGTATTTCAAACCACAACGTTTCTTTATAGAATTTTTAAATTAAATTTTAAATGTTTGTAACAACGAACAATAGCATCCTAAAAATCAATCAATTCAAAATTAACAATTAAAATCAAGTTCAAAAAGAATCTCAATCTAACAAAAATGGTTTAAAATAATTAATAAAGACTTTTTTATTCTGTTCAGATTAATATTTTTTTAACTCAATTAAAACCATAAATTCTGATGATTCTCAAGGTCTTATGTTTTTTTTTTAATTTTATTATTTTTTATTATTGCTTGGAATGTCGTGGAATTATTAAATTTATTAAGAGTTAAGTACCAAAATATAAATACTCTAAGGAACTGTCAAAGAAATTTGAATCTATTTTAATTGAAATGGGAAAATATTTTTAATAGTATTTTTTGGTTATTTTTTATTCATAAAAAGTTAATTGTAACTCGTAGTAGTCCAAATACAAATTATTTGAAAAAAAAGTTAAATTAACACAACGAAATACAAAGCTTATTATAAAATGGGTTCAATCATATTGCGAGACTAATAGTAATGTCATTGAACACTTGTGGTATCAATTAGCGCAAAGAGTTTACGAAAGTGTGTGTAAAAAAGGCTTTGTTGAGATAGTGAGAGGAAGAAGTATACGCAAATTTATTTAATTCCATGTAAGAAAAATTGTAAAAGTTAAGTGTCATCATTTACGGGTTTTTAAGTAAAGTTTAATGTTACCAAAAGCTAATAGTTTTGTCCGATTTTTTATTTGAGTTAAAAAACTTGGTTAATTTATATTTTGCTAGTTTTTTGTTGCAACAACAGAAATATTTTGGTTTTTATCTTTTTAATTAGTTAAGGCCTATTTTTTCTAATATGAATATATACACTTTTGTTTTTCAAAGTCAACTGTTTCGCTTGTAAAGCGTTTTATGTGGTCTGTTTGGGTTTGATTGACTGTACATACACTTATTTGAAACGATGTGTGGGGGTTTGCGTTTGATGTTGGAGAATTACCCATTTATGGCGGTTGTTTTTTTTTTTCATTTGTAAAGAACTTCTGATAATCGAATGGTAGAGATGCTATTCAGATTTGGTTGTTTTTCAATGACACTATTACCTATTTCGGAAAAAAAGAACAGGCCACAATTCGTTCAAAGGAATTAATGTTTAACATTTACGCTTAAACCTATATTGTAAAAATTTTAAATTACGTTCAAATTAAAAGCTAAAAAGTTGTCAGATCTTTTGAAAAAATATATATATTTGCAACGATTGGTCTTGCAGTATATTCTTTGAACTCCCTGCTAATTAGCTCAAAATAATAAATCAGGTTGTACATTTTTGGTATAATTAAAATAAAATACTCTCTCGATCCATTTAACCGATTTATATGAAATTTGCGGCATTCGATTCGGTTTCCTAAGACAAAAAGTGACCGAACATAGAAAATCGCATTAGTAAAAAATTTTGTAGTGATTCAAGTAATCACGATTGTTAAGCAATTTTTCTTTGAAAACTCGCAAAATCTGCTGCACCGATCCGGAACATATTCATAAGAAATCTAAGTAAAATGAAACTTTAAAATGCTGCATTAAGATATGGCATCCAAAGTTATGAGAGGGTTACATACACACATACATACAAATGCATTAATACATCAATCATCGATTTTCGTAAATCGAGATGAAATCAGTAACTTGAAATTTTTTGATATCGGAAAGTACAAAAACACGACTTTGAATTATTAAATTAGTATTAAAAATCGACATCTATACAAGGCTTTCATTTTTTTCATGACAAGAAGTGTATTTTTTGCTTTGATATTTCCTAAACAGACCTGACTGTGAATTTAATAAAACAGATAATGAAAACGTTGCTAAATACATTTACTATGTATATGGAATTCAATATATCCTCTGACAAACACACTTCATGATTAGTTTTTACTTAAATACATATTTTATTTTCAGTTAATTAATATTTCCCTTTAAAAAATTATATTCTAATGTAAATATTATAAGTTAATTTTTTTTATACCATATGCCAGTTCATTTTAATTTGTAACTTAACACAACAATAAAAAAAAAGAACGAAACACAATTACAAACCATATTGAATAAATGTAATTGATATTATAATACCTCTATAAAGGTTTTTTAATTGTTAAACAAAGCTATTTAAACTGTAATAATGTGTGTCAATGTAAAGCTAAAATGCAAAAAAAAGTTTTAAATTTTTTTCTTTTCAATTTATTTGCAGACCAAACAGACAAAGTTCTACTAACAGCAACCAGACGTTTGGAATCTAAACATCGTATACAACCTATAATTTGTGTGTAAAAACTTATTTGTGGTTCTGTTTTTCGAAATACATCTAGAGAGTATTATAAAGTACTCGTATATAAATATGGTTGTTATTGTTATATTGAGTGTAATTGAAAACCCCTTTTGTTAAAATTTACACAACATTGACTTCAATTTATAAGAGACAAAAAAAAAGAATATTGAGCAAATATCCACAAGCAAAAAAGTTGGACAAAAACAAGTTATAGCCAAAAACAATGGAGTTAATAAACTAAAACACCCCTTTGCTTTAAAACAAAGGGGGTTTGTTTGAACAACAGCTTTAAAAAAAACCAACAATAAAGTGAATCATTAACACCCCAATTAAAAATTTTGTTCAAAGCAAAAAAAAACCAACAACCCACAACTGAAACCACCACCAAGCCAAATTTATCACCTCCAAGGTTTTGGTTTTTTCCGTAGTCAGCCGCCACAACAATTACGACAGCAGCAAAAATAGAAAAAAAAATAAATAAAAAGCTGTAGTTAATTTTTTAAAATTAAAATAATTACGGGAAATTTTTGTGAAACACTTAAACTACATCCAACAAAAATGCTTAAATTGCAAGCTCTATTTAGTTTAAATAAGCCCAAGCGTGGCAACAACAATAGACATATTATCATAATGCCAACCACAAACACAACATCAACAGCAGCAGCCGCATTCACAGCCGCAAAGACAATAAATGTATCATTATTATTGCTAATTTCTACTATAGCTTATTTAATATGCCCCATCATAGCATGGATGCCTGATGTTAGACCAGATTTACAATATAGTAAGTATATGTGCCTTTGACTGCTTACACACATCTGCTTAAATTCGTTTTCTAATTTCTATTCGTTTTTGAATTTCTAATATAATATAATTATAGCATGCATGTAAGCATAACGTGACCAATTAAAACGTTTCTTTTTTGCTCTTGATTTATTTTCTTTATTGCCAAGATTGTCACGTGTATTTTGTCAAAATCATTTTCTAGTTCATACATACATACAAACATGCATAGTTATTTTATAATTACTTTGTTATTCATTCATTTATTTTACTGAATATAATCTCAGTTCAATTTTTGAACTATCTTATTTATTACGGATTGTGATGTTCGAAGTTCATTTAAAATTTTCGTAAAAAAGCATCGTCGATATTCTGGACAAAAAAACGGATTGACAGGTTTCAAAACTACTCATAAATTCGAATTTCGAAAAAATAAAAAAACTTGAAAATTTTGCAGTTCTCTCATTAAAAATTAGTTTTTTAAGTTTAAGGCTTAAAACTGATAAATTTATTTAAATTCGAAAAATAAGAGTTTCAAAATTTTTCGTGTTTTTTACTGTATAAATTTAATCTTTTTTTTGTGTGTTAAAACGGTAATACTAAAAATGCATCTTCTAAAATGCATAAATACGACAGCAAATAAAAAATCTTTGGGGCAAATTACGGCATTCGATATCGAACGAAATCCCATACAAAATTTTTTTAATTTGTATGGAAATTTCGTTCGATATCGAATGCTGTAATTTGCCCCCTATAAAAAAATTGCAATTTGTTTAAAACGTTTTAATGAAAAAAAAATTAAAAGGTGTTTTCGATATCTAACAACTTCATTGTTGTTCACTTTACTGTGTATGATGCAAGAGCCTCATTTTGTAAGACGAAATGTCACCAATTTTAATATCCAGAAAGTGTAAAAAAGATTATTCTCTGTTCTAAAGAGAACAAACTTGCGGGTTTAAGATTTACCCTTTGTTGTTCCCTCCTTTTGTTTTTTTGTGGTCACATTTTACTATTTTTCTACAAATTTCTATGTATTTCAGCAACTACATACTTCCTATAGTTTTATTTTCACAAGCACATGAATTAAATTTATATATTTTTATTTGCAGAACAAGATAAAATTTTAGCCAAATATTTTGGCAATACAACTGACTATTTCAAAGTCTTGGATCATGATGATAAGACGATTTTAGTTGGCGCTAGGTATGTGTTTATTTCAATTTCTTATTCATACTTATACATTTTTATACACAGATAGATACATATATTTTGTTTATATTTGATTACATTTTGTGTAACTTAAGTTATTAAAATTAAATTGCATATTTTCTGATATGTCATTCTATAAATATAGTTTTTTTATTTTAATATCAGCAACAGAAAAACAATTGAATTGATTACTCGTATACAAATGTACGTACATATTTCTAGAAAGCTTAATTTACTTAGAAATTTGTCGCAAAGCTAGATAAACTATTTGTAGAATTTTGAATTTAAAGCAAATTTACTTATTCGGAGAATCTTTTAATTTTTGCATGCATAAATGACGAAATCATAGACTGAAGACTTTTACGAAAGTATGTACATATTTTTTGTTCCAAATTTGTACTACAAATTCAGAAAAATTTTAATTTTCGAACTTTAATTCCATATTTACTCTACCCAACTTTGTTGCGTGCAGTTGTAATTTTAAGTAAGAAAGACAGAAAAATAAATAAAAAAATGTATGCATTTCTATTTTAACGCTTCAATTAAAATGAAAACTTCATGCAACATAGTTGCGTAATGTGTAAATATGGAGTAAGTTAATCGAATTTTTTTTTTGTTTTTATTTGATTTATATAAATTTTTATAAAATTCACTTGTGCCTTTGATTGAAGGTGATAAATAAATAACTGAAAACGCCATAAATTTTTAAAAAGATTCTTTTCCCTAAATACTTTTCTTACTCTTTACTTTGGATACGGCGCAGCTGAATAAAGTGCCTTTAATTGTTTGATTAAAGAAGTCAAGAAACATAAATTACCACTTTGAACATAAACTTTTCGGAAGATGGAATACAAGACATTTCTATATCCCTTTTTTCTTGATCGCACTAAAACTTTTGATTGAATTTATCAATGCAATTCGACTATAAATAAATATTAATGATTGGAAATTGAGTTCAAAATTGTTATTATTCTGACAACTTTCTGCTTTACAATTTTTCATAAATTTTATTATTTTGTAAAATTTGTAAAGTTTAAAAAATTGTTATACTAAAAAAATATACTTTTTGCATAAATAAAATAAAATAAATTGTAAGCTTTAAAAATAATATTCTAAATTAAATTTGAAAATAGATAAATTAGTGTTACAATGGAATAAAGGCAATAATTATAATATTTAATCAAAGCCATAAGTATCATTGAATTTCCTTTTCATAGTTTTATATCTAAAGAAACTAATTTTATTTTTAGTTACTATTTTTTAGATAAGTTTTTATACAGATTTTTTCTATTTTTACTTTAAGTATTAAATTACGTCAAATATTTAGTTAAGATTACTCTTTCGTATTTAAAACATCTTCATAAGTCTTCATATAATTTAATTTAAATAATACTTTTTAGTACAAACATTTACTTTCATCTTAAATCTTATCTTTAATGTTTTGTTTTTTTTATCTTTTGATTTCATTTCTTTTTATTGTACAGAAATGTTATCTACAATATAAGTCTAAATGGTTTACGTGAAAATAGCCGGATTGAATGGCACTCATCTGACGCTGATCGGGAATTATGTGCCTTAAAGGGTAAACGTGAATCGGATTGCAACAACTATATCAGAGTATTTGCACGACTTGAAGGCGGTCAAATATTGTTGTGTGGCACCAATTCGTACAAGCCTAGATGCCGTCATTATGCGCCCATTATAGATGAAAATCAATCTAGCTCTGCAGCTCCCACCTATGAAATTGTACGTGATGTAGAAGCTCAGGGTCTGTGTCCTTATAGTCCTGTACACAATAGTAGTTATGCTTATGCCGATGGCCAGTTATATAGTGCTACAGTAGCCGATTTTTCGGGTGGCGATCCTTTAATTTATAGGGAAAACCTGCGTACAGAACAATATGATTTGAAACAATTGAATCAGCCAGATTTTGTAGGTGCTATAGAACGTAATGGTTTTATTATGTTCTTTTTCCGTGAAATTGCCATGGAGTTTATGAATTTTGGCAAGGTAACGGAACATTTTTTAATAAATAAAATATTTACATATTTTTTTATACATTTAATGCCATTCTTTTAATATAGACCGTTTATTCTCGCGTGGGAAGAGTTTGCAAAAATGATAGAGGTGGCCCTTATACTTTAAGCAAAACTTGGACTTCATTTTTAAAGGCCAGATTAAATTGCTCAGTACCCGGAGATTTTCCATTTTATTTTGACGAAATACGTAAGTTTAGTTGAGAAAAGTTTGTGAAACAAAAAGTGTTTCATTAATAAGTTTATTTTATAGACAGTAATTATTTTATTTTGATTTTCTTATCTTTCAATTGAATTATTTTCTTATTCCACAGAGGCCATTTCATCCGTAGTTGAAACTGGTACAAATCCCTTAGTTTATGCCGTCTTTACCACCTCAGTGAATGCTATACCTGGCTCAGCGGTATGCGCTTTTAATGTTGATGACATCATGGAGGCTTTCCAGGGTCGTTTTAAATCCCAAAAAGACAGTCAATCACAATGGCTTCCAATACAAGAAGAACAAGTGCCTGAACCTCGACCCGGCCAATGTGTTGAAGACTCGCGTACTCTTTCCTCTATAGCTGTCAACTTTGTTAAAAATCATCCCCTAATGGAAATGTCAGTGCCGGCTGTATATTCACGCCCCCTCTTAACCAAAGTCAATTTACATCATCGTCTTACCACCATAGCTGTAGATCCTCAGGTGCATGCTCTAAATGGTCAATACCATGATGTCATTTATACCGGTACTGATGATGGCAAAATAACTAAATTCATTAATATACCCACTGCCTCAAACGGCGGTACTTTAGCCAGTATTGATAATTTAAAAACTGTATTAATCTCCGAACTACAAGTATTACCTATGGGTACACCAGTACGTGAACTGGTTGTATCCTCCAAAACCAACACACTGTTGGTCGTAAGTGATGGCAGTCTTGTGACTGTACCTTTACATCACTGTGCTCACATTGTCGATTGTGCCAGTTGTTTGGGTCTACAAGATCCTAATTGTGCTTGGGATCAACAGACGCATGAATGTAAAAGCCTTTCGATAGCGAATCATAAATTTGGTACAAAAACATTTCTACAAGCCCTTAATACCACTAAAAAAGCAGCCAAAAATTTATGCCCCAAATCTTCGTCACGAGGTACAGTTATTGCAGATGGTCCTGTCATTAATCTGGGCGCTGTTACTGACAACAACTTGGAGTCACAAGCCAATACACAAGTACACATTGAAGAAGATTTATCCAAGAAACATATGTATGCCAATGTTGGTACAATTGGAGGAATTTCAAATCCAATTGTACCCGATGTTAGTGCACCCGAATTAGATATGAACACAGCAATGGGTGGCGATTTTTTGTTGAATACTTTTAATGACGATAATAAGATAACACTGCATTCGGTGGATCCTCATGACTTAATGAATTCCGTTAACGGTTAGTTATTTTCAGAAGATTTTAAGAAATTTGTTCCACGGAATAATTTTTGTTTATTTGTTTTCTTTTAGATCCCTTACATGCTACCGCCATCAGTGAGGAAGAGAAATTGCAATTAGCGGGAAAAAGTTTTTATTGGGGCTTTGGGGCCTTGGCGTTGGCTCTTGTATTCATTATTGGCATGGTGGTGGGTCTTCATGTATCCAAACGTCATTGCAAGCCTGCTTCTCTCCACAGCTCACACCGCAATCAATTTAATTCAAATCCGTGAGTAATTAATATATTTTATGAACTATTTTTTTGGATTTCTTATCCGCGTTCGCTTAAATTATTTACGCTTCTAGATTTGAAAAACTCTTATTTAGATCTTCAATAATTTTTACCAAATTTTATCCTTTTCCCTTTTACGAACCAATTTCATTTTCCATTCGATGGAAAAATGTTCGTTATCGAGTTCGTGTTCGGTCCGAAAAATCTACCGAAGTTCGGGCTCGGTCTGAAAAGGGGCGTTTAGTCAGATATTAATATAAGGTACACTCACTTCGACAGCCGATTTCTCCTCCAGAATTTTTACGTTTTTGTTGTAGAAATACATATACTTTACTTTGGATCTTATTTTATAGAAAATCGTTTTCAAAAAGCGTTTATTTTATTATTAACTATTTTCACTAAGAGAATCTAATTTAAAATTTCTATTATTTTTTTAGCACTTTTGGTCTCAAACATGGCAAAGATATTAATTTACTCATGAACACTAATCACTATTGTCACCCTGGCAAGCCCAGCTTAGATTTGGAAAAGGATCGCAGTCATGAATGTAAAAACTCAACAGAAAATCTTGAAAAAGAATTGCCCTGTAAAACGTCGACATTAACAAAAGTTAAACGCACATATATATGATTGAATTCATGCATACTGTCTTCTATGGCGTATATACTCTGGATTTTGAAATAGAACAAAAGATCACAAAGGGTACGAAAAATCATTTACACACATTTTTAGTAAAATTTTTTTATACAAAGTTTTTTTTGTTTTGTTTAGTTTAAACTTTTTTTACAAATAACCGATTTCTCTTTTTTATTTCAAGAAAATTCGTTATTGAAATTTAATGAAAAGAAAATAGGATATATATTCGAATAGAGTTTTTGTATAAGATTTAGGCGGACACTAAACTATTATATAGTTTTAAAAAACAAAAAATTCCAATTGATAAAATGATTGCTATTAGGGAGAAGGATTTAAAAAATCTATTGTTTTGTATTGTATTTTAGTTAGATTTCTTAGCAATCTTGTATTATAAACTACTACTTATTGTTGTTAATTTCAAAATTTGGACAAATCTTAAACATTTTTAATAGAGAAAAAAAAACTTTACTTGAATTTAATATCCTTTTTATTTATAATATATTAGACTTTTTAATATTTGTTGATACTTTTATTTTATAAGATCCCCATTTTCTACTTGTTTAAAATAGAATTTTATTTAGGCTCTTTATTTATATATAAAGAATGATTAAGTATAAACCGACATAGAAACGTTTGAAACGTTTCCATAATTTTAAGCAATGTTTTATATAAATAGTCTAGTTTTTTTAAAGGGAGTCTATAGTTTTTATATATACACAGTGAATTATTTTTTATACATATAAAAAGTAGTAATTTAAAATTATAAAATAAATAGTGTTACTTTATATAATAACGATTATAATTAGGACAAAAATATCTACATCTAAGCTTAAGTACAAATTAAGTATGTTTTAAAATTTTTTTGATGATATATAGTCGTACGATCGAAAACAAAGAATAATTAAACATATCGTTTTTGGATGTCTGGCAAGAATTTGAAGACATTAACGCAGAAAATTGTGTATTTATGGAATACTTTTTATACATGTTTTTTAATATAAAAAAATAATAATAATAAAAAACCTTTTAACGAGTTGTAAATCGACATTTGTTCATAAAAGGCAATTGCCATGCTAAAGCGAGAACTTACAATTAAATTTTGTCCATTGAGAACAGAAATTTAGGAACAAATTTATTGCATGAAAAGGATTTAATTGATGTTAATTTGATTAATTTGTTTTGGTTATCAACCGATTTGTAAGTTTTGGTCTTTATTACAATTTTCTATATCTGGGTATATTCATGGTCTTCTGGCTCTCTTCGGGATGTTTCATTAGTAACTATTGATATCTTGTTAATTAAATTATGATTAGGGAGCCACCTTCACAATTTTTTATATATATTTATAAATTGCTGTAGGAATCTGCCTTTTCAACTTTCAAACCTGTTGAGAAATGAAATAATGTAATATTTTTCCGCTTTGTGCTGGCATGACTTTCAAACAAAAACCTAAAATTTTACAAATACAAGTATTTTTTCTACAAAATAACTATTAGACTGATCATCATACTATTATTTAATGTTTTTTGTAGCAAATATTAAGCACACATACAAATGCTTTATTTTTAAATTTTACAAAAACATACTATTTTTTTAAGGATGTAACAAATAGTCATATGTTTATGTTATCTTGAAATGCGAAAATTTTAAAGTTAACATAATTAAATGACTGATATTCTTGTCATAGTTGAAACTAACTGAATGTCCTTCCTTTAGCTACGTCCATCCTTATTTAAAAAGAAAATATTTATCATGTGTGTTTGAAATACATACATATCTAACCTTTACCCCTCGTATTACTAAAAAAAGAAGAATTTGTGGAATGTTTAAAACCGTCTACAAAGGAAATTAAATAGGAAAATATTAAATATTTTAGCAGTATTTGAGAATATTCAGCAAAAACTATAGTTTGCATGTATAAAATTGGAATGGAAAGTAATAAAAATTTTACGTAATATTTACGTTTATAGTAAACAACTTTTATTGCTGCCAGGCCGGGAAATTTAAATTCAAATTACTTGTATATCGCTCTAATATCTTTGCAACGAAAGCACTCAATCGAAATTGTTTTAAAATTAGATATCGCAAAATCATTCACGATTGCAATGTAAGATCGCCTTCATTAAAAACACATTTGCCAAGCGAGTATGTGTAGGTTTTATAACAGCTTGTCTTTTTTAGGACTCCAGAAACGTATATGACTCAAATCTGATTGAAATTGACTTCCATATTAAACTTTAACCAATTTTCGCAGAGTAAAATAATTGAGCAAATAATTTCCTTGTCAGGCAATGAATATTTATACTATTACTTTTTTTTTCGTTAAATTTCTTTATTTACCTACGATGAGATTTGTAGAGAATTAAGTATGTGGTATAAAATAAAACGCCAATTTTTAAATAAAAATGTTACATGCAATAGATGTCATAAAAAAGTCTTATAAATATGGTCAAAATGATTATTAAACTTATTGGAGATAGGTCTCGATATAGTTTTTCAAAGAATTTCAAAATGTTTTAATTTTAAACTTTTAAAATAATTCAAATCAGTTTTTTTTACTTTAATATTTATTTTATGCCGTTTTAAAATTCTCTTCCAATTACCTACTCCATGAATCATAACAACTGTGTAAGAGAGACTTTTCAATATTTTTGAGTTGCTTAGTTAAGATTAAACGAAGATAATTTGTTACATTTTATATTAACGATCAAAAATAAAAGTTCAAATTTGACTGACATCTTTTCGGTCAAGAATAAAATATACAATATGAGTTTTTTTCGATCAAACGTAACAGTTAAAGAATTTGGTTAATGGTAAAAAATAAAAGTTAACGTTTTTTATTGCAAAATTAAAATTTCAACTTTTAACTTCAGAAAGCACATATTCAAAAAATAAAAATCTTAAACTTAAACTTATTCCTTAGTTAATCACATCGCTTTATTCAAATATCGAATAGTAAAATTTTTTGCGTCTGTTATTTTTGATCCCAGATTTTCATGAAATTTGTTGAGTGCAACTTTTTATTAGCTAATCTGTAGCTATAAGCGGCAAAAAATCGAAAAAGGAGGAAAAAGGCAATTTCAGATTATGTTTGCCCCAGTTCCGCATTCACACTTCTGAGGTTACACGTGCTGCCAGTCCTTATTGAACCTTTTGTTTGACCGCACCTCTTATCGCCAAATAAAAAAAGTTTCTTATTTGTTTATTGAATAAAAAGAATGGGAATGAGAATTTTTGATGATTTTTCGTAGCTCAGTTGCTTTTATTTTTAACTTTTTCCGTATTTTATGTGAGAAACGTATACATTTTGTATTTCTTTTTTTTTGTCTTTCCCGTCGCGTGCAACAAAGTTGGGTAGTGTAAATATGGAATATGTGTTCATTGGATGTGTTCTTTTAATTCAATTCTTTACATTACAGAAAATATGACGGTTTTAAACATTAGCAACAAATTTCGAAATCAAACATTTCTTATTGTGTACTAAAATCTGATTGAAATGTACAAGAAAAACTAACCTATCTATACGAATCTTAGATCTTTTATAAACCAAAAGGGAATTGATATTTTGTTCAAATCAACCGATAAATACAAACATATATTTTTACAAACAAAACAGGGTAAAATAAGCACAAAACACATTAAAGTAAAATATGTAAAAAAAAATTCAACAAAACATGTATAGAAGAGGCCTTTTTGTAAAAAAATATTTAAAAAAATTAAAAAATTTGGCAAATTAAGACTGTTTGGAAAATGATAAGCAATTTTAGAGCAAAAAAAAATAAACAAATTTGATTTGAAATGTTAAAATTCTAAAAAACGCAAACCCTGTAAAGGTTCAAAAAAAAAAATAAAATAAAAAAAACAAGAAGAAAATTAAAAAAATGGCCTTATTGTCAATTAATAGAAATATTTTACGTAAATAAAAAATATTTTTTTACTTCACAATACATATATACATACGTATAAAAATATTTTTTAAATATAAAAAACTATAATCATATTAAAAAAAAAAAAAAAAAGCTCAAAGTTTTGTATAAATAAGCAAAATATTAACAAAAAAGCATGTCCGTCCCATTAAAATTTTAACAAAAAAATAAAAAATAATAATAATGTGTAATTTAAAATGAAAAAATGAATTTAGATTTACATACGAGTATATAAGAACTTCAAATTAGATTAGTTTAACTTTAATTTAAATCTAATATATTTTTCTATGATTAACTTGTGTGAAATTTTGTTTTAGTAATTTAATTGTAAATAATTATAAGCCAGTTTGTATTTTATATATGTAAGGTGTATTATGAAAAACTATGCATTCGCTTCCAGAAGCAAAGTTGTACATATATATGCTAGTTTAATTTCTTTCTGCTTTGAAATTTTAGTTCGTTTAATATTTTTACGATTGTCACTTTTTCTAATTTAATTTTCTTTTAAACAAATTCTCTATAATCTTTTTAACTAAACGAAATTAATTATTATTAAAAAACCTTGTTGTGATAGCTTGTATTTGTAAATTCTGTAAGTTTTTTATTTTTACCTACACACTGGTGTCTTCTTAAGTTTTATTTAAAGCAGTTGCATTTTATATGTGTAAAAAGTGAGATTTATTTAGCAGCTAAGTTAAATGGTCTTCCTTGGAAAAGAAAAGCTTGGCTATAGCTAAATTAAATAAGGCAAGAGATTTAAAAATTCAAATTTATTTCTACAACTGCTTGATCAGGCTAATTTGTATGCTTAATATAATCTTATTTTTTGTTTTAATATACATATAAATATATGTATGTTTTATTTAAAATGTGAAATAAAGTCGTATTTTTTAAATAAAGAAATAAATATAAGTATGTGTTTTAGTTGTTAAACAAACCTATATCTTTAGTATCAAAATTCAATTCTAAAAGAAGAATAATTCAATCCGCGATTACTTTTTAATTTGATTTACTACATCCAATTTTATCTAGCAATTTTTGTTGGCAGGAGTAACTGCCTATTGTCAAATTCCTTACTAGCGGCATTTTTTATATGCAATAAAAATTTATACGCGGGAACATTGGGTCGCAATATCAAAGATGAATTTCTATAAAAAAAAATAATTAAAGTGTACTCAATCAAGTCTGATTTAAACCTTAGCCACCTAACATATTATTCAGTCACGCTACCAGCTTACAATAGCTTTAAATTCTTATACATTAATCATTGATATACGAGTTCTGTAAGAAAACGTAGATTCTTATGTATATTCAATAATAATTCCACGTTCTTTCTGTTTCAAAACAACTTTAAAATGAGTTTGCTGGTAGAATTTGATGTGTGGCTATGCAAAACAAAATATTACCAACCCATACATATGGCTACGGCGAATTAACTTATTAATTTTGGTTTATGTGGTTAAGGGCTAATAACTTTGCATAAACCAACATACTATGTACATACATATGTATGTACTTAAGGTACGGTCACATTGGGGAAACATTTGATGAAAAACGAGAAATATAGCTTTGCTGTAGTGTGCAATAGTTTGCTGGCGGCACAAGGTAATCAGAGATGTAACTTTGAGGCTATGTTTTTGAGCAAATTAGCTTTTTTGTGCCACTAGTTGCTGTTAAAAAGAGATAGCAATATAATGTAGGGATGAGGGAAAATAAACAAAACAAAATGAAGCATTTTGGAAATAAGAAATGATGAATTGTATTGCAATTTACTTCTATATATCATGAATAATTCTTATTTTATCTTATTTTTAATGTATATTACTTCTTGCATTTATATTGCTTAAATTAATATTTTTTTACAACTTTGTTTATTGAGCCAGAAATTAATAAGAATACAAAACCACAACAAAACATGAAAAATCCTTTGTTTACTAGTTCCTGTGCGACAGACCCAGCAAAACAACAACAATAGCATGCCGTTCGTGTCACCTCTGGTATTACTTTGTGCACGCGGTTTGCGCAATTTTACTAAATTTCCGAATTTAATAATGCTTTTAAAATATTTGTCGTAGTCAGCCTGTTTTTCATAGCATATCTGTTTTTTACCATCTGTGTCACCGTTCCCTAGAGAATGTCAATAGTCCAAATAAGCATTTTTGCGTTTGTTTGGTGTGAAATTTATATTGTATATTATTTGTGAACATTTTTTTATTATAAAAATTATATATCAAGTATGAAATTAATAACAAAAAGTGAGTGAAAAATTGTTTTACTTAATTATGAAACTTTTTTTGCTAAATTCCTTTTACATATGTCTATTCAAAAAGCTAATTCTGGCAAACTTTTAATAAAGTGTGAAGACGAAAATGAAGGTGCACCACATCCCTGTTGTGAACATGGACCCACTTTATTGTTTTATTACGAAGACGGGGGACCTGATGAAGGCTATTATGCATGTTCGGCATATAGAGATAAAAAATTATGTTCATATTATTTGCCAGTTAAACAATTAACAACAAAACATCTGAGTCGAATCTGTGATGCTTCCACATTACAGTTAAAAAGTTTAAGGGAAAAGGTAGGTTCTGAAAAATACCTATACAGTGAATGAGCCAACCACAAATATAATACTTAATTTCCATTTGCTTAGTTCCAAGATTCCTCTTATGAATCTCAAAAGCATTATTGTTTGACATGTAACCAACCTCTGAAGGAAAGTGATGTGCAGCCACATCTTCAACATGAAGTGAAACTCAATATTGCCACTAGGATACTAAAAAATCCTACAACATTCCTAAAGCCTCTGAATAATGATAAGGCCCAAGCTCAATATTTCTTTGATGACAAAGCTCTGGAATTTTTTGAAAACTGTTTCAAAGATTTAAAAATAACGTAAGTTTCTATTAAAGTATATAAGGATCACATTAATATTTTATTCTTACTCTAGAAAAGTAGTTTGCATAGGAGCTCCGCGCTTGCATGCCCATTTAATTAATATGTGTGCGCCAAAAATAAGAAGCTTCCTATTGGACTTCGATTATCGCTTTAATTATTTTTATAATGACAATGAGTTTGCCTGGTACAATATGTGTAACAATTATTTTTTTGATGATGTGCAAAAGCTGGAATTTTTTCGATTCCTAAAATGTAAAAGGTAAAACAGAAATACCGAAGTTTTATGTATTCTATATAAATTTTTATTCGTACTTCCAGCAACGAAACTGTCTTAATATTTACCGATCCTCCTTTTGGCTGTCGTACTGAACCTATTACAGCTACTTTACTAAAACTTACAAAACTTTTTAATCGCATCAATCAATTGCCCTATCAGCCGTTGCCAATTTTTTGGATATTCCCATATTTTTCGGCACATTATATACAACAACAATTGCCTGCTTTGCATATGTCCGATTATAAAATAAACTATACTAATCATACTTCCTACACCGATATTGGGAATAAATCACGTAAACTAGGTTCACCTGTACGCGTTTTTACCAATGTTCCTTTACATCTTTTAAAATTACCTATACACGAACAATATAAATATTGTTCCAAGTGTGAAAAGTATACCGCCTTGGAAAATCGTCATTGCGAAAAATGTAGGTCATGTCCGTCCAAAAATGGTGCCACCTATAAGCACTGTGATTTATGTGGTCTTTGCGTTAAACCCTACTATGTGCATTGCAATAGCTGCCGTCGTTGCACGCAATTGGAGAATCACAATTGCTTGGATTACCAAATTAGACAGAAATGCTGGATTTGTCGCAAAGTGGGTCATACAGAGCGAAATTGTTTGTACTGGAAAAGAAAATCTAATTTTAGTAATATTTTTCCACGCGCTAGCATAAATGCTAAGGAATCTGAAATTGTATGTCTTCTATGTAATGTTAAAGGCCACAATGAATTGCTGTGTGATAAGAGGGGAAAATATGTGAAAGAATATACATTTATGAGTGAAACACAATTAATGGAAAATGTATAAATGAAAATTATTTTAAAGTAAAACTTGTATTTTTCTTCAAAGCATTTGATTCTTGTAATATATTCAAATTTGAATATATTAGAAGAATATAAGAAAATTTATAGTATAATTTAACCAACATAGTTATGTTGTCAACAATTATAATATGTATTGATTTAATAATATTTTCTTAACAACACTGCCATTTCGCTTTTGATCCAATACAAAATAAATTTGCATGAAATATCAGACCTGTTCTTGAAATCACGTTTCGTCAAAGTGATTTTAAATAACAAGAAAGATGTTAAGAGGACTAATTTTTTAAACTACGTGAACTTAAATAAATTAAATAATTAAGTGGCTGTCGATTTCAAATCACTTGCTTATTTTTGCGATAATTTGTTTGTAAAATTTATTAATAAATTGCTGAAATGAATTATTTGAGTTGCTCTTTATTATTTTTTATTTAAAAATTATATATTTTATAAGAAAATAAGAAATGCACATTTTTAAAGACAATTCTTTGTTGGTAAAAATTTCATTTGATTTTAAAAACTTAATTTGATTTTAAAAATTTTTACTTAATTTCTTTATAGTTGTACGCTGATTTTGTTGCTAAGTTAGAAAGTTCTATTTGTATCCATAGAATTTCATGTATCCCGCCAATAATGTATCTTAAGGCGCCCAATTCTGAACGGTTTTTACATCAGCTATTACATTTTTAATTAATAATTCTCAAAACGAATTAAAACAAGATCAACAAAGTTCATCAAATCTGTTGCTCTTTAGACTTTACTAAAGTAAGATCTCATTACGTAACTTCCAAAATACATATAGCAAAATTTTCAATGAAGAATGGTAATTAAACCTTTTATTCAAACATGGATGGAGATGCACAATGTGTGATTTGTTACCGCGTTCTGAGTACAATTACTTTATTCAATTTAAAAAGGCATAATTGCACCGGTCATAGAGAATGTAATGAAATAAAAGGAGCTGATAGAATGAATGCAGTCATGTGATAATAATTAGTGAAGTGCATGAAAATGTTTCAGTTCCGCTGAAAAGACTTGTCATTACTTTAGCTTTATGTCAAATTTTTATCAGACTTTAAATCAGTTTTTTTAATGTTGTGGTAAAGAATTTGAAGAAGTAGCTAGTGTTTGTAAAAATATTCCAATATCCCGAAATACAGTCACGCGTAAAACTGAGACATAGCGAAGCTAAAAGTATATTTAAGTACCGCAAATATTTATCAATTTCCCTGTATGAAAGCACTGATATTAATCATATTTGTCAACTTCTCATTTGTATTAAAACGGAACGATTATTTCTTTTGTTTTGAAGAACTTTTAGATGTTTTTTTCATAGCGATGTTACGGGACAGGTTTTATACGGTTCAACAAGCTCGGAGAGTATTTTCAATTGCAGATAGAAATAAATTAAAAATTCAATTTTAATTCGTTTTCTTGGTGCTACTAAACAAGAGTATAACTATGAATGTCTGTTTGGCCACTATTGTTTTAAAACTTCAAGTGAATTGAAATCATGTGATTTTCAGAACATATCAAAAATAAAACACGTTTATTTTTTGTTTAACATTTTTAACAGATCTGTTATATAAATTAATTTTAGACCTAAGATATCTAATATTATATACAAATAAACTATAAATTAGTTTTAAGATTATTCTATCTTTTCTTTGTACAGTATTAAAATGGATCAATATATTTCTGAATTAAATACATACTTTACTAACTTAAATAGAAGTACCTCTTTTGTGCGATTTAAAATCACTGCCCCCCGATGAAGTAGCATTGCGAGAAGTTGAGGGAATTTGGTCGGTACACCCAAATTCCCAAGAGGCATGATCACTATCAAGTATGGGTCAGCTTTGACTTTGTTCAGACTTGCTGCTATATTCATTACCAGTAGTGTAGTCAGCTTCAATTTCTCGTATTTCTACTTTATGCTCTTGCATGGCTTTCTAGAGAAACAAAAATTTTACATTTCAATAAAAAATAAGTTTAATTATTTAACTATTACCTTTACACATTCTTGATAAACCTTAAAAATTGGAGCACACACACTATCATCATTGTCACCTTTTAAAAATCGTTCCGAGAACCATAAATTGAAACACTCATCGTATTTCCGTTTCAATTCATTACAATCATCACCCAAACTATTCATTTTCTCAAATTAGCAAATTTTTATTCAGTTTTATTAAAAAATCAATTTTTGCTAAATTATCTATCACCATTCAGAATGTCTACCCTGTGTTCAGAATGATGAAAATCAATTTGGAAATAATAAGAACAGAGTTATCATAAGAATAAAACTTGGCATTACTTATTTTAATAAAACTGTCAAATTTTGAGGTTAATTCACTTTAGTTTTTTGTCTATTGACCACAAAGTAATACCTATTGACATAACTTGGCACGCGAAATTACATTAAGTTTCGGTTTTGTGAAATTGTCTGAGTCTACAAAAACATTAATTAAAAAATGAATAATTTAACTAAGTCGACTTTACGTTTTTTGGCCAATACATCCTTGAAAAATGCTTTTAGTGGCAAACGAGACTTTACCCGCACTTTGTGGCACATGTCCAAAAATCCAGTTTATTCAGGCAGCCAAGAAAAGGGTACTGTATTAAAAGTACAAAATCCTTCCTTGAATTGTAGTTGCGGTTGTGGAATGAAGCTTATGCATACAAAAGGTAAGAACAATGAAAGGAAAGCAATATGATTAAAAAACAAAAGTTACATAACCTCAATAGTTTTGAGGAAGAGAATGATGAAATAAAAATGAATTTTTTTTGCCGGTATTTTCAACGAATTGCTAAATTTTTTCTTTAAGGTGAACGTGAGTTGGTCGAATTTTTAACTGAAGAAATTTTGGCCGAGCGTAAATCCCAAAAAATCAAAACTGTGCCCACTAATTTAGAGGGATTCGCTGTCAAATTGAACGGTGCCGAAGTCGAATTGAGCAAACAAACTGAAAAGGAAAAGTAAGTGTTTAAGATGCATCATTGATTTTCTGTAATTTCTGTCGGTTTTTCTTACGAACTATTTATTTTATCGGAGTGTCACGGAATGGTAATTCAATTCCGATATTGGTTGATGATTTTCATCGTCAAAAACGATTATTTTGTTGTCGATTATAAACTAAATTTTTTACAGAAATCGACTTAGCAATGCAAATCCAGTGCAGGCATCCTCGTTAATCCAGACATCACCTGACTACCAAAATATCAATCTATCTTAAAATGTAAAAACAATTTTTAATGCATGCACTGAGCATGACGATTTGGTAAAGAGCATGGGTTAACTTGTTTTGTACATGTTCCTACAGATTTATCGTATTTTTTATTAACGACTGCAGGGGTCTTGCTTATCAAGCACAGATTACTACAGAATTAAATACAGAATTTATCAGAAAACACCCTTTTTATATTTTTAAAAATAAACTTTTTATAAGCATGTAGGTAGTAGGTATAAGCTTGATTTCTAGCTTGTGGTGCATTCCGAGAGTTATTAAGTGTTGATTAGGTTAGTTTGCACAGGCCGCCTGCTGCAAGCAGCCGGGTCACTTGGGTCCAGAAAAATGAAAGAAACATGCAAAAACTAAATTTTACAAACATAAATCCCCTCCCTCGTGTACCGAATGAAAAAAATTTTACTTTTTCAGAATTGTTATCAACTTCAACGTGAATCATACCGTAGATACTGAAGAGGAGCCAGAAATAAATCCAAATGCTGACAAACCAGATATGGGAGAAATGAAAAGTAAACCACAATTTGAAGTGGATGTTGTCCGAGGACCCTCTACGCTCTCTTTTACCTGTTCCTTCTTGCAAGGCGCAGCACAAGAAGGAGAATATAGTAAGCTATAATTATTTTTTATTGTATTAAAGGTTATAATTTTATTTTATCATTTTAGATGATGTCTTTGGCATAGATGAAATGACTATTTACGAAGGAGAATGGAATGACAAAGTTTATGCTGTAGCTGGCGATGTTTTAGATGGTGTAAGTTGTTTAATATTAAAAAAATTTCTTATTGTGTATTTCTATGTAATTTTTCTGCATTGTAGTATCTTTATGATTTGTTGATGAACTTGTTGGAAGAAAAGGGCGTTAGCAATGAATTTGTTGAGAAGTTGTCCGATATAGCCACCGCCTACGAACATTCTTCCTACATTGGCTTACTGGAAAGTCTCTCGAAATTCACCACTGGAAAGTAATTTCCTTCCCTTTGCCGTAATTCTGTTACGACAAAATAGTTTTTTAAGTTATATACTTAATTAATTTTTCCGTTTCAAAATTCTCTTCTTTTTATTTCTTAATACTAGTTATGAACAAAAAATAGCTACAAAATCTGTTGCCTAAATCAAACAAACTCAAGATAAACAAGATTCAAGCCTGAAATTGCGAACTTGAACAAAATTTTTAAAGCAAAAAGGATTTTCTTGTAAGTTATTTTGTTATAAAGAAATGAAATATCTTTTTATATTTCGTTTCTAGTTTGTGTAAATTTTCTGCCAATTTTTGTTGTTTTTAAATGCATTTTTAAAGTTAATTTGTTTAAAAGATAGTTTAGCTTATTTTAACTTTTACAAATTAACTTAATTTTTATTTTTTGAAAATAGTGTTTTAAGAAAACACACAAACAAATGTAAATTGTTACAAAGTAATAATTAAAATAAATATATAAAAAATATATAAAATATATATAAAAAATATACGGGCCGCTTCTGTAAATCACAAAAGTTCAAGTGACATAATTTCCTACAATTAATAACAACCATGTTGTTGTTTTGTGAATCGCACGAATTATAGAATTCGAGGATCGAATAAAATGTTATATTGTTAATTATAAACATAAAAAACGATCAATGTACTTTTTGAAATCATGTGATTAGAACTTTTCTGATTTATAGAACATTCACGATAAACTCATTTTAAATATAGTATGGCTTTGGGGAAGATATTTTGTATGTACATAATTTTTGAAATGTATGTGGTGACATTGTATATGTGCTCAATTTGATTCTAGTTAGAGGCTAAAGAAGGTAATAATAAAGTAGTTCCTGATTTCGTATTAAGTTGAAATTAGAAAATTGGGAAATAAACTAAGATAGAAAAGATAAAACTAAAACGTTTTGGAAAGATCATTTGTTTATAATAGAATACAATATGGATAGGTTTTGGAAGCGCTTTCCCACCAAAACTTGCTAATTTCATTTATAAAATCAGCTTGTGATTGAAGTGGAAGCAAATTGGAAAATTTCAATCCTAAGCGAATTGGAATTCAGCTAGATTTTACTTTATTTCCTATACTGCAGTTTGTCAATACACAATTTTGTCGTCGACCATATTTTTAATTTCGAATGCAAAAGAACATTTCGTCATATGAGTTCATAAAAGCCTTAAGTTTGTTACATTGAAATTATTTGGCAGGACAAGCAAATAAGATTAGGGCTTTTTTGAAATCATATGACGATTTGTAGAACAAAGCGATTCCATTGTCTTGATGGTCACGTTATTCACTGAAATTAGATTGGATTTCCGTTTCCAATATAATTCCGTAACGAGTTCTTTGTTTTAATTCGATTTAAAGAATTTATAAAAAAATCGATTTATTTTGAAATCGAGCACAGTAATAATTTTTTTTTACAGAAACTGGTTTTTATAAAAAAAAATCGATAATTGAAATGGCAAATACATCTTTTAATAATTTTTCTTTTTAAAAACTCACTGATTATCGTTTAATAATGAAATTAAGCTATTGTTGCTATAAGTTGCCAAACGGAATAAATTTAGATTCAAATCGGAATGTACAACAGAGGGGAAAGTTTAGGGTCTTTTTATTAAATATTGGCTGGCATTACTGTTATGAACTTAAATACCTGGCAACTCTTGAATCTAAGCTCACCACATATATTTCCACCACATGTTATAAATAGAAACATACTTGTAAAATACACAATACACATAACACACATATTGACTTATATAAGCATTTTGGACGACGTTTGCCAGTGCTTCGCTGGCATAATCGGTAAAGCGATGGGTAAATTTTTCTAACAAGCAGACAGTTTAAAATGCTGGTTTGAACCCTAATAGAGGCAACTCATTAAATAAATTAGGCGAAATGTTTTTCAGAGTCGGTCCTGAGGGATTTTAAGAAGTCATTTCCTTCTTAGTTTGGCAAGAGTTTTTAGTAAGTCCTTTGCGATTGAAGACTCTAATCAAGGAAGGTAGATAAAATCGTTCGCTCGTTTGCCGTACCTACGATCGTCTCTCAATGGCTATCATTAGGTCCCGTGAAAAATAATACGAGTGCGTATAAAATACTTTTTTATTACTATACAGGAATTTTTTAAAAGTCTCAAAAAAGGTCGTTTTATAAAAATAATGCACAAAAAAGTCGTCTGATAAAATAAAAGTCGCATATCTTTTTTTACGTTTTTTTATTAATAAAAAGTATAACAAAACAAAAAACAATGGAAACAAAACCAAAAGCTTATTGCAGAATCCATTTTAATCATATTTCATAACATATACAGTTGCATTATATGTACTTCCATACGTGTTTTCATGTAACTGAACAATTTAATTTTTAATTTGCTGCCAAACTGAAATAAGTAGGATTTCTGTTAAAAAAATAAGTCAATAAAGTTAAAATTAACATAAATATTTTTGACAAAATTTAAACATTTCCCACTTAATTCCATTCGTTTGATCTCGGCGCCATATTTCATATTTTTTAGGTGAATGTATTTCGACTTCCAACAATTTTTTCTTAACATACATAAATACTAAATTTTTGAAATTTCATTTCTATATTTTTAAAAATAAGTTTATCACAGGGAATCAATACAGTCTTCTATATCTTTGTCTATTAACTGCATTGTGTTGCATGTGTTTACCTTTAATTAATTAATTTATTTATTTTTAAGCTGAGCTAATTTCGAAAAAATTCTTTCTGCACAAGCACTGCTATGAGGTAGAGTTAATACATGTACGGCCAGGCCAGTTTGTACAAAATAAAAAATGGAATTCTTTTAACTAATAAAAACTGATGCGCTTTTGAAAATTATCATCACACCAGAAAGAGGTTTTAAAGTACAAAAGCAATATTCATGGTAAATTCCCACAATTTGAGGAACGTGTCATTACTAGGAATCAAGGTATATTAATTATAAGGTACACTCACTTCGACAGCTGATCGCTCCTTGATTTTTAAACTATGTTCACAATTGAAAAAGAAGAAAGTGAGAAAGTTTTTAATAAGTGAAAAAATAAAATTAAAAAATAGGGAACAAATTATTAAAGTAATTTCGATATGCGTTTTAATTGACAATTCAGTAGAAATAACAACAAAAAATGCCTGTTGTTTTTGTTGTTCTAGAGTTGAATGTACTGTACTAATACCTTTCCATTCCGATTGGTCATTCCAGTGTGACATACTATGTTAGTACTTACATACATGTATGCATATGTGTGTGAATATATACATACATACACATATACAAATATATTTTTATAGGCAAAACAGTAAACCTAAAACAATTTTTTTTAATTTAACAATTTTTTGGGTTAAATATTTCAGCAATATTGATGAAATTGACTGCAGACAAAATATCTAGCATGTGGCTAGAATTATACTAGTTGCTTTCAACTTCAGACTAGTTGCCTGTCTGTCTTTTTTTCATATATCGAACTATCGATTTTAAC
Organism: Gymnocheta viridis; assembly: GCA_956483585.1. Taxonomy (NCBI): domain Eukaryota; kingdom Metazoa; phylum Arthropoda; class Insecta; order Diptera; family Tachinidae; genus Gymnocheta; species Gymnocheta viridis. The sequence goes on along the minus strand of OY101441.1, from coordinate 104,818,084 downwards.
ATTAGGTTGTCATATGTAGGAGCCCAACTAGTTCATTCGTGTATAGTCAGTCATACTCGTATACTAGTTCAACTACTAGTATTATTTGAGTCAATTTAATACCAGTTGAGTTTTTTACAAATATATACCACTCCATCATATACTAGTAAAGTCACTAGTTATTATTACCTGTAATTTTGACTTAGTTCGTAATTATAGTCTTCTACTAGTACTTTTTAAAGTATAATACACTAGTTTCTTTTATAATATATTTATTTAACACAAATTTCTCTTTAGGAGAGTTCATAAGAACACATATTGGTATGAATCGAAAAACAAAGTTATTAAAAAGATAATATGCATACACATTTCGTTTCGTCGTCTAGTTTTTTTATTTTGGACTTGCTTTCGAAATTCTCTTTTTTCATAGCTGAATTGCCTGGAGTAACATTGTTTTTAATCCTTCTATTCCACACTTATTAATCTTACAATGGAGTCTGAAAAAATTTCAAAGACATTTTTTAACAAATCAAATTTTTCAGTTAATATATAAACAATTTACCAATCTGTGGTTTATGTTGTACATACTTTTTTTTGCTTCAAAACTTTTAAAAAGAAACTTTTAGAATAATATTTTGTTTTATGTTATTTCTTTACCAATTCAATTTCCACTCACGCACGCACTTGCCTTAGAAAACGTTTCGTCAAAGCATGAGTTCATAGAATAAATTATTTATTTTTATCAAATGCGAGAACAATTATTTTATAATTTTTTATCTCTATTTATTTTTTATTAATTATGTGACATCATCTTAAATTTCAAACAAATAATAATAGTTGACAAACAATTGCCTAAAGGGCGATAGAGCAAGAATCATGAGTGTAAAAACTTAAAATAATTTGTTTAGTTTTTTTTTATTATTTTTAATAATTATTTTGAACAAACAAAGGTGGTGGTCATTTTGTTTTGTTATAAAATAATAACGTTGTGTTTATTCTAAAAAATCCATACAAATACATACAAGCGCAATTAGAACTTGGCAAATTGAAGTCGCCAGTTTCTCTTAACTGAATACTTAATTTCAGAGGGCCTCAAACTGTTAAGTTGTTGTCCTATGTATAAAGATATGAATATACATATGTATTAAATTTTTATGGTTGTTGTTAAAATTTTCAGTTATTTTCAATTCTTGATAAGTAGATCTAAAATATTTAACTTGTAAATAAGTTTTTGATTTTTCTTTGAAATGTCACTAGTAGGTTAATAACATTTAACATTTAAAAATAACTAAGAAATCCAATGATTTTGAATAATGTATAAACAGGGTTCCCAAATTTCTTTCGATCCCGAAACCATCCCCTATTTGAAAATTTTCATTCCTGAAAATCCCCTAAAAGTAATTTATATTATCCACGAAAATCCCCACTAAAAATAATACTACTTGAATTTCAATTCATTTAAGTAATAACTTATAAATACTTTATTTGCACTCTACTTAATTTTTTTTTTGTACACATGGTGTATTTATATTTTTGTTCTAACAAATTAGTTAAGTTGATTAATAAAATCAATAAGATCGGAGTCCAAATCTTCTTTACTGTCGTCTGAAGTAATTTTTTGGTACATGCATTTAGAGTTAAATAATTTCACCATTTCTGGAGATAGATCAAAAGAGTCACAACAAATTTCATTGTGTTTAAAATGTATATTAATTCTCAACAGGGTTCCGAGCAATTCGTACTGCATTTTGTTTCTAATTTTTGTTTTTATTGAATTCAATGCAAAAAAAAACTCGTTCAACGGAAGCGTTGCTCGTTGATACACAAAGTAAATTTAATACTAACTCTGCCAGATGCTTAAACAGTCGAGATCCTGCGGCATCTTGATATGAATAAACTTCTGTCCAGAACATATTTAATTGGTTTTTTATATGTACATCAAATAAATCATTCCATCTCATAAATGGCATTTTTTCCAATATAACTCATATCTCTTGGAACATTGCTATTTACTACTGGTTGTAGTAGTTTTATGATTGCACTAAATTTGGGTTGTCCTAATTTGGATAAAACTGCTTATATGTTTTAAATATTTTTAAATTCGCTGGAAAACGTTTAGCATTTGTTGCAATAAACTTTTTAGATATAGAAAACAAGTCCTTTTTACATTTGATAGTAGCTTAAATGAAGCTTTTCATAAATAGCACCAGCATCAATTTGATCACTTTCTTCCATTTTTAACGCAATAAGAATTAATTTGAATTCATTGTGACCATTTACCAGAAGAATTACCAATAATAATAGTCATTTAAAGCAAAGTTTTTGTTATCACACCAAAAATATTTATATGTTGAAATTGAAATAATCGAAGAAATAAACAAAAATAAGTACATGTATATAGTAAGCAAAAAAAAATTCCCCAAAAAATCTCTGAAAGTCCAACTTGTTGTGCAATTATGGAGGACAATGATTGTGAAGCTGAAAAGTATTTTGATATAACACTGGACATAAACTGCAAGTGCACAAATCTGTGCTTGTAAGTCATAGTAAAGTCTTTGCTGCGACGCTTGCTCACAATGCGAAAGAAGCTAAATCGGAGGATAATGTATAAGCGATATTGATTAAGTAGTCTTATGAGGAATGTTACATTATATCGCTCATTTACTAAAACAACGTAATAACTCAAAAAACGTGATTTTTGAGAAAAGAAAGCAGAATTAATCTCCGTATCGTTCTTCATCTTGTGTAAAAATTCATACAAATATCTTATTTACTCAGCTATTGAGAGGGGAATAGTTTATCACTTTTCCATTGAGTTGTGGGTAAATTAAAAACTTTAAACTTGTTATCTGAAAAACGAGTTTCCTTGAGTTATGACGTTGTTATAGTAAATAAGCGATATGTACACTAGTGAAGCAAAAAATCTAAAGAACTTGGCCTATGAGTTGTTGGATGCAAGCTATACATATGATTTGCCAGAATCAAGATTAATATGCTTCAATGAAATCAACATCAATCACATGACTAAAAATGAAGAAAAAAAATTATAATTTCTAGTTTATTGGCCGTTAACCTTTCACTTTTACTGAGTTTTGTGTATTTAAATAAAATAAAAATTGAAATTTCTAAGACGATATTTGTAAGCAAGAGTGGTAAGTACTTGACTCTAATAACATCGCGATGTTAAAGTAATGGGTTGGAATGCGGAAATAGAAGTACTTTATATACTTATTGAAACTTTTTGCAAACACTTGCATTCTTTTGTGTTGATATTTTTTAAACAATTTTTATCAAACGCAATTTGTTTCAAATATTTTGAAATAAAAATATTTATGTGTGTCTGCATGTTACTCCAGCCGTTGAAATGTAGTAACTTAAAACTCGCTTCATATTTTTTTTACAGTTATTAGTAATTTTATTTATTTTTTTTCATAAAAATATACTAAAAGTCTTTTACTGCATGTCTCTACATGGTCTTGCCTTTTCCAGCCATTACCACTTAACCCTTTTGACCAGGCACGCTTAAACATCACCCACGACTTTTTGTTACAAGATTTTCTATATACATTTTTGTATTTTACGGTTTTTCTTTGTTGAAGCCTTAAGCTTTGAAGGGAAAACTTGTTTGTAAAATATGAAATGGAAAAAAAGTTATTCTTACAACAATAGACTTGACACTAAATATTGGGCAACTACTTTTTTGCGGTTTAGGTAACTTTTTATAATCACCTTAATCGATTTTTCATAGGAAGAACGTGCATGTTACACATAATTTTGTTACACATTTTATATTGTTTGCTTTTTGTAGTAGTTAAAAAAATGAAATAATAACAATAAAAATTATATAATTTTGTTTAAAGAAATTGTTTTATATTTTTTTTTATGCATTATTGCACTTTTGCCAGGCTGCAATTAAAAAAAACTCAATTTGATTAGGAGTTGGAAGACAATGGACAATAACTTGTATGCAACCAAGCCCACTCATTTGGTTTTATAACTTTTGCTTTTTGACCATTAAAACCAAACAAAACTAAAAACTATTAAAAAAACACAGTAACCAAATATTATACTTTATTTATAACAAAAGCCAACTAGAAAATGTAAAATTAAACATAATTTCAATTTGATAACGAGTTTCCTACCTAATAATTGTTGTAAGACAGCAATAAAGTGTGAAAATTGTATTGCGATGAAAAGAAGAATGATTCGATTCGTTATACTGCATAAAATCAAATTAATCATAAAAAGAAATTAAAAAAGCTTAAAACTAATTAAAAACAATTCGACTACAATAATGAGAGTAAACCGTATAAAGCGTTTGTTTGTAATTACTGGTATATGTTAATCAAGCGCAAAAATAATAAAAAAAAATCAGTAATTTATTAAATTTATTATAAAAAAATATATATTTTGTGTTGAAAAAGAAAAAAAAAAAACAATTTCAAAATTCTTTTGGCCATTCCAAATAAATATTCCAGGGTTTTGAATATTCGATTGTTTTTGTTGAGGTTGTGCCTTTCAAAGGCTATGGTAAGCCATCATAAAGCTGACCTTAGCTGTTTAGCTTTTTAATTTTTAACATTAATTTAATGCTCTGGTTTCAATAGTTTTTTGTTGTTGTTATTTTAGCTAAATAAAAATACATTTTTTTTTGTATTTTAACCGCCCCTTCTTTGGCTGTACAAGAAAAAAAACCTTATATGGTATAGTTTCTTTTAAGTATATTTTTGAAGTAATTTTTTTCGTTTTATTATTCTGTTTAATGTTTATTTCAAAGCATTGTTAACATTTAGTACTCATACTAGTTTTATTACAATTTACAGCTAAAATATTTAAAATGCAGCAGCTATTTAACATTTGATTAACTGCAATTGCTATTTGGTTTTGGTTTTATTATTGTATTTAATGTATTTCTTTTTACTGTTTTTATTTTTGGTTTTTCTTGTTTTTCTTATTTTATTTATTAAAGTCACGAAACTTACAAAAGATCTTGTGGCTTATGGCAAACAGAATTCTGTGATTATTTTTCATTCGTTAAGGTTTCTTTTAAATACATACTATTTTTCAATACATTAAAAAAATATATCTAAAATAGTTCAGTTTGTATCAGTGTTAACTTATACTAAAGCACTCTTTTTGAGTTTCTAAACATACTTTGAATAAAACAAAACTCAATTGAAAAAATAAAGAAAAAAATTGAAAAAATGTGGGTATAAAATTTATAAATATTCCGCAATATTATGGTAAATTAAAATAAAATAAAAATAATATAAAAAAAGTGGTAAAATAATTTTATTTGTAGCACAACTGCAGGTTGGTGTCTTAAGTCTTTTGTTTTGTATGCCTTCATTAGAAGAAAAGAAACCAAACCGGAAAATATTCTCATCGGGTTTATTTCTTAAGTCTTTTGTTAGATTTTGTGGTTTGTTGTTACAAACTAAAGTGCCACATATAAGGGAGATACAACTATTACAGCTAGTAACCATCCATTTGTTTTAGAATATGATAACTATTCCACATTGTTTAATGTGTAATATGTTCGAGGGCCTTTAAAGAATTTGTCTGCATGATTTAAAAAAAAAGTACTTCTACTAATAAAATATATTTTTCTGGCACTAGTTAATAAATTAGTTATTGCAGTGTCCACAATTAATGTTTGAAAACACCAATAACTTTCCTTGCTATCCTGTTTCCAGATGGCATCTTTTTTCTTTGTAGCGATAAAAAATTAGTTCTTTCTGTATGAGTAACATTGAAGCTATTAAATATTTGTGTATTAAGAAAAAATTATCTTAAGTCCAATAATAGAAGAATTGTAATGCAAATTACTTGTGTCTTAACTGATCTGGAAACTGTAAGGACATCTATGGACCAACGAAAAATTAATAAGGTTAATTATATTTTTTAGCGCTATTTATATTTCGAACTCTATTCGGCTTTTTAATTCGATTTGGAACTCGGAAAAAAATACCAAAAAATCCACTCTAACCCACAGAGAACAACATTGTTTTTGGAGGACGCCACAACCTCCATCATCAGTGTTCATGTGAATTTCATGTGATGTCTATCCCACTACTTATCACCTGTCCTTTAAGTTTTTATTTATAGAAATAGAATACCATGTTGATTATATATGTAAAAAGATCGGCAAAAAAGTTAGCCTTTTTAAACGAATTAGAAAACAAATAACTATCTTGACAGCAATTAAAATTTACAATACTATAGTTAAACCTCATTTCGAATATGGCTCGACTATTTTATACTCATGCTGCACAGCAAATCAAATTGAAAGACTTCAGAAACTACAAAACAAAGCAATGAGAGTGATATTAAAATGCAACAGATTTACTTCAATAAACGTTATGTTAAATTCACTAAAGTGGCTTAATATAAAACAAAGACTTGAGCTAAACACTATTAATTTTATACAAAAAATCAAAAGAGGAATGGCTCCCGAATACTTAACTGAGCAGATAATGCATGTAAGAGAGGTTCAACCATATCATCTGCGAAACTCTGAACACTTTAGAATCGAAAGGGTATCTACAAGCGCAATGCAGCGATCGCTGTTTTATAAGGGTCTTCAGCTATACAACTCGTTACCAGAGGATGTAAAATTGGAGACAAATTATAATTTATTTAGGAAAAATGTTGTTAAATTTGTTAAAGACACTCTATAAAATTTTTGTTTTTTCTTTTTATTTATTAAATGATATAAATTGTAAATGTAAACAAAATTAAATGTAATTAAAAGTATTTTAAATACTAATAAAATAAATAATAATAATAATAATAATTGTTATGATTTTAAGATATACAAGGTCTCCCATATTATTTGAAAAGTTCAAATTTACCATCATTAATCGCCATTAAATTTAACCTTAGTTTAGGTTAGGTTTAAATGGCCGGTCATAAGGGCCGTCTAGAACGTGTTGGTCCTTAGCGTTACCACGATGTACGATAATCCGTAAATAAAAAGATTAGTTCGATGTGATGATACCTAGAATACTACACACTCTCTTGACGAATGCTAGGAGTCTCATTAGTCCAATTTCAGAGATTTTCCCAAGATCTTGGTAGTAACGATCTCCCAGGCAGTTCGCTCTGAAGCGTATGAATGCGGGACAGTAGCAGAGAATGTGCTCCACCGACTCTTTTTCCCCTGATACCCCACAGAATCTACAGTTGTCACTAGTCAGTTGCCCCGTCCTCTTTGGCGTATACTGCCAGATCAGATAATATAAAATTCAAGTTGTTTTTTGATCAACTCAAGCACTAGGGGACTGATTACCTTTGGGGTTAATTGATCGAGAATTAAAACATGTGTTTTTGCGTTGTAATCAGTTCAGAAATAAATATCATTCAAAGACTGATTCGCATCGTATTGTATTTACAGTGCAATTGATATAGATTGGACACTTGCAAATATTAACGTCTTTGTATTACGAACACCTAATTTTTTACATTAAGTACTCTAAAGAGTTGAGCAAAGCTAACCTCTAAAATACTATGATTAGACATGCATTCTTAATTGAGACAATTTCTTTCTAATTGAGCAATTAAATTTTGTGTTCATACATCTTAAATTATCTTAATCCTCAATTAGTATTTAATACAAGACAGATCAACCAGGTAGTAGCGGTTCTACAACAATACAAAATTTTTTGTAGAAAATACCTTATAAGATGCCAAAACTTTTTTCATTTTGCATTTGCTTTGTCATATTTTGTAAATAAGACGGGTAAAGTCTTTTAAATTTTCATTAAAACTTTCTTTAACTTCTGCACAACCAAATTTGGCTAATTTTGCATTCTTTAGTTGAATCAGAACCAAGCGAAACGCAGAAATACACAATATTTTGATACAACTTTGTATGTACAAACGACGAACGATGCAACTTTGCGAGTACATCAAAGTCAGTAATCACCATTGTTCTTTTTTTACCTTTTTCCCACAAACTCGAGACTTTGCAAAGTAAACTTTTGCGTGTAAAAAAGCGGTCTAAGGTCTGAAATAGTAAAAAATCTGCCTTACCGACAGCCACCACGATCTCTTCAAGTGGGTTTCCTATATCAGTTCCATTTAGTGCAATTGGGTTGTAACCCGAATCAGCTCAAGAGGTGATATGACATGTCAACAACTCCACATTTCTTAATGGCTTATTTGTATGTAAAATCATTAATCTCTATTTAAATTTCTGCATACGCCATAATTGGCGTAGTGACGGCCTAGATATATTATTAAAATACTTCACCAAGCTTAAAGTCAACAATAAGAAAATAAAAATTTTATTTTTAGTTATTCTGTGTGATAATAACGGCTAAACGTTGATGTCAAAAATAACCATAATGAGTACCTTAAAATTGTTACCTCATAATAAAATATTACTCCAAAAATAAATTAATTTAAGGCGAATTCGTTTTACAGGTGGTGTTGAATGTATAGCTTACTGATTTGCCGTGGGTGCGGTAGTCTGAATAAATTCTTTTTATTTGTGTTTTCTGGTGGTTTTAACTTTTTTTTGGCTACAGAAAATAATATCTTGCATTAAAGGAACAGATGTGTTGCAGATTAGAGTGGTCACCCGCCATTACGGCCCAATTCCTCCGTGCTCTCAACACCGTGTGAATACAATGCGTTCACCACCGCCCCCGTGCGGGCTTTGAAAAGCACATGTGCGTGTGTTAAAAAGTCCGCACAGGTTGCAATTCTTGTACATAATCTTACCTTTATGCACAACTGCTTGCTAAGCAGTTCGAGCTATCCAATCTCTGTTGCTGGAGGGAAATTTTTTTTAGAGTTTCCGCAAGACAAGAAGAAAGCATCAGAACATTAGCTACACAACCAGTGCAACCATGACTTAATTTTGCCCTTCCCTCTGACTTCCACTCTACTCTCCCTTCCCAGCTCTCTTGTTTTGGCAACAGCACCTAGTATCTTATGTGGTGTCCCGAAGTCTGACAACCACTAGCGCTATCAAGCATCAGGGCTTCAACCACCGATACTCCTAGCGTAAATTTTTGGTTTAACCACAGCCACTACGTGCGCTCTCGAAAGAGACCTCACCAATATCCGGTTGCAGAAGTCATCCCCAATACAGGTAAGCACGAAGCCCATCGCAGAGCTTCATTCCAGTCCATACACGACAGTGGCGAGCATCAACCATTAAACCCCAAAGGGGTCAGAACGAAGTCCTCGCACAGACGGTGCACTGGAAGAAGATGTGACGGGCATCAACTTTTAAACCTGTGCGGAGAATCATCTGCGGGTCTACCGGATCCCTTAGTACCAGTTGTTAGGTAACCGGTCCCTCCTCGAAATTCCTTCTTTAAGGACGATCACTACTGATGCAGTGCCTTTCCTATGAGAATTCCTTTCTATGACTTAGAGCTGGGATATAGGTGTGTGACACCTATTATAGATCTTAAGATCTATTTCCTTAACTTTAGCATATGAGTACGCCCATTCCCCTGATTTCAATACCAGAGCTAGGGTAGTCCACAATATGATTGTAGGCATGTGATCAAAGATACTGCCAGGAAAGATCAACATACCTATTCGCAGACTAACATAAGCAAGCTTACTCTGTTTTTATACTGCAGGGTAGAGCCCAAAAGATCGGAGGTCTGCAAAATTTCTCTACCCTGTACCATGCACCATATATTACCAAGGTGTTTGCCATCACCAAGATCCATTCAAAGCCCAATGGATAGCCTTGTCTTTTTGCCATCCGTGAGGATGTTTCCAGCTGATACCACGAGGAGGTAAGACATAGCCACATGTCGTGTAACTGAACAGCAAGCGGATGGTTACATACACCCGCCTCTGCCAGCCCACCGACTTACCAGCCTGCATTAAAGGAACAAATAGGTTTGTTTGGGGCATATAGATTTCGATAAAAGTTGCATAAAATTTGAATAAATTTTCTTTTTCTGGTTTTGACATTTTGTTCCAACCGGTCGGTCGGTGTTTGTTGCAATTTTAACACCACTTGTAAAATAAATTCTCCTTGATTCTACTTAAGTCATTTACATTTTTTTTGCTGATATTTTTATATAAATGTCAATTTTATGGTTAAACAACTTTGGAAGTAGTTTCTAGAAAAAAATCTATAATGTGGTCATAAGAAAACTATTTCTTCAACTGATCTACATATAAAAAATGTGCAATAAATACCACACCTACATGCAATTTATTTCTTAATGTATATACAAAATTCAAACAAGTTTATTGATTTAAATAAATTTTAATATTATTTTTCCTATGCGCTTTAAAATAAAAAAGCGTGCTTAAAAGCTTTGAAATTTTTGTTTGCTGTAAAAAATGAAAATGTTATAAAACAAAGAAAAATTGAGATAAAGATATAATAATATAAGAAAAAACTTTTCTCAAAGTAAATTACCCAGCAGGTGCAAATCTTAAGCTCAAGAGAAATTTGGTTTAAAATTAATGCAATTTTTTAAGTATTTTTTTTTACTTTATAGTTTCTGTGCTTTAATGCCCTGATTATGGTTGCCAAAAAATTAATCTCCCACTGCATATAAATTTCCCCTCTATGATCAAAAACACGAGACCTTATTACGAATTTATACAGTGGAATTCGAACAACTTTCAGGTCCCAACAGTTTCATCTTAATATTTGTTACAAATAAATTTTTGTTTTGCTTATTTATATTTATTATTGAAAGAAAAAATAATTACTCCCACTATAAAGAATTTCGCCTATTACGTATAATATTACCCCTATCTGCGTAGGTCGTTATAGCCGAGGTCCACTGTACTTGAGTTTTTCTTAAAAAAAATATTGTTATTCTGTTATCTTTTAAGATTAAAGGTTCTCAAACGCGTTCAAAATGCTTGCTGTTAAGCTCGTATACTTGTGCTTGCTGGCTTGACGTTACCACGCTTGATGACCCACCAAGCATTCATTTTTACTTTGATTTTGTGCTGTTCGTTTAGCTAAAAAAATATAACAATGTCGCTAAATAATTAAATGTTAATAACAAAAATGTTATTTAATAAGTTCTATCACTTCTCTTTTCTTTATCAGTAAATGATGAAACAGAACTGCGGCTGACGTTTGTTTTTCATACAATTTGACATAAAATTATGCCAGAGAATGTGGTCGTGAAATAGAATCTATTTTATTTTTACAGCGCTTTTTCTTATACTCTCAATTTTAGACACCCATTCTCTCAACAATGTTACCGTGTTTTCATGAAATCACATACATTTTTCATACGAAAAATGCAAACAAAAGAAAATCAAACAATAATAAGAGAGTATTTGAAGTTACTGCTGTCGATTTTGTTATGGGCCACCAAGCGATTGTTCCTGAAGTTTCAGATTTGTTCTGTTTCATCATTAATTTCTTTAATTTTTAACTTTTTTGTACGAGTAATTTTTCTAGTTTTCTTTTAATTCCGACTTTTTTAACAACTGTTCACAATGAAAATATAATTCTACTGAAAATTTTTTCGTGCTTGATGGGTTAATACATATACAAACAACTGACAGCAAGCATGCCAAAAATATAAATTTTTTGATTTTCCATCAAGCGTCGTTGGTGTCACACATACTATAAATTTTTCACTTATACTTTAGAAAATTTCCATTTGGTTAATTTTAAATTATAATTAAAAACAATTATTTTGTGAGAAATTTTCTCAAATTTAAATTTTCCCTTTTAGGAAGTCTTTCTTGCTTTAGTGATTTGTGGCGTTTTACAATTTCACAGCCAGTGCATGCCTAGTGGAGGATAACATTCCTCCTTAGCGTCTTCCCCATGGTGATACGAAAGAAATAAATCGAGCGCTTCTTCTTTACGAATAGTCTCCCGCAAAGCGAGATATTTCCACTTGCAACGCTTCAGAGCGACGGTTAAACTTAGCGACTTCTCAGGCGAAAGCCAGCAATGCTAATTTTTTTTAATTTTTAAACCTACATGTATCGCAGAAAGTCCCTCTTTCCCCTACATTTAGAAGCAATTAAAAGCCAAATTTTATAGCATGTAATGTATTTCATGAACATTAATTTTTTACTCTTTATACGTTTAATAAATAATTAATTAAAAAACAAAAGAAAAAATTAAGTTAAGGTACGGTCACATCCGACAAACATTTGCCCAAAAAAACGTTACCACTACTTTTGTTTAGGATTAGTGTGGTTTAAATGGGGTTTTATATCACAAAATGAAGTCAATTATGCCACAAAATGATATTTTTATATTATTTAAAATAAATGCGAACCCATATTTAAAACAAATATTGGAATTAAAGAAAATGCAAATTTAGCTTGTCTGTTGGTTATGTTTTTTCGGGAAGTGTACCTTTATATTCACTTTTTGTATAAATAGTGCAGATTAAAACTAAAATAAATCATAATACGAGTGTAAAGTATGTTACGCCTTAAGTCTATTACTTGTATACATTTTTTTGAACGCATTGGATTCAATTTATATTTTGGGCATTCTATGTTTTGTTCCTGCATGCATGATCTTATTATTATAAACTGAACTTAAAATTTTATGGCTTATGACATTTTATTTTCTAAAAAAAGTGCAATATTTGTTACCCTTTTTATTGAAAATTTGCAATATAATGAATTTTTTAAATAGTGAGTTTATTACAAATTATTGTATCATCACTTATGAAGCAAAACTTTTGTCTTAAAAAAAATTTAAAATACGATTTTTTGACAAAAAGTAAAAAAAATGTTCCATCTTTTTAGTTCCACAATCACTTATTATAGAAAAAATCGTTCAGTATCTGAGTTCGCGTGATGCAACACAGTAAAACGGTTACCAAATTTGCACAATTTGGCTCTATTAATTCGTTTGTGATTTCTTTATTTTTTTTTTATATTTTTGAACCACAATTGAACCACATTTTTTAACGAATTTATATATTTCATCATTATATATTAAATTTGTATTCTAATACTCTGCACATAAAATATCAAATTTAAATTATTTTTTGTTTTCTCTAAAAACCGCACTTGGACTACGAAGTTCTGCTAAAGCGGTCAAATAAAATTGAAGACAAACAGATTTAGTTTGAATAATGTTATGTTCCGGCAAGTTTTTTAAAAGCGCTTCGCAATCGTTACCCACATACAATTCTTTTATTGGCAGCGATATATATGGAAATTGAACCATACAACTAAAAATGTTTTGATCGATTCCACAACTACTGATATTGCCACATTTTCACAATTGTGAAGTAAAAAGTATGTATCTTACAGAGCTGTAAATTAATCATTCATATTTGAATTAATTAGCGAATCATTCATGCACTGAATTACCAAATTTTTGGATTAATTCTTTTCACGCGAAAAAAATGAATTGAATGAAATTTGAATCAATTCAAACGAATTAGGCAGAAATTAATTGCAATTCATTTCCTAATTCAAATGAATTTATAAAATTAATTGCTAGTCGTTTCCAATTCAAATGAATTTGTTAAAGTGAATTGCAATTCATTTCTAATTCAAATGAATTTGTCAGAGTGAATTGCAATTCATTTCCAATTCATTTGAATTGAATTGATTTTGAATTAATTCAAATTTTATTCAATTATTTTTTTGTTGTGAAAAGAATTAATTCAAAACTTACCTAATTCGTAATGAATTACAATCAAGAAATAATGATTCATTTACAGCTCTGGTATCTTATTATTAAATTAGAATAATTTCTATAATTTTGCTTTAAACTCAAAACGATTGCAATTAAAAGTACCTACATATTAATAAAAACGCGGAATCTGTACTTTTTCCCTAAAATAATATGTTTTCATGAAAAACCCTTATTTGAAGGGATTTTATTTTACTATTGGCAATACTGCCGAAAGCACATTATCTAATTTTCTTGTTTCGATCCATGTGTGGACTTACCTGGTTGTTCACTGGGTGTTTCGAAAGATGATCAACAATTTGTGTAAATCTACTTGGCCACTCTTCTTCAATTCATACGGCGACAATGATTTATTTAATAACTCTAATCTTAATCGTTTCTCTTGTGGACAAAAATCTTCAAAATCAAAAATATACATACATACATATGTATGTGCCAGCGATGTCAGTTTAGCCTTTTCGAGGCTAGATTTAGCCCTTTTTCTTGTCTTTTAGCCACGAAATTTACGTATTAGCTTTGTAGATTTTGTTTTACTTTAATTTTAGACTCAAAGAGGCTAAATTTTTATTTTCTACTGAGCTCATACTGAACTCATAAAGTCATCTTGATCTAATTCAATGTACAAACGTAAGTGCACTGAAGAGAAAACTACATTGATGGAAATCCAATGGCGAAATATTTTAAGTCAACAGCTGAGTTCTGGTAAGAAGTAAGAATGTGCTGCAAAAATGTATTTCTTGATTTGGTTGTTGTATTCTTTGTATATTTGGGTATGTTCTTCTCATGAAATTTTCCATCGCCAATTTACACATTTGCTGCTGAATGTCATCGATAGCTTCACGAATCTATTTTCGAGGTCTTGAGTAGATTAGCCCGCAAAAACGCAAAAAAGTCTAAAGGCTTAAATCACAAGTTCTCGGTGGACGGTCAGGAAACTTTTGAAGTCTCCTTTGTGGAATGTCAAATTTCAAAAATTGACGAGAACTAGACAAGCCTGGGGTTTCCCCAACACTATGAGCTACAACAGCAATATTCTCAGTTGAGCGACGTACACGAGTTTAATTTTTCATATCTCTGTCAGCTGCTCAAACTTCTCCAGAAGTTTCGAAAGTGATGACCGATTAGGTGCTTCACGACGACGCAAAAATGATTTATTTTCACTATATTTTTAGTGAATTTCAATAATTTAAATTTAGTTACACGTTGTTGAGTCATGATAACTCTTAAAATGGCGGGCTATTGAAAATGAAATCTCTTATTGAACCATTGCATAGTATTACCTTTCAGTAACGCTGAAGTTAAAAACTTTTTAGTACCATGGAAATAATTAAAACTATAGAAAGAATTTGTACTAGAATTAAAGTGGTTAGTTTTTATTATACATTAAATGCTCTTTAAAAAGGTTGCAGAAATGCTGCCATGATTTAGTAATTTCAAGTAATTTAATAAAGTTGTTAGACTAGCGTGATATTTATTCAAATAATAGTTCCGATTCTACTGACGATGAGGAAATTATGATGCAGTTATATTCATAAGTATATTTAAATAATGATGTAATAATTATTATATCATGATTAAATACAAATATTCTGTTATACTTTTTATCCAATTCTGAATTGAAGTCAAGAGAAATACCTGAAATTTGTATTGACTTATATAAATTTAAAAATATGTAGATTTTTATTCTTTTTTTGTTTATGTACTTGAAGTGTACTTTTTTTAATAACTTTTAACATGTTTTATGCATTGAACGTTGAATTATTAATAAAAATTTATTATCCGTTTTTTAGCTTTTATTTTTGGGTGATTTAGCTTTTTCTGGCCTTTTTAAAAAGCCGATTTAGCCTTTTTTGTTTCAGCTCCTGGCAACACTGGTATGTAAATACAAAGAATCATTAGTAAAAACAAATAATAAAAAAAAATTAAAGAATACTAATATGAAATATGAGAATATTAAATAAATTTTTTTTAATAACACTGCACAACACAAGATTTTGGGACTCAATTCTGAGAATTGCACGTGAAAGTAGCCACAAAAGTAAGAACTTCTGCATCATTTGTTTTATCAAGTTCGCAGCATTAATAATTTAATGGTCATACGAATTTTTTTTTGTTCAAGGTGGATTTTTAACACTTTTTCTATATTTCAATACGGTTATATCTCGGTATACCGTACGTAAACTTGTTATTTTTCATATTGAAATATTCAATGTCTTCTGGTTTTAAAATGTAAATTAAATTACTAATGCAGCCACCTTGACAAAATGAATGATGCAGAAGTTCTTATATTTAGGTCTACTTTCACGTACAATTATCAGAGTTGAGTCCCAAGTCAATGAGCTGAAAAATGTTGAACTGTGTAAAAGAAAGTTATCAAAAATTTCTTATATTAAAAAGAAATTGGTAAAGTAATATTTAAAAGGTTTCGTATTTTTTAGTATCTATATAGTTTTAGCTGCGTTCAATCTTCTACAGATATTTTAGTTTTAAAATTAATATTTAATTTCCTATTATAAACTTTTTTTTGATTCTTTTAAACTTAACTTAACCTTAAAGCACTTTATTTCCCTTAATGTAGTTATTGCGCACTATAACTTGCTTTGTTAATTGCTTACAAAATCCTTTTATTATTCGCTGTTAAAAATCTTCCAAGCGTAGCAATAATTAACTTTACTTTCAATTATCCAAAACAAGTTCAATTGTAATAGTTACATTCCATTTACTTTTTTTTCGTTAACACAAACAATTCTTACTAATTGTTAAAAATTTATGACAAATTATGAACTTTTTGCTGTCATTTAATTTCGAAAAGTGTTGGTGTTTTAAAACAAATAATGCTAATAAAAAACTTGTGAAGTTTATTATATTTTACAACAGTTTAATTATAATTATAATGTATTAAGGGTATTCATAGACGAGAAGCTTCTTCGAATGCTAAATTTGTAGTAGCGGCAGTATGATACAATGAAATGCCCGAATATTCATATTTAATTAAAGATCTCTGAAAACGAATAAATAAAAATTTTAATAGCTTTATACAAATATGTTTGTAGCTGTGTAAAATAAAATGCGTTTTATATTTTCAAGCGGATATTGCAAATTTGTAGTTAATAAAACAAACAAAAAAAAAAAAAAAGAAAAAAGAAAAAGGTCATTGCCTCCATATTTACGAGTATGAAATCACATAAATAATTGTTGTTTTTTACAAATTATTATTTAGCGTTTTTAAAGCAAGAGAAAGAGGTGCAAACGAGTTGGTGTAGATTTGAATTAGCTTGCTCCAGTATACTAAAACTTTGTGGTCATTTATTGAGCCGCATTTCTTTTGTAAAACTTAAAAAAGTTTTCATTCTCATGTTATTCTTTCACTATGCGGGCGTTTTTAAACTACTTCACTAGACACGACTGCCATCTTATTATGGCTTAAATATTTATTTGGTTTTATTTTCTAGAATGTTAAAAAAGAAATCAACAACGGTGACTTGTAGGTAAATTAAAATGTTTTACGCATCGCAAGAACAAAAAAAAAAAACAAAAAAAAAAAAACAAGATACAAGATAATGAAATTAAAATAACACACGAGGGTAGAACAAAATAATACTCGTATCACATAAAAACTACAACACGTATAGAATATTTGTTTAAGGGGAAGACGAAGTTAATGGGCGCTATTAAATGTTGGAATCAATTCGAAGAAATTTAACATTGAAGCACTAAGCCTGAATGCATTCATTGAGTCGTATCAAAATTCAGTCCTGGAACTTGCACCAAACCAAACTTGCAAAACCTTTGCTTTAGTTTCTCGAGACAGTTGTAGATGGTGAAAAAAATAGCCAAGTGTTTTCATCTAGAAAAATTACAACTACAAAAAGAGTTTGCTGAAATTGCACCTTTATTAAAAATGCATGTACATATCGTCGATCACAGGTTGACAAAACTCTTAACTCGCAAAAAAATCGAATCGGGGTTTTGATGCCAAAAGACTGTGTTTGTCCTTCTGCATGTTAGTACGTTTCATTTATATTTTAAAAAAAATCCCTTCCCTTCTTGTCCTTCTAATTTTGGTTTAGCAACGGAGTAATAACGTTTTTATTTGTCTCCTGAACAGTACAAAAAAACATGTTAAGAGTTGTCAACCTGTGACCTGTGACTTTGTCATAATGTAATTTGGTATTTCACTAGAACAAAACACAATATATGAAAAAGTGGAACGCTCCGTTCTTAACTGCTGACAACTAAGTTTTTTCTATAAAATATGAGAAAGGAATTTCATCCGATGTGGCGGATGAATCTAATAATTGACTGATTGTCATTTCTGCACATATATTTTAACTTTTTTTTGAAAATGCTCTCAAATGATTAACAAAATTTATTTAGTTAGTTTATTTTCATAAACTATATAAATAGGAATATACAGCTGCCAGATTGCAGATTTATCGCCCCGAAATTTAATCGATTTTTTAATTTGAAGTCTTTTTTTGGAGCCCCATTTTATAACAACGAATCCAGTAAGATTCTATATCACTCACAATCTAGCATTAACAATGTAATGTTTTCTAATAGTTGTTTTGTAAAACAGAAGAGAAATTGACTTTAAAAACGTAACTTTAACTTTCTAAATCGAGGCGATTTTTTTCCAACTTCGTCTGGTAACACTGTCTATAAACAAAAGTCAATTGTTTTATGATTTATACGGTGCATAAAGTGCAGTGCCTTCCAACTTTAGTGAGGGTGATTTTATTTATAATAAAACACAGTACTCTTTTTACAGAGCAAAACATTTTGAAGAAACGAACACCAAATTAAAATTAAAATTTTTTTGTAGATAAGAAAACATCATAAATCTCTATTTGTTAAAAAAATGGATAGTGTGAGAAAGCGGGAGAAAGCCCAGATAATGATAACTTAATACCTTTTTATGTAGCTGAAAGTTCGTTACTTTCTTTTGCATTTACACACATAGAATGTATGGCATTTTCCGAGCAATGATTAAAGTGCGGTATCAACACACAGCGTGTGTTTGCTTTGTATTATATTTACACACAAGATGAAGAACTACACGATGAATATTTATGTATTCTTAACTCAAAAATCACGCTTTTTGAGATATGACTACATTGCAATAAAGGAGCGATATATATTTATTTCTGTCGTTTCAGGGTGGAACATAAGGCCGCGAATTTACGTTGTTAATAGTTTCAGTAATTGGTTGTCTTTAACCCTTCTGTGACATCCTTATTACAGCTGTACGAATTCGGATTTTGAGAGTGAATTTTTGATATTAATAATGAAACTTCAGAACTAAACCTTTAGAAATGCCTTAACTATATATCTAGGAATATAATAATTGAGTTTATTTTGTATGTATATGCCCCAAACATCGGTGTATATGCGTCAAAGCCATCCTTGGTACAATTGTACCATGAACATATTTGTATGAAAAAAGTATATTTTTGTGTTTTTTGAGAAACCGTTGCTGACCACGCGGAGCTCAGCAACAAGCAAATATTGGAGAAAATATTGTAAAGTGTTTAGTTAAAGGAGATTACAATACGGGTCGAACAGTTGTGGGTGATAGTTTCTTTACATCACTTCCACTGTGCAAAGAACTTATGCTGAATCGCCTGGCGTATGTGGAAACTTTACGAAAAAATAAGACTTGTGTTCCAGAAGAATTTCGATCAAATAGACGCTGAGAAGTTCAGTCATCCATATTTGGGTTTCACAATGCAGGTAACAACTGTTTGTCTTTGTTAAGTTATTAAAAAAAAATAATTGTGTGCTACTACACTATGATATGTTCAAAATAAGACCGAGGCCATACATTATTACAATAAATACAAAACTGGCGTAGACTCGATGGATCAAATGATAGGAGCATATTCCTGTAAACGTAGAACTGACCGCTGGCCGTACTAATTTTCCTTTAATATTTTAGACGTAAAGAAAGAGTTAGATCGTCGTGTTAACAAAATAACATATGATCAGTGATAAAAATATCGTAAAACGCGCCAGATGTGCTCGAAATGCAGTGATCCTGTATATGCTCTGCATAGCATCGTGCAACATTTATGCAAAAAAATGCGAATACGATTTAATTTAAAAATTTTTATTCTTTTAGTTTTCATAACTTTGTTTTGTGCTTTTTGAATATGGACTTTTAATTGTTTACTTTTATACTTAAAATCAATCAAAACAAAAGTTTTGTTATGCAAAGCATGTAAAAACTTTTGTTTCAAAGTAAAATACCATATTTTCAACATAAAGTACATAATGGTACATCTGTATCAAGGATATAAGTGGAAGGTGTGTAAAGAAGGATGTCACAGAAGGGTTAAGATGGATGGCTGATTGGGCTGTCGCATCCGAGTTTGATATCAGAAACGCCGATTGTAGCCTCCAGACAGGTATATGGTATCAACATTTTCACTGTGAATTATTTATTTAGGTTATACAGTCCATACTCGATCGACAGAGCACCGTTAGTGAGACAGGGAGCACCAAGATTAATGAGATCAGTGGGTGATGCTGCTATTTGAGTAGGGTGAGGCTATATGTTTATTCGCCCCACTACTCCTAAATATCCCAAAAAATAAGTTGTAACTTGAATTCTGTTTCAGCCGCTGCAATTATCTAACATTTAGGTTGCGTGTAAGACCATGTCCCAAAGCATATCATGGTCAAGCCACACTGTAGGGCACAAGTATCAACCAACAACTTCAAAAAAAGTTAACACATATTGTATCAACCAAAAAGCAATACCGTCTAGTGTAAAATATTAAAATTTTATATGCGTGTTTTTCTTTAACAAAAAAATACCTACCATACTCATTGTGCAAATTGTAGTTGGTTTCTTGGTTTTTATTTTTATGATAAAACCTTTACAAATTGTGTTTTTGGTTAATCAAGAATCTTGTACATTGTATTCTATAGAATAATAAAAATAAGTTTATATGAATGAAATAAGAAAGAAAAAAAAACACAAACTCACGATACTTTAACATTATATGTTAACACAATTTTCATAATTATCGTTAAATAAAATGGGAATAAATCATTGTAAAGTTGAGTGTTTATGGTATGGAACACGGTTAGTTTATGTTTATGACAAACCAAACAAATTGCTCAACACCCACCATAAAATATTGGCGAATTAAATGATGAACTTTAATGAGAAGTTAAAGTAAAATGTAGAAAATCTTGGGTTATGTTATGTGCATACGGTAAAGTTTTAAAAGCTTTACCATCTTTTTCGATTCTGTATCTTCAGAATTGTTTTTGTTTTGACATTATGTCGATTTTTATTTTGAATAACAGGCTTTTCTTGCTCATCGATTTTGGAAAGATTTAGATATTTTATTTAATCTTAATTTTATTTAAATCGGTTCGATATTTAGGGAACTATAAGCGTTTAAAGTTGCTTCTAACACATGCACACTCATTACACATCTAGCTAGCATTAAACATTATTTGGCGAGCGCGAACATTTCGCGACACTTTTTTTAATCGTCCAGATGAATGTTAGAGTAAAATTACTTTTTACTCTCCCAAATGATGATTTTGCGAGTCATTCTGACGACTGTTGGACGAATTAATCGTCGTCTACGTATTTTGATGATTGTTGGACGAGTATTTTTTCATTTTATTCCATAATCGTCATTTAAGTATTCTGAACGATTGTTATTTCACTGTAATCGTATACATATTACTTCTGTAAATTATGTTTTTGCGAGTCTTTATTTTTGTTTATGTTACTTCAAAATCGCCGTTTACGCATTCTGGTGATATTTAGGTGTGGAGAACGATAATTAAAAGTGTTCGTTTGATTAAATTGTTTTCTTTTATATTGAAGAGTTTTTTAAACTAAAGTGATTTTTTAATTAAAATTTATTATTATTATTATTTATTAGAAGACCCTTTACGGCGATTTATTCAATGCTCTTTTGAAGTAAGAATAAAAGAGTTTTATACGATTCTATCAGGCGCCAGTGAAATTTCGTGAAAGATTCATTTTAGTTTCCAAAAAGATAAATTTTAACGTTTAACATATGATATTTATTTAATGCATATTGTAAAGAAAATGATATCATATAAATTCATTATTATATTTATTTAAGTCATAAATATCAGGTATGTAATTTTTAAAAATACAGTAAGCAAACTTTAAAATTAATTATATATAACTACCTTTGGATGTTATCAAAACAAATCAATTTTTGTAAAAATTTATATACGAGTTAAGGCGTTTATACTAAGGCAATTAATTATATCAAAAAGTTCATATAAATTTTTTGAAAATAAAAAATGATGTTCATATTTACTCAGAACAACTTCGCACTACTAGTAATCATCGATTTAGGTGGTTCCTTAATGTTTTCTTTCACCATTAGTAAAGCTGCTATTGTATTAGTATTAAGTCTGTTACGATGATCTGTCTTAATGAGCTTTAGCTGGCTAAAAATTCTCTCCACACATGCATTTGAAAATGGAAGTACAAATGTTAAACAAACTACTTTTTTCAGATTTTCATATATATCGGTTCATTAACAACAGATTTTAAATTAAACACTTTTTCCCAATACTCATCAGCGGCCATGTCAAGCTTTACGTGGTTGAGGAGAGCGTGCCCACGCCATTACGATCAAATTTAACAAATACGGAAATTTTGAAATACAATAGTTAAATCCTTTTCTTTAAAAGAATGAGCTTGCTTTAAATTAAACATATTTATAATATTAAATATTTCAGCGGTAAATACGAATTTTAAATTTATTTGTTTTAATTTCTTATGCTCATCTTCTATTAGGGTGGCCAGCGAAGAAAAAAATTTCATTTTAATACACATACACCAGAATAAGCAGACGACAGAAGAACTTAGAAAACTTAACAACAAAATACATGTAATTTTTGTATTTAGTTGTCACTGTTTTTTTAATATTCGTAACGAAACGATAACTTTAAAGAACTTTGGCAGAGACGGAAAATTTAATATTTTATTTCTGTACATTTTGCGTACAGATTCAAAAGGTACGAAAAATACCAGGATTGTGCATGGTACCTAATGGCATCACTGATCGTATACGACTCATATGGAAGAGTCGCTGTCTTGACGCAGTTTCTCCCGCTGTACTGAACTTGCGTGATCGGAATACGACATTGCGGACGATTAATTTAATCGCCCGCTCCCATCGCGGAAGATTCTTATACGCTCGAAAATGCTAGCTGGGCATGCGTTTATTAGCTTCATCTTGAAAAATAAAAAATTTGTGCATGTGCGTTTGACCAATTTGCTTTTGCATAGAAATGAGACAGAGTTTTAAGTCATTTATTTAGAATGTTTTTTGTTTTTGTATTTTATCGTATGTATTTATGTAAATGCGGTCGTTTGAGTCGACCGCTGGATACAATAGTTTTTCTTATTGAAACAACAAAAATTCTAGTGCAAATGACAACTGATTACTACAATTAATAAAAGCGATGGAAGCTAAGTTTTACACCTAATCTTCTTATATATAAAATTCTTGTGTCACGGTGTCTGTATTTCAATTCCTCCGAAACGGCCTCACCAATTTTTATAAAATTTCATATCGATTTTTGGTCTGTTGGATGAAGAGCGTGACAAAACCAAATGTTAATATTTTAAGAAATATGTTCGCTACACAAAACTTGATTTCTCAAAGGCTTTTGCTTAAATTTGAAACATATAATGCATGTAACCTGGGCAAGGCAGCAGAATAGTTTCTGATGGACCACATCCACTTCCACGCCCATTTCGTCTATATAAACAAAATTCTTATTTACCTTAAGTTGTTCTATATAAAAATTATAATCTTATAGATTACTTTTAAACTTGATTGACCACTACTTCTTCTATGGCTACTTTTATGCCCACTTTTATCAAAATATATATAAGATTGGCATAAGTCGAAAATCTATGGTTTGTCGGTATACAAAACTCTATTTCTGAACGTATTAAGAAAAATTTTCTACGCAAGCTGTGAGAGCCAGTAAAATAATTTTTAATGGAACATGCCCACTTCTACGCCCATTTTTCCATACATCTAAAATTTATATTTACCATAATAAATTTTACATAAAAACAATACAATCGTCATATTTTAATTAACAACCAAAAAGTTAACCAGAAATAAGTTATATTGCAAAACAACGTTTGCTGGGCCACCCAGTCATATGTATAAGCTTATAACTCATATAAGAATTTTTTTGACACCTTTTTTTAGGAATATGTATTTTTTATACAAATTTTATTTAAGACAATTGATTTTTTAAGGTTTCTTCCCACCATTAATCTTATGTAAATTTTATTTAATTTGTAACGTTTTTTCCCTAACTCTGACCTTGTTTTTTGTAAATTTTGTTTCTTTAAACTAATTTTTCTCATTTATGATTACAAAAATTTTAAAAGATTTTATTCACATGTCTTCGAAAATTGTAAGGCGTATGTATGCATGTATAATTTTATTTTTAACTTGTTAACTGTTTTTCTTTCAGCAACAAAAATTAATTTAAATATTATGTTCATTTAACTGTTAAAAGAAAATAAATTATTTTTTGTAACATGTTTTTTTTTGTTAATAAAATTTAAAATTATTAAAGAAGGTCAGTTATGGGATAAAAGTTCAAGAACTGAAATTTTTGTTCAAGGTTGTTTACATAATAAAGCTTCTCTTATAATACTTTTATATAGCACTTAAGATGTGATATGATATATTTGGTTTTTCCTTTGTTAGCTTGACTGCCACTTTAACTAAATTAACTTTGTTATCTTTGGATGAGAATAGGAAAGAACTTAGAATTCAATTAGTTTCTTAAGCAATTTGTAGTTTATTACCTTAAAAGATCAGTTTACTACGTACTGGCTTGGGATGCGATGATCCAAACTAGAAACTGTGATTTAGATGATGCACTAACGAGCATTTTGTCTCAGAAACCGGACAAAATTATTTTAACCTATTTTTTTATTGGAAAACATTAAAAAAGGCATGCGGTTAAAAGGTGAATGCGCTTAACATATTATTTGATACGAAAAAGGAAAAAATCAGTAAAGACTTAAAATATCAATAAAAAGTAAAAATTTGCTCAATCCGATTCATTAGATTGGGTGATTCTTGCAGCTTCTTCCGTAAATATTGTAATATTCTGTTCATCCGGTTCTAAAGATTCACTTAAAAAGGGGTAACTTTTGATTATTTTGCGTTTCCTTGCAGAACTTGGAACTGGGTCTGATGTAAGAAGCATCCTGATTGCACTGCAGCCTAGAAAATTTTCTCGCATAATCTTTTCGGTATGCACACTAGTGCTTATTGCGGGCCTCTTCAGCCTCTGTGGATAGCTGCCCTTGAGGTAAGATGGTATATTTTATTACTGTCGAGCCATGCGCAATGATTTTGTGTAAAATTGGTGTCATTGGATGCCAACCGTAAAGATCTACACACATTCTTGCAGTATCTTTGCAGAATTCCTCAAATTTCCCAAAATGAATGTTATGGCCAGAGGGTATCGTTTCCAGGATGACTTTAAGTCTCAAAATAAACTCTGTATTTATGCCTGTGATTTCAGAGGCTAACTCCGGGTCGGCAAAGAACCTTCTGGACGTGTTGGCCGAGTTTGTATCACCGAAACCATCTTTTGGCATATCTATTATAAGTCCTGTTCTTTCTCTATATTATTTCTGAATTTTTTCTTTGGTTTCCTTAACCACTTCTTTATCTTCTTTGGATCGAGCTTGCCATTTTTTAGTGGAAGTTTGTTTGCAATATCTAAAATTGTTCCTAGCAAAAGAACTCTTGCATGAAGAATGGACATAGCGATTTAAATACAGACACATTACACATTACGTATGTATGTTCATACCATTTTTTTATATTCTACTTATACTACAATTCTGGAAAATAAAGAAACTCAAAGAATTTATTATTTGTTATTTTTGAAAATATTTTTCATATACATACAAATTCATAAAAACTTGCCAGCTCAAGATATTGTAATAACTTCTAGAACTTACAAAAATTACGCTGCTGTTTTATAATTAATAAGTAAAATTTAGTTCAAAAAATTATTTTCATAAAATCTGATTGCCAACGTTTCAAAGCGGGCCGAAAATACATAGTTTACTATTAAATAAATTTTAATAATTTATAGTATTTGGAGTCGGTGTTGGAGTTCAGCATAAAGTTGTATTCCGTTCGCTGATCACCGAACTTTGTATAAACTTGTTGTACATGTTTAAAAATTTTTCGAAAAGTTTTTTATTGGTAATTTTTTAATTACACTTAATTTTAATTGAAAGCGTATTTTTTCTTAGACTATTCAGTAATATTCTTTTTATTAAAAATACATTTTAATTGATTATTGTTCGCAAACGTATTTCAATGTTGCTAATGCAGATTTTCTGAGAACTTTTACCCAAAAATTCTTGGAAAATCTAAAGAAAATCTAGTCTGTCATTTCAACAAATGAAATCCTGCATAATATTAAAGTTAAAATAAAGCTCAATAATCAATGATGTTGCTTTTAGTTTCTTACTTTGAATTTTCTCCTCAAATGTAGTTGAAAGCGACGGGATTTTTTTCTTGGCCGATAAATTTAGATATTCGTTTGAAATTTTAGTATTTCGATTATTGCTGGATGTAGAACGCACATATTAAACGATTTAAAACTTTTTTATAAATAATTTTTCAAGCTAGTAAATATATAAAAAAAAAATCTCTTTTTTTCAAATCTTTTTGAGAAAAATATAAAACAATTATGGTTTATTAGTGCTTTTTATGGGAATTGCTAAAATGTATTAGGATTTATTAAAAAGTTGTGATCGTTGAGGGTTTTTAGCTGGTCTATATTAGAAATCGGATTGTTAGTGACTTTTCACTCATGGTCATGCAACCTCACGAAGAAAAGACTATAAAATATTTTAAAGATTATTATTACTAATCCGTTGTAGTAGTCTGATGAATTAATAAATTGTTCCAATAATATTTTCTTAATAAAAATATTAATTTATCAAAAAAATTTCTTAATGAAAAAAAAAACGAGTAAAGTCAGATTTGAACTTGCGACAAATAATTCCTTTCAACATGTATAAACCTAAAACAGTTCAACTAACTACGTACAAAGATTAATTAGAAAATTATATGAAAAATTAAAAAAGAGCAAAAAATCAGGAAAGAATAACGTACAATATCTACTAATGCACGCTCACTAACGTTCCATTTCTTAACACTCACGTTCATGTACGCTCGCGTGATTGAAACAAAAAACTAATCACGGTCATACATGATTCACGCCAATCGCGTGAACGGTGCCCATCTCTAGTCTAGAATTTCAATTATGCTTTTCAAAATTTCAAAAACATTGATTTTTATAATTTTTACGACTAGAAGAATTGAGCTAGTAAAAAAAACTATCAGTATAGTATTTATAAAACTACTGACAACAAGAAAATATATCCAAAAATGTTCAATTGCGGAAAATAAAATAAAGTTAAGATCTAAAACACATGTTTTACGAGTATAATAAGTTTTGAAAAGCAAGCATACTTTTTCTACATCTTCTTCCTAACAGTAACATAAATTGAAGCTGAAGTTTTATTTAATTAGGCTCTAGTTCAATGTTCGAGTGTTTAAATCAGTGTTGGAACACATCCAAGCTGATGATGAAAGTATACCGACCGTCGAAATAGTACTGCTCATTCTGTTAGAGTAAAACGAAGATTTTTCTCGTACCTTTCTTAAAAAAAGTTTGAAGAATATATTGGTTTGAATGAAACATACGAGCTGAACTTGGGCCAAATTAAACAAAATTTAAATTTAATCAATAGAATTCAATAAATTCGTCACGAAGCGAATTAAAAATTAAAATTCTTTAAAATTTTATTTGTAATAATTGCGGGACTTGAAGCATTTTTGAAAGCCAAATGATATAATTTAATATAGTACAAATCATTGCGTACTCCAACAGCATGGTCAAGAATTTTATTTTTGAAAGTTCCATTCTTTTATGGCTTTTGTATACATAATTTGGTAACAGAGCCAGTAGTTTGGAAAATATAAGCTTATTTCAATTACTTTTGTCAACATTTCCGGCTTTCAGTTGTCATCTAAAACACTAAAATGTAGATGTGTGTACTCTTAATATACGGAGACTAATATTATAATTATTTAATTATTTTTTAGGTGATTTTTTTTGTGGTAAACTATTTAAAATTGTTTTCATTTCCTCCTTTGACAATTTCTTATTTCAATATTTAAATTGTTGGTTATTTTATTGCAAAGCAATGCTCAACTTCGTGAAAAGCTTAAAAAGGTTGTAGCAAAATATCGGATAATTACAAATAATTTTTTTTGCATAAAAAACATGCCTCAATCTCTAATAATTTAAAGATTTAATAAATTTTTTATATAAGTTTATTTTGTTTTATTTAATTTATTTAGTTTTTATTTTCCTTTTTATTTATTTTTTGTTTGATTTTGTTTAATGTTATTTTATTTTATTTTATTTCATTTTAATATGGTTTAATTTTTTTCGTAAATTTATTATTCGAGATATGCCTGGATATCTTATTTCAAAAAGTTTTTTATTTGTTGTGGGTTAAGCTAGTCTTATACATGGATTTCATTGGCACTTATGCCAAATCATCAGTAGACCTTAAACCATATGATTGAAAAGATTCAATACAATGACTTTAAAAAATCAAACGAGAATATTGAAACTTCGTAAAAACACAACAAACAAATTAATTCGATAAAAATCTATTTTATTTTCCTTACAATCCTTATAAATACAATTAGTTGTCCTTTTGGGTGACAATAAAAGTATTTAATAATGAAAAACGGAAAATAAATCTCAATTAAGTATTTATTAAAAGATTTTTTAATTTAATTTTAATTTATATTATTTAATTTTTTATTTTAATTATTTTATTTGATATTATTTTACTTTATTTTATTTAGTTTTAATTTAGTTTTTTATTTTAATTATTTTATTTTATATTATTTTACTTTATTTTATTATTTTTTATTTTATTTTTTATTATTTTATATTGACTTTATTTTACTTTACTTTATTTTACTTTACTTTATTTGATTTTATTTTGTTTTGTTTTATTTTATTTTATTGTATTTTATTTTATTTTATTTTATTTCACTTTATTTTATTTGATTTTAATTTGTTTTATTTTATTTTATTTTATGTTATTTCTTATATTATTTTATTTATTTTTTTATTATTTCATTTTATTTCATTTCATTTTATTTTAATTTAATTTTTAACCTACTAAAACAAATAACAGGTGGATGAATTCGTTTGTATTTTTAAAATTTGTGCACGTGTGTTCCTTTAGGTCTGCACTATTTATACACCGATTTCGGATTTTGTTCTTAATTCGTAAAGAAGTTCTTCGAAATTGGTTGTAAAGTGGGCACAGTTCCGCCCACACAAAGTTAATAAATATTATTTTTCAACTATTTCTACATGACCAAGTCATATAAGACTTTTCAGAGTATATATGATAACAAAAATTGGGCAGTGCCACGCCCATAAAAAGCCTACAGTCTGTTTTTTTCTAAGAAGTCTATATTTTCAATTTAATTTTTATGTAATAAATTTTTTTTAATTAATTTTATTTCATTTTAATTTAAAAATATTTTATTTTATTTCCTTAATTATAGAATTCTAATATATTAGCAAATTAATTATCATGAAAAATGAAACATGTATATATAATTGCTCTCTCAGTCTTTATCATTCCAACCCACTGTGCATACTACTAATAAGCCACTGAAATTTATCAACAACTCTAGCAAAAATAACAGAGTGAGGCAGTGTGGTAGCCAGCTAGCTACTCCTGCTGCTTGATACCTTAATATGCCATTTAGTTGTATATTTAAATTAGTTTTCTTTTACTTCAAACAGAAGAACAGCCAGCCAACGACTCAACCAACGAGCCAGCCAGCGAGTCAGCTAGACGGGCAAACAAATGAGCAATTTGAACACATCATTTACAATAAAGTGTTGGTGTTAAAAATTGCACTAAAATTTATGAGTGTGAAGTAGCAAAATATTATAGAACCGAAGAAGAAAAAGCAAGATCATATAAAGCTTAAATTAGAGTAGCAAATTAATGACAAATTAAAGTTATAAATTTGGTAGCAAATGCAAGATGTTAGCGAAAATAATACCAACAACAAACAACTAAAAGCAATGATTTTTATAAATAACAATTTGAAACTAAACTCAGGCGTAAGATAATTTTTAGAAACCCATTTATTAGTTCCGTTTGCCTTTCTGCACAATTGTTGCTTTTACGCCTGAATGATCAAACCAAAAACTTTTAATGATTTTGATGACACAGCATACGTCTTTGTAGTAACTCAGCACGAGAAAAATACTCATTAAGAAGTTATTTAAATTTAAATATACATATGTGTATGTAATTATTCCAATGTTGTTGTCTGCCAACGTCGCACACGTTAAAAAATAAAGACCAACCTCTAAGACAACCACACCAATTTAATGTATAATTATTTGCTGTTACACTGTCACCACCTCTTCGCCTCCGGGTATCGCAACGTCAATAACTAAATGACCTTGATAACAATTTGTGTTTAATTTAATATCATTTGCCGTCATTTAAAGAAACGTTAGCACTTTTTTATAAGTTTAAATTTTTATACATATAAATTTTTATAAATCTAATACAAAAAGATTTTCTGACATTTGTTTTATTTGCATTTTTATTTATTTTTTTGTAAAAATTCAATTTTACGTTAAAAAATATCGTAATAATCGATTATTTTCTTAAACAGAAGAAAAATTTACTTTAGACTTTTATTTTATTGATTGTTTTTCAGCTACCGACATAAAACTGATTATTTAAAATCTCTTATTTTTTTAAATTAGGTATTGAAATTTTTCCGTTTTCAAATATTTTCTAATCGTGTCCAGGATAACAAAAAACCTGCGTACTTTTACGTTAAGCTTAGTATTTTAAAGGAATGCATTGATGCTGCAGTGAATTTGGGATTGCATCGTTAATTTTACTAATGATTTGAAGCTAAATTTTTGGTGGGTTTCAGATAAGTTTTTGTTTAATTTATATATAGTATTTTCAGTACGTTTCACCTCTATAATAGTGTGAGAGATCAGTTTTGGGACGAGACGGTAATTGTTTAATGGTTCGTAAATTTCCTTAGTGGATCGTATATACTCCAAACGAACATTGCAGCTTTGTCATAATGTGATTCATAAGATAAGAGATTTTTTATTTATTTATTATATGCAAGTATTTCGTCAAAAATTTTCAACACATTGTTAAAAAATTTAGGTCAAATATCTTTAATAAAAAAAATTTTAACAAGTCATCAAAACATTTTAATACATTTGAGATAACACAGGCTGACTACTTTTATATTAATACCTAAAATATTATTATTATTTTTCTTGTAGTGAGTAAAGGGTGTTTTTTTGTTATGGTACTATTTAATGGAATAATTCTTGCAGTCCCTCTGTAATTCAAGACATTTGTCAGCAGCATATATTATTGTTTCTAGTTTCCATTGAAAGTAAATGCAAGAAAACAAATTTTCTGTGTTTTAAAAACACAAACGCCTAAAAATCACCTTTTATAATTGTAGGTGGGCTTTAAGTAATTTGTGTATGCAAATAACAATAACAACAATGCTCATGATTAAATCAACTTAAAGATGAGAAAAATTTAATAAAATATTTCTTTATTAAGTTTCGAAAATTTATTAAAAACTACTGGTTCGAAATCATGTGAAGTCACGTCAAAAATGATTACTATTATAAAAATGAGTGGTTGAGCACAAGCCGGAAGTTAAATTCTTTTGTTGTGGCAGAAAGTTTAATAATCTTATTTAGTTGAAACGAACCAGTTGATAAAATCGTAAATATTCACAGATCCAACTTTATAAATTTTATTATCAGTATTATTAATAACTTCCTTCTATTGCAATCAACTTCTTTTTTCCCCATTTTTAAAGTGTTGACTTGTAAATTTTTTATTTATTTGAGTCGTGAAAAAGATGTTGCAAAAATATTACTTTTCATTTTAGCTCAAATTTCTGGCAAACATCATTTAAAACAATTTGTGAATTTAAAACAATTTGTATTGTTTTTTTTTCAATTTATTTTAGACAATCGATAAATCTGTCACTTGTAAAGCTGAAAATGATCTTTTACGTTCACAACAACTAAAAAATGAATTTGTTTTTATTTTGTTATTTTATTTTTCTTAGTGAAGGGATCATTATTGCAAATGCAGAAGAGCTGAGATGGCTTGATTATATAAATGAATATAACCGAAAAATAAAACAAAAATTAAATAAAACTTTAAAAAGATACTACGTATTAATGTTAAGTACCCCTGTGCCTCTCTACGTCTGCGAATGTGAAGTGATAAAATGTCGTTTAGTAAATTTATGTGTGATTAGGTCACGACAAAATGCAATTTTCTATTTAATAATGTTTTGAATCTTATAGACTCATTCACTTATTTGAATACTTACATACTTGCCTTTTAAGTCACTTTAATCCTTCATTCACTTACTCACTCATTCACTCAAATACCGAAGAGGATTATTAGCGTTGAAATCAAGAAAATTAATGGCTAAAAGATTTAATTGAAAACAACTAAAATAAAAACACAAATTTATATAAAGTTTACTAGTCATTTGTTGGGGTATT
This sequence comes from Gymnocheta viridis, assembly GCA_956483585.1. Taxonomy (NCBI): domain Eukaryota; kingdom Metazoa; phylum Arthropoda; class Insecta; order Diptera; family Tachinidae; genus Gymnocheta; species Gymnocheta viridis. The sequence goes on along the minus strand of OY101441.1, from coordinate 104,785,752 downwards.
AAGCTTAAGGTTGTGATTAAATTTTAAAAATTACTTTAAGTTTGAAAAACACGTAAAACGTATTAAGGGCTTATAGACGCAATGACAAATTATGCTATTTAAGAAATAAGAAAGCAGCACCAAAATGACCTTTCCTGTATGCAACTAAAATTTATGATAATAGTAATTTGTTGCGCAAACAAAATGCAAAATATCGTTAGACTTTGCGAATAAAATTTATAAACAATCGTCAAAAAATATTTTTCAAAATCGACAAAACAATTTTATCAAACCGCCAAAAAATTATAATTCCAAAAACTTCATTTACATAAGCTTATTTTTTAACTTGAATTTGATAAATGCATGAGTAATAAGTATGCATGCATTATTAGCTCATTCAATTCTTTATAGTTACTAAAATACTGAACCGATCTTGATAAAGTGTTAATTGTGCACATCTGCAAGTCATAATAGGGTGTATAAGCTGCATTGCATAAAAAAGATCTCGCGTATTACAAGATGGTCCAAATACAAGGATGCTTTTAAATCATGTTGTTTTGACACTGATAGATTTTATTCTGTCCCAAAAAACTTATTATCGGATATTGAATTTGGTCGATAAATATAAATAATGTTTAGTTTAGTTAATTTTATTTCATTTTAAACAAAATATCTGTATTTCGACCATCCAGTATATCAGTGTTGCCAGGAGCTAAAGGAGAAAGAGGCTATATCGGCTTTTTAAAAAGGCCAGAGAAAGCTAAATCACCCAAAAATAAGAGCTAAAAAGAGACTAAAAAATGTTTATTCATAATTCAACGTTTTATTTATTATGATAAAAAACATGCTTGAAATTATTCAATAAAATGCACTTCAAGTATATAACAAAAACGAAAAAAATTGTACATATTTTTAAATTCACGGAAGTAATATATAACATAAATTTCAGATATTTCTTTTGGCTTCAATTCATTATCAGTGTAAAAATATAACAAAATATCTATATTTAGGCATGATTTAATAAATATTGCATAAATTTTTATGCATATAACTTGCATCATAATTTCCTCATCGTCAGTAGAACCGGAACTATCTTTTGCATAAATATCACAAGGGTCTAACAATTTTATTTTATTTATTTAAAAATTAGTCAATGGATATAATCCTTACAGCCTAATAACAAGATACTAAAATTATATTAAATTACATGAATTATAATAAAAATTTATAAGTTATGAATTAAGAAAAATAATTATTTTATGCTTTATAATATTAGAATTCAATGGAAAATCAACAAATTCAGACAAATAATTATATTGACGACATAATCTCGTGAAAGAATCAGCCATAGCATAATTAGACCTGCAAAACTTACTACGGCAAGGAATATTAACTTTAACAGAATTTAAAAGAAATTCAGAGCAAATGTTACCATTGATAAGGTTTATCATAAAAGACACATTTACCATTGTACGACGACTTTTGAGAGTAGGAAGGTTTATTAATGCTAATCTGCTAGTATACGAAGGCAAATTTGTTGAGGAACTCCATCCAAGGCCACCTAAGCAGAACAACAAGAATTGTTTTTACACAGACTCAATACGAATATTATGAATGTTGTAGTATGGATAGAGACAACTCTAGATCACCTGATATCATTAAATCATGGCAACGTTATTGTAAACTTTTTAAAGAATATGGAATGTATAATAAAGAACTTAGCATTTTAATTTTAGTACAATTTCTTCTAAAGTTTTAATTATTTCTATGGTACTAAAAAGTTTTTCAACCTCAGCGTTATTGAAAGTTAATACTATGGGGTGATCCAATAAGATGTTTCATTTTCAATAGTCCGCCATTTTAACAGTTATAACATGACAAAACCTGACATTGAAATTATAGAAATTCACTAAAAATGTGGTGAAAATTTCCCGGTGACAGTTTACAAAACTAAATCATTTTTGCGTCGTCATCAAGCACTTGGGAAGAAGTTTGAGAAGTTGACAGTGATGAGAAAAATTAAGCTTGTTAACGTCGCTCAACTGAGAATGTTACTCTTGTAGTCCATAGTGTTGGGGAAAGCCCAGGTTTATCCATTTCTCGGCGACCTTTTGGAATTGGGCATTCCAGAAACGACACTAAACCGTATTTTGAATAAAAATGACGTTTATTTTCAACTAGTTGGCACTACATGCTACACTTGTAATGATACCGTCGGACTTTCACATGAAAATTTTCCTGACCGTGTGATTTCTCGAAGAGGCGATGACAATTGTCCAGAGAGATTTTATGATTTAAGCCTTTAGACTTCCCAATGGCCCACAATCAATTCAAGACCTTGAAGTTATCGAGGACGATTAGTAGCAAATATGCAAATGTGTGATGGAAAATTTCATGAAAATAATATGGTCCTGCAAGCGTAGCCATTGCGTTTATTTGGCTGATATTGTTTTCCATTATGAATGGAATACATATCAAAATGAAACTTGTTATTGGAAGACCCTATTGATAGCTAAATCCTAGATTAACCAAATAAAGAAATGAATATTTTTGCTGCGTATTCTTAAATTGTTACACCTCCACCCAGAACTGTACTTTTGATTCAATATTTGTCCATTTATAATTTAAAAGTTTTTCAATCAATGTAATTTTGTCTTGAGTGTAATTATGTTTGAACATTGCATTAATTTTTTAATAACTTTCAAAATTATTTTATGGTTTTAACAGGCTAAATTTAAAATAAAAAATGCTAAAAAAAGACACGTAGCTAAAACCCAAATTTCGAGTCTAAAAGACAAGAAAAAAAGGCTAAGCTGGTATCACTGGCTACACTAGCAATATTCTCAGTTGTTTTTGAGTGACTTAAATTATTCCACCATTTTCACAATTGCTGGCCGAGAAGGTGCTTCACGACGGCTTAACCCTTTCACACCTGACGCCAAACTACTAGGAATTTCTTCATAATTTTTGGATTAAATGGTATCTATATCGTATAAAAACATAATCAATTTTTATGTTTTGTCATTTTTATATTCTTAAAGGATTTGCAGGACACGCACAAGTGATGTATCTTGGTAAAATTTTTAACTAAAACGCCTTTTCATTGCATCAAATGACTTCAGTTGGTCTGAAACATTAAAATTTATATTTTTTAAATTAAAATATGCGTACTTCACTATTTGTTTACATGATTAGTACTTTTGTAATTAAAAACACAACTAACATCTGCGGCTCATTTTGGCAAAACAGTGATGTGACGCAAGAATTTCGCAAAAATTCAAAATTAACGGTAAAACGAACAGCGGATCAATGTGAGAAATAAACATCACCAACAATCAGCGCAATCGGGGCATGCTGGTCTATTTGACATTGGCCTAATAGAAGCGAAAATATTGACACCGAAACCCACCACCGCAATCGATGCATCACGGTCCGAAAGGGTTAAGTTTTGCGAACTCTGAACGTGAAATTTTCAAAATTTTTTCAGTGAATTCTAATAATTTCAATGCATTGTTGAAGCGTATATCGTGGTATAGTATTTACTTGTCATCTAAGTAGTTACAACTGGAGTCATGATAACTCTTAAAGGGCGGGATATTGAAAAAGAAACGTCTTACTGGAGTTAATTTATCTGTAATGTCTGTAATGTTATCAATATTGCAATATTATGTATAAGAGCTCTTTTGAAAATTGTTTAAAAAGTTCCCTAGAATAATATTATAATTAAAAACTAACTTAAATTTATTGTTATTAGTTGGTTACATTAAGTTTTAACTTATATGTCTGTTCTAAAAATTATATATTATAAATAACACACTTTATAACGTAAGTGTTTACGTTTTTAACTCTCTCAATGCAAGTAAAGGCAAAAGATACCAATTTTTTTGCTCACTTTTTCCCGTCCATATGGTTTTAAAGTTTTGTTAACTCTTTTTTAACTGCGGCTTTAAGTTGTGTTTGTTGTTATTAACGTTAGCTGTTTTTCTTCAAGACATTTTGTCTTTTAGCTTTTGGTAGTAAACCACCTTGAGTTAGTCTGTCGTGATACGCGCTTATGAGAAGTGTTTCGAGTAATACTTACGGTTGGTGGAGCATTTTGATTTTTTTTCTAATTTGGTTGCATTTAGTTGTACATTTATGGGAGACAACAGTTGGTGACAAATGAGTTTGTTTTATTTAATCACAAAAAAATAAACACAAAAGAAATTGAAAAGCAAAAGAAACGTTTTATTATTAAAACAAAAAAGAAAGGAAAAATGTGTTTGTGGATATAAATAAATAACATAAATTTGTGTGTTGTGTTTTCTTACCAAAAGGAAAAAATATATATTTTGTATTTATTAAACTTTTTCTTATTTAATTTAAATGCAAAAAGCGTATATTTACATTTTTCTTTAGCAGACGTAACACCAACGCGATTTCTATCTATACCAAAAAAAAAAAAATAAAATAAAAATATATATAAAAATAATGTATTGAATTTTGATTTAAAATTGTTGAAAATAAAATGTGAATGCATATGAAACCGTGTGTGTATGTGTAAGCTTACAGTGTTTGCACTGTGGATAGTCCATCACATGAGCTGTTGATATTTAAACAAAAACCTTTAATAAGCGTAAAACTATTTCAGTTTGTTGCTATTTAATAATAAAAATAGCTTTTACTTATCAAAAAAGTTTGACCATATGTAACGAAATATGATTTTTTGTTTAAACAATTTTGCAAACTAATAAATTTCGTTATTGCTGTTATTATTGTTGTTGCTGTTGCTGTAATCAAGTGTTGTGTAGCTTTCAATAATATTTTATAATCATCAAAATTATATTAATCAAATGCATTTTTGTATTCAAGCGTGTAATAACAAATACTTTAATATTTGCCAATATTAATAAACCCAATAAAACAGAATTAAATAAGTACAATTAATTAATTATAGTGTGTGTATGTGTGTTAAATATTTTTAGTTGTTGTACATATTTTAGAAAGGAATAATTAATGAACTAATTTAATTGCACAACCAGTGTATTATAATAACCAGCACAGTTGAAAAGTGTACAATAATACACAAATATTTAAAAAGCATAATAATTAAAAAGACAATATCTAAAATTATATGTGTTTTGAAATCTTTAAGCAGAAGTCAAAAGTAATAATAGCCATAATTATAATTAAATAAAGCTCAACTAAAGTTTGTATATAATTTTGTATTTTGGAACTTATTAAGATAATAAAACAAATTCATTGTTTTGGAATGCAAATACTATTGAGACACTGTCCGAATTCTAAACAAGTAGATAAACAACAAAAATATTTTTGGACAAACAATATAGATTTTTTCTTCCTTTTTTAATTTACTATTTATAATCGAAATATTTCGTTCAAAAGAGATATTTGCTTGAATCTTAAACTTGCTTTTAGTAAGTTAAAATAAAGCTACTTTTTAAACAATTTAAAAAATTAAATGGTATTTCTGAATATGAAAAGAATAGAGTGTGACTAAATCAGCAACTGAAAATTTATTATTGCAAGAAAATCACTAAATAGCAACTAAAATTTATAGTTTTGAATGCCAATTGCCATCCTTAAGATGGCCTTCACCTTGCAACTCAAGTGAGGCTCGACAACTACGACTAGGCTAAAAATACGTACTTTGGCTTTAATAGATTATGCACTATGACAGAATTAGACAATGACTAGAGTATAACTAGATTATGACTAGACTGTGACTAGAATATGATTAGACTATGACTAGACTATAATTAAACTATGGCTAGACCATAGATAGACTATGACTAGACCATGACTAGACTATGACTAGACTATGACTAGACTATGACTAGACTATGACTAGACTATGACTAGACTATGACTAGACTATGACAAGACTATGACTAGACTATAAGTAGTCATAATAGAAAGGAGACAGTAGGACTTGTACAGGAAATAAACCCCCGTCCTATTGAAATGCGGAATTGATATTTATATTATTACGTCCGTAAAAAAACTAGATCATGGCTAGACTTTGACTAGACAAAGACTAACTTTGACTACACTATGGCTAAACTATGAATAGACTATATTTTAATTTTTTTTTGTTTATTAATAGATTCATATAACATTTTCTCTATTTATACAAATTCATTTGATTTTAAATAAATTCAAATTCAATGATACAAATCTATAAAAGGCATAACATAATTGGTGTGAGCCCGTTTGGCATAAAGTATTAATTAATATCTAAATTGATAAATATGTTTATGAGTTTTAATATTTACAAGATATTTAAATTAATTTACAATATATGGCTGACTAGACATCAAACTCGTTTATTATCAATTAGCGATATTTTAAACATAATTCAATATATTTGTAAAACGAGTAAAAATTGCTACTCTAAGGATATTGAATAGAATATGACTACACTATATAATATGAAAATATACCGAATCCAATTTGTGAAATACATAAAATTCACATAAAATCATCCAAACTGATTAAAGGCTAACACAGTACCGGGGTGGCTCTAGAGGAGTTCTCGTGGGGCCACTAGAGGATAGCCGGCTACCAATACTTCCAACTTAAAAAACACATACATTATGACTATGCTAGACTATAAATAGCCTATCACTAGACCCTGACTGTATTACGCCAGAATATGAATGCTTTAAGGTGCTGTGGTACATATTGAACCGTCAAACGGCAGCAATTAACTAGAAAGTTTTACGCTACTGATCATATTAACAAGCAATTTTAACCATTTTAATATATTATATCATTTGTAATATATAACGTGTGTTTTAAAAAAGGCGTGGCTAAAGATATTAATACAATTTTTTTCCATGAGCATTTCGAAAAAACAATACTCTTTTCATATCTGTGTTTTAATAAACTTGCTTGGAGCAAAATTTTTTTTCATCAACTTCTTTACTTTATCATGTTAAGACAAAAATCCAATGACTTGTAAATTGATTTCGTTTACTAAACTCGAAAACCTTGCTTTTTCTAAGCATACAGTCGCAATCAATGAAATGCTGCTCTAACAGGAGGCGAAAAATTCTTTTATACTCAATCAAGTTCGTGTCTACAATCTTTTGTTTTTTAACTTGGTACACAATAAGTAATTTTAATGACAAATATATATTTTTTGCGCTTATTTAATAAACTTTACAAAGATTTTTGTTAACGTAGTTGGTACTAGTATATTCATATGAATGTTAGTTACCACAGTGTTATAAAAGAAAAAATAAAAATAAAGTATAAAAACGAATGACCTTTAAATTATTAAACGAGCTTTAACTGGCAAATAAGTGGAAAAAAACTCGAGTTAATAAAAACACGAATTAAAAATACTTAATTTAATAAGCAACAGTAACAAAATTATTTATAAATAAAAGAAAATGTTTTGAAAAAAAGTTTAGAGGTGTATTTTGTCATGACTTTTAAAATGTTGCAATATAAGTTCCAATAAGCTATGAAACTTAAGAATTAAGGAATAATTAATAAAAATACCATAAATAAGCTTTATGAAAAATCCAAAAAAAAAAAAAATAAAAAATAGTTTCCAAAAATAATTTAAATAAGTTATTTGTCAAACGCAATAAAATATTAATTAAGAAAATCATTACGACGAAATCTCATAAGTCAAAATATTTAAAACTTTTACATATTCAATTTCAGATTTTTTTCAAAAATGCAAAAGTTTAATAAAAATCTTTTAAGATATGCATGTTTTTAAATAAAACTGGTTAAATTTGATAATATATTTTTATTGTTATTTTTACTTTTTGTTGTTTAAATTTAATTCGAAAAAAAATATATAAAAATTGTTTTAAAACTTGTCTTCTGTTTATAAAATTTAAATTCTTTTATTTAAAAACCCCCAAAAAAATAATGACTTTACCGGCTTTAAAACAATCAACACCAATGCAAAAATCACATCGATACAGCAACATTAAACAAAACTTACGTTTTAGTTGTTGGTATCTTAAAATGCTTAACATGCCTACGACAGACATAATGCTGCCCATAATGCTGCTACTAATACTGCAGCTGACGATGATGAGTAGTTACGTTAACGCACAAGGTGAGTAGCTTTATACACTTGTTTGGAAAAACACAATAACTTGAAATTTATATTTTTTTCTGCTAAGAGGTCGTCTTCGTACACAGAATATTTATTTAGTAGTCATTGAAAACTTGATTTTTGAGGGAAAATCTTGTTTGTTTTTGTGCCAAATTAATTGCAGATTTTTGTGGTTCTTCTTTTTTTTAACGAAACTCATAAGAATTTATGAGAGTTTTTTAAGGAGTACCCCATATGATACGAATACATGTTAAGGTTTTAGTAAATAAATAATACCTTTAGACATAACATAAAATATTTTTTTGCAAAGTTAAGTCATCAACCTTATTTATAGTGTTTATTTTATAAAGCAAAGAAAAGAAGGAAAAATAAATATTTTTCATTATTAAATATTATATCATACTTCGGAACACCATATGAATAAATATTAAGTTAAAGGAAGAATGCCAAGTAGAATAATGATTAATTATATAAGGAGAATAATTCAGAAGATACATATCGTCGTCCCGAAGTTATCTTCACGTATGTCACAAAAAAGATAAGACCGCTTGTCCTAAAAACTCAAAACTTGATAAGTGAAACCTGACGTGTATAAACCTAGTCTATGATCTTGAACTTGTGCTCCGGAAGTAGTGCAAATTCGGATCATCTAATAACCTCGAAATCAATACTGATCCATTCTGCCAGTGTGATGAATAATACATTGTTAAAAATAGTACCTCTCTTAATAAAATAATGAGTTTATCAAAAAAAAAATCTTAAAAATTAACAAGATGTGGAAAAACTCAGATTTGAACTCAAAGCCAAACAATTAATTTCAATATAAATATTTTTTTCTATCGATAATAAAGTTTTGCCGCACGTAGAGGTTATGTTGAGCAAAAAGTATTGAAGTAAAAAAATCGTCAATGTATAAAGGATACTAATCAAAAATCGTCAGTCGTCAATTTGTCAAATTCTTTCTAAAAAATCGTCAAAATGACGTAAAATCGTCACGTTTGGCACCCCTGCTCGCAGCAGATATTCAATTTTTATTGTGCTTTGTCCATTCGATGACTTCTAAATATTTACATATTGAAGTCGTTATTTGTAGTCCGAGGTTAGAGTAGTGTGTTAAAACATTAAAGCATAAGTACCCTACGGGACATGTTGTACCCATTGTGCTGAACATACCTGTTCTATGACTGGTGAAAATAGGAATGGTACAAAAAGTTCCTGAGTCGTATCTGGTGAAAAGGGAACGTTTCACAAAACTAGAACAAAAGTGCCTACAAAATTCACTCACGGATAAAAATTGTACGTATTTTTGTATATTTTCTTTTAATATTTATGGTTATTAATGTAATCTACATTAATTAAGGATATTATAATCTGATTAAAATAATAATGCATTTGTTGATTTGGACCAAACAAATTTTTAGAAAATTATATAAATCTAAGCCAAAGTTATACCCATCGAAAAGCTAATAGGATACATATAGGGTACATTCTGCTCTAGGATACTTCTATTACCGATTTTTAAGAAACCATAACAGGTACTAAGGATAAAGGTTAGGCCTAGAAACTGTCACCGAATATCTTAATTATGTCAATTGACCCCCTCCAATGACAACACCATGCAAAAGTTACCGGTACCTCTCATATAAAGTTCCGGAACTCGAACCGGTTGCTAGTCCCTAGGAACCAATCACGTGACGTATCCTGTGACAGGTTCTTTTCCCTCTAGGGTAGTGACAAGCATATACATACTTCATATGCTCGTTACCCAATTACTTTGCCATCAAAGTTTTTACTGTACTTTTTAAATATAAAAAATTTTGAAAAAGTTGTTTTTGAATAATGACCTTGGAAAAAATACTTATAGAAAGGAAAATAATATCTAATATAATATTTTCCCGGGCAGTATTTTTTTAAAAAACACGTTTTTGTACAAATATGACAAAAGTGAATATATAAGTAAGAAAATTTTAAATTGAAATTAAAATAAATTATATTTGTTTTCCAAGAAATTCTTATTTTCCATCAATTTAAACTAACCTCTTGACATTTTCCCAAACTTAATAACGAATCTAAGCGACTACTCGAGCTACTCAAGCAAATTATACAAAAAGTGTGCCTGCGCTAGCTTCTCCTTATTGATCAAAATCTTAAAGTGTAATAATTATAAGACAAACAAAACCACAACCACCCAGACCACTAATAAGCAACACTAGTTCTTTCCACTGCCTAAAATCAAGAAAAACGTCGCTAAGGTAAACCGCTTGTTAAACTACTAGTTTTCAATACAAACGTATTATTTGTTTTTTCTAACTTGACTTGATGTCTTTTCTACTTCTTGTTTTCAGGTCTTCTTCTTTTTATTTTCTTAACTGTCAAAGTTGTTTGTTGTATATTTGTACTTTGTTGGTGTTTTTTCTTTGTTTGCTTGTTTTTCATTGTAGACTTTATGAATTTATTTAAAAACAATAGGGTTTCTATTACCTACAGCAATAAGAAGGGGTACATAAGTACAAAAGAGGTAAAGATGGACATCATCAAATAGTTTGTTAGTAAATCTTTCTGTCCATTTTGCCTTTAAAATGTTTTGATTCGACTTTTCTATGGTTGGTTTCTTATTTTTGTTGTTATTTTGTTGTTAAGAAAAAGTGGCAGGCGCTTTATTAAAGTTTACTTCACTATTTGTTTAGTTTTGTTAGCTATTTTGTTGTTGTACTTGTTTTAACATGCTTTATTTTTTTTTCAATTTTTCTGTGCTTTTAAACTTGATGTCAGTTTGTGGATTTGTATTTGTACGGAATGTTTGTTTGTAAAATGTTGTTTTTTGTTTATATTTTTCATTTCTTCAAGTTATTTATGGCACAAGTTTGCCATGAGCAAATAATTGCACAGGGCAGAAGTTCGGACATTTATTGTACTACGCAAATATTTAACATAATAATAATAGAAACTTTTTGGTACGAATGCCATTAGCTTACTGCTTTATTACTACTACAAAAGTTTAAATTATGGATTAAATTAAGCCTACAGTTTGTCCAGTGTAAACACTAGTTATTTCGATACCACCTAATTCCAAAATGGATCTTGAAGATGTGCAATCGTTTCTATATGTGGGTAGTGTCATATCATGATAAGACGGCTCGCGAGAGGATATTACAAATCGTATCAAAGAGGCAAATCAAGCATTTAGGGTACTGCAAAAAGTATGAAAATCCCCCAAATCCAGCTGAAGACCAAACCCCACCTCTTTTCATCCAACGTGCGCTCCGTCCTGTTGTGTGGCTGAGAATCCTGGAACACCACAGCTAGCGACTTGCAATCCTTGCAGGTCCTTATTAATCGACCAGTTACAAAAACTGCTCAATATATTTTTTGGGCAAATGTTATCTCAAACCGAGACCTGTGGGAAAGAGCAGGTTAAACATCAATACGTATTCAGATCATCAATCGGAAATGAAGTTGGATTGGCAATGTTTTTAGACGCACCAACGACAACGTAGCCAAGATGGCAATTGAATGGAACCCCCAAAGCAGTAGCAAAAGAGGCAGATAGCACTGGATAGATCACAATGGAAGAACTTTGTTGTGGTGCTTTATTCCACATTGGAACTACAAGAATCAATATATGAATATATTTAGAAGGAAGTTAATCTTAAGAGATTAAACTTTTAAAATGCTTTCATTAACTCTTCCTTTTAAAACAACTACCTTGGATTGGAAGCAAAATAACCTTTATATTACGTTTGTATTCAGAGATATTCAGAAAGTTTTATAAAACAAATTAATTTTTTTTAAATATTTGAACAAAATTTTGAAGGACTCGTTAAAATTTTAAACTGAAGAAAATTTTAATTTTTTATTCTTATTTGTGATAATTTCGTATGTTAAAAAAATTAGCTAAAATTTATCAAAATTAATTCATAAGTTCTGAATTTATTTACATATCAGTGGTGGCACCTATTCATATAAAATCCATTTATCTTATGCAAAAAACGAGCCCTAGAATACAAAAAAGTGATCATCAAGAACAAATATGACCTTAGGAAAAGGAAACAACATCGTTCATGGGCCTTTGATAAGTCGAGAAGAAATTATCCTGCCACCACTACATATTACACTTGGACTTATGAAACAGTTTGCAAATTTTTCTCTGGTCGAAAAGAGGCAATTCGATGAACCAAAAATTCGTAAACAACGCAAAATTCACAATGCTTTGTATTAGTTGTGTAGGAATTTTCTCCAAAATAACAAAGCAAATGAATATCCCAAAATATGAGCTTCAAAATGCATTATTTGCACAGTCATTTAGATAAATTTTTTGACAATCTTGGTGATTATAGTGGGGAGCAAGGTGATCGATTCACCAAGATATCAAAACCATGAAGGATAGATTTCAAGGCTGATGGGATTGCCATATGATGGCAGACTTCTGTTGGAGCTTACAAAGAGATTGCCCTGAAATAAAATATAATAGAAAACCCCGTATAAAACGGTTTTCTTAAGAGATTTTTTATTCTGATTTTTGGAAGTTTCTTTAAAATAAATAATAATTAAAAGGAACCTGTTAAATATGTGCTACCACTCAATATTGAATAAATTTAGGGTTTATGAAAGGATTTCTTTTTATTTGTAACATAATAAATTTGAAAGTTTTCTTCAGTTTAAAATTTTAATGCATATTTAAAAAAAATAATATTTTTGAAAAAATTAATTTGTTGATAATATATAATTTCTGAATATCTCCGAAACTAAAAGACTGTTAAAAAATTAATACTAATATAATTTAAGGGTTATTTTGTTTCCAATCCTTCTGTGTTTTTTTTTCAGTTTAATCAAAGAACTTGTTCTCGAGTAAATTCAAATTATGTGATGAGATACAAAGTCAATTGAAAAACGTAATTTATAGTCATTGATGCGCAGTGTGAAATGTATAAAAATTTCCTATAAAACCTTAGACCTTACCTAAAAATTTCATTTTGTTGGCCTGTGTTATACTTAAAACGAAAAAATTATTTAATAATGATACTTTTCAAAAGGTATTTTTCAGGTGCCTTTTAAAAAATGTCTTTATTAAAAATTACTTAAAACAGATTTTCTCAGGTGGTCGTTCTTCAACATGTATTATTTCAAAGGGGGTCTTTTCTAAAAATCCTTTTTTGAATTAATTTTTGAAAAATATAAACTATTTGAAATATAAGTTAAGGGTGTTTAAAATCCTGATAGAACCTTGTATTAATTTTTCTCAATAATGTGCAGACATATTTCGCCAATAAACCGCCAAACCTTGTATTCCCAGAGTTCAATAGCCTTTGGCTTATCCGCCAGACAAATTAATTGGCATACAGGTACCTAGGAAAAAAATATTCTAATGGAATTAGATAATGCCCACCACTATTTTCTATTTGTTATTAAAAAAAATTGTAAGCGTTTGTCTAATGTGAATCTATTCATTATAAAATAGCAACCCAAATTAACGATACACCCGTTTACACTTCTCACACAAAGTCAATTCAAAGTTTTATCGGTTTAAAAAAAGCCCTTATCTATTTTTTGTAGTAACTTTTGAATATCATAAATTTTTTTTCTTGAAAGTTTTAATTTTTATATGAAATATTTTTTATATAGTATTTTTTTAAATGTTTAATGCTTAAAGGTACTTTTTTAAATGTAATTTGTTTTAAATTTTCTTTTCCCAAAAACTACTTTTAACGAATTTTTCATCAAAAGTTAAGATTTCTTAAGTTATATTTTTCAATAGGTAATTTTTTCGATCTGCGATTTTTTCCATGTTGACTTTTTTATTTCAAAATGTACTTGTTCCAAAAATATTATTATATAGTTTTTAAAAATTTCCTCTTTAGAAGAAGAGGATTATAGAAAATAGTTGTCAAAAAACTTCTGTGTGTGTGTTTAAAAATACTGATTTTTTTCTTTTGTGTCGTGTTGTAGACCTTTAGTAATTTACGAGTTAGGAAATTAATTGGTCGACTTGATATCTGTCTCTTTTGTTTAATAAATAAAACAAAAATAAGAACTCGGTCACCTTCAGGGAATTAATATCTTGTTTTAATATGTCGCATTGTTGTCAATTATTAATACTTGAAAACTTTGTTTGTCGACAAATTATTAATAAATTTCATTCAATTTAATTATTATTAAAAAAAGTAAATTTAAAAGTTAATTTTAAAAATTAAGCAGTTTTTGAATAAAGTACTTTTCGCAAAGCCATAGATTGAAAAAGCACTAATTAAATAAATACCCTTGGAAAAAATTTTGTTTGCAAAATATGCCGCTAAAAGGTACTTTTTAAAATATTTTTTAAAGATGCGCTTGAAAAAACTACAAAAAACTAAAAAGACTAACTTTTGAATCGAAGTTACTTTAAGAGAAATCGTTTAAGAAAATGCTTTTTTAGAACCTTGTAATTGCTGTTCTTATATTGAAATATTGCACTTTGACTTTGAGAAAACCGTTTGTATTTTTTCATAGGTATTTTTTTAAATTTGTTTTTTCTAGAAAAATCATTTTTTTTTCAAATAATATACTTTTCATAAAAGTATTTTTTTAAGTACTTAAAAAAATGAGTTTTGCTAATAATTTTATTTTCGAAAGGCACTTTTTCAAATGCGATTATTTTCAAAATCCACATTTTTAATGATACTTTCTTGAAACTTGAGTTATAAAAAGTACTTTTATAATGTACTTTTTTGTTAAAAAAGCTACTGTTTTCTAAAGTTAGTTTTTATAATGTACTTATTTTAAAAGGGTTTTTTATGAGGATACTTGTTTAAAGGAACTTTTTTTGAAACGTACCTTTCTTTGAAAGACACTTTCTTTTAAATGTGCTCTTTTGAAAAGATTTTTTCAAAGCTGCATTTTGAAAGGTCAAATTTATTCAAAAGTTATCTCCAATGTAGTAGATTTTTCAATAGTTAATTTTTTTATACGATATATTTTCTAAATGTCAACTTTTGTAAGATACTCTTTTTAAAGATATTTTTCCAAAAGCATGTAAAACGAACTAGAAACTTTTTTCAATAGTTGCGTTGTTTTGAAAGATTCATTTTCAAAACATAACTACGTTGCAGATTGCCCGTTTTCAAGTAACTACTTTCTGAAACTACAAATGCTTAAACAAAATTAGTATTTTGTGGTTTTCTATATTACACTAAAGTTGAATGTTAAAAAATGTGTTTTTCGACAATTATTTATTAATATTTTTTATTTGAAATTTAAAAACAAACACAACATTTAATAGATATTTATATTTAAAACAAAAAACTTTCTATTTTGCCAGCTTTTCACTTGACATTGTTTGACTCTATTATTAAATATCTAAGTGTAGTATTTTCAATGCCATGTCTTTGCAACTTAAACAGAAAGAGTTTCTTCTTTTTAAAACCCCAGTAAATGAGAAAAGCGCATTGTCTAGGTGGCAGGAAAAATTTACAAAAAATTAATTTATATGAAAAAAAAACACAAGCACAAACAAAAAATAATAATGAATTTTATTTATAATTTTCACACTGATGCTCATGAAAGACTTAATGGCTGAGTACATTTTAGTTAAAATTTTTAGTTGCGAATTGACGAAAACATGCCAGCCTACAACTTTTGTAAACAAAAGGAGGCCTCATGCTCAAAATAAATAAAAGAAACTTAAAGTTTTTTTGTAAATCTAGCTCTCAGCTGTAATGGCCCGTAAGCAATTAAGTTTTAAGCAAATTAATTAGAGCATATTTAAATAAATCTTTACTTAAATTGAATTTTAACAAAAAGTTTCCTTTAATTTGATTTAATTTATAAAAGTCCATAGCAGGTGTTTAAACTTATGTAAGCTTAGATTGTCTGAAAAACAAAAACATAAATCCAACAAGCTACTTTTATTACATATTGTTGTGATAATAGTTTTTTTTTCGTTCAGATCAGCAAATCAATAGTGTTACAGTTTTTTGCAATATTTCTTAGCTTTTCTTAAAAATCTTTTAAAACACGACTTTGCACGAGTTTGAAATACATAAAAAATACTCGCAATAACCAACAAAAACATTAACTAGTTAAACAAAGTTAAGAAAAAAAAACTAGAAAAACTTGTTGGAAAATTTGTTTATTTACAATTTTTATTACAAATCCACTAGATATCTACTTGTACTTGTAAACTGCATTTCAAAGATACATACAAATTAAAAGTACTCGCACTCGCACTCGAACTCGTTACTACAACTTGATATTTACTTTTTAAAATCTAACTCTATGTTATGCTCTAGAAAAAACATATTAGTATGACAGCAAAAAAGGTACTTTGAAAAATCTAAAAAAAAATCTTTAAATTACTCGTATACAAGTTTCATTGGCTGTTTGTAGCAATATATGAGGCTGTTAAGTTTAATTTACTTTTGTTTTTGAACCATTATTGTTATTTTTAGGAGTTTTAGGAAAAATCTGCTTTATCTTTATCTGCTGTTTGTTTGTTAATGGACATAACAAGTTTTCTATGAAATAATTGTTTCATATGAGAGAATAAAAATATGCAATGAATTCAATATTGGCTTGATAAAATCAAAAGACTTAAGATACAAAAGCTTTGATGTTAAGCCAATCCAGAAGTGACGAAAAGCAAAAGTTCGTTCAGATTTCGAATTAAATTATTTCATTTATATTTATGCGTAATTAGTTGAACTGTTTTGGTGTTAGCTTGAAATGGTTTGTTTGCCTAGAATTCAAAACTGACTTTATCTATTTCTTTTTATTAAGAAATATTTGATAACTTTAAATTATTTTTATGGTCATATCACAACTTGCCGTTAGTTAAAGGCATGATTTTGTCGGACCGATAAATGGTTTTACATTATAAAACTTTCATTTATTATTTTTTTTTATCCATTAAATATTTTTATTATTAATAATGATAACAATAGAGTATTAAAATTTTAATAATGCAAAGCTATTTATCGGGCATACAAAATCCTAACTTTAACTAACGGCGGGTTGTAATAATGGCCCTTAATCATCATCTTTACTTGATTTTACTACTTATCACTAGTGACTGGGAAAGTCAACTATTTAGAATTATCCAAACGAGTTTCACACTTTTGAACAAACAAGGAAAAAAAGGTGTTTCATCAATTTGGCTTAACACAATTAATCTTTCATTTAATTAATAATTGAGCATTTTCACCCCTACATTCATTGTGAATGTATAATTTTTAACTTCTGAATTCGCCGACTTTGTTCGCCTCACATTTCCTTTGACTTTTAGTCATTCATTTCGCTTCTTAACATGAGAGAGAGAGAGAGAGAGAGAGCGAGACAGAGAAAGATAGAGAAGACTTCCTTCGGCTAGTGCAACTATTTGGCATATTCTTTGCAAAAGTATACATACTTTACTTTAATTAGTATTCTAGATCCAGTTTATATGCTTTAGCAACAGTGAAATGCGCATACGAACTTGCTCCGTTGACACCTTCATAATTAATTTCAAATTATTTTTAAATAATATTTGGAACAATTAAAATTGCAAATAGAACACTAATTAAAGAAATTTAAGAAATTCCCATAAAAGTACCGCATACATAATTTACTTTATATGTACCATTTATTAAACAAACAGACATATTGCATTTGGAAAAAATTGTGTTCCTTGTTTTATTATAAGCCGTGAACCAGGTATCTCTTCCTGGCCCTTATTAAAGTGTGTCCATGAATCAGAAAGGCAACTTAAATGATTTCTTTATACAGAAATTCCCTTTATCACCCTGAAGCATACAACTTCGTGTGTTTCCCCGTTTTCCCTACGACTAAATCAATCGCATAAGAATCGCTCATATTCTTAGACGCTGTTCAGTGAACATCACATGTCGCTTAGAATTAGAATAATTAGAATACCAAAATTACTTCTATTCATTTTTACAAATTAACGGTTAGTACGAAATTTCTGTCTCTAATAATTAAAAATCTTCCCATATTACTTTCTCAAAAAAAAGGTATTCAAAGTTATCATTCTTATTTTTTCTTAATAAAAAAGAAATTGGTGAAGTCAGATTTGAGGTTGAGCCAAATTATTAATACCTTACAACATAAATTATTTGAAATTAAAATATAAAAAGGAAACTAAATTAATAAATTAAATTAATAAATGATAATAATTAATAAATTAATTTTTTTAACTGCACATAAGTTCATTTTAATCAAGATATCTTAACTATGCATTTCACTTCGACAGCTGATCGGTCTTTAATCGTTAAATTTTTAATAAAAAAAAATTGTATGTACTGTGAGAAAGTTTTATATAATTGAAAAACAAAAATAAAGGAAAATGGGAAAAATTATTGAAATAATTTGATTGGTGTTTGAATTGATAATTTAGGAGGAATAGCAAATGCAAAATACGTGTTATCTTTGTTGATGCAGAAACATGCGTATATGCATTAATATATTTTGGCTTTAATTTAATTTTTCAATTAAATTGCATTATTTACAAAAAAAAGTCTGAACTAGGTAACAATTGAAAAGTCATAGGAAAATTGTAGTGCACGGGGGGTCGAACTGATTTTATGATGTTTCAAGACCAACCACTATCTCATCATTCGAGTTCTAGTACTTGCTTGTGTTTTCTTTGGTATCTATCACGGTAGTAATAACCTAATTACTTAATATGCAGCCTTAATTCAATTCAAATGCTGTTACAAACAGTTATGCCAGCTTAGCCTTTTTTCGTCTTTTAGCCTCGAAATTTACGTTTTAGCTTCGTGGCTTTTTTTAGAATTTTTTTTTTATTTTAAATTTTGCATCAAAAAGGCAAAATGAACTAATTTTGAATCAACACTGGAGTTCGGGGCAGAGGTGTCACAATTTAAGAATGCGCTGCAAAAAAAGCATTTCTAGATTTGGTTAATCTAGTATTAAGATATATATATGATCTTCCAATAAGAGTTTGATATGTAAAAAAGTGAAATTATGTACCTCCATATTGCACATTTGCTGCTGAATATCCTCGATAACTTGAAAAACATATCTTTAGCCGCAAATAATAAGAGGTCTGAAGGTTTAAATCACAAGGTTAAAAACTTTTTTGTACCGTGATAGCAATTAAAACTATAGACAGAAATTGGTGATTTAATAATATTATTGGACTCCAGTTTGGGGAAATTATGATGCATGTTATATGCATAAATATATGAATAAATATTTAGATAATGATGCAGTATTTATTATATCTTGATTAAATACAAATATTCTGTTATATTTTTGTTCCAATACTGAATTGAAGTCAAAAGAAATACCTGATTTTTATGTTATATATTGACTTGTATGAAATTAAAAATATGTAGACTTCTATTTTCTTTGTACTTGAAGTGCATTTTTTCATAACTTGAATTATGAATACAAATTTTGTGGTTCCTTTTAGCTTTTATTTTTGGGTGATTTATCTTTTTCTGGCCTTTTAAAAAAAGATAAATTAGCCTCTATTTCCTCCAGCTCCTGGCAACAGTGGGTACAAGTAGGAAAGTTTTTTCGAAATTAATTCCCACGAGTTTTTGAAACTTTTCCATTTTGTTAAACATTTTCTTTTTGTTAGGTGTCATGTGTGTTTTCAAGTACCTGTCACTGTTTAGGTTGCTCGGTTGAATGTAATATCAAATTTTTTAATGTGGTAGGTATTATAAATTGATTTAACGCAAACAAAACTTCACCACTATCAATATTACAATTTTACCAACACTAATTAACGTGAAATTAACCCATTGTTACACGTTGATTTTATTATATGTACCATTTTATTTCTATTTTTTTTTTGTTTTACTTAAGACAAACTTTTTGGTTTGATTAATACTAAAGTACGTTTGTTTTGTTTTTTTTGACACCTAGTTAAATTTTTGATTTATTTGATCAGCTTTTTTGACAAAGTACCGCAAAGATTGCAAGGCTCAAGCCAGCAGCTATTTGTGATTATTTTTCGAACTAAATTGGTTGTTAATAGCTGTAATCCAAGGTGATTATTGTTTTGGCTAAAGTTCGTAACTTTTTTGTAGTCAGAAAATTAATCACATTCAAAATCAAATAAAGATCTACTAATTAAGTGATTGCTATATATTTTGCAAAATATCCCACTGTTCCTTGTTTAACTTATTGAAATCATGACAGTATTAAGGATTAAATTTCTTGTTTATTTTGTTCATATTTCCCTTCCCTCATTTGCAATTTCAATTTATTTGGTCAGACAGTATTTAACACAAGTTTGAGTGTTACTTGTTAAGTAAATATAAAGCAGGTTTTATTTATCCCACTACAGTTTCATTTGCCTGTTTTTTTTAAATATATTTTAAAACATTTATATTTACCGTATTTTTATTACAATTAATCATATGTATGTAAGTTGGTCAACAGGTTTCATTCATGTTATGACGATTATTAAAACAAAAGAGAAAAATAAAATTTTGTTTTCTGTTTGACATGCTTGTGTGATCTGCTGATGATTGCATATTCGTTTTGTGTGTATATGGTGCAGTATTGAGTTGCTGGACGCCTGTTTTTATTGCTTTGAAGGTAAAGTAATATTTACAAGCTGAAAGATTTATATCTCAAGCTTGACATTCGAATCCCACCAGACTCCATCGGAGAATGAAATTTCTTTTTTTATGATTGAAATAGACAGAAGGAGGTAATTTGACTGGGGAATCCTGAACATGTTTGGGGTGCTGCAATACAGTTCATCTGCACCTGAGTCCTCCTCTTGGGCAGACTTTGTTCAAATATCTTTACAGTCTAAGCCAACATTCAATGACAAAAGAATAAGCTACTTGCAATTTTGTTTACATCTAGCATATCTTAGTTGTAAATAGCGATGCAAACATCATAAATATCAATATTTCGGTGGACCATACCTCGCTGATATAACGGCCGTTAAAAGTAAAAAAAAATACCGACATTGTTCATTGCAATGCTAATTAATAAGGTCAGTGCGTTAGAACAGATGATCAATTGCACATCTATTTTTTTCAAACTTCATATGAAAACAAAACAAAACAATTAATAAATGGGAAAATCCTGCGTAACGAACCTTATATTCGTACGCGTTTTCACATTAATATATACAAACTTATGCATGTAGCTTAGTGGCACATAAGTACACTTTTGAATGGCATAAAAAATAATTTTTTGCAGTTATATGTTGCGAAATAATTGATCACAAAGTTTTGTGACGCACGCTACAGAAAACAGAAGTAGCTTTAAAAGATTTTTTTTAGCAAATTTTGCATAATAACGCACACAAAATATAGTTTCCAAATAAAAGATGAATATAAGAGGATTCTAAAATAACTTATTTGCAGCCAAAAAATGTTGTCGTTTTTTATTAAAGACGTGAACCCTTTGTGATGCACGTTACATATTTTCTATTCGGTTTTCTATTCTGAAATTTCAGAAGGGAATTCAATGTATAAAAATATGGCTTTCGATCGGACCATCTTCACTAACACTAAAGTAATGATATGAATACCTAAAAATTTTTCTTTTCTGGTATGTAACTAGAAGATCTGAGGTAGGGTACGATTTGATAATAATTTGTGCATTAATGATCGTCGAAATACATTTATTTAAAAAAAGAGAAAAAATAAGTTGTATAAATTTCAAAAAGTTTTGGTTGATGGATGGTTTTTGGGACTTGCACATATGGTGTTTTTTGACAATGAAAAGAGATGCTATTGAGATTTGGGAGGAAATGACATCTCCGTATCCCAAGCTTTCAAAGATTGTAATGCTATATATACACATTCATGTAACATCTCTAAGAACCAAAGGTTTTTTTTTGATAGCTGGGACAACCATCACTCAGAACAGAAATAGACTTCTGGCGCGTACGTCATCAAAGCTTATTTTCTTTAACTCTATTTGAAAATTACTAGATTGTAATTAAAACAAATAAAATTTTGATAAATAAATCTTGAATATCAAATATTAATATACATATATATTTTGTTATGCTTAAATACATCTAATTTACAGCCACGTATTTACCGATATATTATACGTTTCTTAAACATTGTAAAATGTTTCCGACTACATATTAAATTAATTAATAATGAGAAATTTAAAGCATGGGAAAAACTTCGATGCATCGCTTCTATTAACGATGTTTTTCTTAAATAGATATTCTTTGGATCGATATTTTCAAAAATCGATGTTTTTAAGAACGATGCTGCATCCCTAGTTGTGAACGAAATTTGTACACTCTCTCCCATTATCATAATCTAATCATGAAAAAATTAAAACAATTTCATTCTGCGATAGAGTCTGTTGGGACTCAAGCCTCAAGCCCCAAACTTACATGATCATGTATTAGTTATAATTGTGTAATCAAAGAGCCACATCGGCCAAGGTCTTTAATTCTTGGATGGGATATTTTGTTACTAAGTTGAATAGTTTGCATAAAAGTTGACTAACTTAAAACTATGGGCGTGGCAGCTTATAAAGTACGAATTTATAAAAATTTCAGTATGAAATGGCCCACAGAAACTCTGTAACAAAACTTGGCAACCCCATAGTGTATGGACGTGTAAGGGCCGATGCAAATACAATCCGTCGTACGTTATACGTTGCTTTTTTCAACTGACAACTAAGTTGTCACATTTCGTACGTCTCCTCCAACGCAAACTACTAAAGTATTGCAACTTTTAACTTTTAACGTACGTTGACTACTTTGACAACTATCACTTTATTTTTTTGCTTCTTTTTCATTTAGATTTTTGTGTTGTGTGTTGACAAAACTAAATAAAATAGAATTAAATAAAAATTACAATTTAAAGAAACTCAAGAATATCCTCGAATTCCATTGAAAATTTTAACTTTAATTAAAAAAGCAACGTATAACGTACGACGGATTCTATGTGTCTCGGCCTTTAGATCTTATTTTTTAAAAGTACTTCACAGTATAAAAATGAATTTTAAAAATATTTTTATAATTAACGCTTTTCTTTATTTTAAATTTAAAATACTTTTGTGTCTGTGTGAATATTTATATCTTATTTTTTATTTGCCGGCTTGAAGAACAGATCTGATACAAGGCAGCGTTCCCATTTTTAATTGTTTTTATATTTGGTATTTTAGATAAAATCTGTTTCTTTTATAACTAATAAAACATTTTTTATATCACATTTTATGATCTTTTATTTGCTATCAGAGCCTAAACCTTGAATTCACACAACACGAGCTCACACATTTCACATTATAATGTTCACAATATTAACATATATTTTAATGAATTTTTGTTTTCATATTAGTCATATTGTCTAAGAGTACTCTTGTACTTGCGGTTGGTATTATTAACAAAAACAAAAAAAAAAAATACAATAATAATAAAATTAAAATATTCAAACCGGAAATTTTTCAAAATGTATTTTTTATTCTCTTTAACAAAATTAAATTAAACTTGTCTGCATTACTAGCAAAGTAGTTGCCGCAAAAACATAAAAACATGAAAATGAAAGTGAATGAAAGTAATATTAAAACATTGTATCTTTCTTTCATACATTTCGATTTCATTTTCAAAGACAAGCAATAAAAATGAACTCTTTGTTTGTTGATTGTTAAACAAAGTTTTTGTTAACATTGAAATACTCGTCATATAAACATCGTATATGTAGCCGGCCGTTCATTTTATATAAAACAGTTGACTATTATACTGGCTGTTTAATGTTACTGTTGTAACTACTTTAAACGAATGTGTTGAAAAATGTTTATAAAAAATAAACGTATTTATTTTTGTTTTCACTAAAGAAATTATAGCACGTGAGGTTAATGTCCACACTTGTTTAAAGTGTTCCACTGTGTATTTTTTTGGTTTTAAAAAATTCAAATTTTTTAAATCAACAATGTTGTAAATAAAAAGTGATTTTTTATGTTATTTTTGCTTGTTACATTTTTTTCGAAACAATAATACTGATTTACTTTATTTTTTTTGCGACTGAATTTATAGTGTGGTGACCAAGTGTGACGACTCTTTAAGGTAATTTTTTTTGGCTTAAGATGCAAAAGTTTTACTTTGAAAGACAATGTGAAAAATAAAGAGACCCTGTTAGCTATTTTTGCCATTTGTCATAAGAATTTAGCTAAAACTTAATTATGGAAGTACATATTTATGAGTTGCATCTTAAGGCAAAGTTGGGAATATGCAGTATACTGATAGCAAATAGTTTTGAAATGCAGCAGTATTATGGCATCAAAACAAAAGATTTAGGTAGCCAATTTGCTTGTAAAAGTAGATAAATAATCAACTCCAAAAAACAAAACAAAAATTGTAATTTGAAAATCGTTCTACTATTGAAGAATATATCGGCGAACCTAAATAAGAACTTAAACAGAAAAAAGTTAGAAAAATCTGAAATTTTTTTTTTTAAATTATAAGAAAAGCCACACACACGAAGTACAGATAACTGAGAAGAGTCTAGAAAAATTTATTTAAATTAAAAGAAACTGTCTAAAATCCCTTACATATCGTCGTCCCAAAGCTACCTTCACGTTTATCACAGAATCAAAAAAAATAAACAATTTTTGTTACGGAAGTAGTATAAATTGGGATCATCAAAAAATTTTTTTTATATAATGTTGAAAGTTTAGACTCAATTTTCCAAAAGAATATTTTTTGGAGTTACGTGAAGATATCTTCGGGCTGACGTGAGGCGTGATATAAAACCCTTTAATAATTAAAAAAATGTGCAATGTCTTCGTAATCGATTTAAATTTCTTTCAGCTTAGATGTGCAAATTTCAAGTACATATCCCTTCTTTATTGCAACATAGTCATATCTCAAAAAAACTCGTTCTTCAGAAAACGAATTTAAAATTTTCAAACTACACACACCTCAATGGAAAAACACAAAAATTGTCTCCCCTCAAGAGGTGAGTAAACAACATATTTTTATGAATTTTTTTATATAAGATGAAGAACGTTACGAAGAATAATTCTGCATTATTAACTCAAAAAACCATTTTTTGAGATATGACTACGTTACAATAAAGGAGCGATAAGAAGTAAAACAATTTTGTGAATCACATAGTCAACGACATGTCATTGAGAAAAAAATAATATAAAGTTTAAACTTTATTATGACTCTTCGTTATGCCGGAATTCGAATAAGAAATAAAATTATACGTTTCCAGCTTATAAAAAAACATTTACTTTAACTGCTAAAAACTAAAACTTTCGCAAAAATATTTCATTAAATAAACTTGTTTCTTTTATTATGGATTAATGTTAACGTTTGCTTTATAATTTTTAAAACGTAATAATATCTCCCTCATTATTAGCATAATATATAAAAATGTTTTTGTCTTAAAAGTGACATTTTTGTTGTTCCTTATAAATATTTTATTATGTTTTTTTTTATATTAACTATGATGCAATCTTTGAAAAAAATATATAGTTTTATTGATACATTAACTAAAAAAACGAGAAGAAAGAGAAAAAGAAATAAATTTAAATATTTATACAACTTTCTTGGATATAATCATGATTATATTAGCATGCATCTTTTGTTTAAATATTTTGTTTCACTTAGTAACATCAGAGTGCTAATTAAGTGTTAGATAATGACGAAAAAAAACTTCAAATAGCAATTATATTTTAAACTTTTTATTAGAGCTATTAACGGAAAATTTAAATCAGTAAAAATGTTGCAAAATCAATAAACATCTTCGACATATTTTTCTTAAGTCTATTATAATGAATAGTCTGTTAGAGAAATGCATTTTAATTCGTTGATGGTATTATTTGCTTTAAATGATTTATTTTTAGGTTTTTTCACGCCTGAACTTTTAATTAAATATAATTATAATTAATCGATTTTTCAGCAGGGGCTTAACAAAAACTTGAAATTTAATCAACGATTTTTTGTTTTCACTTAATTAATTCTCGATATTTTGACCTGTGCTTAGTGTTGAAATCAAGTTATTGAACTTTTTTGTTAAGGATTTTTATGCTTGATTTTATTTTAAACAAGTTTGCTTTTAATGTTTTTATATTGAAAAAAAAAGAGAAACAAGTCAGACTATTATATTAGCTGTTGATATTGGTTTTACGCTTCACTATCGCAAAAATAAGAATTTTTTAACTTTAAATATTTATTTTTTATGAACATTCTTTGGAACAAGATTTCAACGAGTTTTTATTATGCTGTCACTTCATTAACGCTGTATATTTTTGTTTGCTTAACACCAATGTGACTAGCTCACGTATGGTCAAGAGAATTCAACCCGCATAAAGATAATTAAACAACCGTCATGAAAAAAAATTTGTTCCACTACACGTTCGTTGTTGAAATATACGAAAAGTGTCCTTTCCCCTACATCACCTACTCTGCTAGGGCCAGTTCTTATCACTTCGTAAATGATCCCTTTATCTTTTCTCAATAGTCCGCCGAATAGATACCATCACTTATATTTTTTTTCAAAGACCCACTGTGCATAAGTCCTGAAATTTTGTGAAGTTATAAAATTTGATTAGTTAATTAATTTTTATTTTTTAATATTTATATTATTCTTTAAATTAATTGAATTTTTTTAAATTTATTTATTATATCATTTATCAATTGAGTCTATAAACTCAAGTTTTGTTTTCTTGGAAAGCAAATGAAGTTCAGAAATCGAAAAGAATGTTTATGCACTTGTATTATTAAAAATAAAATATATTTTCAAATTTAATGAACTAAAAAAATAATATCTAAGCACTCAACCTTTAGAAGAAAATGCTTATTAATTGTTTCTAAAATAGAAAAACGTTTTATATACAAAAATTAATGAATGATAACACGTTTTTCTACTACGGGTACCATAAAGCACGATTGCAGTTAAAATAAACAGCATTTTTAAATTAACAAAAATGTTTAATATATTAGAACAAACACCTAATAGACATACGTTTTACATATGTATGTAACTATGATATTGATATTTTACATATTGACATTTTTAAATTTCATAGCAAATCTATTCATAAAACTCAGCACATTTCTTTGGCAAATAGGCTGCCATTGCAAGCAGATCCTTCCGTTTTTCTTCACAGCTTATTGCAATCAATTGATCCCTAAGTACCAGGCAAAGTATATTTCTCCAAGTTTTTTTTTGCTTAAAGAACAAACCATGTTTCTGCAAGGTTATGATTTTTGCGCATTCTCAACGTATTTGGATCATCCATTGAAATTTGAAGCCAGTGTGGCTCTTTTATTTTGCACATTGAGTTTTTAAAAATATTTTTGATGAGATCACTGAAGTTCTTAAAATTATCTGTGCCAATTTTATATACATGGAATGGATTTGATGATCTGGCAGATGAGCCTTTTTTCTTGTCTTTTAGCCTTGAAATTTACGTTTTAGCTTTTTAGCATTAGGATATCGTAATCTAGATGGTTCAATGAATCCACATGTGCAGTCTCTAGATCAATCTGGCCCCAATACGATCAGACTAAGTCTGCCATTCCACTGGGATATCTCGTCAGAGCACTATTTCATAGGTTCCAATGCAAGAACATTGAATCTCTCCTTCAACGACTTCTGCAAAAGTAGTCAAAATGAGGAAGGAGGAAGAAACTGTCAAGCACCTGCTCAGTCAATGTCCAGCGCTGTCCTATCACAGCGCCATGTACCTAGGTAACACGACATTACTGGAACTCGCAGACTTTACGGAGTGCTTACTGAAAAGAATAAACCATTCCATTCGTAAATCGGGTTGGTTCAACACCGACCATAATTTATAACTGTCCAAATCAAGTATCATAAAGGGAGCTATTTTCTGGGCCCTACTGGGCGGGTTGCTTGCACTTGGCATCCTGTGCAACCTAACTTAACTTAGCATGCAAGCTGTACAGTTTAAAATAGAAACTTTCCCTGTAACGTATAGTGGGATTTATTTGCCAAACGTTAAAAAAAAGATTTTGCAAAAATGTGTTGTATGCAGTTGGTCAGTGGCTTAAATAAGGTATTACGTAGCTTTTTGCAATGCAATTTATCTTTTAAATTAAATTATTTAATTAACAAATATATATTTTGGAACATGTGATTTTTAAGAAAAAAATTAATCATTCCGACAGCGCAAATAAAACAGAACAACATGCAGTTTTTGGAAACCTTCAGCACTCATGTTCCACAATTTAAGTGAGGTCGGTGAAATGTGCTAAGAATTAATAATGTGGTCTAAGTTAAAATACAAGAATAAAGTAGCTATTTTGCACCGAATTATTTATACACTAGTTAAATATAGATTTTCCTATATTATCCAAAATTAACCATTAAATGTTAGGTGTTATTTCAGCATCATATGCAATTCATTTAATTTTAAATTTATTTAAATGTAAACCATTAAATAACTTTAAAGACTTTCGGTAAATATGTAAACATGTGCTTTATGAAATTTGAAATTAATTTTGAAGTCTTGCGTAAGGTTTTTTTTATAGAAAAAACAACAGCATATACAAATATGTGGAAAATCGTGAAAGTCGAAGTATATAAATTTTTTTAATAGCACATTTCTTGAAATATATTTTTTATTTAAATTTTTACAACTAATCTATGCAACCAGTTTTAAAATAAATCAACATCATCAACTGTTTTAACAGAAACCTATGTGTTTTCATACCTGTTTATATCTTAAATTTATTTCTGTCTTAATTATCATCATATTACAAAATATTATGCACGTGCTTTGTTAAACCTTTAAAAAATATTTCAAGTTTGAAGTAAATTAAATAATAGTGCCAAAACATCAATCTATTATGTCATTAGTTTTGGCCATAAAGTAAATATTTTTGGTTGAGAAAGTCATTAGGTTGTGAAATTTCTATAAATAAAAGAAAAGGAAGTCGCAAAGAAATTAAATTGTCATTTTGGTCAAAATAAAAAACTAATTAAAAGCAATTTAATTGTAAAAATATAAAAAAAATATAGAAAAAATGTAAAAACAATATAGTACTCGTAGAAAACATAACAATTGTTTTAAAATCTAGAAAAAGTTTTGGATATATTTGTTTAAGTTTTATTAAGTATTCTTAATAGGGAAATGTTCCCTTAAACAAAGGAAAGATTAAAAGAGGCTATTTCAGTCAGTACAAGCAAAATATGTGATCTTCCAAATAGTTCAAATCAAAAGACTTAAATAACAAACTTCAAAATCTTGGTTAAAAATTTGTGAGAAAAATAAGTGTTAAATCATGGTAGAATAATACAGGTAGTAGCAAAACGGTAACGGATTTTTTTTTGGGTTCGCAGCTGTCAAAATTTTATTATGTACTAAAAAACATTTGTTTCAAATGCAAATAAGAAAAGGAAAAGAAACAAAATTCTTTATAGAACATAAAATGCAACCAAACACACATGTAAATATACAATTTTTTGCCATTTTTCTTTTGTGATTTTTGACAGCTTCCAACCTAAAAGCAGTGTTGTTTACATTTATACAATTTACAACTCATACAATTCTTCAATACGCAACCTATTGTATGAGTTATACATATATGTACGAGTATATCGTTGGCTTAATATAGAAAGTACGCATCTCGATTTTTTTACTAAGCGCCGTTTTTAATCTTTTGTGATATTACAATTCCAAATAGACAAGGAAAGGTTAGAATCGTAATTTAAAAAAAATCTAGATACGTCCTTTCTATATTAAGCCAACGATATGCTGTTGGTGCATTCGCATAGTCTGTGCTTAGATGCATCGTGTCTTATTGACATGATTCTTACTTTTTCTTCTTTGAACTTTCATTGCAAATACCTTCAGGCTTAAGATTACGAGTGTGCAAACGCAGACTTAGAAACATATTTATATGGAAATTCAACAACATTTATACAAGTTAAAAATCATACAAAAGTTACAACTCATACATTAAGTTGTGATTGGAACAAATATGTTGTGAATTGATAAATGATTTTTAAGCAGTTCTTCTAGATATTATCAAGATTTATTATTTATTTTTATAAGTTTTATGTGTTAGTAGTCTTGATTTTAAATTAGAAATCTTGAGTTATATTCTCAATTTCATTTCAGTTATTTTTTTTTCTACATTCAAATTTGTGCCATTTTAGTTCACGGCTTGTCACAGTTTCACATTTGCATAGAAAAAATGTAGCAATTCAAGTCAATTGCAGAACCACTCCTTAAAAATAAAGACAATTTAACTTAACTTTTAGAAAACAGGATTATGCTTGATTAAGTTTGCAGGGAAAAAGTAATTGTTTTTTTATATAAAAGGCTTTCAATATCTATTAAGAGTTATTGTTAAAAAACGATTATATGAACTTAAAGTCAAACATATATAAGGGACGGTATAAGTAAGTTCTATATTTGCAGCTTTTTAAAGTTATGATAACATGGAAATTCAGTTGTCCTTTTTCAGAAATGAAAGATACGTTCTTGTCCACTAGCTATCCAAAACAATCTCCTTCGAAACCTTCGGAAATTGTTGTCGGCAGGGAGTAGGCAAAAGCTTATATAGGGGAATAGAATTTCCCTCTGGTAAATGAAAAGCAAATTAATGTTTACACATTCACTTGCCCTTACCCCTTATAAATTTAATCGACAATTTAGCCTCATAAACTTGCGCTACTTAAACCTGCAACAGATTTCTGCCCTAAATATTTGGTTTAAAAACTTGAATTTATTTCTACACGTAAAAATTGTCATGTGTATCAAATTGTTTTTCTATTCACACAAATTTATTTATTTTTGTAAAATATAACAAGCGAAATAATTCAAAATTAATTACCAAGCACAAGAGAACGAAATGCCAAAAACTCTGTGACCAACCAACTGTTTTTATTAAAAAAGCAAAAAGCAGTACAAGCCTTTAATTTTGATCTTTGTGTATCAGCTTAAGGCGTATTAAACAAATGAATTTATTTGTACAACAATACAAGAACAACAGGCTTTTTATGTGTCGGTTCTGTCAAAAACATCTACAGAAAACATGTACAGAAAAATATCAAATACAAAATTAAAAAGCATCTCTGGCAATGATGTCAATACAAATTTTAATTTATTAATATTTTTTTTATAATTTATGTATGTATGGCTGGAAAAGAACAGAAAATTACAGGAAAAGCCTTAAACTAGAATAAGAATTAGAGCTAATCATGCTGAATTTCCACGTCCCTTTTATCGGACATGGTTGAAACAACAATTGTATGGTTATGACAAACGCTGTTTGTGGCAAGCGATATATTGTTGCTTTTTATATTTCCATCATAGCCGTAGTCATGATAAACAAGTTTTGTTTGCATTTTGTCATGTAATAATCATCATTATGAACAACATTGTTGAAGTAAATCCAATAAATGAAATAAATAAAAAACAATTTTGTTAATTTTTAATCAAATCAATCAAGTCGTGCCAATTCCTTCTAATTCGTACTAAAAATAATATTAGTAGTATTACAGTTCTGCCCGAAATCGGGATCAATTTCTACATAATTTATACTTGCTACACTCTCCAAGAGAGTTGAATTATTTTAGATATATTTAATAAATATTTTGAACCTTTATATGGGGTTTATATTTCATTATAACATTATTGTTATACGGATAACATAATTATTGAATAAGACAACAATATGTTTTAGACAACGGCATTGGTTCGACAATAACGTGGTGAAAGTCATAGAGCATATCATTCAATAATAATATGATTAGACTGCAATATTATGTAATTCATGAGCTATATGTTGCTCTTAGGTTATGGTTGGTGCAACCATATTTTATCTTTGTGTGCATGTAGAACAAGAAATAGCTAAAAAGTAGATTAACATTAACTGCTAAGAATTGCACAATAATTCAAAAAGTGGCCTTTCATAAGGCCAAATTTTTTACAGTTACACAAATAGCAATTTTAAAAATTTTCATGGGGATCTTTTGCTTATTTCAATGTTCTTTTCTTAAATATTTTTTATAATTTTACGAACTCTTTTAACTTCAATCTAATTTTTTTTCAGTTTGTTAATTTAAGTTTTATTGACTAAATTATATTTTATTAATAAAGCAATCTTTGAACATCTGATAATTTTTAAGGAGAAGTTAATTTTTGAATAACACGAGCAGAGCTCAACAACATGCTGTTTTCAAAGATCCACACAACTCCTGATCAGATTTCTTTTACACTCCACAGTCTTAAGGTGTTAATTTTATATGTAAATAACGTCCTTTTAAAGCAATTGAATAGAATTGGAATGTTTCACCATAAAGAGTCACAAATCCAAACTAAAGATTCTCCACCGCCTGTCGAAACTTCACCTTGCAAATGTGGGAACCCCGTAATTTGAAACACAAGAGTGCGGATCGTAGAACAGAAGGAAATTTCTGCCTTTGTTTGCAAAGAAAAAAATATGCGGCTCCCGGGGAGATAGGAAAAGGGAATTCACGGGCAGAAGGGGATTCCTGCCTTTTGTATAAAAAATTAAACAAATCCTTTTCAAGCAACTTACATGGAATAATTTGTATTACTTCAGCAATTTAGAATTCAATTACAGCTTGCTAAGGTGAGCCTGCTGCAGAAGCTGGTTAAGAATTAAAAAAGTAATAAATTTACAGAAAAAATGTGTTTGGCGCCCAGCAGATTCGTGAAATATCATTAAAAAAACGTATAAAGATAAAATTTACAATAGTAAAATATTTCCCTGGAAGCCAAGTTTGGAAAAATTAAATTCTTAACTTTTTAGTTACAATTCACAATTCATCAATTCAAAAAATATAAAAAAACGGGAATAAGTTTAAACACATTTAAACAAAAAACATAAAAAACCAAATGTTTAAACACTTTTAAACAGAAATTATCATGAAAAAAAGCAATTCATAATATGTTTTTAATTGATCCTCTAACATTTTATCTTAGATTACTTTCCTATTTTTCCATTTCATTTTAAAACTATTCTTGAGTTTTCTTTCATATATTTTATGACTTCGTAATGTTAATATTTTTGCATTAGATTTAAACGTTTTTGAAGAAAAATTCAAATGAAAGAAAATTCGAAAATAATAACTAAAAATAAACCAACCACATTTGATTTATTTTAAAGATGCACCACACAAAGAAGATACATTTGCATCGACTTACGCATGCACACACATACACAAGTGCTTTTAAAAGTTATGAAGTGTTTGCGTTAAAATTTTATTTTCAGACGGTTGGTTTAAAACCGACACACTATGTTGATGGCGGCTGAAGATGAAGTGGTTGTATACTGTGAATGGCCTACTTTCATTTTGACAACAACATCATCATTATCATCATCAGCAGCATTATGATCATAAACACATACAACAACATACTCGTACCACAAATAGCAATGTACTGAAAGCAATTTAAATCCCAACATCAACACCAGCACTGGCAACTAAACGGCTTTTGTTAATGTTATTGAATATTTACTTTTAAGCACATTTTGTTTGTAAATATGTTTGTTTGCCTTTAATGTTAAACATCGACAATTACAATGCAATGCAAGGCAAAAAAAAAAACAAATAAAAAATATACATATATTTAAACAACCAACAAATATTGCAATGTCTAATGCCATTATTAAATATTATAGCCAACAACAAGAAAAAAAAACAAATCTTAATAGCCAAAAAATGTTTCATATAAATTATAATTCTCTTTACTCTCGCCGTTTCTTTTGGTCTCTTTTACAGTTTCTTGCCACTGCAACTTTGACTTTTTAAGCAGATTTATTTCATGGTTTTTCGTTTGTTTGCTTTTTAAAACAAAATATTTAAATTTAATATTAATGATGATATGGACTTTGGTTAATAGCACTATGCAAAGATAACCATCATGGTGGTGGTAATGATGATTTATAGATTTGGCAATAAAGTGCAATAAATAGATGTATATTATATAAAATAAAGACATGACACCATTGGAAATATTTTAATGATGTTGTTAATTTTATATTTATATTTTAAGATCTACAGCTACCGGTATTTTAAGTTAATGAGTACATTAAACAGCAGTGCCCAAGATTTTCAAGTCTTATGGCAGATATTATATGTTTTCTCACTAAAAAGGAGAATAATTTCTTATTTGTGTAGTTCTATTTTCAATGAGAGAGTTTCAAATAATTTTTTTTGTTTGAAAAATATAAGATTATATTATCTTTTATAATAAATTAAAATTTACAGCTTTTTTAATTTCTTTTATTTGCAGGTAAGTCCCATGACCACATTTTATATTGACGAAAATTCCAGCGAAAAATAATTTAAGGCTAAAATTAATTATTTTCGTAACACTAATAAATATTCCAAAAGGCTGTTCATATATAAATGTGTAAAATTTAAATAAAAAACATCAAGGTGGGTTTTATAAATTTATTGTTTGAAATAAAACTCTGTATAATAAAATCATTTGTTTATTTTATTACAAAGAGTTAATAAAATAAATTATTTTTTTAGAATGAGTTAATAAATATATTGCGTTTGTTGATTCTAAGAAATGTTATTTAAGTTTTAAAAAGCATTTTATTTGTTGTGGTTTGAGCTGGTCTCTATATACATGATGGTTATGCAAAATCACCAGTGGATCTTAATTGTGGACATATTCTAGTAAATATAGAGACTAAATCAACCCACGACATATCTCGAATAATAGATTTACTAAATAATTACTTTTTAATGGGAATGCCTAACATTTATGATAAAGAGTGTTTCGTACTGTTTATCTTGTAAGTGGAGTATTAAAAAAATCGTTGTACCGGGGCTTGCTCTTAACCCGGTGGCAGCGGTGTCTCAAAAATCTAACAAATAATTTCTTTCAATTTGAAAAAGTTTTTGAGTCATTTTGAACACTAGCCGGTTATTGATAATCAGAACTTTGTTTTCCTCTAAGGTTGAAAGCGTCGCATAGAGAAAATCAAACAAGTGACTTAATTTTAATTTCGGAAATTTGAAAAGTTGATTTTTATTGTATCTTTTTTCAAAACATTCTTGAGCGCGAATGGGTTAAATAATTAGCCGGTTTGAAATATTATACATTTTCTAATAATTCGATAGGCTGGGTTTTTCGTGCCGTTTTATCTTCTTTTTTCACCGATAATCATTTTTAAGTTTTTTTTTACGAAAAATATATAGTTTTTGTAACTTCCGACATTCAAACAGGGTACCTTAATCGATTTAATGTGATAATATCAAGAATGGAAAGGAACCATCCCCTACAACTACAAGTCGTTGATGAAAGACGAGATGTTTGTGAGTTTTATTTTACGTATTCCCTCTTTAAGCTTAGCACTCTGTTCAAATTTGCGAAAAATGTTGAGCAACATTGATTATTTCGTTTGAAAATTTTGACAATTGATCAATGTATCAATTAATGTAAATCGCAGCTGCTGCGGAGGAGCTCATTGAAGACAAACGTTCTGCAAAAAGCCCATACCTTCATTTTGTGTTATATTTATAATATTTTTCATTATTTAAATTATTTGTGTGCAACAAATCAAATTTAATGCCAAGTAAAATCTGATCACCTGTTGTTTACAATTCCGTACGAAATAAGTGATGCTTACATTATTTCGCAGTTGAAAAATATGTTGCAGAAACATTTTGTGTTTAAAAAAATAATGCTGCCAGAAACATTTAGTACGTTTTAACAAGATGAAAAGAGTACAACTTCGGCCACATTATTTTGCAATTATTTCGCATGAATTTTTTTTATAAGGACTTTTGACAGCAGTTCGCACGAAATGGTGAACAGAGTACCATGCATTATTGAGTGCTAGTTTGAGTTTTAACGGTGTTTGAATAAAATATGCCGAATCATCGACTTGTAATTAGTGAGTTGTATGGCGGCACTGGCAATGTGTACAAGTTTTCCCTGCAGTTTGGTTTTCTTGAATCATAAAAAAACAATTTCACTCTCCGGTGAAGTTTGATTTTACTTTAACCTCAGGCCCTAAATATGTTCATTAGCAAATAAATACATATCGCTCATTTACTCAAACAACGTTATAACTCAATTCCTTTAGAAAACGAGTTTAATTGTTTTAATTTATACAGAACTCAATGGAAAATTAAAAACTATTCTTTGCTCATGAGGCAAGTAAACAAATATCTGTATGGATTTTTTTACACAAGATAAAGAACAATACCTACGATATCTGTATTCCTAACTCAAAAATCACGGTTTTTGCTTTATGAATTTAGCTGAATAAATATGTAAAATTTACCCAGCAAGAACTTTGATTTACATACTTTTCACTACTTCTAATTTGGTATTTTAACTCTAGTACTAGAGTTGGGTCCAACTCGTTCAGTCACTCGTTTAAGACAAAAATCTTTGACCAAATCCATTCAATTTATTTGGGTTCGATGAAAGGTTTTTGTCTAAAACGATTAGCTGAACGAGTTGGGCCTAAGTCTAACACAAAACACAATCAAAACGATCAATCAAAATTGTCTAATTGAGTATCAACTCGTTCTTTTTAAGTTATTAAAGGCCGAGGCACATAGAATCCGTCGTACGTTATACGTTGCTGGTTTCGGTTTTACGCGCTAAAAACATATTTTTACGAGACCATGCAATTTAAAATGAATACACTTTGCTTCTGCAGTGGTTTCTTTAGTTGAAGATAAGCGCATGCTCGATTTCCCGTACCATAACAAGTTACTTGCTTGCTTAACAATAAGTTATAGAATAACTACTGTAAGGCAATGCAGACGATATATAAGTTCATGTTGAAAAGTATGTTAAATGTGGCGAAAACCGTCTTCAAAACCGCGTTTTTTAAAAAGGAGCTTTTTCAAATAATTCTCAAAGGGGTTTCGCAAAAAATCGGCTGTAAGGATGATTATATTTCTATGAAAAAATTTGCATGCATTATGTTTCAACCGAAATTACCAGCCTCTAAATTGAATTTGTTTTTGTTGAAACTGATTTTTTATTTCGCTCAAAGTTTCCGTCTTAAGTTTTTCGTGTTAAGTATATGAAAGTAAAGGCCAGATTTTGACTTCCAATTTTAAATGTTTTTTATCGTTAAGCTCTATTTAAATACGAAAATCACTTTTTTAGTAGAAACTGAAACAATATTTAAATGGATAACCGAGTCCATTTAAAGAATATTTAAGTTATGTAGACCACCATATGTTTTTGATAGCTTGTTGTTTTTTCGTGTAATAAAGCAAACAAGAAACTTATAGACATTGCAAAATCAACTTCTGTTGGCGTGAAATTTGTCTATTTTTTCATTATCACTCTTTAATAACTTTTTTTAATTGCTTTTTAATATTTCAAAACATTGGATTAACTTTTCAAAATTCTTATTTTCTGTCTGGAAAAGAAGTCACTTTTTAAAGTATTCTTTATTTTTGTTAAAAGTTGTTTGTTGAAAAAATTGTATGATACTACCTTAATTTTATCGTATTTAAAGAAGAATATTCATCTAAAACTAAAAACCTGAAACTTTATTTATGTGCCACTTAAATTCAAATGAAAATTATTTAAATGCGTATTGCAATATGAACTCTTAAGAGGGCTTTCGACTAAAGATTTTTTTCTCACAAATGTGCCTGGTTGTTATTGAAATTGATTAATATATAAAAAATACACTAGTTTATTTATTTGCTTTGTTTTATTTAGCATGAATTTTCAGAATTAGTTTTAAGTTTCTCTTAATCAATTTTATGTTCTTTTTAATTTAAAATATTTTGCTGCTTTATCTGATGTGAGTCAACCATTTTTCCACTTCTTGTTACCACTTTTATAAGTTCAATAAACTATGATGAGATCAACTGGTAAACAAATTTCAAAATTTCGCATGGTTTTAAAAATAGAAAAAATATATTTATATAATATTAACTTTTGGCAAAGTTGTTTCTGCAATTCTGTCGTTATTTATAGCAAAAAAGTGAGGGTGTTTAATGGTTTATTATTTATCGTATTTAATATACACTGCTTTTTTTTGTAATTTGAATGTGGAGCACACTTAATTCAAAGGGATACAGGACTTGCATGGAGGATGAACAAGTTTTGGGTGTCATATCAGTCGAGGAATGTATATTTTTCATTCTAAATGTATATTTTTCATGCACACTTTAAATTTTCTGCCAGTCAGTTGAATGGAATTCGTAATATGTGCATTTTCTTAGTAAGTCTCTATATTCCATACTGGTTCAGAACCGCAAATGCAGTTGAAGCGCCAAATAGAGATATGCAACTGATAAAGGAGATTATTGGCTATTTTGATAAAAAAATATCTACAGTGCTCTTGGAAAAAATTCGGAACCATCTGTGGTATTTATCAGAGGAAGCAGTTGCACTTGCCTTTTTTGATCCGCATGTAGACTCAGAAATAAAGGTGAAGATGGTTTTGGCGTTACAAATAGAGTCCGATAAAGACAATCATATTTGTGATGATGTTGATATTTTTCCTTCTAAAAAAGTGTGTGCAAGCATTGATGAATTACAATTATTAACATCCAAGGATTTAAGCTCTTTTGTTACTACCAAAACAAAATTTTTTTTCTCGTTTGGAAATTTCTATGAATTTCTTACGCTTTGATCCGTCAACTTGGCCTAAGCGTTAATCATTTTGAAAAGGGGAACAGATCGTAAAATGCATTACTGTTGTGAATGATGCCGCTGAAAGAAAAGTCAAACTAATAACAGACTTTAACAGATGCTTAACACACAACGAAGACGATAAACAGTACTTGTTACACATTGTAGAGGACTACCGTAAGGACTTCCCAGACTATACAAAATCTTCATTGATTTAAAATAAAAATAATAAGCCTATTAAAAAAAATTTAAAGAAAACACATTATATTTATCATATTTCTTATTAAAAAAAATTGTTAAAACGCAAAAAAGTGTATTTTGGCGGTTTTTCAAAATGTTGACCTTCGACCTCATTGTGGCACGGGTTGGCACCATCCGCTCAGCCTGAAAATTTGCTACATTAATTTTGGCATCAAATATATTTTATCGCTACCCGCATTTAAAATTCCAAAAAACAAAACCCCCAAATTAGCTGCGCCAGGTCTACTGCGTATAAAGATTTCTCAATTTCTTTAAAATGTTGAGCGATTTTTTATATTTATAAAAAAGTCGTTTTTTAACTATACAGACTTCTTGCAGGGATTCCCGCGCTTTTCTAATCCCTCGCAAAATGAGATTTCAGAAAGTTTTCAAAATATGCCACTGTTAAGATATCAATGCCTTATTCGGGCCAATGTTAAGTGTTTTATTCACAGTTGCGCCAACTTATTACACGCCAAAATTTTATTTTGCGAACACGCAGCCACTTGTTTGAACCGTTTATCTGATGTATAATAAGAGGAAGCTCGACTTCCGAGCCACTCAGATAATAAATTAAATTTTATTTAACAGTAAGTAATTGAATAACTACTGTAAAATACTGCAGACGGTACATATCGCTCCTGTATTGACACGTAGTCATATCTCAAAAGGCGTGATTTCTGAGTTAAGTTTGTAGAAATATTCGTCGCATCGTTTTTCATTTTGTGTAAATAATGTATACAAATATCTTGCTTACTCATCTCTTGAGCGGAGAATACTTTTTTATTTTTCCATTGATTTGTGTGTAAATTAAAAACTTTAAGGTCGTTTTCTGACGAAAGTTTTCTTTTTTGAGATATGACTACTTTGCTATAAAGGTGCGATATGAGATGTATGTCCTTCTTAATGGAAGTCATTGCCAAGCTTTTTTTTAATAAAAATTAATGAGCGGCTTTTTATAAAATTCGGCTAATAGATTTTATTCACAAATTCGTACTCGGGGAACTGGGTTTATAAAATAAGCTATTTTTCGAAAAATTCGGAAACCGGTTTCTCAACAAAGTTGGTTTTTTATATACTCTATATGTAACCCTAAGAGTTTATAAATTCTTATCTTAGAAACATTCAAACTATGAACGAAAATGAAAGGACTCGAATTTAATCGCTTGAACTATTATACTTAGTTGTTTCTTTTTCGTATAACATTTAAAAAAGTCCGCTTACTTGATTGTTTTTTGCATTTCATCCGACGATGATCAGTTTTAAAAACTAGAGTTCGCCTAGTGATCGATATTCGACCGCCGCACAGTGTAAAATTTTCACATTATAGGAGGACTAAATCTTTAACAATTTTAATTAAAATAAAATTTTCTTTAAAACAAAGTTTGTTATATTTCACAGCACAAAAACTAATAAATAAAAACTCTTAGGTGTCACATAACGTTGCATTCTATTTTTTACAGAATGGTCCGCAACAGAACAGAACGAAAAACCACACATACAGTTTCTCAATTGAACAGAAACAAAACAGCTCATTCGTAACAGAACAGAATGTACAAATACCTTTATTAAGAAAATACGTATCTTTTTTGAAAAATTTGGCTCAAGTCGGACAACTGTGAGAATTAAGAATAAATATGCACAGGGTGTCCCACCCAAAGATAGAATGTGGTCTCCAGGAGGTTTTTTAGTCCAAAACAATAACAGAAATTTGCTCGGATGTTACTAGTTAAAACTAGTATTTATTAATTTTTTTTTTATTAATTCAATAATTGTGTAAAATATTATAATAGACAGAAGGTAAGTAAGTATATATGAAAATTGTTAATAATGTAATTTTTTTCAATTCGGAGCTATCAGTGTCGCCATTATAAACGTCTGGCTCTCTAATTACTGCCAAAACTTCAGAAGTTAAAACATGTATTTTTTCGTAAAATTCATGTTATCAAAAGTCTATGCTATAAATCAGAATTGGAATCAACTCTAGATGATTTCTTCGTACAATTTAAATACCTTTTGTTGTCTTTATTTCTAGCCTCCTGTGCTTCTTCCGATAATTGGGCTATTGGAAGTATATTTTATTTTGCATGGTAAAAAAATGAATATGGGTTATGCAAAAAGGTGCCAAAAATAGTTTGTAATCCCAATAGGTTATATACCAATTTTTTATATGGTGGCAGCAGACCTCTAAAATCAAATGGCATTCTATATTTTTAAGTCCATGAAACATTTCTCACTCTCCAGGGGCTAATTACTCGATATCGAACGAAACCCTATACAACATTTTTTGAATTTGTATGGAAATTTCGTTCGATGTCGAATCCTGTGATTCGCCCCCAGATATATTTACAAAAAAAAAAGATTTATTTAAAACCTCACCGAAAATTTGCTATCACTTGTTTATTAAAAAGTATTATATAAAATATATATATAA
The DNA here is from genome assembly GCA_956483585.1 of Gymnocheta viridis. Lineage (NCBI taxonomy): Eukaryota > Metazoa > Arthropoda > Insecta > Diptera > Tachinidae > Gymnocheta > Gymnocheta viridis. The sequence goes on along the minus strand of OY101441.1, from coordinate 104,744,494 downwards.
AATATATATAAATATGTTAAACATTTAATAACTATCAGAGGTTTGCTTAAATGTATACCAGGAAAATAAACACGTTGGGTAGATGTATTTTTTTTTTAAAGAAGAAACACAAACCGCGAAGCCATTTTGGCTTTTCTGCAGAAACACAAAGCGTCTAGGCAGGAATCGAACCTGCGGCCACTTTACTAATAGTCTAGTACGCTATCTACTGGTCTACGGGGCTCCCCAAAAGAAATTAGATTTTTATTTTTTGCAATAAACACGAAAATCGGTGCACCTTTATCTTGTTTTGGATCACATTTTTTTATATGCATTACTTTATTATTTTGACTGTTGTTTCTCGTACTGACTTCAAAATAAAAAAATAAAACAATAATTTTGAGCTTACTCGTCCTAAATTGGCAAAATCTGATACTTTGCGCCAGTTTAAAGGTATTTTAGTTCCATTAATTCAAAGAAAAAAACTACATAGTTACTTATTCCCCCCCTTCACTCATTTGAAGAGAAAATATCTTATTACTCCTATACATATGTAGATACTCTTAGCCATTCCCATTGCCTTGCTTATGTTTTTACTTGAACCAATACTTGCATAAGTGAATGGTGTTAACTTTAGAAGCCTTTAATTCCTTTAATACTGGACTGATTTAAATAATATCTAGTCGGGTCGCTAAAGCTCAACATTGTCTATCATTTGGAAGAAAAATAAAGAATATCGGGTGGTAAGCAAAGGAGAAAAAGGCATCCAAAAATTTACCTTTGCCTATTTATATAATAGATAATAGATTTAAATTTCCATACCCCAAAATATTTTAAAATTATTTGAATATTTAAAATTTTTCTTCTGGAGTAATTGATTTATTTAAGAAAAAGTTGAGGGCAAGTTTAGTTATTTTAATTAAAAAATTTAAAAAATATTTTTTTATTTAGAAACTGAATGATACTTTTACTTTTGATCACACGAGTAATTGACTGAGTAATGAAGATAACTAAAAATAATTTTAATTTTTGATAAATATTTGTAATAAATATGTGAAGAAATATTATTTGCTGCATACTTTGTCGAACAAGGATCTTTGCTCTATTTAATTTACTTTATTTTATCTAAATTATGGCATTTACGAACCAGTAAACACTTCCCAAACATACAGGTTACGCTTATTTTTCCAAGAGTACTCCCAGACTGACCAACAATATTTTTAATAGAAATTGTTAAATAAATAAATATGACTTTATATTTTTTCAAGTTATTGCTGCTGCCATCAATCAATCAATTTGCATGTTTTACATCTTTAAATTTCTGAAGAAAAACAAAAATCCATTGTAATGTCACTCACTGTAAATCATGTTGTTTAACTGTTTCATTTCTTGCATTTGCATACTTTTAAAAATTTTTTATCTACTTTTTTTGGAATGCAAGTATTTTGGAGGTGGTTAAAAATAAATATTGTTCCATTTACTGAATGCAAAATGCATAATGCATGGGCGTTATTTCATTAAAAAAAATATATTAAGAAAAAGTTGCTTTAACAATTATTAAACCAAAAAGAAGCTTAAATTTGCATTTATGTAAATTTATATTAAAACGTAAAAGACGTTTAAATATTCAGGCAGCAAAAGTTTAAACAGGGCTTGTGCCTTTGCTAAGGAATATTTTTTTATTTTTTTATTAATCTTATGCAGTATAATTTTTTGATTTTGCCTTTTTAATTTACCAATAGCATTAAGAATTCTTTTGTTTTGGATATTTCTTCATTACACTTTTGTCTGCCATTATTAATCATTTGTGTATGAATTGGCTTTGTGTGCAAATCATTTTCAAGATTTTGGTTTAAATATCTGTTGTTGCCATTTTTCTATATGTCATTTTCTTATACTTTAAGTTCTGTACATGCTGGTTCAAATTTTTAAATGTTGCTGCAGAGTAGTTGACATTTTTTTTTTTGAGACATAAAATTTTTCATGTGAATTTGGTTGATAGTGTGGCAGATAGTGTTAATGAAGGGGTGTGTTAGTTTGAAACAGATTTATTAAGAAACTCTTTATAAACATTTATAGCAATATTTTTTTGAAAAACAGGCAAGTAAATAAGTTGGACAAATTTCAAAAAGAACTTCCTCAAACAGTTAATTTCTCTTAATTCGCATTAACAATATTTTAAAATTTTTCATATAATTTTTCTGAATTCTTGATCATTTTATTTGCATTTGGATCAGAGATGACAGCAGGAATTTTCAAAAGTCCCTACATATCTAAAAAAAGTCCCTTTTTTAACCCTCTCGCAAAAATAAAGTTTCATAAATATTTCTCTACGCCAAAAAGTCTTAGATTTTAGAGAGAGGAAAAATACTGCCAGGCCCTCTATGTCACACGTATTCGTTCTTTCGTACAATTACATTTAAAACAAAAACAAAATTTTATAATTTGTTTTCGTCTTAAATTTTATTGTACGAAAGAAAGAATTCGATCTACATGGGGGGCCTGGCAGTGATTATTTAAAATTTTATAAATACAGCCAGGTACTACAATTTAAAAAAAAGTGTGAAACAATCATTTTTATAATTTTAAGACCCCCATAATTTGATTGTTAAAATACTTGGTTTCTTTAAAAATTCCATTACATTGTAAAGGAAGTTTACTTAAAAGATGCTATATAGAACAGCTGGATGGCAGAAATTTACGTGGTGATCGGTTTGTTGCTCAAAAGTTTTGAATAATTCTCGGTATTTTTTCCCAAAAAATTTTTTTTTAATTTTCAAATAAAAATGTGGTGATATTATTACGTAATCGTATCTTATGGCCTTTTATTTTCTAAAAACAAATATGCAAAATTTTTTGCCATATTTATTGAAAATTTGCAATATAATGATTTTTTCAAGTACTAATCCTATTAGAAATTACTGTATCATCACTTACGAAAGAACATTTTTATCTTAAGGAAACTTTAAACAGCAATTGTTTTATGTAGTTGTAAGTCAAAAAACATGCAACTTTACTACATTTTCTCTGTATGACATTAATTATAAATTAATAAAAAGTAGTAACCCAAAGTGATTAATATTTTGGCTAACGTTCGTAACATTTTTGTAGAAAGAATTGTGAATGAGACAATAGTCAACATAAAAAAATTTTACGTTTTTATTAGAAAAGAAAACGGCATTAGTTTGCTAGTAAAACTTGTTCCAAGGTAAAAAACAATTAGGAAGTGCATTAAAATATTTAAAATAGTTTAGAATGCATAACTATAATATTCAAGAACTGATCATCTATTAAACAAATTTTTTTAAATATTTTAAACATTTCTTTGTTGTTTTAATAAAAATTTTATCACAGAATAAATGCATAGATTTCATCCGAATACAAAAGCTCATAATACATTATCATAATACATAATAATATAAAAAAGATCATGCGAAATAATTGCAAAATAGTAATGCTGAAGTAGTACTCTGTTCATTTTGTGAAAACGTAAGAAATTTTTCTGGCATCATTTTTTTTTTTCAACTGCGAAATATTATAAGCATCACTTATTTCGTATGGAATCGCAAACAACAGTTGATCAGATTTTACTTGGCGATGTCATTGTCATTTTATCTTTGGTGCGCACAAATAATTAAAATAATGAAAAATAGTTTAAGCATAATAAAAAATTAGGGCAAGAGCTTTTAGCCTTGTGCGTGTGCCTTCAAAGAGCTTCTCTGTAGCAGCTTCAATTCTCATACGTTGCACAACAAGCTCCTAATATTATTTTGTTGTCACTTTATTTTTAGATAAACACACGATTTTTGTTTACACTGGGTCTTCACGTAGCAATATTCATTACGGCAATTGTCAAATTTCATTGCGTTCATGAAAATTTTTGCGTGTGGACCTCGATTGGCATAACTGGCAATCCATTGTGCAAAGATTGCTCAAGTGATTGCTTGAGCAATTATTGCCTATCAATCTGCTGTCATTTCTCTTTTCTGTAGTCAGTGCATTTGCGAATTTGAATTTAGAAAACTAAAAACTGCATATTTATTTAAAATAAAGTAACGGGGTGGAAAACCGAAGAAAATTTTAAAATTATAAACATTTATCAACAATCCCCATGCTTGTGTACATAAAATTATAACATATTTATACAACCTCTCACTTTGCAAATTTTTAATTTGTGACGAAACAATTTTATGTATTCTCCACCTAAAAGCAATCAGCAATCGAACTATCAAAACTCTGCCGACGTTTTTTGCTTGTTCTTAGCAATGAAATTACTACGTGAAGACCCAGTGTTAAATAAGAAAATCAACGTGGCTTAGATCAAGGCAATAAAACCGAAATATTTTTTGCTAAATCGTGGTATTGTCACTACAGACTAATGTTGCTAAATATTTTTCGCAAATTTGAATAGAATACTAGGCTTTAGAGAATAATTAATTTTCCACAACGGATAGCTCAACCTGAAATGAAGAGAAAAAAATTAACAGTAATTAAGTGTAGATCACTCCTGTTGAACTCCGGAAGTGCGCTGTACGAGAAAGGCTCTGTCAAAGAATTAGCCTGCCGCATACCTAAACAAGCAATCCAAAACCCTTTCTGGTCAAAACTTAATTGAAAATTATTTGTGATGTTCCTAAATAAACATCATAAAAAGTCTTTGAGAACATAAAGTTAGTAGAGAAGGCAGGGGGCAAATTAAGGCATTCTATATCGTGTATAATCCCATGCAAAATTTTTTGAATATGTATGAAAATTTCGTTCGATATCAAATGCCGTAATTTGCCCCCAGGTCTAGCGAATTCACCATTAATAACCCGATGTCTACAGTGACAGCGTATTGAGTAGATGAAAAACTTGTTTTTTATTGATAAAAAATAGTAAATATCTCCCTCAATACTGAATCATATTTTATGTTTGAAGCACCATTTCGAAGTAAATTTTTCTTTGCAATGACGAAAACTTAGTTAAAGTTATGTTTTTCAGCTGAGCACTAGAGGAGCGAAATATTTGCACGTTTCAATCTATTCTTAAGATTTATTATAAAAAAATATATGTATATATGTATATATGAATTTCGTATGGTATTTCAGTTCCCAAATCAATCAAATTAAAATAAACAGCAAAGTTTTGAATTTTTCATATTTTCTCCTTAAAATAAGAAAATTTTACTTTTTCCCTTCAAATTTTCCAATAAATTTCCTACAAAATGAGAAAATTTCCCATATTTGGCATGACTGATTTGTGTGTGAGTCTAAAAGTTTTTTAAATATGTGCTAACATTTTGTTAATTCCCATAATATTTCTTTTTATAAGATAATAATTCACTAATCTTTCTTTGAGCTTTTTTTTAAGGAAATTTATTTTGTTTTTTTTTTGGCGCAAAAAATAATTTACAAAAGTCAGTTGATTTATTATTTCATGAAAATATTTCCTTCGCAAATATATTTTCCGTCATAATGTCTTTATTATATCGACATCAGCGCCAAGTTTTTTGTGTTTTTTGTCATAAATCATTCAACAGTAATATTCATAAAATTTTCTATCTCTAATCTTAACTTAGCTTTTTTGCTGCTAAACGAAAAATAAACGCTTGAACAAATGCATTAAACGTCAACGACTTGTACTGGTGATAGAATAACAAAACACTTAAATACAGGCAATGACAAAAAGATGCACACCCTGCACGGATTATTTTGAATTAGATATTATATAGTTGAAGTAGTTATTTTGGTAATCACTGACAAAATTCACCATATAGTTTGGATGGTCGACGAGTTTAAATATGTGAACTAGTTGAGACCTGGAGCACTTGTTTCAGGGATATCAATTTTTTTTTTCGTAAAGTTGGTTGTGAAAAAGCTATCGACAACATGAATGGCCACAATAGAGAATAAATGTAATTGATTCAGTAGTAATTGATGCACGCCTGTGCGCCGATATTGATAGAAATTTTTTTCCTCCAATTAGATTTAAAACAAAAACAAAATATTAAAATTTGGTTTTGTATCAAGTGTGATCGAAATCAATTTTTCTTTCGATATCGAAGAACAGACAGTCAGTAGTGATATATTATCGAAATGGTACTCGGCTGCAGGAGTTTTAATGATGAAAATATTCAAATTGTTGCCGCTTGTAGCTTTTTCTCCAGACTTAATTAAATGGCTCGGGAAAAATAGATTCGAGTCCAATGACAAACACATTGCTACAAGACAAGCCTGTTTTAAAGAAATTCCAAAATCTTATTTTACGAAATGCTTAAAAAACTTGATGAATCGCTGAACGGAGTGTATCGAGTTAAAAGAAGTCTATATTGAAAAAAAAGGCAATTTCTATGTTTGAAAACACGGTTCTCTCTTTAATAAAAACAGTACAAGTATTATAAAAAATTCTTGAAAAAAAACGGACTAAACTAAACGGCCAAATGTGTTTTAAGTAGAAGTAGTAGAAAAATAATATTTATTTTGTTTGGGCATGGATGACACTGCCTATTTCACAAGAATATGTTTAATAGAAGCAGTTGAGAAATAACATTAATTTTGCGTGGGGGTTTCACCGTCCACTTAACCATAATGGGTTATTGCCATGAAAACTTAATGTATGTTCAAAGTTTCATTAGAGGCAATTAAGCAGAAATGGTTGAAAAATATTATTTGCTTCAATTGGGCGTGTGGCTGGCTGCCCACTTCTTTTAACCATAGATAGTTTCACATTGCAACGATAACTAAATGTGTGTGTAAAGTTTTATAAAAATTCGTTTAGTAGAAGGAGTTAAGAAACCTTTACTTGCCGTGGGCGTGGCACTACCCACTTTTATAATCATAAAGTTTTATTGCCATCGAAACTTAATGTGTGTGCAAAAACTCTAAAGAAACAGTTGAAAAATAATATTTTCATTCTTTCAACCATAGTGCCGTATTGCAAAAATAACTAAACGTATCACAGAGAGGTATTTGAGCCAAAAAGCTGGCCAAAATTATTAAACGTGTTTTTTAAATGGAAAGATTGGTTTTTTGATAGTTTTAGGTGTAATTTGATATAAAAAATCTAGCGACAGATTTGTTGATGTTGGGGCTGTGAGACACTCCATTATAACTATTAGTGATGATAAGCATTTTGCAAATTCATTTTTATACGTAATCACATTATGAAGTGTTAAAAGTGACGTGAATAACATTTAAAATCAATAATTCAAGAGACACAGAAGATTATGATGTCAAAAAATTATTTAAAGAAGGGCCTGATGAGCATTAAAAAATTAAATTTGAAAATTTAAAAAAATCGGTAAAATTAATGGCGCATACTTGCGCAAACTTTTTTTTGGGGTCTAAAACCAAAGATTCGAATTGTGGTATAAAACATAATTTCTACATTTGCTACCTTCACTTTAAAAAAAACTTTTTCTTTTTCTTTTATTTGCAAAAAAAGTGTATAAATTTAATTTTTTTTTAAATTTTAAACGAACTTTTTCAAACCCTAATATTCAAGATAACTGCTTTCTGAAATATTAAAAATAGCTTTTGAATAAATCTTTCAGCGAAAATAAAATCAATGTAATACCTTTATTCAATTAGCCACAAAAAATATCATATAAACATCTTGAAACCGAAAAAAACATTAAAAGCGCATGTAATTTTCTTCATTTTCTGGACTATAGCAGTGTTTCAGAGCTACAGATCGCAACATAAAGTCTTAAAAATTTACAAAATGATGTAAAATTTTGTTGTGTATCGATATCGAGTTTCTACGATTTCTTTAAATTAATTTTTAACTTTTTGGATAGCTTTCTGGCACAAATACTGCTCGGTGCGTGTGTGCAAAGTTTTTTTAAGAATCGATTTAGTAGGAGCTGTTGGAAAATAATATTTAGTTTGCATGGGCGTGACACTGCCCACTTTATAATCATAATGGTGTATTAAATATAAGTATTTGAAGATAATATATACTTCGTTTGAAATGTTCTCTTTTCTAAATATAACTAAATATAACTGTGCAGAGTTTCATAAGAGTCGGTATTGTATTTACTTTACTGGGCGTGTCTGTGTCCATTCTACAACAGGACTAATTTTGAATTATATCCTTTCATATAAAGAAATAAAGAATGCGAAATAGTTTCATAAATGACCGAAATATGTTGGAACATACATAAAAAACTAAACAATCAAAAGGAATTGATAACTTTCTCCCTTTTTAAAGTTGTCCAAAAAGACAGAGAGGAAAAAAATTTTGTAAATTAAAGATTGTACTTTTTCACCTTTTCCTTTATCCCAAAAGAAATTTCAGTTAGTTTTAAAAATTTCAGAATACTAAAATAGTTTTATTCCAAGTCCTTTAAGCTGGATTTTTGTCCGGACACATTTTTTTCATATGTAGTTTAACGTGTCTCTTCTTCAAACTAAATATAAAAAAAATATTTGGACAAAAAACTTTATGGGAATCCAGTTTTAGTCACAACGTCCACAATAAAATAGTGAATTATGGATCTTTATTCCCTTAAACTTAGTGAGAATTATAACGTAGCTAACCAACAAATGAATTTTTAACGTCTTAATCCATCGAGCTTGACTTACATTATGTATAGATCATACATACTCGTTTTTCTTGTCACTCTTTGTATACTATTTATAAACACTTAAAACAATGTTCAACCGGATGTTTGTAGTTTTGTGGCTAATTGCATTTTTTACAATATATTTTCGTTGCTTTTATAATTATGTGGATGTAGGATTAAACATTAAAATTATCAACACTTTGTTAAAAAAATAATTAACTCAATTTAATTCATGTATGTTATATTAGTATTTAACATTTTTCGTGGTGGTTATGACCGGCTACAAAGTGCTGAGTTTAGAACGGAAATTGTTAAAAGGTTAAGATTTTGTATTGAAATCGTAGTAAAATCATAGAAAACATAAAAAAGAACATGGTTGTGTATTGATCGTAAATATTTGGTATTCGAATTGAAGAAAAAAAAAACAAATATCAAGTGCATTGTGCTTTTGGCGAACTTTATAAATAAATTCTAGTTTGATATTTTTCTTCACCAAAAATCGGGGTCAGGTTTAATGTTTATTGGCGTTTTTTTTATTTTCTGTTTTTGTTTTCTAAAAGCATAATTTTAAAGAGCTTGATGTATTTTTTATGCTATAGGTTCCTTTAAGGTCATTTACAAGGTTTCTTTGCTGGTGGTAAAATCTTCTTGAATACATACATACATATAATTATTTGAATAGTGTGTGGTAAATTGAATAAAATACAGTGAGGAAAAACTGATTTTATCGCAAGCATTTCAAAAGCAAAAAATATTTTTTATAAAAAAAAATTATAAAAATCAGAATGTGTCATTAATTGTTTACTCAAATATTTTTTCTCCTAAATAAATTTTGATATAAAAGTTATTGTTTAATTTTAGTTGATAATTATTTAATTCACAGCCTTTTGTATGAGTATTGCTGATAATTTCCGCAAAAACATATTTATGTATGTATTACCAAAAACATTTATATGATGTGAAGGATGTCCCAAAACTAACACAAGATTTGAATGAAACAGGAAACAACGTTTTTAGTTTTTTCGTTATTTTTGAGATATGAAATGTAATGAAAGCACGTTGTTCTGCCGTGTAACGCTTCATTTTTACTAGACCTTAACTGTCAGTTATTAAATTGTTTTTTAGGCTTACTAACATTAAAATTGTTTATTAATTTTGGGACACCTTTTACAATTCATTCCACAAGCTGTGAATTGCAACAGTGTGTTTTTTACCAAATCAATATTCAATATTTTGCTGAATATGTGAAATATTATATTAAATTATTGATGGATATCAGCTAGTTCCTGTGCTTATTTCACTGTGGCTAATCATTAGGATATTTTTATTCAAATAATTTTGGAAAGAACCCGATTTTGAAAAACATATTCTCTTAACAAGAAAATATTTTTTTCTTGCGCTAAAAAAAGTAATCGAAAAAATGTTTTCTGAAAACCAAAAATAAGAATATCCCAGAAAAAAATGATCAACGACGAACTAATTTCAACTGAAACATGAATGAATTTAATACAATTTTGTAATAGGTCTGTTTATATTAAAATTTGATTATATTAAATGTTGCTGGCAAAAAGTTTTTTTTGGAGCCATGTCCCATATTTTTTTGTTGCGATATTAGTCGAAAAGAAAAAAAAACATGTTTCTTGAGAAAAGTTTTTATTTTATTAAAATTTTTTTTAAGAAAAATGGAGTTAAGTTTGCCCAGTTTTCATTCTTGGTTTTGTATGAGATAAGCTAGGCCCATACCGATTTTGCCACTTTTTAAGTAATAAAGTTGGGTACGCAATGTTATGAGACTTAAGCTTTAATAGTTTCTTAGGGGATGGAAGCAAAGTCCAAAAGTTTATTATCAACTAACTTTGTCGTTTGTGGACCAATTTTAAATATTTTTTGCAAATGGAAAAGGTTCACTAAAACTGTTTTTTTTTAAATTCGGGCGGGGGAAGCAAAGCGCACCGAGTTAATCTAGTAGAAAATAAATGGGTGTGCAAAATTTCCAATGAATCGATTTCGTAAGAATAGTTCAAATAAATTATATTTGCTTGGATATGGTATTGCTAATTTTTCTAATAATTTAATCGCTAGTGAAAGGAAACACAAGTGTTTTGTATCATAAAAATCAGTACAAATCAGTGATAGAAGCTGCTGCAATAGAATATTCAGGGCATTTCTGTAAAACACAAGAATTTAAATCATTGAGATTTTCAAAAAATAAATTCTATTAATATTTGATTTTTCTGGTTTTCTGTTGATTTTCGCGTATTAAGGATCTATAAATATGAAACTTTGTTCGAACTCCAAATTTTAAAAAACATGCGATCTAAAACACACTAACTTGGATCCTATGCATTTTTGAAAACCATTTGATTGGAATATTTCGCACTGCGATGCGAAAACAATTTCAGTGTAACAATAGCTCAATTTCATACCATTTTTCTTTTGTATCGCAATAAAGGATAACTACCAGGCCGGAATTACTTTTTAGGGGCATGGCACTGACCACGTTTTTGACATGTTTTTTTATTGCCAATAAAACACACTGGCTTGCAAAGTTGCATATGAAGTGGCTTAGTAAAAATAGTTCAAGCTAATATTCACATTCAATGGGGGTGGCACTTATAGAATCTTAATATTGTATTGTGACAAAAAAGAGATCAAAGTTTTATAATAATCGGTTTAATATTATATACTTTAAATAGGTGAGGCACTGCACAATTTTATAACCTTAACATTATATGTTTACGGGAGGGATTTCAATGTGTATGTAAAGTCTATCAAGCATCGGTTAACTAAATATGCTATTCGAAAATTTTTCATTCTTCTGTCACGATAACTAAATATATGTGTAAAGTTTTATACGAACAGGTTTCATAGAATTATCTAAAAAAGGTGCTTCAGTACTTTTGTATTTCGTGTAAAAAAAATATCTTAAATTTTTCACTTACAAGTCTTACCCGGAAGTTATTTGCAAGTAATATTTCTGTTACCCTTTAACGACTGCATATTAAAATTTATTGAATTCGTATTTATAAAACTATAATTTTCTCTTTATTACTAAAATTTATGCCTCGAAGTTTTTCTGGTTATCCTTGAAATTTGGCTGTATCAGGGAAAATTTAACCTCAAACTAGTAAATTTTATAAAGTTTAATTTGACTAAAAAAAAAATAAGAAACAAAACAGTTTAAAACAATATGCCAACTTCAATATTTCTTTGTTCCCCCAGCAATACGCAGTAACAACTTGGTAATAGTGTCCCTTGTTGAATATAAAAAAGCGTCTGTTGAAACTCACTTTACAGCTACATACTTGTATGTAGGCTGAAGGTTTACAAAGTTGAATGCAAAAGCAAAAGAAAACATTTGTAAAAGAGATACAAAATTAATGATATTTCAAGAAACAACACACCGCTGACAAATGCAACGGGATTTTTTTTCATACTAAATTTATGCTGAAAAATGTATCTACTCGTATAATGAAAAGCTGCTTTAACAGACTGACAGACCAAGCAACAGGAACTTGAAAAAGTTACTTTTAAAGTAAGTACGCACTCGTACTAGTCATATTACTGAGAAACTCTTTTAGGCAAGTCACTCGAAACGTTGGTGATGTTGATAAATCTAGACAAGGATTGTAATTTATTAATGTGCGAAACAGATTTTGTTATTGTTGTTTTTTTGTGAAAATTGAAAAAGGACTTAATCAGTAGTGACTTATCATTTTTAAGCATTTGTAAAGACCTTGAATTATTCTTTTAAACAAATTAACCAGACAAAGGTTTTTAACGTTTATTTAAAAAAGAACTTAAAATTTAACATAAGTGGTGTGGTTTTAATTAAGAAAATCATATTTAAAAGAATTTTCATTTCAAGAAATCGAATAAATTTTCTTTTAAAATTATAAAAAAAGCGAATTAAACGAAATATATAAACGTGAAACAGGTTTCCTTCTTAAGTCTTTCGTTTGTTTGAGTTGCGTTTTACGCCGCAGCAAATTTTTCTTTTAACTTGTATTTTATTTAGACTTGTTTAATAGCTTTAAAAACTATTTATTTAAGCCACTCTGGTACAAGTGCTTACATGCTGCTCGTACATCTAACGCCTTGTTTGTAACTTATTTTTATTTGTATGCCAGACTTTTTCTTAATATTTGGTTGAGTGTTTAGTTTATTTATCTTTTTATTTCTTCTGTGGAGTTGTTAATTTATGCAGATTTGCAATTGCTATTTTACGGCACGTAATTGCTGAAATAAATCAACAATTAGAGCGTCTAAAATATGCGCTTAAGTAGTGTAGAGTATATTTACTTAAAAACAGTTACTAACTTCTACTCTAGCAGCTGCTGCTGTAGTGTGTTGAAGTATACCAAAAGCACAAAAAAAAACAAATAAGCTGTAATATGTATGAAAAAATTAATTGATTAGTAAAACGAAATCTGTTTGAATACGCTGTAAAAAAGATATAAAGTTCCAAAAGGCTACTAAGCTTGGCTGGCGGACGGACCAACAAAAATAAAACAATTGTACTCAAGAAATTGCTTCATACTCTAAAAAGTAATAAAACGAAATATTTCGCGAAAGTCCTAAAAATAAGATATAGAAAAACTATTAAAACTGAAAAATTACTACATCTTTTGGCTTTCTTTTACCTCTAATATCAAAAGAAAATTTCATTCCAACATTCAGTTGTGTTTATTTTCATACATAGATAATCCAATTAAATTTTCTTTCGAGATGCAAATTTTCGATCTGGCATTTGATCGAATTATCAGTCTTACTGTAAATTTCAAATCAAATTGTAAACTGTCATACTACAGATACTTCAGTGAGCTCACCTCAACATATTTTTAATTCTTCCTGATGCAGCTTAGTATAAGTTTTTTCTTTTTTATTGATATTAAATATAATTCGTTGCTATAAAAACAATAAAATATAAAAGGAATGTAAGATATTCTAAATTCTTTTCACTATAAGTGAAATGTAAACAGTATATGTATATAATATCATACTGCAAATAAATAAATTAAAATAATTAAATGAAAACATTTGCGTCTAAAATACCAATATCCTTCAAATATCTGTAAATACTCTTTCCCTTTGTAAGAATGACATCTTTCTTCTTAGTTTCCAAATACTTCTTGAGACGAATAGTTTTTTTGAAATAAAATGCGGATAGAAAATGATTTTTTTCTTGGTAGTGGAGTTGTTTTAACTACATAATTGATAGGTCGAAGTTTTTGAGCTTTCAGTCAAGTTTAACCCCAACGAAAGTCATAAATCATTAAATATAGAAACATGTGTTAGATATCTGGATTCAGGTTTAATTTTCTAGTTGTGCTCTCAAACTGGCCATGATATTGTTTATATAATTAATTATTATTTTTTTTTGTTCTAAACAATTATGGTAAATAATTGTTGATGTTAAAACAACCACAAGCTTACACACCAAATAAGCTTTTGCCAATACAATTTATTTTGATTTTATGCAAACAACATACAGCAAACAGAAACTAGCACCTTTGTTAGTGATTTTCCATAAACTGGGCTTAAAACGTATAACGTTTCTTTGTTATTGAACTCGTTTAACAGGTTCTAGTTGTTGGTAATAGAGAACATGCAATATTTATTTAGATTTTACAATATCTATGCTCGTTTTGTTAAGCAAACAAAAACAATCAGTAATAAAAAATGTACAACAAATTTCATGTTTGTTATATTTAATACTGAAAGTTAGAATACTTTTGTTAGCTTATTATTTTGTGGTTATTAATTCTATATATGGGGGTGGTATTTACTTGTATTCTTGCATAAAATAAAAGCTTTTTCTTTTTTTTTCAATATTAGTTTCAAACCAGTTTTTATTTTAGAGAATATATAAACGATCTTAGACTATTAGTCCTTGAAATAGTATAATGTTTTCAGTTTTGTTTCTTGCTGAATATGATTGATTAGAATTGATTTTTTTTAATTTTAAATATTACTTGTGTTATATTATAATAAATAACGTGTTATGAAATGAAAATTGCTAAAGAATTTGAATTAATATAAATAACTAAAAGGTGGGGTTTTTATTAAAGGTTACAGAATAGACTTGGAGTTGTTTTAGATATTAGTCAGCACTAAGTTAGAGGTGTTATGAATATTGATATTGATTTTTTTCAAATATATAAATTGTTTTACTGCCATATTTAGTATTTAATCATTATTTAGTTTAGTTTTTAATATTTTTAGACGAAGTTTTATTCGTAGTTATACGCTGAATAATTTTTTGGGCATGATCCAGTCATGGTTTTCAATTGTTTGTATTTATCTTCGTGAATATTATTGAAGACTCATTCTAGCATAGCTCGTACCAATAAAGAATATTTTCATATTTAGATGCATGGGGAATAATATAAAAGTCACTAAGAAACACATTATTTGTTACACCTGCTGGCGTGATATTCTGGAGTTTCCTTTTACTGTAATTTTTATTTAATTCCATTTAATTTAGTTTTGTCACCACACAACACAAAAAGCTTAATAAAAACTAAGGAAAAAAAGTAAGAGAGATATATTCGGCTGTGCCGAATCTTATATACCCTTCACCATAGTATGGAGTGACGAAAGAAGTCACAATCACGAAAATTCGCGCCCTCGAAATACGAAAAAAAAATTTTAAAAAATAATTTAAATGGAAAAAATTACATTAAGGCGGAAAAAATTGCCACTCAACGTCTCACGGACGCACCCCCACGTGATGGAAACAAAAAATTAATCACGATCACGCATTATTGGTTCTAATCTCTATTTCATAGTATAGGCTAATTTCATAAACACAGCTTCCAAAGCAACACTGGAAGCATGAGTTTACAAGGCATTCTCGTGTAGCTTTGCAAACTGCGTTTATGAAGTCAGCCATAAATTATGAATTTCGTAACAAATTTGTTACACTTTCTTGCCTAGAGTGGATTATAAAAATATTAACATCCCCTTATTAGCACTTATATATTTTTTCACACATCCAAGAAGTGTTTCAACGTCTTTATCAATAAGCCAGTGGTCTTCGACTAAACAAAGAAATGATTTGAAACGTAAGAACAGGTTTAATAATGAAGAAATTCTCCCAAAATAGATAAAAAATATCGACACCTATTACATAAATCTGCTAGTCTAATGATTAAAATGTTCCAATATTATCTTCACATTGAAAATAATTTAAAGCTATCAAAAATTCTTAAAAAAAAGATCGAACTTTTTCAAATAAAAAGTAAAAGTAATAAAAATATCTAAAATGTACCAAAAATTAAAAAAAAATAATAAAGGGTTGGTCAGGATTTGAAACCGTACCTTCTTACCCGGTGGCACGGTTTCGAATCCTGAACACAACACAATACATTATTTACTTTTACTTTTTATTTTAAAAAGTTTGTTCCACAATTCCACAATTTCCACAAACGATAAAAGGTTTATTTTTCAAAAATATCCAATATGTTATCAGATAGGATTAAGTACAGTGATAAAATAATTATATAATGAATTTAGTAAATTGTCGACGTTTTTATTTGATATAATATAATATTAATAACAAAAATAAAAATAACTTGACGGTGTAAGAAAAAACATTAAATTATAAAATATAACAACTTATTTTAATTCATTATTTTAATTTAATTTTTTCTTTGAAACTCGTGTGATGTACGTATGTATGTAAACTAGTGGTATTCTGATAGTTGTCTTTTTAAAATTTTGTTAACTTTTCCATTTACTTATCTGTATTGCGGTTGGACCAGACGATAAAGCTTTTGGTTCAATATAACCTGTATATTTCTGATATAGAAACACAATGGAATTTCAACCACAATTGATTTAAAAAATACGAATTCGATAATTCATATTCAGCCTGCTAAGAAAACAGATTTTTTATTTAAATCTTCTTCTGCGTTTACTAAGTAAGACAGAGATCTAAATATGAAAAATTACGATAAAATCGCAAACAGAAAGCATTTTGCTCTCAAATCCAACCCATAATTCGGCTTATTTTCGTAATATTTTACCATTAATCCATTTTATTTTATATGAATATGAAGAAATCAATTTTTTATCATTTTGTATATGTTGAATTGGGGAAAATACGAAAATATGCAAAAAAAAAAATGAAATACAAATATGTATGCATATACTATTTTTGAAAAATATTTGATGAATTGCGAACTATTCTTAGAATACATTTTAATTAAGTCCACATTAAATTATTCAATTGGATAATGCAATCTAGAAGCTAAATATAAATTTGTGGAAAGTAGGTATTTGCAATACTTTTATTCAAAATACAAATGCATTTTAAATTTTTATTCCATATACAAAATAGTTTTTAATAAAAGTGTAATTTTCACAATGGAAATGATATTTTTTAAGTTTTTTTTAAATAAATTTTGGAAATAATTTCCAATATTACAGTTGCAATTTTTAGAATATGCGCTATTTTCGCGAGGTTTTAAATTTTTTAGTTTCTTTGCTAATTACATTTTGAAGCTTGATATCAAATTAAATTCTTACATCAAACTTTGTTTTTATTTTATAGAAAAATGGCAATTAATTGAAGTGCTTTTGAAGATTAACTCACTGATGTTACAGAATGAAAGAAACATTTCTTATCAAATTCTAGCCGGAAAGAAATTTTTCTGCTTTGTTATGTGTTACTTAGTATCACAACATTTTAATTGTCAAAAGATTTTTTAGCACATTGTACAAATACAAATACACCTGAATATAGAAAATAATTAAAATTACACAATTATAAAACAGCATATAAGCATAAATTTTGCCTTTCTTCTGAAATCTCAAATAGTCAATAATAATGAAATATTAATACAATTTCAAAACAAAACTAAAATTCAATTTCATACATAGTGTCTGCACGATCCATTACATTTCTTTAATATAAATAATATAAAAAATAATTATGGTTATTTATATACGAAAAGAAAATGTAAGCGATAAAAAATACTGTAATATGCATGCATAATATTATACTAATAAACGTACAAAAATAAGTTTAAAGAAACAACAAAAACGAAACAACAAATTATTGCTTTTCGATTGTTTAAATATACACATGTATACACACAAAATGTACATGTGCCCATGAACGCATTTCAGTATGTATGTATGTGATATATATGTGACAAAAAGGGAAGATTTACAACAACCACACCAATTTCCATGAAGAATTTGAAATTTTAGTATTTTATAATAAATAAGAAATATGTTCTTAAACGCGTAAACTACTATGAAAAATACAACTGCTCTGTGGTGTACAAGAAGCGGTTGTGACTACCAACCAAGAGTTTGTTGGAGTGAATCCCCACGCAACTTTTAAAAAAAATTTTAAAAGTAAAATTATTTCGAATGCCATTTTTTTTTCTCATATTTTAGTCGGTAATGGACCGACTTCAATTATTTTCAGTCTAAACCTTCGTCGATCTCCATACAAGAGATCTGCTTCATAAAATTGACCGTAGGACAGTTTAAAAAACAACAGAATAGGAAATATAACAAAAAAGTCTTTTGGCTATATCTCATTAATTATTGGACCGAGTTTCGTTATTTTCAAACCGAACAAATTTATGGAAAATTCCAAGAGAATGGTATAAAATTTATTTCTCTATGTTGTGTTTTGGCCTTAATTCTAACTACACCAAAATGTAGCAGACGGACAGACGGATAAACGCACAGATGGACAGACGGACATCTCTCATTTGACTTCTCTATCTATAAGGATCCAGAATATATAGACTTTATGGGGTCTTAAATGAATAATGAAGAAATTATATACGGAATGACAAACCTATATATCCCCTTTCCCAATTTTTTGGTGAAGTGTATAAAAAAACTTATAGTTGTCAAAGTACTCAACGTACGTTAAAAGTTACCCAAC
Organism: Gymnocheta viridis; assembly: GCA_956483585.1. Classification (NCBI taxonomy): domain Eukaryota; kingdom Metazoa; phylum Arthropoda; class Insecta; order Diptera; family Tachinidae; genus Gymnocheta; species Gymnocheta viridis. Next base: position 104,726,054 of record OY101441.1, on the reverse strand, counting down.
TTTAGTACTTTGCGTTGACGGAGACGTACGGAATGTGACAAAGCTCATAAGAATATATGTATTTCAGCATTCGATACAGCATTCGATATAGAAAGAAATCCTATAAAAAATTTTTGATTTTGTATGGAAATTTCATTCGATATCTAATGCCGTAATTTACCCTCAGTATAAATTCGAATTGATTTCGTGCATTTACGTTAAATCTAATACACATTAAGATTGGGATAATTCAGAAGTTAATTTTAATTACGACCTCTAATGCCAACTAACAGACGACAGTCTATCTACTCTATAATAAAATATAATAAAAAATGTTCAAAAACTTTTGTTTGTTGATGGTTTTTTAGCTAGTCCATATACATGAATTTCATTGGTACTAATACAATGCTGAACATAAAACCGATTACATTAAAATTGATCACACAAAAGTATTTTTTTGTCGTCTCTTGATCAATTCCGACTAGATTGGATTCTGTGACAACCCTGATTAACTCGAAAAATCACTTCTTTTGAGTTATAACATTGTTGCAGTAAGTGAGGGATATGTGTCTAGGGAGAATATCAAAGTAGACCACTCATTTTTTGGGTCTCGTTTTAATCCCCTAAATACCGCAGTTATTGTTTTTTTTAAGAGAAGCAACACTCAGGCAATTAGTATGTCAACGAACCCGTAGGTGTGTTACCTTCTTTGGGAAAGGGTTAGTGAGAGAGGACAGATGGTGAAAGTGAGGAAGCTTAATTTTTACAACTCTGATATTATGCGTTGTGTTAGTTCTTAGATCAGTGTTGCAGCGCCTCTGATGTCAAATATGCGCATTGAATTTGTTTTTTTAATCCGGCGATTTTGCTATAATAGTGACAAAGGAGGGCGCTGTGATATCCACTAGAATACACCAGTATCAATTGCTGCCGGTACTGTTAAGTGACCAGTGCTATGCCTTCGTCACTTAAACAGTCCAACAACAACAAATAATTTGGCATCCTGGATGTTATGACCTGCCTGAAGCGGGGCTCGAACCCACATTCTTAGACATTATTTGCTTTATAGTCTACGATCTACAAATTCATTACTCTCGCATGCGCTTTTACTAGCGTTTTCCTTTTAGTGATTTCTGGAAGCCAACTGGTAATTTCAACTTGCATTCTGTGATATTTGACGACATCCCTGTTATTGAGTTCCCAGTCCATCAGTGGACTTAGTTCTTTAATAGTAGATGCTCGCCTTCGGATGTGGATGTGCTAGGAATGAGGCTCGTTGGTGGACTTTGTACTTACGCGCCGCATGGTGGTAGGACTCTGTGGAGGAATGCACATGGTTGCTGTTACATTTGGTTAGGTTGCACATTCTCCCAATTTGCAGGCAACTGTCCCAAATTCTTGGATGACTATTGGTTCTCAGTCTAACGCAAGCTGGACACTAACACACAATATATCTTTCTGTCTGAGGTTCTATAAAGCACAATTTATAAACATAATCTTCCAAGATTTATGTCTTGCCCAGATGGTATCTGAAATTTTGCGTGACCTGCAATTATCGCAGTTACAACTTGTGGTACTCCGCTTATACCTAAGTATTTATTTTCTGTCCTGCCTACAGGTTGTTGTGTCCGATCTCTTTTTAAGATTTCTTTTTAAGGAGTGAAAATGTATTCAGCAAATTTAATTAGGCCAAAGTTTTTGAAATTCTAGAATGAATTGGATATGAGGCAATGTTCGAAAGACAACGTTGCTTCCGGCGGCCGCAACATGCACACCACTCCCACATCAGTGCAGTTGGCAAATATTAAATTTAAAACCTGCCTGCATTTTACAATACCTTTCATATGTGAAGTTTTCCTGTTTTTATACATGCATGCATGCATGTGTCTTAAGTCTTTTGTTTTATATCTTCATACAAAGTAAATAAAATTCTAAAGAACTTGTGTATGAGTAAAGCAATAAAAATGGTTATTAAAATTTTTCATTAATGTAAAAAAGTTTTGCGGTTTTTAAGAAAAAAAAGGAAATACCTTAATTATTTTTGAAGAAAAAAAAAAACAAACAAACAAATGATGATTGTTTGGCTAAATGCTTGTAGTTGTGTTTGTTATGTATTTTTTACTCATCACTCTTTAGGTCAGTGGTGTCTTTAGAGTTAAATGAACTTCTTTTTTTGTTTTGTTTTTAATAAATGTATGTTGAGGTGATTTGGGTAATAAACCTTATATTTTACAGGCCGATTTCTTTGTAAACGAAATTGTTAAAGAATAACACGCGATATTGTAATTATGAATAAATATAATGTCTATAATAAACTATCTGGCATAATTTTTTGATCTGTATGGATTAAACTGAACACTTTTAATTTAGTTAAATTTTTTAAAATAATTTTTTTTATTAAGAAAGCAACAAAGAAATATCGAATTGTTTTGGCAGAGTGTATGCCGTACAAATATAGAAATACCTATTAGGCATTTGTAGAATTCATTTATTCTTATTTGCCATTATTTTAATTTATTTAAATGATTTTTTTTCGAGTTACTTTTCATGTCTGCTTTTTTCCAATCCACTCCCATTTTTTATTTATATTTTTTTCAATATTAAAACTTCAACTTTAAACTTTTAGCAGAACAAGTTTTTGTTTAGGTATTTAATAGCTCACTTTTGTGAATGCTTCAAAAGACTGTTTAAATTATATTTAATACTTTTGCTTTGTTAAATTCCTACTAATACAAGTTTAGCAATAACTTATCTTAAACAATGATGATTTTGGTGGTACTGGAGTACTGGTGTAACTACACCTTGAGGCTATTTAGTAAAAAAATTAGACTATAACAAATTGTGGCTATTAATTTGCAAACAAAACCATCAATCTGCAACAAGTAATCAATATGATGATGGCAAAACCAAAATGTTAATAAAAACAAAAGACTTAAGACAACAGATCTTTTAGAATCCAATTGTTTACAGTACTCACTTCAAACGAAAATTAAATCAGACATGAAAAAATAACTTATATCGTACATTCCCTGGATGGATATGTCCTTTTTTACTGAAAACTCTTTGATGGAATAATTTACGATCTTAACATAAAATGTTGTATTAACTACTCAATTTCATTTTTAGCTTTGTTTAAAATATGTTAAGTCCGCAAAGCTTACAAAACTCTTATGGAACTTTAATATTTATTTAGTAAAAAGGAAATAAAATCAAATACGAATGCAAATACATTAACGACTCAAAGTAAATCTTAATAACATTCATATTTATATTCAAGTCATGAATTGATGAATACTATATGCTGTACCTTAGCATGAAAAATGCAGCTTAATCATTATTTATTGTAGTTATTTATCACTAGTTTGATATGATTTTGAAAGACTTTTTATATTTTCATTAATTTCGCTATTGATAAATTTATTGAGATATTGTAGGAAAACAGTTGCATTGCAATATTTTTATTTACTTACTAAAGACATGTAATGTCATTACGAAATTTTCAGTTTGATAGATGAGTGTGTTCAATGAAGTATATAATTATAAGATTTAAGGAATTTATGTTTATTTTTATTTATTTATTAAATTTCTTTATAGATAATTTTTATAGTTTTTAATCCAAAGTGATTATTATTTTTTGGCTAATGTTCGTAACGTTTTTAGTCAGAAAGAATTGGACATGAGACAATATTCCAAAGGAACAGGGAAACATTTTTTACACTAATTAATTTCAAGTTACACGGCAGAACAGAAACAACGTTGTTTTTCAAGAGCCGCTACACTCCCATCATCAGTGTTCATGTGTTTTTCCATGTATCCGCCAATGTTTAGATGGCTCTGTAGAATGTTATTTGTATTGTGAAAGGTATTATCAGTTGTTTTTACAGTAAACACAACTTCACGACTATAAATATTCTAATTTTACCATCACTAATTAACGTTAAATTAACCCATTGTTACACGATGGTTTTATCTCATGTACCATTTTTCTTTTTAATTTTTGTTTTACTCAAGACAAACTTTTATGGTTTGATTAACACTTAGTTACGAACATTAGCCAAAAAATAATAATCACTTTGGGTTAAAAAACTAATAACCTATTTTCTCGAAAAAATAATCACTTTAAATAAAAATAATTTTTATAGTTTGCAATAAAAAATATGTTTTAATATCTAAATATTCGTTGAGTGGAAGATGTGAGAAAATTTTGAATTATGATATTTTCAATAAAATAAATAGATCTTGATCAGAAATCAGTTCTCGAATAGTTCGAATATTTGAAATTTTGAAAAACCCGGTTACGGTTCTAAAAATTTAGGAAAAACCGGTCAGACGGTTTTTTAGCGAGAAAACTATATTGCAAAAGTTTTGATTTTAATTTGTTTTATTAAAAAAAGGGTTAAGGGTTCATGTAAATACCATAAAATAATATATTATTATGGGATTACTTTGTATTTCAATTCGAAAGAAAACATTTTTGAAGCTACACATTTTTGTATTTTCATATAAGCACATAAGATCAAAATATGAGATCTGTTTATATTATTATTAATATTATGATTAAATTGCAAAAAATCATCTAATTATTATACTTTAAATAATCTTTAAAAAATAAAATACAGCTTGCTTCGGAAAGTATTAATTTTTCTTTTGCTTTTACGAAATTACACATTGAAAATGCTCTTTCTCTTTGGGCATATCAAAGCATTATCTAACCTGTCAAGTTTTGCAGTTCTTTTTTGGCATTTGTCTTAATTTCATATATTATATATAAAATACTCTCATAACATTTTATGTTCGTTTTTGGATTTTGCATATTTTTAATTGTATGAATTTACATCCTCCCAATCTTTTTCCGAATCTTTAGGGTACAACTTTTGATTGATATCTGACGATATTTCCCTACCGTTACGTATAATGGACTATATAACTGAGAGACGAATTCCTTTATTTAATTTAGGGAAGAGTAATAAAAAAATGAAAAAATTCTCACTTTTTGGGAAGTTTCCAGCACTAAGATAAAATATTAAAAACTTTTGCGCGACGTTCGCTTCTTAGTTTTTGGTCTGCCATGAATATCTAACTCTATAAAAAATATGAAGCAAAATGTCAGCAAAACTAAAAATTATTTCTTAAATATGAAGTTTGACATCCATTGTACACCACAAGCTCAATTTAATATGCCCCTGATACCACCTCATAAAATTATTTCGGTTTAATTACATGTTTCAATAAGTATTCTTTGTTCGTCCAAGTTTTGTTATAGTAAAAATAAATTTTATTGGAAAAATGTGAAAATCGAAAAGTTTTTTAATTGTAAACAACCGGACTATTCGGCATTCGAAAAATAAATATTTTGAAAAAACCGATAACCGTATTGTAATGTATATGTTAAGGAAGAAATTTAGAAAACCACATAAGAAGTTCCTTTAAATTGTACAAAATTTATACAAAATTGAAAAGGAAAAAATTTCATTCTTATCCCGCGAACAGTAAAGTAAGAAAACAAAACAACACAATTGATTATTGATGCCTTTTTAAATTTGATATTACGAAGGCTTCTTTTTAATTTATACAAACAAAAGCCTAATAATATATTTTTAGTTTTTTTGTTGAAATTTTTGGCTAAAAGTTCCCCAATGATCTGCATTAGCAACAGTGAAATGGGCATAAGAGCAGGGCTAACCCTCCTCAATAATAAATCTCAATGCATTTTTGATAAAGGATTTGTATAAAATATTATTTTGTTAAAACCGTACGTAAAAATTAAAATTAATTTTAATAAAAAATCTAAATAAAACCTCTTAGGAAAATATATTTCAATTAAATACGTCATCTATTATTTAATACAAAGATTTTGGTTCACAATGAAGTGATTTTAACGGCAGCCTGTGACAGAATAACTCCTTCCCTGACGTGCTCGTTTCTTTTCACAAATCTTCTTAAAAACAAAAGCAGTACACTTTTAATTTCGAACTCTAACTGCTTACACAGACGGAATACAGCAACGTTGTTTCCCAAAGACCGCAGAACTTCCACAGTGCTCATGTGTATTTCATAAATTTCACCAGTTATCAGCTGGTGTTGGCTGAAAGAAAATTTAAGTCTTTATTAAAACAAATTTTTTGAGCAAATAAATTATAAATTAATGTTTTTAAGACTCTTCAAACTGTGTACGTCAACTACAATGTACTTAGTCCCCTTATTTTTTGTATAATAAATTCTTTATTAATTTCTGCTTCAGTAAAAGAAAAATTAAAGTTTAAAATACTTTTGGAAACAATTTTTTATTTCTACAAAATATTTATCATTATTTTGTCTGTTTGCTAAACGGCATAAATGATTATGCATCTGACTTATTTTATTACATTTTCATTTAACAAAAGTTATTTAGTTATAATTACAGTGGCTTTCAATGAAATTCAATTATGTGAATAAAGTTGACAGTTTTTAAGGTACGACTTTGTATTAAATGACACTTACAATAATTTTTATTTTGTTAAAATAAACTTTAAATGTACTTGTTTAAACAAAGACACCCACAAGTCTTCAGTTATTCTCGCATATTTCTAAGAAATACAAACCTTAAATATTTTCGGATGCTCTTAAAATCAAGCACAATCTCAAATAACACTGTACAACAAAATATAACCATTGGTTCCGGTAAATGGCATGTGTAAAGTTTACTATAATCTGGGACTTATTTTAGGAGGAGTTGGCACGTTGTCATAGGAAATCGCCATAGGAAATCTTGTAATCATTGCGCTCAAGGTATAAAATGTACTCAGCACTTTTATGTAAAACGCCATGAGGAATGATTCTCTGGAATATTTAATTCCTAAACTTTTTGTATGGACCTTTCTTAAAAAAGGGAATAAGGGTTAAAATGTACCACAAAAATATTTCTTATAAAATTCTACTATACTTTTTTAAACACACCAAAGCTACAAGCTTTTAACTTCAGTGTCTGAACAAGTACGAAAGTAAAAAGTTTTAGAGGTAATTATGCTGATGCCGATCCTCTTAGATTTATAGATTTTTCATTAAATGCTAATTTACTAAAAAAAACGATTATAAATTTTCTAAACTCATAACAAATTGTAGTTGTATGTTTTTTTTTTGTAATTTATTTGCTACCAGGCCCACTATGTCACACAAATTCTAAAATTTTGTTTTTATTTTATATGTAATTGTAAGAAAGAATGAATTCGATCGGTATAGCTAATGTTGTTTATTAAATGTTAATAAATAGCAGTAATTGTCTGTTGGGAATTCAATTTCATAGACAAATAATAAATAAACCTTAAATATATTTTAAGTTTTGACTTATTTCTATCGTTCAAGTAGCATTTTGATCTTTGGTGTATTGAAAGGTAAATAAGAAATATTTTTGTAGGAGATATCATCCAGTTATATCATTTTTTAAGGAAAGTTTTTGCAAGTTTTTGAAGAAAACAACAAAAATGAATCAACCTACGAATAGTTAGAGATTTAATTTGCTCCACATAAATATTTTTGTTGAAATTATATTATAATTCTTTTGATACACCAAAGCTTAAAATTCAAATGGAACGGCAAAAGTAAGTTAAATTCTAAAATGTGTTTTTGACTTACAAAGGCTTGAAGTAGAATTTCAAGACAATTTTTTTGGGGAACATATTTATAGGTCTTTTTTTGTCACTTAAAAAAATAAAATTTTCAGAAAACTTTACTATGTCCAAGAATACACGAATGTTCAAAATGATACTTGAGCAGTCGAAATAAGTTAAAATTTTAAATATTTCACAAGGTAAATTAAATTTATTCAGACATTTAAGTTGTGACTAGTTTCGGGCATTTAAGTTGAAGTTAAGTTTGGAGCTTTGTTGTCTTTAACGAGGATATAAGGCATAAAAGGATTTTTTAGAAATAGCAAAAAAAAAACTTGAAGCGTTAGAGCGAAAAGTTAGAAGTTTTGAACATTCCACAAATATTGGTTTTTTTATTGCCTTTGGATTAAAGTGCGGAGCACATCTCATATCTTAAACATGAGGTTTATCAGCTTACTTGTGCCAATTGACTATAATAATGTGCCTAAAACCAAGGACTTTGACTTCTGCTAAAACGAATTGCAGATGCAAAATTTCACGTTTATTTCTCTTTTGGTACTATCTACTTAAATCTATCGTTTTTCGTGTTGTAGTGTGTAATTAAAATCTTACCCTTCCGTTTTTGTTAGTAAGCATTTTTTACCTCTAGAATAAACCATTATTATACTAAATAACTTCAAAAATGATGATGACATTTTGATATAAAAATGTCTCGAAAAAATTATTTACAACGAGAACAACACAGAAATAAATAAATAGCAACGCCTAAAATTACGTAATAAAATGAATGACAATTTAAGATGAATTAATTATAATATATTAGTAGTTTGAAAAGAAATATTACTTGACAAATTTTAAAAACTTCTTTAGCAAAAAAAACATTTTTGGTTTATTTTTAAAAACTTTTGTAAAAAAAAGTTAAATTATGATGAAACAATTCAATTATTGGCCTGGAAAACAAGTTTTTTTTTTCAAATAAAGCTTCTAACAAGGGAATAAAAAACTGTTTGCCATAATTACTTTGATTTTATGTTTTTCTCTAAAGAACATGTTTTAGGTTTTTCAATTTTATAAAAAATGAAAAATACTAACGCAAACTAACAAAATTAAACAAAGTATCAAATCAAGTGAAAATGCCAACAAATTCACATTGCAGATCTAAATATATACTATAAAAATATGTAAGCAGCAAACGTGGTTCACTAGAGAAGCTTATGATATTTGGAATTATAAAAATGAATAAGGCAAAAACAAAAAGAAACAACAAAAAAATTGTTAAAATCTAAAATAAAATCATGTCTTACCTCTACATATATTGTGTTTGTAAAAACATGGCATGCAAGAAAAATATTTATTGGTAATGAAAATTATTATAATAAAAAAATTATTTAGTTACAATTTAAGAAAATTTACAACTTAAAATAATTTATTGAAATTTTAAAATTAATTTTTCTAACTAAAAGCAAAGCCTTAAGGCCGAGCCACATAGAGTCCGTCATACGTTATACTTTGCTTTTGACAACTAAGTTGAAATGCAGGATTTCTTAAGACCTTGTCATATTCCGTACGTCCCCGTCAATGCAAAGTAATAAAGTTGGGTAACTTTTAACGTACGTTGAGTACTTTGAAAAATATCAGACTTTTTTTCTCCGTTTTTATTAAGATTTTTGTGTTGTGTGGTGAGAAAATTAAATGAAATAAAAATTAAAATTAAAAAATAACATGAATATCCTCGACAATGAAAATATATACTTTAATCAAATCAAGCCAATTTAATATCCGTCAACAAAGTACTCATTGTGTCAACCTCCTCCGCCGAAGCTTTACTGTCAGTTGAAAAAAGCAACGTATAACGTACGTCGAATTCTATGTGTATCGGCAGTTAGAATACATACTTTATGCTAAAGTTTTTATTCCAACATTTAAGCAATCATTAACATTCGATTTATTTATTAAATAAAGTTTGTGTCCTAAATTTTATGATTTTTTCATTATAAATATAATTTAAACATTTTATTCCCATTCTTTTTACAGTTCTAAAATGTTGTGACAAGACTTGTGCTTTAACTCTTTTCTTTTTTTAAGATTAAAATGAACTTTGTAATTTTTAGCACTCGTCTAAAAAAGGGGTGTCATAACTTTGACGTTTGTATCTCTGTGTCTATCTGTTCCATTGTAGATACCAAAAGAGATTTTTAAAATTGTTTATTTAATTTATTCTTTATTTAATTTTATAAATTGATTTTATAAATAATATGTGCATATATGATTCTTCTTAGGTCTAATAAATCAGTGAAGGAACTCTGCATGAAAAATGTTGCAATAATATTTGCCTTACGATAAAGCTAAGAGCTGGCGAAATCACATGGTCTGTAGCGGTGTAAATATTTACTGATTTACTAGTAAATCCAGTAAATCAGTGAATATAAACATTCTTTAAACAAAAAAAGAGGTCAACTCGAGCTGATTTAATTTTGATTCTTCAGATTTGTATCTTAAGTCCATTATATTTTAATTAAAGTTTACATGCTTTTATTTTATTCTGTTGTTATTCTTTTAAACATATGAACTTATTCGATTCAATATGGTTCTATTCTTAAGTATTTTGTTTATATTGTAAACAATTATAGATTAAATTATGTTTGATTTAAATAACAGAGTAATTGCATTTATATAAAATTGATTTAAGAATATATATTTTCATTCCATTACACATTGAAAAGTTTATTACTTTTGTCTTACGTCTTGTTATTAAGGTAAAAAATTTACATTTTTAATTATTATTCATTTATTTTATTTTTTAAGGTTTGTGTCTTAAGTATTTTGTTTTAATTAGAATTATACTTGCTTTTATTTTAAATTAAATTAATTAAAGAATATCTATTGTTGTAAACTTGTAAAAGTTCATTTTATTTAAAAAAGTTTTTGTCTTAAGTCTTTTGTTTTTAATGCCAAATTTTACTTTTTTCCATTATAAATTAAATTTATTTAAGAACATTGTTGTTATTCTTTTCGAACTTATAGGCTTAAAAAAGAGAAAATTTCATTAAAAAAAGTTACCAGTACCCTTTAGCAGCTGTAAAGCCCACAACATAGTTTTACCGCACCTTCATTAATTCAACACATTTTCTGCATTCTGTATAATTCTTTATTGTATTTAAAATATTGTATAGCACCAAAGAGAAAATCAACAACAATTTAGGTCAATTCTGCTTAAACACTTTACGAATATTGATTCATTTAAAAGAATTTCTGAGTTTTACGTTTAAATTTTGTTCGCTAAAACAAATATGTATGTATGTATAAAAAAAAATAAATAAAACTTAAAAAAATGGTTGTGTATTATTGAAAGTGGTTGTGCAAAAGATTTCAAGAATTCATTGATTAGTTGAAAATTTTATAAGTATAAAGTGGTAGTAGTAATTCAAAATGTGTATGAGTGAGTTAAATATGATTCATTTTATTATGCGCACTTAATTCAAATGACATTTAACAAAGTATTTTATTGGCCATATTTCTATTGCTTATAAATAAATACTTGTAGAAATATGTTTCTTTTATGTATTTATGGTTTGTTTAGATTTATTGAATAATCGTACGTGTGGTGAAATTGCGAATATTTGAAAACACGTGTTCGAGTTTGTTGGAAAATGTACGAGTATATTACAAGGCAATAATTTGTAATATGTATACATCATTTTTATCAGACCAACTACAAGTTGTTTAATTGTAAAAAAGAAATATGAGTACTTACATGTATTTTACAAAAACTGGGTGACACATTGAGTTTATTGAACAAATTGTTGATTGGATAAAAAAGCAAACAAAGTACTTGAGGCATAAACAGGACTGAAGTTTAATGTTAATTTGGAAGCTGTTTAGTAAGTTATCATAAAATATAGATGTACTAAAGATTAAGGTGGGTACCTGTCTTATGGCCTTACTCTAGCATACTCTAGCACTGTGAATTCGCACATTTATAACCTCCATGGGTGGATCGAGAAAGGCACGTGTGTAAATTATCAAGTCCACATAGGTCACAATTCTTGTACACAGATCAACCTCTATGCAGATACACTTTGATAAAGTGCTCAAACTATCTAATCTCTTGCCTTACGACGATTCTACAATATAGCCGAAAAAATAGCCAGCTAGTTAAAAGACTAACCATAAGATAGATAGCGGCTAAACTAGCCTTTCCCAGCACACGACTGCTCTGCCTCTTCAACAGCACCTGTTATTATAGCAACAGGATATAGCATCTTATGTGGTTGCCTGAAGTGCACACTCCTACCGTTTTTGGTTTCAACCAGCAAACACCATGTGTACTTCCGGCCACAGAGCCTTACATCCATGCGTGGGTAAGAACGAAGTCCGTCATCAAACACAATTCTAAGGCGAGCATAATGTTTTACGTTCCCTGGAGGCATCTTAATAATAAATAAATAGAAAAAAATACGTAAAATTTTTTTGAGTCATGGAATTTTGTAAGCACTTTTGTTCTAGTTTTGTGAAACGTTTCCTTTTCCCCAGTCACGACACAGGAAATTTTTGTACCATTTCCATTTTCACCAGTCATTGGACAGGTACGTTCAGGACAATCGGTACAATATTTCCCGTAGGGAAGTGATTCAATCCAGGAAAGATTATATACCAATTCGCAGACTAACGTAAGCTGAAAATTACCATCTTTTAATACCAGGATAGATAACAAAAGATTTAGGTCTGCAAAATACGCTCTATCATGTTGTGCACCTCATCAAGATGTATTACTTACGGGAACAGCCTTGTTTTTTAGGCATTCAAGATGTTCCCAGTCGACACCGTGAGCTAAGATACAAGCATAAGACCTGCATATCCGCCGCTGCCAGCTCACCAACTTACAGACCCGTCGCTTAAGAGAGTAAGAGATTCTAAAATACATTAAAAGGAATATGAAACTAGATTATTTTCCACCGAAATTTTGCGAGATGGCAGTCAAAAGTGTGGAACGAAATAAATTTTATTTTACCGATTTTATTGGTTTTCATTATAAAAGTAAACACTTAACAACCTCGATTTTTTTTTAGAAAATCGTAATTTTTTTACTTATTTTATTTAATTTTTATTTTATGCGGGAGCGTGGCAGAGACATAGATTTTTTAATCTAAATAATAGAAATCTTTATTGAATCAAGCTAAAATTATTGCAAAGAAAATCAAAAACATTTTATTGATACGTCTCTGCTGCAATACAAAGCTAACCCGCTCAGGGCCTTATTTTGGGTATATGAGGCCCCGGGCATTCTGGACACCACTAAAAATAAAAAACTAATGAAAAGAAAATGTATTTATATTTTTCGTGTAACATTGTTGGCCGTAACTAATTTTTTGAAGGTGTGAAAGTGAACGCTCTCCACTACAATTAGTGTTCATTAAGCAACTTCAATATTTGGGAAAGTTTCCTCTTGTTTATGAGACTTTATTAGTTTATGTAAGGATGAGATACTTAAATCTGCTGATTCATTTACGCATCAAATGAAAGCATTCTGATTTGAACTCATAAGCCTTAATATCTACGAGATATTATTCCGCAAATTCTTCGCATTTTTTTTGTTAACTGAGAAAGAAAACTAAAATTTTTATTAATTTTCTGATATATATCTGCCCGGTTTTTAAAAGAGCATATAATGTATCGATTATTTATAGGAATAAAAGTACATGCGCGGAATTTTTCTTTGACAATCAACTGTACATATTCTGATGGTCCTTGAATTCGAATTTTTATTCTTTCAGACTTATATTTATATTCAGCATTTGGATTTTTTTCTTTAGCAGCCGTTTCATACAGATCGAAGTTATTGCGCGCATTACTATCATAATCGATCAAAGAGGCATTGGTAATAGTATTATTCTGTAAACTTATGCTTGTTTTATTCATAGTACCCAAAAGATCATACCATACCTCTGCTAGATGAATGTTCTCTAATATGTTAATTTTTTTTTTGGCCAACCTTGAGTCTCATTTCTCGTTTCTCCTGGTTGATTGATGTCACTTGCAATTGATATCAGAGATTCAGAAATATGATTAAAGCCATCTTCAGATCATTGAGAGCATTCTGCAGACCATTTTGTATCCGCAAGAGATTTCAAAACTTTATTTGCGCTCATAATTTTCCATGTTTTGGTCGAAGCCGAGATTTCAAAAATGCCGAATTCAGTTTGAAAAATGCTGAATTTGATTCTGAATTTGTTTTTTAAAATCTTGAATATAATTTGGAAAGAGCCGAATTCGATGGTAAAAATCTTTAAATATTTTTTAGAAACTACAGAAATAAATTATAAACAATTGCCGGAAATAGCTATACTCGTACATAAAAAATTGAAATGAACATTTTAATGGGGGCCCTATGACGTTGGGGGACCTGGTCACAGGCCCTGTGTGCCCTTATGGTAAGAGGGTACGGAACGAATTTTATTTACATGAAAATGACTTTCGTGTGAAAATTTTCTTTGAGACGGTATAACTTTCAGATTTCTATTTGATTACCTTACAAAAAGTACTATTTATAATTTATTATACAATTTTGATCCGTTATGGTTAAAACAAAAGATATGAATATTTAAAGTTTTGTAATTAAAAGATTTATCAAACGTTTTAAGAAACATTTAACAATATATGGCTTCAAGTAGGTATCACTAAATTCACGAATTGAAAAGAAAAATCATTAAACATGGAATTTTCAGAATTTTTATTTATTAAATAATTTTTAATGAATTTATTAATGTTTTTGTAGTTTGAATAATTTATATATATTGTTTTTTCCCTTTCAGATTATTATTTTTCCAGTCCTAATACCCAAAATCGTTTTGTGCCATCTTCCCAATTTCAAAATACACGAAGTTTTAGCCGAGGTGGCTTGGCAACAGCTCCCGCCAGTCCTGGATCATTTCAGGAGCAGATTTTATTTCTAGGCAATGAAAGCAAGCAACCACAAAGTCAATCCTTAACCTCGGCTGCCTATGCACCATTTGGACAACAATACACCGTAAGTTCAATAAACATCACAATGCCATAAAAAACTCCTGTAAATAAATAGCTGCCCAACCTCTAACACTTTGTGGGTGTAAAATGTTTCATGAAATTTTTATTTATTATCTAAAAATTTTCTAAAAATCACAACAAAACGCAAACGAATATGAACAGGCAGAAAAACTAAAAAAAATAAATGAAAACGAAAAACTGCATTTGGTCAAGTGAAAGTTAAATAGCAGTTATTAAATCATACCATCATGTAAAAATAAAACAATAAAAATTAATTTCTAAAAAACTCCAAATATGTTGTGAATTAAATCAATTGTAAATTCAGGCAGTCTACCAGTTCGATTAAAAATTTTTGAGCGTGACGTTATAACATTTTTTTCATTATAGCCAGCCCTATTAATTGTATATAATTAAAAAAAGTATTAAAAGTGAAAACGCACAAAGAGTTCATGACAGTAAAAAAGTTAAACAGAAAATTTTACCGGATGAAATAACAAATTTGTAAAAATATTTGTAGAAAATGTAAAGTGTGCATATGACTATTTATTATTCGAAGAGTTAAAAAACGTTATATAGAGAAAATCAATCAATAATTTTTTTGGTAATCAAATTCGTGGCCTGAGTCTTTCGTTTCACTGGCCACCCAGCAAAAAAATATTAGGTTTCTAGAACCAGTAATAAGCTTCAAAAGAAGAGATCTCACAATTTATTTTTAATTTAATCCCCACTTAGTGAATAGAAGAGGGAGTTTCAAAGTAATACACAGGATATTATTTTTGATTTAACGATGATGCAATTGGACCCAACAAGATGAGATACTTTATTTTTTTTTAGCGCATTTTTGATGCTTTGAACGCATTTTTGATGGTTTGAACGAAGTGCAGTTTGTTTTATGTAAAACAAAGAGAACTCTCAAGTGTTATATCACGTACAGAAATCATACATTACAGAAGCGTATTTTGAAACAATCTCGCTTACAGCTGTGCTTTGGGCGAGGCAGTAGCTTTTGGTGTGTAGTTCCGATGTTTTTTTCTTGCAATTTATATATGTATATATATATATTAATTCCAGTTGCTCTTATAAGGATCGTAGAGACGTAACTAGTTCACTCTATTCGGATCGGTCGGATGCAATGGCTTTGGTTTCCCTCCAGCTTTTACGAAATCTTGTAAATTTCATATCAATCTGCTGTATGAGCAGGTCGTCCTCTACGCCTGTTTCCCTGAATATTTTATTAGATTGCCTACTTAGCAATATCATTCTCATCTTTATGAATTGTGTGACCAATTCCATTTGCGTTCACACATATCTGTTTGTTTTGGAATTTGTTGAAAGACGAGAGTTGAAAATTGTATTTTCAAAGGTCTGCGAAGGCAGTTGCTAAAAAGTTGCAGAGATCGAAAATCAGAGCCGGCGGCATTTGATGTTTGACTACGTTGGAGTTAAAGATTTTTAGCTTCATACTTTGTGAAATATTGGATGATTGCCATAAGCTAGTCAGCATTCCAAATTGCCTTGCTCTCTTTACAAGAGCCACAATATCTGCGCTGGAGCCAGCCTGCCTGTCAATTATTCTTCCATGGTAACAAAAGGATTGTATCTGCTCAAGTTGTGTGCCACCTATGTGTGAAGTGGTATTATTTTCGTTAAAAATGCGCATTATTTTCGTTTTTTTAATGTTTATTTTTAGAGCAGCACTGAGTACATCATCGAAAATGTTGGGCAACTGGTGTTCCATACCAGTGGCGATATAGATTTCCCTTTAACAGATGCACTTCACTTGATAAGTTGCTTGTTCAATTTTTATACCATTTTTATTAAAGAAAAATTTAAAAATAAAAACTTACTAAAACAGAAAACCATAGCAGTTTTATCATACCATTTTTTAAGATATTCATTTTAATTTCTAATTATAACAATTTATCACAACAAACAATAATATTTCTTTTAATATCTTTTTTTTACCACAAAAGTTCAATGTTCATGTCACTTTCATTAAGCATCATTATCTCTAATGTTTTTTTCTTATCGTTACGTTTATTATGTTTTTAGACAATCGTTTTTTTTTATTTGTTGTTAATCATAAAATTTTTTTATTAACAACATTTTAGTTTAAATGGCTTTATTATTGTCTGAATCACAGACTTTGAGGTTTAATTTTCTTGCTATTTTTTCTTTCTTTAGAAAATGTAAGTAAAAGAGAAAATTTAAATAAAAACGTGGAGATACAAGTAGCGTATGAGGTTTGAAAATAAAATGAAAATTATACAAGATAAAATCATGAATGCGTAACAAGGTCACGACAGATTATGTCAAGAAGAGTTTTCTTTTATTTCTTTTGTATGAGTGTTATCTTTGGGTTCAAGAAAACCATAAAATTGTGTTTAGAGAAATCTAACAAAAAGAAAGAAATCTAACAAATAAAATGAAACGAGATGGAGAGAGGAAGAGAGAAAAGTGGACCGAGAGAGAAATAAATGAATTGTTATTCAATGATTGATTTAAAGATTTGTTGTTAATAATGAAATAAGATTATGGAAAGTAAATAAACGGCCTTGATACGCATGGATATTATTTTTTTGAATTATACATGAAATTCAAATGTTACATAAAATTCATAATAGAAATTATAATTGAAGGGAAGTATTAATAAGTACATATTCAAGTAAAGTATCATAAATCATTAATTTTTTTTAATAAAAAACATTAAACCAAAGACAATAAAAAATATAAACTCCACAAAACTTTTGATGAGCCAAATTTAAAAAAAAATATCTTTTAATACTTTGCTAACGCCACGCCAGCGTGAGCCTATGCATGTTGACTTCAAACCGAGTTTTTCAAAATTACCAAAAACACCATCACATCGTTCAATATGATCTTTTATTTTCAAGTTAATTTATTATCAATATAAAAACTGAGTTAATTTTAATTTTCAGAACACTCGCAACAATGATTACTATGAAATCTCACCCCGCCCCTTTGGTGCACCCGCTACAGCTACTGGCTCAGCATCTGTCAATACTTATACACGTTCCAAATCGTTTAAGCCCAGTAGCAGTTTTACATCAAACAGCGGATTTGCGCCACAGCGAGGCAATGTGCCACACCAACAGACACAATTTTTGCAGCATTTTAATGAACCAACGGTAAGTCATACAACAATAATTTATTAAAAAATTTTTGAAGGCTTACCTTGCCAGGAATTTATAATCAAAATGCATAATCATAGTTGAGGGGGAAATGTATGAGCATGTAAAATTTTTCTGTGTTTTTTTAATCGCAACAAACTAACACCCATTTTTTTACTTTTGTAGTGTTAGTTGAACTTAATTATTTACAGGCTGTTATACACAGTTTCTGGTATTTGTTAAAAAAAAATAAACCAACTAAAAAAGACTAAAAATAAGACAGAAAGTCATCAATTTGTTGTTTGAATATTACAACACGTGATTGTGGTTGAGCTGTTTTTTTAATTAATGGTACAAGTAATATTTAACATGTATGCGATCTGTAAAAGTTTTTTTACAATGTCACTTCCATCACAGCCCTGGAGCTTATATACATATACACCTATACCTGGATTAGCAAGATAGATAAGTTTGTAATAAAATCATACAAATTAAATCGAATATTTACATTTTATCATACTGATTTCTCGTGAAACGTTTCCGACACACAGGAAGCTTGCTTCGGTACCACAACTGCTAAGAACATAAACATACCCTTTGCTTAGTTAAAGCAACTTAAAAAGTGGAAAAAATACTAAAATGCTGATGAGTGATTGTTGCGGCAGCCGAAAACAGCATACTTTTTCCACTCAGCTGTAGTGTTTTCAGAAATTATTAACTTTTCTTGTATTAACTTTTTAATAAAAATAATTTCCATTAATATAATTGAATTGACAAACTAAAGCCTGATTTAGAAACATTCAAGTAAAAAAATATTCCGAAAACTGAGTGTTGGGTGTAGTTATCATATGAAGAGTTTAAGACAATACCTTATTTATCTTACGAATTGCAACATTGAACATGTCTAACTGGCTGTCTATTTATATCTAAAAAAAAACTTAACTGTGTGAAGTATTAGAAATCCATGAAATATGAATTACAAATGAAGTTAACTGCTCTAGAAAAATAAAAATGAATGAATATATTGAAACCTCTAATTAAATCTACCAAAACTCATACATACCAAAATTGAACAACAGCCACATCAACAGCCAACAAAAAGAGCAAAAAATAGTAAGTGAAGTGAACTTTTTTCCCCTTCTTAAACACATTAAATGCAAACACAAATGTAGAGCAAAATGTTAATGATTCCAGCAACACCGCCGTTGCCCTGCTCCATGATTTACAAAAAAATAAAATAAAAAAATCTACAGCAAAGGTACTTGACGTGGGAATGTTTTGTTTCATAATAGTGCAACAATTGTTTCATATTATTGCTAAACTTGTTGTTGTTTTAGCTTAATTATTTGAAGAAATCTTTTTAACTTTTAAGAATTTATTATTGCCAAGCTTGTTGTTGGTTTTATTTAATTATTTGCAGATATCATTTTGAGTTTTGAGAATTTTGTAATGTGTTGAGTAGAAAACGTATGTCTTTGTCGAATTCACAACCGTTGTAATCTACAATATTGTATCGAATAATCCTATGAAAGTTGTGAACAGCCAGTTGTAAGTTTATGCTCTTATGAGCCAAAATGTCAAACTTTTTAGAGAGGAAAAGGAGAAAAGATATTAATTCTTAGTTTTTTACATTTTTAAAGTGATTAATATTTATACGTAATTGTTGAACTGTTTTAGTTCTATTCGAGTATGGGAATTAATTTTTCGGCTTGTGTTCAAATCTGAGTTTACCCATATCTTCTTAATTTTTAAGAAATTGTTTGAATGAAATTATTATTTTATTAAGAGAAGTACTTCTTTGGAACAATTTTTATTCATCAGACTAGCAGAACGGATCTATACTGATTTCGAGGTCGCTACACCATCTTATCAGCGTTCTTTGTTCGATTTTGCCACTTTTGACGCTGGATACTATTGACTAGGAGTATCAACTATTTAGCCATATTTTCGTACTTTCAGTTGGTACGAAATTCGCATATCTGATGATTGATTATTCCAAATATTTCATATTTCTCCCGCTTTTTCCAGAATCATTAGCTCTGAGATCAAGCAATTTTCCATATTTTTGTTTACTTTATTTTTTAGTATTCAACCACCTGTGACTGTACTCTCTTAATAAAATAATTAATTTACCAAAAACAATTTCATAAAAATTAAGAAGACTTGGGTAAACTCAGATTTTTGAGCTCAAGTCAAAAATTCATTTCAATATTTTTAATGTTTTCTTAAGTACAAGTTGCGTCCCACGGTGCTACCTGCGACTAAAAATTATGTCCTTTTCCTCTGTACCCTTTTTATTTTTGAAAGTTTATAACTTAGTAACTGCACTTGGTGCCTCTACGTCCTTTTCTGTACCCCTTTTATTCAAAATTTCATGATGATCGGTTGAGTAGTTATAAACAAACAAATAAACGACGAAACAAACAAATCCACTGTCGCATTTACATTTAACATTTTTTTGTTTATTATAAAAAAAGTTTCAAAAAAAAGTTAAGAAGTTAGGATTACGATTCCAATATCGTACTGTAATCCAGCCTTCTGAAGAAAAATGGGCTAAACATATATTTTACGAACTTTGACAAAACCTTTTAAAAAGCACTTTTCCTGTGTGCCATCCCATAGGATCCGTGCCTCTTTCCGGGATATAAATGAGCCTATGTAATTTTCTTACCCCTAAACTACCAATAACTATGCAAAAAATCATGTCAATCCTTTGCTCTATGAAAAATTTAAACAAATCTATCACACGAGAACCATAACTTTTAATGGGATAAAAAATAGTCTATGTGTCATTCCAGACTATAATCTATCTCTGTCCCAATTTTCATGCAGATCCGTTCAGCCGTTCTGAAACTGAAAGCCTCATTTCCTCGCTTTTATTTGAACGTAAATAAAAGTAACGAACTAAATAAATAGTTTGTTATTAACAGAATTAACTTAGAGCATTTGTTTAATTATAGATTTGTATTGTTGTGTGACGGGAGTCTCATATATGCCTTATGCTCCAATTTTAATTTAAAAATTAAAAAAAAGAGCGATTTAAAAGAGACTGGTCTGTGGTCTGTGCTGTTTGGCTTATTTGTTGGCTTGGTTTACTTTTTTAACTGTAACAAAAGTAAATCTCAAAAAAAAAACTTATATTTCTTGTTTAGTTAGGTTTTTAATTTATGTTGCCTGTTGTATTTCTGGTAGTTGTTTTATTTTTTCGATTAATATTTATAGACCATGATGCTTTAAAGCTCTGGTTATGCAATTTTGATAGTTTTATGATGTTTAAAAGTATTTTTTTTTTTTCATTTTTCTTCTACATATTTCATTTGGTCAGAGATTCGATTACGCTTTAGAGTAATTTACTTTCATTTTCCATTTTTCTGTACAATTGTTACAATTTTCGAATTTGTCTTTTAGGTTTTGATTTTTATTTTAATGATAATGAATTGTTTGTGTACCGATTGTTTTGTTATTCAATGCAGTTTGTGGGATCTGTTTTCAAAATTCAACATTTTCCAAAAAGGCAGCAGTTTGGTGGGCTTGCCTGAGGCAGGTGCATGCAGTGGATAATAAAAAACATCATCATTAATGTATTGGCTTTATCTAAGAACTATTTACTTTTTAAGCTGTCGTGTTTTATTGCCAAAGAGGGCAGCTAATTTAACATCAATTTAGCAATACTTTTAATTTAGAAAGGGTGATTTTTTTTTACTTCATGCTAAATTATTTGCTTAAAATATGATTTATAAGATAATGTTGCAAATAATATTTCTGATTTCATATTAAGGGGTTACTTAAGGTTACGTGAGTAATACGAAAAAAAATTTCTTATTTTCTAAAATAGTAATTGGGGAAAAAGCAAGATCAATATAAATAATATAAAATTAAATTGAATTGTGTTATTTTTCAAATTAAATTTATTTATAAGAGGTATATGTAAAATGTTTGGAGAAAAATATACAATCTTTCTCTTGGTCTTGGCAGGTGGATAAGCCTTCAACATCGAGCCGTTTGTCAGCGTCAACGGGATTTGGCACTTCGGCAGCTAGACCTTTTGGTAATGGTGGTTTTTCGCCCAGCTCAAATCGTAATCGCCAGGCAGCAGCCAGCTATAATTCCGATGCTCCTGTAGGACCACAAGCATCACAACAAGTTCCTTTTCGTAATACCAGAAATCGTTTTCAACCCAGTTCGGCCACCACCACAACCTCAACTACAACTACAGATTTGCCAACCAGCAGCCGCAGATACAATCGTTTTGGCGGCAGAAGCCAAAATTTATCCTCAAAGGGCTTTAGGCCTTCAACGCATGCCACCACACAGGCCAACAGTCCAGAATCGAGCAGAAAATATGTAAAACCAAGCAATCGCAGGCCAGCTTTTGCAAGTCGTGAGGTAAATGAGCCTGCGCAAGCAAGTAAATCGCAAAAGAATTATGCCTGGAAACAAGGAAGAGTAAAACTGCCTGTTAAGGATAAACTATTAAAACAACAAACAGGTACCTTTTCTACTCCTTTTAGACCGTCCGTGCCATTTGCAACAACACATCAGACTGACAGTTCAAATGATGAATACGATGAAACCCAAGAAAATGATGATAATAAACTAAACTTATCTGTCGAGTTAGAGAAACTTCAACTGCAAGAGGCTGAAGTGAGACCTCCTCACTTGGATAGTACAGCTTCATCAACAAAAATATTAAGCAACAATTTTGCAACTGAAACAAATGTCAAGGAAGACACTGAAGAAGTGCAAGCGCAAAATTCCGCCAACGCTTCACAGAGTGAAGAAATACAGAAAATCGATGATAATGATGAAGACGGCGGTGAAAATTACTCCGATGAATATTCCCAAGAGGAACAACAAGACTCAGCAAAGGGAAGTAAAGAAGCTCATGCAGAAGGCTCAGTTGAAGTGAATACAACAGAGAAGCCTCATCAACAGAGTGAAGACTATCAGGAAAAGGAAGAAAAGGGCACCAATACACCATTAATAGAAACTACTACCACTGCTACTACTACAACAGCGAAAAGAGAAGAGCCGCAAGCCCTAAGCAGCACTGCATCACCACTTGCTTTGGCAACTCATAACACAACCGCTACCGAGCTAATGACAACCCCCGAAGCTTCAGGTGATAGACAAGATCAGCATGATGAAGAAGAGTCTAGTGCCGATTATGACGATGAAGAAGACTACGAGGAAGAAAGTGGTGATGAAGAAAGTGGTGATGAAGAAAGTGGTGATGAAGAAAGTGGCGATGATGTGGATGATGAGGCAGAAGCAGAAGAGGAAGATACACATGAAAACGAACATGAAGGTTCAGCTCATGGCTTAGAAAATCTTGAAGATGTTCATACTACTATCAGCTCTTTAACCACTACCACCACCCTGGAGCCCAGCCCTTTGATTTTAGATCGAGAAGTCATATCAGTGGTTACCACCAAGAGTGTAGTTAACGGCTCTACCGCCTTTCCCTCACCCGTAACGCCACGTTCTACAACCTTGTCTCTCGAAGAAGAGGACATATTTACGGAAACTAAAGTGTCACCTGCTTCCGATGAGGCTGCAGTAGAAACTGATTTAACCACTACACCCACGCCAAAATCGTCTAGTGAGGAAAGCATGAGTAGTACCACTGAGGGCTATGTAGTGGTAGCTTCCATACAAACTAGCAGAAGCATAAATGGTGCACGTTTCTTAGCATTTCCCGCCATACAGCAAGAAGAGTCCAAAAAATCTTTATCTGAATTGGAGCGTCATGCTAAGGCCAAGGTCAGCAAAAATAGTCAAGATTCGGCTTCGGAGCAAACCAATGAAAGCGTTGAATTGGAGTCTAGTGCAGCAGCTGAAATGGAATCATCTACAGAAAATACCACCTCTACACAGGCGGCTTCTTCATCTACGGAAAGTATCATTGACAAATTAGATAGAGTACAATCGGAATTATCCAGTGGTTTATTGGCGGGTAAATATCCCATTATCAGCCAAATGGGAGTATCAACACCCTCTACATCCTCCACTTCAGGCAATAGATTTGCTCCCAATATACGTAAATTTCAACCAAAGTCTACAGCAGCTCCCAAAGTGAAAGTTCATCATTTTGATGAACCCTCAGCGGCCAAAGTTAAAGTGCATCATATAGAAGAAACTGAAATGGACGAATTGGCTAGTTTATTGCCTGAAGGTTTTAAAAGAACTTCTTTTAAAAATCGCAAGATAACCACCACCACCAGGAAACCCCAACACGAAATTGAATTCAAAAAGCCTTTGAGGAACTCCACTATAGGCCGTTCATTTAAAAACACTCCCCTGGCACAAGATGTTTCTTTGACTGGTCTATTGCCCAAGGGCTATAAGCTGCCCTCGACAACCGAAAACCCCAAGAACGATTTACACGATATTTTAAGCAAAATCAAGTTTGATGATAACCTCGATAAATTGCTGCCCAAAGATTATAAAGATAAGGCTACTACGGTGAAGCCTGCGGTAACTTTGGTAAACGATATATCCAAATTTTTACCACCAGGTTATAAACTAACAACCACACCCGCGACGCCTCTTGAAAAGGAAGAGAATAGGGAACAAAAGAAATCAACTTTGTCGGGTGTTACAGTGGCTGAAGCGGATGATATTACCAAGTTCTTACCAGCTGGTTATAAATTGAGAACTACCAGAAAACCTTTGCCAAAGATTGAGCCACAAGCTATAGATATTTCGCAATTATTACCCAAAGGTTACACACCTTCGGAGGATATAGTTAAGCAGCCCGAGGATATTTTAAAGAAAATAGAATTTAAAGAAGTGGCTTCGCTGTTGCCTCCTGGTTTTAAGTTAAATAGCACTGAGGACCCTATACCAAAACATCCAGCTTCAACCAGCACTACCTCAACTACTACGACACCAAGTCCCAATGAGGAAGCCAACAGTAATTCCTCCTTCACCGACAGTTCCACTGCGGGCTATAAAGTGGTCTTCCCCAAAGGTATACATAAGCGTTTAGGAGCTCAACGCTTAACTACACCCCGCACCATAGATTCAGATGAAAATATGGCCGGTTCGCCACCAGTGGTTGTTAGAAAGGGTCCACCTACCAGAGCCACCACAGAGTTTACCGGCTGGCCTACCCCATCTACCACACCAATATCCATAGAGAAACTCTTAGAACAAGCCAAGGCGGCCACTATTAATTTTGAAGATTTGCTCTTGCCTTCTTCCAGCTCTACTACTACAACTACAAGCACTACAACTACCACCACCACTACCCCTAAGCCCACTAAACCAGGTTTCTGCACAGCCGATTGTGATCTGGCAGCCACTATTAAGATCATAAATGGTGTATCCTGGAAGCCAGAGTTGTTAGATCATAATACAGACGAATGGAAAAATTTGGCCAGAGAAGTAGAAGCTCAAGTAAGTAAAAGTGTCATTAATTTAATATTTAAAAATCTTATTGATTGTTTTCTTTATGTATGCAGTTAAACGAAGTCTACTCCTCTGCTCCAAAATTAAGCAAATGGTATAAAAAAGTACGCATTGACAGCTTCAGTAAAGGCAGTGTTTTAGTAGACTATTATGTGGAATTGGCCAATATTACGCAGGATGTAAATACTTTGGAAATTAAAAAACTCTTCCATGAAGCTTTGACGCCACAGCCAATATTGCCGCTCAAGCCGGAAACGGAAAATGAAACTGACAATGATGCAGAAGAGGAGAGCATTTATCAAGATATCAAAGAGGAAAAGCTAGTCAAAGAAACCTTCTTAATGGGTAAATATGTTATAGATCCAGTAGCCACAGATTTTTCAGGTAAATACTTAGAAATTCTTAAATAATGAATACAATTTTATGAATATTTTTTTTTAAATTAATTTAATGAAACAAAGTCATACCGAAACCATTGACGCCTAATGTGGAATTTGCCGAAGAGGATTTGTTAATACCCCAATGGGCAATAGTGGTCATAGTCATAGGCGTGGGCTCCTTGGCATTTGTGGTCATATTTGGTATAACAGTGGTATGTAATTGTGTTAAAACAGTTTCGCTGCAGCAATTAAAATTGTTATAAAAAATCTTATTAAAACAATAAGTAAATAATATTTAGTTGGCAGCTTATTAAAAAGAAAAACGTTTTAAAAACTTCTCAACGAATCTGTTTTCTGTGCCTGTTTTAGCAAATTATAATTGTATTTCATATTAATATGTTTTTAGTTACTCAATCGGCAAAATCGTGCTAAGAAAACTCCCATCCCCTTGACGAATGATATGTTGAATGAACTTAAAATTAATCACATGGGTGGTGCCGAAAATTATGGTGTTGATGATTTCTATAACATAGATGATGCCTGGAATGATACAAAGCAGCCTATTAAGCCGAAAGTAAGAATTGACTTTTGATTGATATGTTGTCTTTAAAAGTCCTTGAATTAAAAATTATACAATATTTTACCCTGATGAAACTTGTAAAATATTAAAATTAACTGTGATTGAAATGTAAATTGACTCAATACAATAGTACTGGACTATTAAAGCCCCTTGTTTTATGTGCATCTCTCTAGAAAAGCCCAAGGCTTCGTTGTTTATGCTGGCTCTCGAACTATTTCTAAATGGAGACAAAACTCAATATTTATGATAATATGTAGTGCACAGTTTGTTAATGATTTAAGTGACATGCCAAGAACTTTTCTAAGAAAGAAATTCCATAGGTTACATATCTGGCTACCAAGGAATAGTAAAGTATAGACTGTCAGGAATATTTGCTATGCCCGAAAAATGTTTATTGTGCAGAGTGTAAACTCTTGAAATAAAGAAAAAAATATTAATCATCAGTTTTACTGCCTGTTTTTATAAAATGGACACAAAATTGTGAGTGAGAATTTATATTGAAAACAAAAACATTTTTTCGTGTTTTAGTGTTATTTTCAATATTAATTCTCACTCTTAATTTTGTTTTCATTTTATAAAAACCGGCAGTTAAACTGTCTACTTTGTTGCCTGCTCTGAGACGACAGCAAAACTAGAAGAATTTTGGCTGTAGGGATGTTTCAAATTCTAATTAAGAGCGCTGTCATTTGTTTAACTATATTTAAGTAACACAAATTAGTAGGGCATGTCCTTACGATTACTGCGAGAGACTTAAGAGTACAGTGGCTCAAATTTGTTTTGATACTTGCAGAGAATGTTTTTGATAAGGAATTTAAATTAAATTGTGAGTTGACTACAGTTCTGTCTACAAAGCACAATAAAATGGGTCACCTGAACGAAGAACAAGTTAAGTTTTCGAGCTCCCTACTAAACTACACATAGAAAACAAATCATTGTAAAATCAACTAAAACAAGATTGGTTCAACTAGTTTTGTTAACAATTTTGCTTTATGAGCGTTTCATGCTAATTTAGCATGATATTAAAGTAAAATAAAAGTTAAAGCTATCCACTTTAAAATAACTAGAAATCATGTTGAATTGACATTATACGCCAATTGAATCAAAGAGATTGTTATGTCAAAATACATTAAGATCCTTATTGAAACAATATTAAGAAAATTTATAACAACATATATTTCATACTGAATCAAATTAAATTTAATGTCGAATCAACTATTAAGCGATTTAGTATTAAATGAAATAACATGGAAAGATGTTTAAATTACAGGAAATTCCATGTTAATTTAACATGCTTCTTGTATTGAAATAATATTTACGCAATGTTGTTTAACAATGGGACAGGCAGTTAGTAAAAAGGAGTTAATTAATTTTTTTATTTAGGTTTACAAATTATTGTTTCTTAAATATCTTTTATCATTATTAATTAATTATTCAACAGTTCGTCTAATTGGAATGCTGGTGTCGAATTTTGAACAACTGGAATATTTACTATAATTATTCCGTCTTCGTTACTAACAAGATTAATATTTTCTCCTCCGGTTGATAAAGTTTCCACAAACCTTTTTAAATTCATATTATCATTGTTAGCTGAAGACATAATGAAATTTCAAGAATTTAATTCACTTAAAATTTATAACACTGCACTTCTGATACGTAGTAGAGCTGCGATAGAATGAAACTTGCTGTTTCTTTAATGCGGTACTTTTTGATATTTTTCTCGTTTATCATGAATTGTTTTCATTTCCGCATGTTTCACGTTGTCTTAACATGTTTCATGTTATCTTAAAATACATCAATTTTATTTTAATGTTATTCCAGTAATTATTATTATTTCACAAATTTTATTTAACTTTTTTAACATGTTGATTTAATATAAGTCAACGTTTGTTAGTATTTAAAATTGGCAAAAGTTTTTTTCCAAAATATTCCAATGTCATTTTTAACGTTTATAAAAATGTTGATTTTACAATACTTAATCTTGTTTCAACTATATTCAATGTTAATTTTACATGAAAAACTATAATTATTACTTCAAAAACAGAATTTGCAAAATTAAACATTGATTGATGTTATTTTAACTCTGTAAAAGGTAAAATTTAAAATGTACAATGTTAATTCAATGTGGTTAATTTTAAATCAACATATTTTAATACTAAATTAACAATTTTAACCATTGATTTAGCTTAAAACAATGTTGAAAGTAAATTCAATTAGATTTTTTCCACATATTAACAATGACTTGATATCAACATTTCTTCATGTTGATTTTACACCGTTTTTTTCTTCTGCGTGTTAACAATCAAATGAAAGTAGCACCAAAGTCAAGTGGGAGCGAGGTAACTATTGAACGAAAAAACTAATATGCTTCGTTTGTTGGGTCTTGTGCAAGATTGCGGCTCAGTGAATTTATATTGACGTAAGCAATGCGCAGTGGGGCCGATCGGAAACACAATGTTACAAAATATTTACAATATCTTCAAAGCTAATGATCCGATTACAAATTATAATTATTCTAACAAGTATAAACTGGTTTTCATTAGTTAAAAATTTTTCATAGATTGCTTCTTAAGCTGAAAGTCCATACCACGCGTTCTACGCGTTAATACGTTATAAGCGTCTGTCAAATAGAAGTATAATCAGTGCAGTTTTATGTGCTAACTTACACAGCACAAAGCGTAGAACGCATAAATGTTTACAACGCGTGAAGTATATTTTCTTTCTACTTTTGTACACGTCGCAAGCGTCATGAAAAAATCTGAGAGTTTTTGATAGACAAGGATGGCAAATTAAATTATATTTTCAATGTTATCGATTGTGGATAGCTTTTACCTATTTTTTGTTCTAAAAAATGTTTTTAATTCAAAAAACCTTTCGTAATAAAGTTAGAAATATTTTCTAAAATAAAATACATTAAAATTAATTTTTTAAAACAATTTTTTCACCAACAAAATTTGCATTTTAATTGTCAATTCCTTTTTAATTCCAATTAATTTTATAAATTTATTAATCAAGTGGAATAGAGAAGAAGCTAATTAATGTTATGAAAACTCACAAGTTTCTTTTGTAAAAGCTTTTCGTATGGCTCAATGGCACAAAATATTATATGCACAAGCTCAGCGAAATCAATAAATTCTTTAAAACTCTCAATTTCACTTTCCATTTTGCAAAAGTTATTTTTATTTGTTAAAAATATTTACACTACAGCTGATTAAAACAAAAACTCGGCGAATAAAAAGCGTTGCGTTTAACTTGAATTTAGAAAAGGATAGCTCGCTTGTTATGGACTTTCAGCTTTAAAGTTATTTCATATAGACAAAAAGTAATTTAATTTGAATTTTGAAAATTCGTAAAAACTATATTTACTAATTTGCAATAAATTTACAATCATATGTTAAGACCATTTTTAATTATCTGATATCGTATCATAAAAAATAATCAAAGTCAATATTTTGAAATGAGTTTAATAAAATCTTGTTATTTTTTTTTTTACAAAAATATGCCTTCAATATTTTAGTTTTTCTTTAAAACTCTAAAAGAAGCCAAACATATCTTCCAAACGTTTTCAAATTTAGATTTTTAAAACAATTACTAATAAAGTGTAATGTGTGCACGCTCCGTCCAACATTGACCAAAACTCTTAAATTCTCGATCGAAGTCCCGAAATTTATTCATAGATAAAAGCAGCGACGAGTTTTTCCAATCTATTTTCAACATAAAATAAACATAGACACAAGAATTAACTTGATATAATATCTATAAAATCTTTAAACTAAACATGAATAATTGAACTTATACTGCTCTGAATGACAAATGCTTCGATCGAGTTTTTACTTTAAAATTTACGCAAACTATGTTATTAAAATAAATAAATGCGATTTTAAATTAAATTTTAGTTAATTTTTACATTTTCAGTCTCAGTTTTATAAAAACTTTTTTTCAATAAAAAAATTAAACAAAATTTCATTTTCATTTTATATTTACCAGCGTTTCACAAACTCCATGCACGAGAGCGGTAATTCTAACATATACGACAGTTGGCGTTCAACACGTCATGGTGACTATTGCTATGATGCGCAAAATAATTACTCTTCGCAAAAGGGTGACTCACTGCAAAGATCTCTAAAACATCATCCTCATTCCCAGTACTCCAATCACTCACAGCATCAACAGTCACTATATGGTGGCCATCAGTATCCAGATGCCTTTGCGGATGCCCATCAAATGTATACATACAATAATCAAACGAATAGCAGATCGTCACGTTATCCACGTGACTACGATCCCGAGTTTTAGCTTAAAAATGTTCTAGTTTAAGATACAAAATGTACATAAAACAATTAAAATTTTTTCTTTACATTCTACTCGTAAATCTCGGTTTTTTAACAAATGTCGTGTCTTCACTATTTTTCGTAGCATAAAATTCATATTTAATTGCTTAATCAGACAGTTCAATCTTTTAAACTAATGATGCTCTTTAACTTTTAATTTACTTAATATATTTATTTTATTTCTTTTAGCTTTATCTTAAATAAAATTTCGAATTTTTCTAAATTTTGTGCCTAAAAAATTAAGTTTTGTTTTGTAAAAATTTTCGTATTTTCGTTATTAAAAAAGAAAAAGAAAATCGTATTTCATTAAGAAAATTGTGCATAAGTTTTTTTTATTTTGCTGTCAAAAATTTATGAAATCAGTCAAATTAGTTTTTAATAGTTTGTAAATTATAATTATAACTTTAATTTTAACCAATAATTTAACAAAGAAATAATTTTTTTATACATGTAGTTCTTAGTTTGAATTTTAGTAATTTGAAAATAAAACTATTACTTTAATTAAATAAAGAAGAAAAATATATAATTTTAAAGAAACTTGAATCGAGTAATTAACAGCTACTGTTAAAAAATATGACGTCATTTGTATTTAAAGTAGTCATTACAGTATTTGTAAAACTATTGCCAAAATCTATAGACTTATGAATCATACAGTGGGCTGCGAATTGCAAATGCTGTACAAATAAATATGTACAGGATACCAATCAAATCTGTAAACATTCTTTTTCGCTCCGCTACACTTTGGGGCCGATTTCAAAAATAATGGTACTCCAATATATTCAGAAATATTGATTCGTTTACAAAGTGCTGTACGCAAAATTCATAGATAAAGACCGAAGCCTTTGACAATTTAGTTCTTGATAAGCCTGCTGGAATATACAATGCCTTAGAGGGTTTCAAAGTCGACCTTCTCGGGCATTCTTAACTTTTTTTATTTGTATAGGCCGATTAGTGAATTTAAATCGTTTGAAGAGCTGATAAACTGATAAAGAAGAGAAAATTTTGCAGACTAAATGATATTTTGCAGACTAAATGAATTTGGAAATTTCTGTTTATCAATTTAACTTTATTTGGATTTTCTTTGATAGCGTTGCGACCTTTTCGTAAAAATTTGATTGAGTAGGTTCGTTTAATTTGTCAAAAATAAAATATATACACGAACAGATTTACGTTTATGCTCAATACTGTTTATTTACTTTATAACACTTTAACAATAAATAAACGAAGTAATTTGTCTTTGCATATAGACATTCACAATGCTAAGATCTTTACACTTTTAACCCCTCTTGATATCCAGCATTGACTTTTATATAGCAAAACCAATGGTTGAGTTTCTAGATGGTTCGAGTATGAATTAGATATTGTTCGTCATATTTTTTAATTAACGTTGCAAGTTAGCATGTCTAAGCATTTCGTATAACAGCGGAACTTCCTCCCTAGATGGCTCACCAATGTAAATAATGAATATATTAAAACAGCTTATTCTAATTTTCCCTCGCATTAATCGATGACGCTGAATCCTACAGTTGCTATCAATATTTGTCATATGGTTGATTTAATTGTGCTTAATCATCGCTGCATTTTCATGTTCGTTAAATTTAAATCTACATTTGAGTTTGGTAACAATATATTCTAAAAAAATCCTCTGATTTACAAAGAACTCCAAAATAATATATTCAATGTTTTTCTTTAGTTATCTAACTTCGTTTAGCCGTGAAATCTATATATAAATAGGAAAGAGAAAAAAGTTAAGAATCATTTTAACTAACTTAAACTTAACGTATTCGCTTGATTTTTGTTTGATTGATAGATTGTCAGTAGGAGCAGTGCAGAATGTATTTTTTCTTCTACATTTATGTGTCTAAGATAGTTAAAAACAGTTAAGAATATTAGCCAATCATTAAGCCTTGATGTCTCTTTCTCTCTTAATTTGCTAAAAAATTACAACAAAAAACTCTATATATAAATAGGCAAAGACAAATTTTTAGATCCCTCTTTCTCCTTTGTTTGCCAACCGATTTTCTTCAATCTTTTATCAAATGGTAAACATTGTTGAGCTTTAGTGACCCGATTATATATTATTTAAATCGGTTCAGTAATAAAGGATTAAGAGGCTCATAAAGTTGACACCACTACAAATGCTAAAAATACACACGTACACGCATTCATTTATCAAACATTGGTTCAAGCAAAGCGATGAGAGTGCTTAAGGGTACCTACATACATACATATGTATGTATATAAGTAATGAGTTTTTTTTTCTTATAAATGTGCGTGTTTGTATGCAACTTTATTTGGTTTATTGTTTTTTCCATGGGGAAGAGAATAAGTAATTAGGTAGTTTCTTCTATTTAAAGAAATGCAACAAAAATAGATATAAATAGGTAAAGTAAGAAAACAAAAACAATTGGTTGATTATTGAGTTCTTGATATTGCTTAAACTTTTCATTTGTTTTAATGAAGGTTTAATATAATATCTCCAGTTGTTCAAAGGAATATTTGGGTAAAGTTTCCTAATGATCTGCATTAGCAACAGTGAAATGCGCATAGGAACAAGTTACATTCCTCAATAATCAATTGCAATTTGTTTTTAACAAAATTGTTAATGTTTTACTGAATAAGTAAAATATTAATTTTGGGAAAAAGTGCGAATAAAAAATTTAAAATACTAAAATAGATATACATACGTTTAAACTGGCGGTCGAATTTCGACCACTGGGCGTACTCTAGAATAATCAATCATGCTTATTTTGGTTGGTGTTTTTTGAAGAAATAAATCCGTTTAAAAAATGCTACTGCTATTGGCAAAAAGTTTTCAAGTTTTTATTGGCGTTCTTGCGACCAGTCTGAATAAGGGTGAAGATTTTGGAAAGAGTTTTAAAAATGCCATACTTTTGACAAAAAGCTGAGCTTTAGATTCTCCTTCAAAATATGGCATACCACAAATATGTTCTTATTGTCGCCAATCTTTACTGCATTCTGAACATAATTTTTAGCATACATTTATGTTTTATAATATATAATGCTCGGAAAGTAAACCTTTCCTTTTACTGATTAATAATACATTTGCGATAAAGCTGAAAAGCGTAATTCTAGAAACATTTATTTGTTTTTGGATGTATTCTGATCAATTTTTAATCATTAATACTTATACGTAATTTCTTTGAATTATTTTATGTTTAAGTTGAAAGGACTTGTTTGGGTCAGATTCAAATCATGAATTTACAAACCATTTTTTACTAAAAACTGTTGATAAGAATTGGCCATAATTGATTCCAAGAAAGGTGATTGGGCTGACTGACGGATAGACATTTAGTTAGAAATAAAAAAATGAAATTAATGCAGCTTGGAGAAATTTTTACTTGTAAATAAAACTATAATACTCCAAATGTTTTCAAAAATAGCCGAACTTCTTGGAAAATAAAAAAATTTACATCTAAGTCGATGATTTTATTGATTTTTTATTCTGCATTTGTGAAAAGTCAAGTTTTTTTACGAGGGGGAAAATATAATTCCCTTTGATTTTTTCCAAAAAGTTTAAAGAAAATTTATTTAAAAAAATTTCCTCCGATAATTTCCTCCGGATATTCATGAGGCATGGCCATATTAATGAGGAACATATTTTTCTCCTTTAAAAGTCATTCAATAATTTTTTCACAGAAATTTTAAGAAAGTTAGTTTTTTTATCCGAACTTTTAAGAAGCTTCTTCTGCATATCTAAAGAATTAACTGGGACAGGTTATGTGCTTGACATATTTACTACAGGCCCATAAATCGTCCTTGAAAGTCATCCATAGATTTTTTCACGGAAATTTTTAAGGTAAGTTATTAAAAAAAATCCCTCCAATCATTTCAGATATCTGATTTATATCCATTTATTCCGCAATAAATATGGAATAGACCATAACGAGTCATATGCTGGGCACATTCATGAGAGGCGAATTATTCTGCCTTTAACGTCATCCATAGATTTTGCCACAGAAATTTTAAGAAAATTTATTTTTTAAACAAAATTCTCCCATCATTTCATTTAAAAAACTAAAACTGGATATAGAAATTATTATTAATAATAGCAGAATTTTAATCAAATTCCGCACATAAGAAGGTTGGACCAGTTAGCTCTCTTAAGATCTTATTATAGTGATCTTTTTTACCTGCAGTTGTAAGTTACATAAAATATTAAAAATAACGAAAATTAAAAATAATGGCGTAAGGGAAAACTAGATGTTGTTCAAAACATTAAATTTCTCATTAAAAAAGGAACTATTTCTAATGTTGATAGGCAATTTTTATTCCTCAGATAAGATAAGCTTGTTAATAATTTGACTATTCATATTGTCCGATTTAGCAAGATAAGAGTATAGTAAAAATTCAAACTTAAAGTTGGACGTTGCCCGGCTGAATTGGAATAAGAAATATTCAAAATAAGTTTTTTGTATTAAAAAAAATTAAATTTAAATTTTCAATCATTATGTTTACAAAAAGATAAAACAGTGTGCTATTTATTAATCTTACAATTTATTTTCGCAGCCAATAAAAAATCTGAAACACCAAAATAAATCCTTAAAAATAAACATTAAAAACATTATTAACTAGGATTTTAGGCAGAATGGCAGACGCTTTGAAATCACACAATTTGCAGCACAGGACTTAATAAAAGTTCTTATTTATAGACTTCATAAACTTACCCATGCATCAGCGTTCTCAGTTTTGGTTATTTGTCTCCAAATAAGGGATTTTTTTGTGATTGTGGATAGAATTTTTTGGGAAAATCCCCAGGGGTTTTTTTGGGGAAAAAATCTTTCTTAGGGGAATTTGTGGATTGAAAAATTTAAAATTGGGGATAAGGTATAAAATAAAACTGGGGCCTTGCCATGCATTGATGCACACTGCCAAATTATTTTTAATCTATTCATATATAAATAGGCAAAATCAAATTTTTAGATACCTTTTTCTCCTTTGTTTGTCAACCGATTTTCTTCATTCTTTTGCCAAATGGTAAACATTGTTGAGCTTTAGTGAACCGACTATATATATTATTTAAATCGGTTCAGTATTGAGCAATAAAAGGTTCATAAAGTTTACACCACTACAAATGCTAAAAATACACACGTACACGCATTCACTTATGGAAGCATTGGTTCAAGTTAAAACATAAGCAAAGCAATGAGAATGTTTACGAGTACCTACATACATATGTATATACATAAGTAATAAGATTTGTTTTATAAATGTGCGTGTTTGTATGCAATTTTAATTCGTTTAATGAATGCAACTGAAATATATATACGATTAAACTGTCGGTCGAATTTCGACCACTAGGCGTACTCTAGTAAATTAATTCCACAGAAGGAAATTTTAAATCTATGATTTCCCATGCTGAATGTACATTTTCCAGCACTAACTATTTGCGGTTATTGTCTGTGCTTTACCTGCGAGGTAGATGTCTATAATATGTTAGTTTCCGAGTGGTTTAAGACTGTACATACAAAAAAAGTGTAGAGTTCAGAAAACTCACCCTAAAGATATTGCCAGTTTGATTTAATTTATTAAAAACAGTTAAATGTTTTTAAATTTATTTTATGTACATTAAAATTAAAAAATTAAAATTAAAGAAAAATAAAATAATTTAAATTTAAGAACATTTCGGAAATGAAAATTGTGTTTCAGTGCCCTTCAAAACAAAGTATGCAAGAATTGATTATGCACTTTCAAAGTAGTATAAAATTGATTGTTCAGAGTAAAGGCTGTCATTTTTCTTCGAGTAGGAGTATATATATATATATTTCTATTTAATCATAATCATATTTAATTCTCTGAAGCCACAGTTGTATTGAATTTAAATAAATTATAAAATTAGTTAAGATTTTATTTCCAAATAGTAATAACTTGTTTTATTATTTTTAGGGTATATCGGGATTTTTCGTGATCCCGCTATATTTCGGAACCCCGGTAATCATCAGGATTTTAAGACTTTAGGTGTCGGTGTTTTAGAAAAACACACAAAGCTTGTGAAGAAAAATATTTTTTTTTTTTAAAAACTAGTACAAATTTAACAACTAAAAACAAATTCATAAGAAACAAACGATATAATACGAGTATGAATGAAGCAAAGGAAACTCAAACAAAGCTTACAACCTTAGCTATAACGCAAAACCATCTAAGTAAAATATATAATTTTTTTATTAATTACACTATGAGACAAAATATAAAAATGCAGATACTTTTAAAATTACTTAGCCGAGAAATCATTTTTAATTTTTTAAACATGCTTCATGAAGGAGTTCCAATTCAAAATAAAAAATGGTTTCAATCTGGAAAAAGATTTATTTAAATCTGTGTATAAAAAAGGGGCAAATTACGACATTCGATATTGAACGAAATTTCCATACAAATTCAAAAAAATTCGTTCGATATCGAATACCGTAATTTGCCCCCAGATGTGCAGGCGGACAACGAATACAAAATGGAAAAAGGTTTCAACCTCGAAGTATCTTACTGTAAATAAAAAAGTTGTATTAGACATCGGCTACGAAATAAAAAAAAAACAAAGAAATTATATGGCATTATATATTTAAAAAAAATCAAATCGATTTATAAATGAAGAACTTCAAATGTAAGAAACATTATTAATTTTTATTTATATTCCTGAAGCAGCTTTGCATAGAGAAAGCGAAATATCGGAAAGAAAGAAATAAAGTTTTTATTTCGTTATAGTTGACCTTAAGCTTATAGAAATTTTTTTTTAGTATCCAATAAAAAAGGTAGAAAAATTAATTTTTCATTAAATATTTTTTTTAATCGGTCAATGATAATACGCGTAGCAAAAATAATGGAAATGTAGAGTTTGGAGCACCTGAAGAATACTTGAAAATTTAAAACTAAGCAGAGTTCTTGTTGCCATTTTGGATTTTCGGATTTTCAACATAAATTCGTTTTCCCAAACAGTTAATAACTTTAGGCGGAATGCCGACATGTCTTTAGAAATGTACACTCAAAAGTTATAATTTTTCCTTTTAATGTCAATTTGTCCCAGAAATTAAGGGATTTTGCTTGACAAAATTTATTTAAATTTTTGGGGACTTTTTTCAAAATCAAATCACGGGACTTAGGATTCACTAATATTCAAAAATCAAGTGATTTTCGGGACCAGGATTTCGGGATTGGTATCCCTAGCATAGATCAAATATCTCTAGATCCAAAAACTGGGGCATATGCACCAAATGTTTATCATCAGATCGATGCTTTATTGCAACTTAGTCATATCTGAAAAAAACTCCTTCGTCAGAAAAAGTGTTAACAATTTTTAAATTTATGCACACATCAATGGGAAAATAAAAAAATATTCTCCCTTCAAGAAGTGTGTAAACAAGATACAAAATGAAGAGCGATACGACGAATACGTTGCAATAAAGGAAGATATAAATAACACACATGAAATACATATGTTGTACATATATTACGAGTATACGGCGTCACATATCCGCGATTTTCTGATCCAAAAATAACTAATCCAGTCATAAGAAGCACATCAACTAAATTAAACTATTTCAGCTGGTGAATTGCTTTAGCTCAAACTTTATTTACTTCATTCGATTGCAACTGCTATATAATGGACTCTTACGTGAACTCTAGGAAATATATATTGCGCCCCAACTCTATTAAACAAAATCTTATAAATCACTTTTAATTGTTAAAAATGCACAATGAGTTTCTAATTGTTATTCTTAAAAAATTTTCCCCCAATAAAACATTCTCTCAACTAAATAAAAAAGTTGTTTTCAAGCAATAAAAAGTTTACTTTACAAACAAAATTTACAATACTTAAGTAGTTGTAACCAAAGAAAAAAACGAACAAAAAAATTATAATTTAAAATAACATTTCAAACAAGTTTCATAACGTACCAAATTTTAAGCAAAAAAAATAATAATAAACAATTAAAACTAAAATTTTGTTACTGCAATACGAAAAACAATTGACAAATTATGTAAATTTACGCACTGATTGCTAAAATCGTAATAAGACAGACCCAGCGGCAGCAAACATTTGAAAATATAATTTAAAATGCTAAAAATAAAGACCTTAATAAGATCTTGTTTGTTTTTTGTTTATATAAAAGGCAAAAGAAAAAAAGGAAACGAATACCGGAAGTAATACAAGCCAAGTACCAGCTTCCTTAAGAATTCTTAAAAAATAAACATGTGTATAAGTGTGTGTTTGTATATGTCGGAAACATATACATTAAAACACTCCTTTATGTATGCATTTAGTTGGCTTTAAATGTATTTATTTATGTAGCAAAATCATCCTTGTTTGTTGTTTGTGTAACTGCAAATTGTTGTTGCTTTGTTCATGTGTGAGACTTTTGTTTGTCCCTGGGACCAGTGTATTTCTGTCTCTTTTCTCAAAGTATTAAAAGATGAGTTTGTATGTTTATTTGCCTTTAAGATTTATGACCATATTTCTTGCATCTTACATCTGTTGGCACAAATGTGTTTGGGCTTTGTGCGAGTATTGGTATGTGTGCATGTCCTGCCAGTAGAATGCAGCCGTAGACAAAGTTTTGTTTGTTTATTTCATTTTGGTTGTTAAAGAATTTGCATAAAAATTCATGACTGTTTAAATTAGTTTAGCTGAGGAGTTCCTTTCTTTCGTTTTCGTTATTTTGCTTAGATATTAATAAATTGTAAACTTTAAGTTGATAATAAAATAGTAAAAAATAAGAGTCAGAGATATTATGAAAATAATGTAAGAATTCAATTAAAAGTTTTTTTTTGTTTTTCTTGACACGCTGCAAAGGACAGTGGGTGATGATGACTGAAAAATTTAAGATTAGAAAATAAAACATGTATTAATTGATGTTTTGTTGTTTTTTGAATTTGCTTTATTTTTTTGAAGTTGAAGAAATATATAAAAAAACTATGATTTAAAAAAATATAATATAATTTATATGTAATGCCCTTTTCTTTTCTACAAAAAATATAACATTTCTATTACTTTTTATAAAAAAAATTGCTATTCAAGGCAAAAATATTGCCTCGCAATTGATGGTACAATAACCTCTAATAAACTTCCTTTTTCCTTATATTGCAAATTTTTAATACAAAGGGGAAAAAATGAGTTAGAAAATAAAACGCCTATAGTTTTTTGTTTCAATCCCATGAGCGTGCATGAACGGGAGTATAAAAAATTGAGCATGAGTGAGCATGCATGACTGGATTTTCAGCGTGATTGTTTAGTAAATTTTTTTGCTTTATTGTAATTTTTTCATTTAATTTTTTATTTTTTCCTTATGGCAAAAATATAAGTTGCTGCATGAGCGTGAAGGAGTAGAATTTTTTATATTGAGGGTGAGTGAAAAGTTACTCACTATCCCATCTCTCGTGCACAGTTTTGCAATAAGCTGAAAAACTGCAAAAACTTACCAAGCTACCCGATATATGCTCTATTTCAAATCCCTTTACCTTAGTTTTGAAAAATTAGAAAAAAAATTTAGTTTATCTTTTGAATACTCTAAAATAATTTTTAAAAGCAGCTTAAAATAAATTTAAAAAAATTAATTTTTGAACATGAATTTCGCAAACTTTAACATTTTCAATTCTTTTTCTTCAGAAATAGCTAGTAATTTATAGCTAGTCCTTTACAAGCTTTGAAATGAGGTAGATTGAAATAGTGAGAATTTTAAATAGACGGAGTTTAGTTTGCAGAGTTTTCGACAAGGAAAGAAATGGACATTACAATTTATTTATAATTCGATTCCACAAGTCGGCACTTACAAAACTGTTTGTATAATTTTATTATTAATGGACAATATTTAATGGTCTTGAAGAAACATTAACGAAAAAGATATATGAGACTAAGCGGAATCCTTGCGGGGTTTACAGAGAAACTAATCGCAAGGTTCAACATATTAATTAAGGAATTACTAATTGTACGTGCGTTCTAATGTATTAAGAAAGTTTTTGAGTTAGGCAACTGTTTGTAATGCAATTTTGAAGACATGATTTAATGAAGAACTATTAACTTTTGTTTCATTGTTGTTTTAATATAACTTGCATGCATTTGCATATTACACAGGTTGGAAACTCTTTTTACAAAAATAGCTGACTCAGCTCCATATATGGTCTCCGTAATGCGATAATGAAAATTTTCTTTACCCAAAAATGTAGCATGTAACATGTCTGGCTCATGGGTTGATTTTGTTCACTTAAATTTTGCAATGTTAACTCACTTGTTGCAAATTGCAAAGGCATTGTTTAGAACTACATACATATATACTTAGTATGTAGTATTTTTCCAAAGAAACTTATTGTCTCAATTAATTTACAGGCGCCGTCTCGTATCAATGTAATACCCAAGTACGATCAATCTTCGAATGCCTGCGACAGCTTTATAAAAATAAGCAGCATTTTGAAGGAGCTTTTTGATGATGAAGCAAAGCCGATATGTAATGCAAAGGCTTTATTTATGAATTCATGGGTAAAAAAAGATTTAGCATACATTAAAGATAATTTTTATTGTAACTGTCACATTTAATCAAATTGAATACCAAAGGACTTCCTTTACATGCAAGTTTATCTGTCCTAGAAGACGTAAAAGAAAAAATACTAAGAATGAAATATTTATTGGAAAATTTAACAAACCATTTAACCGAAATGTTGGTATTCGAACTTTGATCAAGATTAAAAACAACAAATACAGTAACATCGACTGTTGTTGAACGTATATTTTCAATATATTCGACCGATAAGACCTTTTCAATTTAAAAACTTGAAAAAATATATGATTATACTTTCTAATAAACATTTGTGTAGATAAAACAGATTAAACATTATTAGTCTACGTTTTTTGGGGTGCATATTTTAATTTTTTTTTTGAATATTTGCATGCATATTTTAATAATTTTTGTGCATATTTAAACTTGCGCTGCTGATTAAAATGGAATTTTTTGCAGACCTTTGTATTATGAGTTTGAAACTACTAATTTTCGTCATATTTTGGTTATAATTTTTGGTAAATTTTCATTTCAAAGGAATTGTTTGGCTCGAGTTCACATCATGGATTAACTAATTCTTTTTTTATGAAA
Organism: Gymnocheta viridis; assembly: GCA_956483585.1. Lineage (NCBI taxonomy): Eukaryota > Metazoa > Arthropoda > Insecta > Diptera > Tachinidae > Gymnocheta > Gymnocheta viridis. The sequence continues at coordinate 104,684,547 of OY101441.1, read as the reverse complement.
ACATGTTCTATGAGAATTTAAATTATTTTTGTTAAGAAAGTTATATTTCAATATTTTAATCAACAGACTAAAAGAAATTACCAGTACTGTTTCAAGGACACTACTCCATCTCGTTAGATTTTAGTGTTCAATTTTACTACTTCTCTGGATGAATACTAGTAAGTAGTACCTATTAAAGAGGCAAGTAGTAACTATTAAAAAAGTTGGAGTACGAAACTTTTGCATATTAAACCATTTTCGGTTATTATGAAATTCCCTTCTCTTTATTACTCTGTTTGTTGTTTGCAGCTCCATTAGCTCCATTTTTCTTGATTTAGTTTTTCAAAAAGACAAAATCTATATAATAGAGAATAATAGAGCGTTGAGAACTTCTTACTAACCAAAATCGATTTAAACTTAAACAGTTACAAAAAATTGCGTATAGATATTAGAGACTAAAATTAAAATTTTAATATTAAGGATATATGGGAGACAGCTAAGTCCTTACAGCGATTGTAATGAAATTTATCACGTAACTTGAAAACAAAATGTTAGAAATAGTTATGTTATTCGTTGCACTCCAATCATAATTATATATAAAATATAATTGTTAAAATAAAGGATATAAGGATGGTAGGCATATCCTTGCTCTGATTTCACTTAAATTCAATGCAGAGGGTGGCAATATAATTTTAGATATCGTCAGCTATTTACTTTACATTCTGATTGCAATCATAACGTAAATTTATTTATATATATTTTTTTTAATTAAGGATATATCGAAGGTAGTAAGTCATATTCCTGTATTGATCTTCCTCAACCTTAAAACTTTTATTTCTTTTGATATTAGTAAACAGCATATAAAATTGTATTTGTTTGTTATAAATCATTAAACTTTCCATGATAAGCACTGTGGGCTGTTTTTAAGCAGGCAAAGTATCCACATCTGCCATACAGTCCCAAGGCTTCGTAACAGCAAACAAGATGTACCTCCGCAGGTTTTTTCTCCCCATGTAAAGTGCATAAAGTCGAAAAGCAGGCCTTGAAGTGAATATATACAAATGCGGATTCAGCACAAGCTAGAATGTCCAATAGTTTTAAATTTCTTTAGAAACACAATTGAAATGAGCGATTTTTTATCTCTTTTGGGAGGGGATATTTGCCTTATTTCCATCCTGTGGAACCGCCTGCTATAATATATACTTTTTGCAAACTGCAAAACAGATAACTAAGGATCGTTAAAGTTAAGTAAGTCTCAGAGAGTTGGGGACTCACTTAGCTAATGCAGTTGAGGACTAATATTAGCAAAGTCCTTGCAGCAAAGTTAAAGCAATAAAAGAAGTACTAAGATATGCTCTTCTTATTATAACGAAACGTTACGAATTAGAACATTAGAAGAAATGTAATTTTTATATTATTCAGTTTTTTCCAAACTTTAACTTTCTTTTCTATATTTTTTAGCCACTGTTCAACACTTAGAGTCATTACCACAAAAATATCGTAACTAAATTGTGGCATTAACCACAAAACCAGTCAGTTATAACAGAAGCAAGGCGAACAAAAATAGAGCAATTTGTAAAATATTAAAAATATTTAATAGAAAAACTCCTGCAAAGTAGAAAAATTGCCTGCAAAAAAATAACTAAAAAGAATTAGAGCAACTGAACAAAGTTTTTTCTTTTAGCAATTTTGACTGGCTGGAGGGTGTTTGGTGTCTGCTCATACATAAAGTTACGACTAAAATTATGGAAATTGCTAAAACAAGTGTTGCACATTTTCCTTAAGTTTGTCTTCTAGTTTTTGTTGTTTTTCTTTCTGAGCTTCTTATTTTATTTCATTTTCCTTAAAATAAAATTTATTTTTTCAATTTTATCTTTATGCTTCGCTCAAGCAAGCCCAAACAGCCATTGTGTCCTTCTTTTTAAATATTTTTTCTTTCTCCTTATTATAACATTTTGTGTGCAGGATGTGTATGAGTGAGCGTGTGTTTAGGTGTGTGTGTATGAGTGCACTTTTTCTTACTTGTGTAAAATAGCCAAAGGCATTATTCTACATTTGACCCCACTTACATACTTACGAAACTTTTTCCATTTATTTATTATTTTCTTTGTTATCTGTCTGGTTGAATGGTTTGTTGGTTTGGTTGGTTGGATATTTCCAACGTTTATTTGGTTTGATGAAAGTTTTGTGTTGAGTGCTTCGTTGAAAAATTCCTGCAGGTAACACCTGTTGTCAATTGTTTGCACAAAGGAAATAAAAATTATTTAACTAAATTATTACAATTTTTTTTGTCTTCTCTGTTGCTTCTAATTTTTAGCTTTGGGTGAGAAAGTATAAACATTTTATTAAGTTATTTTAATTTGATAATTTGTAAGTATATAAAAGTATTTAAAAAATATAGTATTTTGGTTAGGGAAGTTTTAGAGAAAACAGTTTTCTTAAGTTGATTACAGTAATTAGTTTTCAAAGAATATTTTACAAAGAGCTGTCGCTAATAATAAGTAACAATATTACTTTAATTAAAAAAATTACTGCGAAAATATTTTGCTTTTATTTATTTGAAATGTTGAAACAGATATTCATTTCATTGTTCATATGTTAACTAATTGAAACAAAAATGTACAACGTATTTTGAATGAAATTTAAGTTAGCAATCATTTATAAAGCTTTTTCTTTTTAAATATCATAACAACATACGGGTATTTAGCCAAATCACAGCCTATTGTTTGAGTTGTAAGTTGTATTAATGTTTTTGGTTATTTGCACATAAACATGTTTCTAAGCAAATGTTTTTATAGAAAGTAGCAGCAAATATAATACAACTTACAAATTCTAGAATAGATTGTGAATTGTGCAATTGTTTTTAAATACTGTTTTTAAATTACTTAAGCACAAGATAATTTTTTAACAAAAATAATAAATAATATTTACTATTAATATATCGCTACTGCTTTGTGTAGCATCTTTAGAAGAAATTTGTTTGTTTTATTAAATTGTGCGGTAATTAAAAAACCTAAGAGATTCATAAATAAAAAAAAGTGAAAGTTGAAATTTGAGAAAAAAATTTTGGTAATTAAGTCCCATTTTTTTAATTCAGGTGCAGTTTAAACGCGTCGAATTTGATTTTTTCTGATGGCTAAAGCTGGGTTGACCTATAAAATTTTTTGAGAGAGAAATGATTTTGTTCGGACAACTCTTAACCAGAGTTGCCCAGTTTATTGTAATAAATATCCCCAAAACAAACAAAAAATTACCCCTAAGTTTGCATTAATCTATGAAAAAAGAACCCCAAAAATATTTTGTATTTTCTATTTTATTTGCGAGTTTTTTTCAAAGATTCACAATTTTTTCCTAACTGCTTAACCAATTACCCAAGGTGATCAACACAGTTAACAGAACAGTGTACAAAAATAAAGGCAGCAACTTTTATTTCAGCAACTTTTCTGCCAGTTGGAAACGAAGGGTTAAAATATTTATTGACTGATACATGACGGCCAGCTTTCATAGACGCGAAATAAAAGTGTTTTTTGTTTCTCTGTGGCCATTCAAACCATTCCTGTGGTCCATAAGTATGCTTTTACAATAGTTACATAGCGCTTTCTCTTCGCCATTTAAGGATGGAGCAAGCCAACATTAATCAAGCAATATTATAACATAAAGTAATATAAATATATATTATAACTAATAATCAACCTTAAATTCTTTTCCTTTTTCCTATTAATTTTTAAAGTTTTGATATTATTTCTTTTCTTTTAGGATTTGTTAGTTTTATTTCAAATTCTTGAGGAATTATATGTAGCTGTTACTAAGATATTGAAATTAAATTAAAAAAACATAAATGCATGGTAGTAATATTTAGACTAACAGTGAGTTTGTTTTCTTTATCTCCGTATCAGCTTTATAAAAAAATTATAAATTCATAACAGTTGGTATGCATTTGAAAAATACAAGCTCCTGTAATTCTTTGTTATCTTGTAATCTGATCAGCATTTAAAAAGAGAACAATTTATTATCATTGTCCTTTCGATCAGTCTCACTGCTCCACTGAGTAAAAACTTAAAATTGTGCAGTCACATTGCTTTTTTAACATTCCAATTCTTGTACAAAAAAAATAAATAAATAAATAAATAAATAAATAAAAAAATAATATATTGAAATGAAAATTTATGGCTTGAGTTCAAATCTGAGATTACCCATATCTTCTTAATCTAAGAAATTATTTATGGATAAATTTTGGAGAGTACTTTTTTATTTGAAACAATTTATTCATCACTGCTTTAGGAGCATTGTCTCATATCCAATTCCTTCTACAAAGAATGTTACGAACATTAGCCAAAATTATAATCACTTTGGATTACAACTACTTAACAACCAATTTAGTTAAAAAAATAATCACATGAAAAATCAAAAGGTTATGTTTTGTATGAACTCTTCCTCTCTTCATCTTCAAGAAAATAGACACAAAAATATGGAAAGCTTGTGCTACACTACAAGTAAGTATTTGTAGTACTTTAAGCGGAAAGTTTGAGGCTCTCTAAAAATATTAATACAAAATAAAAGGCGTTCATATTATTATTTCACACTTTGAAGAATATTGTTAGACTGCTGTTAGATACATTTCATATGCATTTCACAATATGAACAGACTACAATTTCTGCTACAACTTCTGCTACAATATTGCGCAAAATACTTCAGATAATTTTTTTTTCATATGAAATTCTATTGAATACCAAGTTCCAGTTAAGAATACTGTTTGCACTAACTAAAAATTAAACAAAAGTTCTGATCATAATATTTCTGTCATTCCCTTGCAGAATGAATTTGGCCTGCTTCACTACAACAAGTTAATGTATCTGTTACTTTGCTCGGTAAATTAATTTTAACATTTTAAATAGCAAAAAATAAATAAAAAATTTATATTTTTGGTTCTATTTTACATTGACGTTAACATTGTTTGTTAATTTGATGAGAAAAAGAATCGAATGCAACAGCATTTATAAAAATTCTTAGCACGATTTTGTAATTTTCACAGCATTTTAAATGACTGCTGAATTTGGTGGCAACAAAAGCTTTTTAATTGAACAATTCTTGCCGCAGTTTGTACATCGTTTTTTAACGTGCTCTTTTACCTTTTTTTTGTACATTTTTAAATGCTTTTTGTGAATTTATTAAAAAGAAATGAAAAAAGTGCAAAGGCTGCTTTAAATTATTTTTAAGGCTTACTACACATGTGCTTAAATGTTGTTTTTAATTTAGCATGGTATTGCTTTTACTTATGTGTTTGTGTGTCCGTTACTTTTATAGCTGATTGGATTTCCGTTTCCGTTTACTTTTTTGTTCGGTTGCTGTTTGAGTGTATTTTATTGTGAAAGCTTTTTTTATATTACTTCTCGTTTCACTTTTTGTAAGCTTCATTGTCAATGCTATTATTTCGTGCGAAATGTAAACACGTGCTAAAGAAAGAATTATTTTCAAAAGTGTTTGTGCAGAGTATTCTCTGAAGAAACCCTTCTAACAGAAATTGTTCTTAAGAAATAACCTGTAAAAGCAAAAATATATTATTTTTAACAAATTATTCGCAACTTAATTAAGAATTATTTTCCGTTTACCGAAACTTTTAAGGTCATCCTGAGAATAATTACCCATTTATTTTTACAATTTAATTAAATAATTTAATTTCCTTCCGGACAAACTTTTTTATTTGAAACTGCAAACAAGTCCATGCTTTTAATAGCATTTAGGCCTCTTCTTATTCAGTATTGTAGAGTGTGCGTATGTGTAAATCTCTTCATTTATAATTGTGTGCATCGAACGGAATCCATACCAACCCTTTAACACCACATCTTGTGGCCTTTGCTTCGTATGCCTGTTAATTTAAGCGTGTGTGTGCATTTGAGCCAAAAAAGTATTTAAAGTTCATTTCCACTTAACGCAGGTGTCCATTTTAATTAAAACGTTTTTGATTCCGGCTGTATCCATGTTGAAACAAGGACACATTATTAACTTTTTTTTGTTTTTCACAAAATACATGGAGTAGCGAATGGAGCAACAACAACGCATAGCCGTCAGGACAATTCATGAAAATGAGCCATTCATAGAAATGGAAAAGAGAAAACGAAAAATACATCATTACGAAAAAATGTTTAAAACGCGAAAAAATAATAAAAAGTTTTAAATGAAACAGAAAAAAATTAATGCATATAGAAGCAATTAAACCTACAATTAACAATAGAGATGTGGCACATGTTGCACAGGTATCTAAACCAAAATTTAGTTTTCAACACTGTCCGTACATAAACATTTTGTTCCCCAAAAAACTTTAAGCTAAAATTAATTGTAACAACAAAAAAAAAAAATACTTGTGTATTAAATTTTTTTCGAAATCAATTTTCACAATAGTGTTCAGCACAAAAAGTTTGAATCAAAACATGTTATTTTTTAACCTTAAAACAAGTATAGAATATAAAATAAAAAAGAATAATACGTTTCTCTTTCAATATTCATTCCTAATACTTTCCTATTTTCCCCCCTACAAAATTTTCCACAACATTAAATACTACTTCATTCATATTTTCCAAATAATTGAATGTCAATGAGTTGATAAATAATCAATAAAAGAAGGGATTGTTGAGAACACGACAACAGTATCAACCACATCATCAACACCATCATTGGCAATGGATTATTTTGTGTCATATTTTTTTGAAGCAAGGAGGGGTCTACGTTTACATTTATTCATTAAAAATGCATTTTTTATATTATTTGAATGTGTTGACACAACCTGAAGCATTGACTGAATGCAACTTTTCTGCGAACGAAGCAATCACGTGCGAAAATAATTTTCCAACTCGTGTCACATGGCTTAAATTTTAAGCTGATGTTGTTGCAACAAAACACAAACATATACTAGAACCCTTTGTATACATTTCCCTTTTCATATCTGTGCCAAAATTTGTTTAAATGTAAAATGCAAAATATATGTTTTATACTACATGTTTATATAAATGTTGATCTATGTTTACATAAATATTAAGAAGTTTAGTATATTCTTTGAAAGACTATTGCTTTTGTATTTTTTCTAGTCCTTGTAGTGCTGTTTTTTCAAAGGAAAAGTAACTGTTTAACAACATATTTTGTTAAGTAAAAAAAATTCTTATTAAATTATTCAACAAATTTCTAAACAACGAACTAAATCAATTAAAAGTTTTAATTTAACAATATACAATACGAAAAGTTTTTTGTGCTGGTATGATACTGCAAGAATTGGTCATTTACTAGGATATAGTGAGTTCATTTAAGTGTGTAAAAATTTTATAAAATAAATGAGCAATTTAAAAGACATTCTAATAATATAGAAACTGAAAATTGATTTTCTAAGCTTGAGTTTAAAGCTTGATTTTGTTAAATCAAATTATATATTTTTCAGATTTTATTAAGAAATATGTATGTACAATAAAAGGCTTAAAATAATATATCAGAATATATATATTTTTTAGATTTTACTTTATTTTGTATTAACTTTGTTTGTTGGAGTTTCCTTTCCTTTTTGCTTTATGTTGTTCTATTTTATTTAATTTAATTTGTTTTTATTCATTTTATTTTAATTTGTAATATTTTTTTTTAATTTAACTCTTTATTTTTTATTAAAGTTTTTTTCATTGTGTTTTTCTTATTTTATTTTACATTATTTAATTTTTTAATTTGATTTTATTTTAATTTAATTTATTTTTTCTTATATAGTTTTATTTTATTTTATTATATAATATAATATTTAATTTTTTTTATTAAGTTTTATTTAATTTAATTTTATTTTATCTTATATTGTTTTATTTTATTTATTTTTTATTATATTTAATTTTATATTGTTTTTGTTTATTTTATTATATTTCGTTTTGTTTTGTTTTATTTTATTTTACTTTATTTTATTTTACATTATTTTATTTTATTTTATTGTATTTTATCATATATAATTTAATTTTATTTTATTTTATATTATTTTATTTTATTTCATTTTATATTATTTTAATTCATCTTGTTTTATTTAATTTAATTTTATTTTATTTTATTTTGTTTTATTTTATTATTATTTTTTTGTATTTTATTTTATTTAATTTTAATTCATCTTGTTTTATTTAATTTTGTTTTATTTTATATTATTTTATTTTTTTAAATTTTATTTTATGTTATTTTAATTCATTTTGTTTCATTTCATTTTATTTTATTTTATACCAATTAATTTGTTATAATTTATTTTAAATCATTTCTCTGTAACTCGACTATGTAATTTTTTTTAATTTTTCTTTGGTTTTCACTTATTTTATTTAACATAATTTTTTATTTATTTGATTTTATTTAATTTCATTTTACTTCAATTTATTTATTTTATTTTATCCAATTTTAATCAATTTTGTTTCATTTTTTTATTTTATTTTCTGTTATTTTAGTTTTTACTTTTTTATTTTATATAATTAAAATTTATTTTATTTTAATTTTTTTTTATTTTGATTTATTTACCACAAGTTTATTTAATATTATTTTGTAATATTTAATTTTATTTTAATTTGTTTTATTTAGTTTTATTTTCTAGTTTTTATTTTTTTAAATCTGACTTCAAAGTCTTTTGTTTGCGCGTTTAATTATTCTGCTTAAATCGCTAGATCAGTTTAAGTATTTACTATTCAATTAAATCAAGCAATTTTCTAAACATTTTCTTTACCTGCTTAAAGTTCAATATACCTACTCATCACACATTTATAAGGGATTTATGGCTTTTAAAGTGTGTGCAATTTCCTGCTTAGCCAACATTATCATATTTTATGTGGCTTCAGTTGTTTTTTCTGTGTTGCTGTTTTGTAACAAATACCGGAAATGCCTGCTTAAACTATTTGCCAACAGTAGGAAGACAATGATTTCTTATTGAAACCCAGTATAAAATTTGCTCGAAAGCAAATTTTAAATTCATATAAATAACAAATGAAACTTAGTAAAATATTATATTATTTTAATGAAATTAGATAAAAATTTAGTTTTTTTAATATTGCGAATGTTTTTCTTTACCCTATTGTAATTTAGAATACATTTCCCTTTCGACTTTTTTATAAGCAATGATAACATTGTGTTGCTTTCTCGCCAAGTTTTACTTTTAAAGTTCTTAATGTTATTTAAAAAACAGTCATAATAAACATCATGTTTTTTATTTAATACAATGGTTTGTGGGTCTCTCTTAATTTTTTTTTGATGCAGGAAAGAAAAATTTATAAAAAAATTAAAAATAATTACATTTAACGAAAGTTTTTGAAGACAACATAAGGAGTATACAAACGTTTACAAATAAACAAGCAAGACCCAGAAAAAGTTGCAATAATGTGTACACTGAATGCAAATGGCTTTTTGTTTCCGTTTCCTTTTTACATTGCCAAGTGCATTTTGGTATAGTTTTGTTTTCTGCTGCCCTTTTTCTCGCTTTTTTTCTTTTTTTTTTACTTTTAACCATGTTTCATGTTTGCTATTAAGGAAAATGAAAAACACGATAACAATAGTGGATAAATAATAGTGGAAAACGTTGATTTAAATACAATTAAGTAGAAAAAGATTTTCTTGCAGAGAAATATTTTGTAAATATTATATCTCTTTATGGCTTTAGTTCTTACTCGTATAATGGTAAATTAATGTAAGTATGTTTTTGGTAATTAGATTTTAATGACACTGTGTAAACAATATGTATTCATTTTAACATTAAACTTTTAATTTGTTTTCTTACATTATATTATATAAGTTTTCTTCCATAAAAGTTTTCAATTTCAAATAAATTTGATTAGTTGATTGGTTTCCAGACAACGAAAATAATATTAAATATATATTACGTTGACAAATATTCCTAATGACAAAATTAGAAAAATCTAAATTCGCTAAGAGTATATTTTAATTATTTGTCGAGATATTTTTATTTCTTGGATTGCAAAGTTTTTATCGGAATATCAAAGTAATTTCTTTATCTGAGAATTAATAAAAATTTGTTACGTGTTGTCAACATATGACCATAGATATTTGTTAATATTTATATTGAAATCGAATCCACTGAATATACATATTAAAACTACCATCACTGGGCGTATGAATGTTAATTATTTGACATTAAATAAATATTTGTCATACGCCACCAGCGGAATAGCCTTGTTTTATAACAAACACACGCTCAGTAGTGCAAAGAGATATTATCGAAAACCGATAATAACACCTCAGTTTTTAGCTTATTATTTTAAACATAACGAACAAATAGGGTTCTTAATTATTCGTGTTTTTTATATGTTCGAATAAAATTTCATGATATTTTTTTTTGTTCGAATAAACGAATAATTTTAAAATTTTGTTCGAATAATTCGAACGAACAACGAATAAAAAATTTACGGTTGAAACATCATTAAAGAGCATATCAAGTTTGTTTGTTCTGTTCTTTAATTTTTCTAAATAGTTCAGATCATCATTAATACTGTTACTTTATTTATATACTTCTCTTGATCAGTTAATAAAACCTTATCAGTTATCTCAGAAACGTCATCTTATTCTTCACCGTAGTTAAGGTCATTCGCAATAAATATTTTTATCACAAAATAATCGTGAAAAGGATTTGCGTACTCCTTTCGTTAGCTTCTTGTGGTATATTGCAAAAAAGCTAGTATTGGATTGGGAGTTCCCAGAGTTCAGGACTAATATTATAGTATTTAATGATTTTATACGTCGTTCATTAATTGTTCGAATGCTTGATTATTCGAAAAAAATTATTCGAATAATTCTTTCTTATTCTAATATATTATTTGACCTTTTCTTTATTAATCTAATATCTTCAAGCACTAGGTAAATTTTTTTTGGAAATGTTAATAAAATTTGTTTTAATCATACTCCTATGTTTTGCCACTTCTTTGTGTGGCTTCCTCAGGGACTTATAAAATTGCGTGAAAAATTATTTAACAATAACCAAATACTAAAACAAACAAAAATTATCAAAATAAAAATAACAAAAAATTATAAACTTAAAAAATATGTACATATGTACACCAATATAAAATATTATAATTTCTAATCATTCAATTTCCGTTTCTGTTCTTATATAACAAATATCTACATGCACGAGCAACACTGTATCTGCATCCAAATTAATTCTCTTGTTTATTGGAAGATTAATAATTTTTAACATTTCTAACATATATCGACGTTTGTAGTTATTTTCCGTATTCAAAACTGTTACATTACTTAAATCAGGATTGTGATTAAAATTAACACAATGTGATACTAATGCAGTCTTTTGTGAAGAAATATTATTTCTGTTTTTCTGATCTGATCTATGATCAGCCAATATAGTTTCCAATTTATTCTTAGTTGTACCTATATATACTTTACTTCAATTTTCTCTATCACTACCATTATACGGTATCTGGAAAATTAAATTAGACTTCTCTATTGTCTCTATTCCATCTTTTGTCCTACTGAATAATTTGCTAATTGTCTCATTTATCCTGTCTGCAATTCTATATTTATTATAACTAGTGTATCCAGCAATCGACTCAATTGACCACATTCTAGAAATTAATATTAAACACTTATATAAATACATACGATAAAATACACAAAAAAAAAAACATTGTAAATAAACAACTTAAAACTCTGTCTGTCTCATTTCTATGCAAGTTGAAACTGATGAAAACTTGAAAACGGTTCACCGTATTCAGTTAAAAAAAATACAAAGCTCGTCAAAACTATATTCTTTAAGCATGTCTTAAATTGTCTTTAAATTTTGCCAGTAGTTTCCGAGATATTGCTGAAGTTTTGAAAAAAAGCCAATAGTTTGATAATTATAAATTGTAATTAGTTCAGCTTGAGGTCATTAAAAAATACATTAATTTTAATTCTGTGTGTTGATTTATTTTTCACTCCCAATATTTCGATCAACGTCGTTGACCATCTTCAAGGGATCTAAAATATAATATAACAACAATTAACAATCTTTGAAAATTAAATAACATAATTAATTAATAGCAAATTAAAAATGAAAAATGTATTTACACTCTTATGTTGAAAAATATTTAAATTAGAACATTGTTTTAACATAGGTATTTGCAATTTTTTGTTATTCTGTAACTAAATGATTATTTCCCTATTTGTTTATTTATTTATTTTGATCTGTGTTTATTTATTGTGTGTCTGTATGTTTGTGCGCATCTCTCTGTATCGCTCTTATAATTTAGTCTCTTAGCAATTGGAATATCTATAATGTGTAACATTTCCAGCGTGTACCTATATGTGTTTCTATAATTGTTTTCTTTCGTCAGTATTTTTACATTCTCAAAATTAGGTTTGTGACCAGTTACAGTACAGTGGGCCGCAAGTGCTGTTTTTTGTGAAATAGGTTTATTAGATGATCTTATGTCACATTTATGTGATGCCATCTCCGTTTTGAGTTTAGTTTTGGTAGTACCAACATATATTTTTTGACATATATCGGACCCGTCACCATCACAGTTAATTTGATAAACTAAACTTTCCTTCTTCGATTTTGTTCTGCTGAAAAGTTTCATATTGGTATTTGTGGTTTTAAAAGAAAATTAGTTTTTTTCTTTGTCATATATGTTTGAGTGTATAGATCTCTCAGAAAACCCAGGAATGTGATTTGTAGCTTTGTACACTTTAGATGGTTTTTCATTTTTACGTTTAACATGTTAGTACGTCATCAATTGTTTTCTTTGGAAAATCGTTCTTACTTAAAATGTTTTTAACTTTGGCGAGGTTCTTTTTGTGAAAGCACGGATGGCTTATTTTCATAACTCTCTCAATGAAATTAGAAGCAGTGTTGAAAATTATTTTGCGCGGATGTTTTGAATAAAAGTTAATCAGTCTACCCGAGCACATTGATTTTTGATACCAATCTAATTTTAGTTTATCACCTCGTCTTATTATTAACAAATCTAAATATGATAGCTTATTGTTAATTTCTTTTTCCATTGTGAATTGAATTTGCCTGTTGTATGCGTTTAATGTATCTAAGGTTGTATCTAAATCATCTCTTCTAACAATTGCAAACAGATCATCTACGTATTTTGTTAGTAATCTCGGTTTGTTATTCATTTTCTCAAGTGCCTCATTTAATAATTCCTCCATTACAATGTAAGCTATTATTGGTGATACTGGAGAGCCCATTGGCATTCCTTTCTTTTGTTAAAAAAAATTTTTACCATATTTAAAATATCTTCCTTCTTTGATGCAAAACGATAATAGCTCTATAAATGTGTTCTTAGGCATTGATGTATATTTTGCACCATTTTTCCCCAATAGCCTTTATAGCCAGATTTACCGGTATGTTCGGAAATAAAGAAACCACATCGAAAGACACTAGCATTTCATTATCTTCTACTGTGACGTTAGACATTCTTCTTTTGAGATCTACGGCATCTTTCACATTATACACCGACCCCTTTGTTAAATGTTTTAAAATTTCCACCAAATATTCGCTTAATGCGTACGATGCACAGTGGCTGAAAATCGTTTTTCATTGGCCAAAACTCTGTAACTTTTGAACCGATCAAAATATTGAAGTAATTTTTTTTTATTGGATAGATATTTAGTTCAGCTTGACTCAGTTTAAATTTTATTAAAATTGATTGAGGACTTTTTAAGGAATTCTAGGTCAAAGTTGAACTTTTGAATTTTTTTTAACTTTTTGAGTGAAATATGGAATTATTATTTTTTTATTTATTAAAAAAATTGAATATTTGGAAATTAATAATAATTATAAATAATTTTTGTAATAATGGAATTTTTGTTATGTTACACTTAAAAAAAATTTTACACTGAAAAAAATAGTAAAATCAACTGGAGATTTTGCTATTACAGAAAAATTAAAAATTTTTTGCTGACAAATTTGCAAATTTGTTTACACTCAAAGAATAGTTACACTTAAAAAAAACGTTAATAATATTATCTAAAAATATTACTATTACTACAGAAAAATTTATTATTTTTTGCTGTCAAATTTGATAATTTTAAAAACATTTTAAAATAAAAACTGCAATAAATTTTAATAGCATTTGTAACAATGGTAGGTTCGTTTATTATTATTTTTTACTAATACTATGTTTTTCGTACTTAAATAACAATGAAAGGCAATTATAATTATTATTCATTTGACTCAAATATTGATTGCAAATATTCCATATGTTGTTCTGTGCTATATCTGTTCTTTAGTAGTTTTTTGGCTTCTTCATCTAAATCCCGATTTTCCACTTTCCATTGATTTCGAATACTGGAGATAAACGGATCTGACGTTGCCAATAATATATTAAATAGATCTTCATTTGTTGAATTTCGTGAAATTTTTCTAGTATTGTGGTCTCTATAAAATCTGTAATCCTTGTTCCTTTTTTTCTGAGCCTCCTCTGATAGATCTCCAAGTGGCACCAAATGATATTTAATGACATCTTCTCCATGATAAAGGATTTTGTGAACTGTTGCAGACATATTTCTCCATGGGTAGTTGGTTGTATATATTTTTGCAGTTTCCTTAGCATAATCTCCAAATTTTCTAGAGTCAATTTCTTCATTGCACGCAAGTACTTCTAGGATTATTTTAAATCTGAAAATAAGGTTAAAATCCACTCCTGTTATTTCAGATGCTGTTTCTGGATCTGAAAAGAATCTTCTTGCGGTATTGCCATCATTTGTATTGCCTGACCCTTGTTTTGGCTGATCTATAATCAATCCTAATTTGCGATATTCATCTTGAACATGTTTCTTTTTTGCACTTCTTAACTCTTTGTTGGTTTCGTTGTTTCTTATTGATCCTGAAGACCCGAAATCCAAATCATAGCTGATTTTTAGTATGTGTTCCATAAGTCGTATTCTTGCATGTAGTGGTGATAATCCAAATTCATATGCATCGGTATTATCTAATGATTTTGTCGGGACTTGGTTTAATTGGGTTGATGTTGCTTGGCATATAATGCAGCTGGATGCAGCCTTCGTGTTAGTCAAAGCCTGACCTACTTTTCCATCTATCATTGTCAGCACTAATTGGTAGCTTACTTCAATTTGCTGCCCATCTAACTGTAATTGTAATGGCTGTAGTGTTGCAATTTGGGTCTTGATATCACTAACTTCTTTGCTAATGGCATCATGAGTTTCTTTTTTGAATTCAAATTTGATTGGCCTGCAGTATTTCGTAGAAGATGGTGTCTCATTTTTCCAAATATCCATTGTTTGCGTTGTACTAGTCGAAGGCTCTGAATCTTCCAAAATCTTTTTCAATCGCAATGGTACAAATGATACCATGAACATATCTGAGTCCGATATATTTTCACATACAGCTTGTTTGTATTGTTTTTGTCCCGAAGAACCATCACATCCCCATTTACAAAAAAGAATTAACTTTGTGTTTCCATATTTCTTTAACTCATTTCCTGTTATTGATTGTAGCAAGCGTTCGGCTGTGTGATCAAGTAGAGATTGTAGTTGTACCTCTGCCGAAATTGGTGTGATTGTAATAGTGTCCTTTGATGGCAAACAGTCCATTTTAGCAGCGGTTATGTGATGATATGCTGGATACATATTTGAGCCTTTTTCAATCGCACGCAGTCTGAGCTTAATATATTGCTGTTTTGTTAATTTCAAATCCAGAAATAATGCTAATGCCTCCTCATTTGTGTACTGTATTACATCACTCGGAGTTGGTATACTTTTAAGAATCCGTTTTGTTCTCACTGGACTAGCTTTAACAACTTTTTCAATGATATCCACTTTTGTTAATTGGTTCTGTGATCGTAATTGATGTAGGAAAGATTCTTTTATATTTGTACAACCAATTGCATCGTTAATATCTTTAAGTTTCCGCCTCTTAGATCTATCGCTGCAGTTGCCCATTAATGATTTGCGTGGTCTTCCACCCTTATCTTGCTTTGCTGTTTCTGCAGCGACAGTAAGTTGGCCTTCTAACCAGGTTGCACTTTTTATATAAAACTTTTGTTTACTGTAGCTAACTTCTTTGTAGCGTTTTTTTAGTGCTTTTACGAAATTAAATAATTGCTCTTGCATTTCGGTGCTACACGAATTTAAGTTTAATTTTATTTTAACGTAGCTAAGAACATCTTCCTGGTTTTTGTTTCTAAAATACTCTTCGGCCAGTTCTTTATAACTGAAGCTCTCCATATTTTTCTGAATATTTTTATTTGCGTCTGTTATGTTTTATCCGTACACTTAGAGGATTAACTTATTACTGAGTAATCCCTTATCGAATCCGTAGTTTTATACATTTTTAGATACATGTTATTCACACATTGATCTTTAATTTCATAGCAGGTAGTGCTTAAATTGCACAAAACTGCACATGTTATCCAGACCTTAATATCAGGTAAAACTGATTAGTATCTCGCCAATATTTGTTGTTGTTGTTGGGTTATTTTTTTTTCTTTAGTGCTTTAATGTCGCGATTATTGTTATAAAATTGTTTATGACTTTGGTTGACCTAACATTTGATAACAGCTAAATTTAGAAAGAGATCATATGTTTACTTTAGAATTTTGTGATAATTTTATGACTTATTTTTGGCTGATCAAAGCAAAGCCATTAAACCCTTTCGCAGGTATTATATTTAATTTTTTTAGTTTTACGTAGTCTAAAGTAAAAAACATAAACTTTTAGGCAAAAAAGTGAAAATTATATACACCATTGTATACGAGTACTTTGGAGTAATTTCATTAAAATGAAAAAAGTGTTCTACAGACGGCTCGTCGCGGGTGCAAAAGTATATATAGCGTTAAAGAGGACACTTTCACCTTTCTCCGGGTGGTATACATTTCTTGTTGCCTTTTGTTCCCTAGAAGTTCTATTCCACTGAAGTTTAAATTTGAGAAAAATATAGTAGTTTCATAAATATTCCGTAACGCCCTTAATATTAAACGCTAGATCTCTGACCACTTACAAAAACTAAAGACTATAATCCTACCAATATTATAAAAAAGACCGCAGGCCATTATCGATGATAGCTTGCGAGTAGTAACCATTTATTTTTGATAAAAAACAACACAAAAACACCTTTTTCTCAAATTAGAAAAAACCGTTGAGTTTGACAGCATGCCACGCTCACAATTATCAATAGTTTAACCTAATTTTTTGGCTACCTTAATCTGGATATATTAGCTGCAAAAGGGCGTAAAAATTTTAAAAATCGGTGACAAAAAAAAATTTGAGTTTTGCCCAATGAAAAACGATTTTCAGCCACAGTGCGATGGAGAATTTACGGAAGAACAAATTGGTCTCAACGGAGTATCAGGTTTATATATAAACTTATACTAATGGATAAACTTATACTAAACACAGTGGGACAACGATTTTTGAGGCAAAACAAACATATAGTTAATACTCAACTCGGATAAAGGAAATATTACAGTTGTAAAGAAAGTAAAATTGAAAGTTTTCGAAAATATTGTATATATTTATTGCCGTTAGTATCTAGACGTTTGGAAAAGGAGATTTTTTACCGATTTTTCTTTATATATATTCAATATCTTCTTAAAATGTTAAATTTTTATTTAATATAAGTCCGAGATATTTAATTTGATCAACGTTCTCTATATTTTTATTATTTATTCTAAATACTGTTTCATTGTCCACATTTATTTGCATTACTTTAGTTTTGCTTTCATTAATTTAAGTTTATTCATTTTCAAATATCTATTCACATGCTGGATACCCTACAGCGGTAGACTCAATCAACCGCATTCTAGAAATACATATTAAACATTTACATATATACACACGATAAAATACAAAAACAAAAAATATTCTATATAAACAACTTAAAACTCTGTCTCATTATTATGCAAAAGCAAATTGGACAAGCACACATGCACACTGTTAAGGCCAGAATGCCTTAACAACCACTTCTGTTTGATCGTAAGCCCTGTGAGGCAAAAATAAATACAAAAGCTGTATGCTATACGATTTATGAGATAGTTAGGTATGTGCATAGCTATCTATCTAACTTCTCATTAATGCGTAAACCTAAACGTCAAGTTACCCCAAATCCTTTAAATACTACTTCCTTTTAAATTAATTTTTTTTTTAAAGAGAAGTAACACTCAGGCAATTAGTATGCCTACCAACCCGTAGGTGTGTTACCTTCCTTGGGAAAGGGATAGTGAGAGAGGACAGATGGTGAAAGAGAGATAGCTTAATTTTTACAACTCTGATATTGCGCGCTGTGTTAGTTTTTAGATCAGTGTTGCAGCGCCTCTGATGTCTAGTAGGCGCATTAAATGTGTTTTAAGCTGTTGTAGCCATTTTATTAATTATTTTACTTCGCCGGCGATTTTGCTACAATACCGACGAAGGAGGGCGCTGTGATGTCCGCTAGCATACACCAGTATCAATTGCTGCCAGTACGCCAGTACTGTTCAGTGACCAGTGTGCTATGCCTTCATCACTTAAACACTCCGACAACAACAAATACAATGTCATACTAATGCACATCTGAAAAATGCTGGAGTTTAT
The DNA here is from genome assembly GCA_956483585.1 of Gymnocheta viridis. Taxonomy (NCBI): domain Eukaryota; kingdom Metazoa; phylum Arthropoda; class Insecta; order Diptera; family Tachinidae; genus Gymnocheta; species Gymnocheta viridis. The sequence goes on along the minus strand of OY101441.1, from coordinate 104,666,033 downwards.
GACTTGTCTGAAGCTGGGCTCGAACACACGTTCTTAGACATTATTTGCTTTGTAGTCAACGCGCTAACTACTTCAGCCAACAGCACCCTCCAAATTTAATTTACTTTTTTAAGACTTGCTAACCTATCATCACCCAAAGAGGTAATTGTCCACCAGTTATTCAATAAAATACAAAGTGCAATACCTATATTTTCTTTTAATTTCGTGGTGTCATTTACTACTGGATTTCACTACAATTTCTGAGCGAACAACATTTATACGATTTATGTGTTCCATTGGCTCGAGCAACAATATTGACTTTTTATCTTTCCCATCAGTTATTCCATCATCCGATTTTGAGCAAAACAGACACTTTCTTTATTTTTGAAGTTGAATCTGATACATGCATGTGTAATATGTAAGTGTGTGTGAGTTAGTAGCTACTTTAAATGCTTATAGCTTCCTAAATATCGAACCGATTTAAATAAAATTAAAATTGTGCACATCTATGCAAAAACCTTTTTAAAAACATATAAATCTTTCCAATATCGTTTCACTATTACGAGCGTAAAAAGGATCTAAAAAAACGTGCTTGCCTATTAATAATATAATTATTCATATCATGTGTTAAATTATTTTTGCATTGCTTGTCAGATCCCTCTTCGGGATCATCTGCATAAAGAATCTTTTCACATTTTTTGAGTACATTAGTTAAATCATTGATATATATATATATATATATATATATATATATATATATATATATATATATATATATGTATATTATAATTCTTATCCAATTCACTCTTTATTCATCTGCAGTCCTCTATTAATTAAATTACAATACAATAATAATAAGCATGATAGAATGTCAAATACGCAAAGTGTCAAATATAGAAAAGAGTTGTCATCCAACATCTCCCTTTTTTTTTATAGATGGCTATCCGGGAGTAAACCTAGCAACCGGTTTTCGTTCTCGTTGAGATCGTCTAAGAGTTGGCATATCCAAGTTATTACTTCCGTCGTTTTCACGTTCAGTTGTTTCAAAGTGATTATTAGAGTTGTTAGACGAATCATATAATCCAAGTGCATCCTTCCAGTTTTTATCGTGCTTACTATAATTTTTCTTCATTTGATTTGCATGAACGCGAATCAATTTCCCATTTCTGAGCAAGACGTTGTACAGTACCCTTCCAATACGTTCAATAACTTTTCCAGGTTCCCAGCAAGAATTGTTATTATTTTTATATACTCTGGCATACACATTATCTTCAGCTGAAAAATTGCATTGCTTGGCACCATGCTTTTTATTAAATTGGGCTTCAATGGCATCATTGCGTTTAGAAACACGATCTTTTGGACATGGTTTAATTAGGTCCAAAGTTAACCGAATTTTTCTTCCAAACAATACTTCAGAGGGTGATACATTTTCAGGACAGTTTGAATTCGGGGTCGATCTGTAATTGAGTAAAAATGTTTGTAGATTTTGACTTACACACCCCTCTCCGTCTAATTTCCGAAGTGCTCGCTTAAGTGTATCGACAAATCTCTCTGCCTGTCCGTTGGACATAGGATAGTAAGGGCTAGAACACAAATGTTCGATACCATTTCGGGTCATAAAATCTTCAAAGTAGGCGCTTTTGAACTGTGTGCCGTTATCTGACACAAGTGTTTTTGGTAAACCAAAACGTGCGAAGATTTCTTCCAAAATTTGAACAGTTTGTTGGGCTGTAATGGATTTTGTCATTACTACTTCCGGCCATTTAGAAAGAGCATCCACTAATACAAAAAAGTAATGCCCATCAATTGGACCAGCATAGTCGATGTGTAATCGTTCCCATGGTTCTGAAGGTATGGGCCATGATTTTAGAGTAGTTTTAGTAGGCATTTTTGAAGCTGTGGCACAGTTATTACAACCCTGTACCATTATTTTAATATGTTTATCAATATTTGGCCAATAAACATAGCTTCTCGCTATAGCTTTTGTTCGCCCGGATGACCACGATGTAAGAGTTTTAAAATTCGATTCCGGAAAATATTTGGAACCACCACCCTTTCGCCCAACATAATTACACCATCAATTATAGATAAACTGTCCCTTCGATTATAAAAAGCTTTAATTTCGTCACCTTTTATATCTGTAGGCCAACCATTTTCTAGATACTGCAACAATAACTGTAGAACGTCATCTTTTGATGATTCATATTTTATCATCTTGTTGGTAAGTGGCAAGTTTTGTAAACTATTTTGTAGTATGGTTTTGATTTCACATTCGAACTTTACTGCCGCTATGACATACTCTTCGGCCACGCTGTAAGTTTTGTCTATGAGTCGTGAAAGCACGTCGGCGTACCCGAAACTTGCTGTTGATATAAAACGTATATCAAAGTCATAAGCCAAAAGTTTGACAGCCCAACGCTGCAGGCGAGTCGCTTGGTGAACTGCGATTCCAGATTTTTTTAATTTTTCGTAAAATTTCGTCACGGTGAATATTAAAGCTAATCCTTCTTTTTCGATCTGGCTATACGACTTTTCTGCGGGTGTCAGTGCTCTGGAAGCATGGCATATCGCTTTTATTGACCCATCTGGGTATTCATGAAAAATGCATGCACCTAAACCATACTGAGATGCGTCACCAGCAACTATTATGTCCTTTGTGGGATCATAATGAGTCAGTAGTAATTTTGATGATAGAACTTTTTTTATTTGTGAGAAACTATCAATGTGGGCTTTGGTCCAATGCCATTTAACGTTTGCTTTTAATAAATTATCAAGTGGACCTCGTAGCTGTCGCATATTATTGACAAATTTGCCGTAGAAATTGACCGCGCCCAGAAAAGACCGTAATTCTGATATATTTGTTGGCTGTGGCATTTGGGTAATTGCAGAAATACGTTGGGGATCTGGCTGTAGCCCTTCTGCATTAATTACATACCTCAGATACTTTATTTGTTCGGCAAAAAATTTGCATTTTGAAAATTTTACTTTCAAACCGTAATCTTGTATTCGACGTAAAACATCGTGAAGATTTTTATTGTGTTCTTCTTCATCTTTACCAGATACAAAAATGTCATCAATATACGCCGCAACATTTTTCATTCCAGCAAGCATTTTATCCATTATTTGCTGGAAAATAGCAGGAAACGTTTTTACACCGAAAACCATTCGGTTGTATCGGTATAACCCCATATGTGTTATTATGGTTAACAGATGTTTTGATTCGTCATCAACCTCGATTTGTAAAAAGGCATCTGATAAATCAATATGGCTAAAGTACTTACAATTTGCCAGTTTCGAAAAAATGTCCTCAGGGAGCGGCAATGGGTATTGATGAGTTTCGAGGGAGTCATTTAGACCAGTAGAAAAATCAGCACAAATTCTAACCGTGCCGTTTGGCTTTTTGATTACCACTATAGGAGCTGCCCAATCGGAGTAGTTTACAGGAGAGATAACGTTTATCTCTTGTAACCTCCTTAACTCTTCTTCAACGATATGTTGGACCGCATAAGCCACTGGTCGTTTTGGACGAAAAATTGGTTGTATATTCGGTTTTGTTACTAAATGAGCTTTTGTTTTAGTACATAAACCAAATTTGTCATCAAAAATATCTGGAAAAGTTAATTTTAAACGATTAATGTTTTTATTGATTGAATATGGAACACTTTCTCGCATTTCTGTGATAACATTGTTGCAAATTGTGTTGATTGACATATCCTCTAAATGAAGTGCTTTGATGCAATCTAGACCCAACAGATTTAAGTCTTTTAATTTCGTGACATAACACGTAACGCTTGCTTGTCTGCCTTTAAATTTAACAGTGCAATCAAATGTAGAGAAAGTGGAAGTTTTCCTGTAGCACTTCTGGCTGCTTGTTGAACCTGTATTGCATTTCCAACGTGTAGCTTTTGGAATGTATTTTCCGATATTAGAGTTATGTCCGAAGCTGTATCAAATTGTAATTCGACCTTTTCATCATTAATTTCAATTGTTATGTACTTTCTATCCACATTTACTTTGTTTACAAATGAAATGCTTTTTGTTTCAGCCTTGTTCTTGTTGCTTTTGTTAAATGTTTTTGATTTTGTTTTTATACTTTGCTTTGTCTTCCTAGTCACCTCACAATAGCCTTCTTTGTGGCCCATTACTCTACATTGTTCACATTTGTGCTTTTTGTATGAACATTCACGAGCAAAGTGTAACCCGCCGCAAAACCAGCATGGATACTTTGGGGCTTTCTTGTCCGTTTTCCTTGCTTGCAACTGGTTAACGTGTGATTCTGATTTTGAATTCTCGATAAGTACTGTATCTGTTTTTAAATTGATTACGCGTTGGCATTCTCTTGACAGGGAGTCTAATGTTATTGAGCTTCCTTCATTTTCAATTTTATTTAATAGTTTAGTACGAATATCAAAATCTGATGGCGATTTTAAGCCCATGACGAAAATTAAGCACTTGAATTGATCAAGAGACAAATCCGTCAATTTAAATTGTTCACACTGCTTGTTTACTATACCCGCATATGTAATAAAGTCGGTATGAGCATCTTTTGTGGTTTGTAAGCAGTTGTACCTGATGTTGAATTGGGACGATTGTATACCGAACAACTCTGTGAGTTTAGCTACGGTCTCCTTGAAATTTAAGTCTCTTGCATGCTTCGGTAAGATAAAGTTTGTATACTTATTGTGGACAACAGTACTAAGTTTTCTTAGCAACAGGCGCGTTTTCGCTGCATCGTCCAGTTTAGCTGCATCGACTTCGAACAGGTCTTCGTATCTAGCAAACCACATTTCAAATGTGAGGTTATGTTCGTCGAAATTGAATTCTGTGATATTTGAAGCCAGGGCTTCAATAAGGAACTCAGCATTATCACTCTTGAACTTTTCGGATGTTTTGCCCACAGCTAAATTTTTCACAAGCTCATGTAAAGCCAAGTTATGTTGTTGCTGTTCCTGTTGAATTTTAATCACTTGCTTCAATACTTCTTCCATATTGTTGAAGAAATTTTGTTCTTTTTCAACATTCGCTCAAAGATGCCCTTCTATTCTTGCTTTATTTTGCATATGTATTTATATACATATGTATATTGATTGTATAATATCTTTGTGTTTACACAGAAGAAAATTGCAAGATTTTATTTTTGTTTTTTTCCTCGTCGCCACTATTATAATTCTTATCCAATTCACTCTTTATTCATCTGCAGTCCTCTATTAATTAAATTACAATACAATAATAATAAGCATGATAGAATGTCAAATACGCAAAGTGTCAAATATAGAAAAGAGTTGTCATCCAACAATGTACATATATAATAAACAAAAGTGCTCCCAGAATTAAACCTTGCGGAATTCAAAATTCGCTCCTTATCTACATTATTTATTTTCACCATTTGCATTTTGTTTGCAAGATTCGATTTAAACCACAACAACTCCCTTCTTCTGATCCCATACGTGTATAATTTTTTTTATAAAAACTTTTCTGTCAATGGTTCCAAACGCTCTCTCGAAATCCAAGAAAATTGCCATAATCTTATTGCTCTTGCCTCGATTCTTCCATTATATTGTATAGTGTGCTTTTCATTTTAAGCACATATATGAAATAATTGAAACCATGGAACGCAACTCTTGTATCGTTTAACACGATTTCGATAAATTGACACTTCCGAGGAACATAATCTCCATGTTAAGTGGGGTCTATACAGTATTTTCTGTTATCGGTATCTTTGCACAATATCAAGATCCCAGATAAATGATCCTTCATTGAATACTTTTATTAACATTTCTTAAATTTTAACATTTTTAATCTTAAGTTTTTCATGAATTACCAAAATTTTTTTTCAAAAGTACCTGCAACGTTTTGAAATGAAAATTAACTGCTTTCAAAAAATATGCTTACATACATATTTTTTTTAACAAACACAAACTGCGAAACCTTTTTGGTTTGTCTGCAGAAACACCCAGGATCTAGGCAGGAATCGAACCTACAGCCCCAGACTAATAGCATAGTATACTATTCACTAGCCTACGGGGGCTTCCTTACTATATATGTATGTATTCCCATAACAAAAACCAATCGCTTTTAATAATTTTAATCCCGAAACAGCTGTTTTGAATTTTTAAGTTTTTTAGGAAACTCTACTGCAAAGTGTATTAAATATTTTGTGCTTACTTGAAATAATTTATTGATTGATTGATTGTTTATCGCGACTTGAAAAATTACATTACAATTTTGTTATTTTTAAACATTAATGGTATTGAAAACTTAAAATTATAAAGTATTATTTTAATTATTTAAAAAAATGAAAACAGTGCACGTTCATAAGGAATTAGAAAAAGAAAAATTAATTAACTAAATAATTAAATTATTGCACAGAAACAACAATCTTTGCTCCCGACATTTGCAGTAACTAATAGAGTAAATAATCTATTTATAATAAGAAAATACTTAAAACTAAAACTTAAAAGAAAAACTCTTAGAACTAAACCTTAAATATAGGAAAAAAATTATATATTACCCTCTATGAATGCCGGGAGTAACTCTATGATAAAAATTTTGTCTAAAAATACCATCAAAACGCTCCCGCAAAATACCTACTGCGGAAAGGTAATTTGTATTATACCAACTAATTTCATGTTCACTAAAAAATATATCCCACATTACATTGCCTTCAAAAAAATGTTGTCTATCAATAAATCTCTTCATCAGATTTGATGTATATTTGGAAATGGGTATTATTGAAGAATTGTCATCAATAAAAACGTTTGAAAATCTTTTCAAGCGTGTTTAGTACATTCTTTGTACACATTTCCTTGAAATATGTCTTTCAAATACTTCCATTTTTTTCATAAAAGTTGGTGAAATACTGAACCAAATTGGAAACGCGTATATTAATATCGGACTTATGCTGACCTTGTATAGGAGTAGTTTAGTCTTCACCGGTAAAAATTTATTATTAAATGAGGTTAGCTTTTTCAATATTGTATGAAAAATGTTTACTTTTTAACATTTAACAAGTTTGTTGAAATTAACGCCAAGATATTTTATATCATCTCTAAATGAAATTTAATTTCCATTCAATAACAACTTCAACCTTTTGCTTTCTGGAACAACTTTATAATTGCATTTTCCAGATACCTTTCGTAAGCATATTACATGACTTTTTAATACATTTATTTTTATGCCCCAAAACGAATAGAAATCATTAACGTGATTAAGATGTGATTGTGCACGTTGTACCGCAACTAGTGAAGACTCATCGAGAGCATATAAGAGGAAGTCGTCCGCCTGAAGAATGCCCAGCGAATTATTAAACACGTGTGGAAAATCTGATATAAATATATTACATAATTGTGGTGACTGAATTGGACCTTGAGGAACTCCACAAGTTACATTTCCATGTTGCGAAAGAGTACTATCCATTTCAATGCAAAACTTTATATTTTGAAATAATTGTTCTCACATAAATATTATTTGTTAGAAATTTAATAAGTTTTCAAATGTTTTTCTTCCAGAACATTAAATTTTTAATACTCGAAAATGCAAATATGTATTTTCTTTGCTAACTTATTTATGAAAATCTCATAAAATATGTTTTAAGTAAATAAACAAACTTTGCTGCTAGCAATTTGTTATAATAACCTGCATTTTGCTATTTAAATAAATGGAAAGTTCAAGTAATCGATAATATTTAATATTTGAAGCATATATATTGTTAAAATGAAATTTGGCTAAGAGGGTGGTCAAGTTTAAGGCTTATAAGTTATTTTAAATTGTATAATTTTAAATAAATAAAAAAAATTAATTTATTTGTTCCACAGTTTATATGCTTAAAAAAACACAATAACGTTTAAAAAATTGTCACAAATTTAAAAATTTTTAATAAATGTTAAAAATCTTTGTGGTAAACAGCCCACGTGGCATCTCTCTTAAATCATCTTTAAACTATTTCTGTTAGTTGTTTGTTGTATTTAGTAATAGTTCGAATATTCAAATGTGTGTACGCTGTCTATTCTGTTGTTGTTGATAATTTGAAAACTTTATTTAATACAAAACGTGATTCAATTACAACAAAAGCATTAAAAGTAGTACTACGATTAAATAACATAAAATATATGTAAAACATGTAGATAAAATTCAAAAAAATTATACATGTTTTTTTTGTTAAGGTAAAACAAACTAGAAAAAAAGGAAACATTTGCAAATATATAGAACAGAATATTTTGCAAAGACTAAAACATTTATAGGATATCATAAATAGTTTCAGTACGATATTAAATTTTCGTTAATAGCCATGAATAAATATTGCATATGTATATTTGTGATTATTTAGATAAAATCTGGAAAGTCTTCTAGTTTAATAATGTTGATGAAATAATATACTGCGGTAAAGTATTTAAAATTTGAATTAATAATACAGCCTAAAGTTAAATTTAAATACACTTGATTTATATATACCGTTGAAGTTTATACAAATTTCTTGGCCACAGCGGGAATTATATTTTTAAATCTCATTTCGTAACTTGAAAGCCGATCGTTTGACAATAGGGTTTTAAGTAATGTAAAAGTAGGGCTCAACTTCCAAATATTTGAATATTTTAAATGAAGTGTAGACACTATTTTTATGAGAATTTTTTTTTCCATCATTATATCATCATATCATATACGGAATGGTTAAGACTAAATTATATAAAATGATGGTTAATAATAGGAAACGGTGTTCTACTAAGTCAATTTGTCATAATATCTTAATACAGGGTGTCCGCCGGGAAGGTATACTACTTTATTTTGCCACCATTTTGGTAAACATTCGTGAAACAGACACGAAGCCAATTTATTATGAAAAAATATTAAATAAGCCAACGTGTTTTAATCGTTAAAACATTTTATCAAAATCATTCATCGATTACTGTTACGATGAGAAAGTTACGTGAAATTTTTGGAGGAAACAACGTGCCAACTAAACGCACTATTTATTGTGTAGTGAATGATTTCGAAGAAACAAGGTCTGTAGGTGGTAGCCTCAAGCATGGAACACAACGTACTGCAAGATCGGCTGAAAACATTATTGCTGCTCAAGAAAGTGTGTAAAACAATCCATCAACTTCAACGCCGTGCTCAGGAGCTTGGCCTTCAAAGAACAACTTTGGCCACAATTTTGCGCAAGCATTTGCATTTGTTTCCATGTAAGATTCAGTTGACAAAAGAGCTTCGTCCACAAGACCATTTACGCCGCCGTACATATGCCAATAGGATGTTAAAGCTCGTCCGTGACAACCCCGATTTTCAGGAAAAAATCATAATGAGTGACGAGGCATATTTTAATTTGAATGGATATGTGAATAAACAGAATAGTCGGTTCTGGGCAATGAAAAACCCTCAAATTAATTATTAGTCACCTTTGAACCATTAGACCTTATTTCTTTGAAAATGAAAACGGCCTAAAGCTAACTGTAAATGGGGGAGCGATATCGTGATATAATTGAAAACTTTTTAACGCCACAACTGCATGCTTTGAACTAAATTAACAAGCGGTATCAATAAGACAGTGCCACATCGCACACAGCCAGGATTACAATGGAATTACTGCGAGACCTCTTTCCACAATAAGTTATTTCAAGATATGGTGATGTTGATTGGTCGCCTGATTTGACTGTTTTTTTTTGTGGGGATATCTGAAAAGCAAGATTTACAAGGAAATACAGCTTGAAATGAGAATTTAATGAAAAATGTGCTCAAAAATATCAAATTATCCTTTAACTCGGCAACACTGATCTCTATACAAAAAGACAACCTCGTTCGAATTGTATGTAACAAACAGTATTGATGAGTCAACGATTTGCTGGCACATCTGTGAAGCATACATACGTAAAAAAATAATATAAAATTGCTGTTGACTTTTCATGCTGATTTTGACATTTATCAGAACAAGTAAATGATTTCTAAAGATGGTTTGCAATTGCGGTAAGAGGAAGGACAAAAAAGAAACGTTTGGATCTAGTATAATTACAAAATATTATTATTGACCAGAATATGATTCGTACAGGCATATTATTCCATCATATTATACTTTGACTACAATCATATTGTTTTATCATAGTGTTTTGCTCCTAGATTATGGTTGCCTCAACCATGTTTTTTTGGCGTGTTATAAATAACAATGTAATTAGATATTTCGACGTAATTTTCACCTTTTTCAAAACAACCGATCTATTTAAAACTCTAAAGAAACTTTAGGGGTGTTCATTCACAAGCTACTTAATTTTACATTTGTCCATTTTAAGCTTCCCCAACTTCGTGTTACATTTTAGCTAATTTTAACTACTAACAAGGTTTTGAAAAAATACTTTCAAACTATTTCACACTTGGTCTTAATAACTTGTTTTTTTATTTTATTTATTTTAACACAAAGCGCGAAGCCATTTTGGCTTGTCTGCAGCCAGAGTCTATGCAAGAATCGAACCCCCAGACTAGCTTAAATTAATTTATTTTTTGACTATTATGTGCGATCGCAGTAAGTATGGAGCACGAGCATTACAAATGGGGGGCTTTAAACGACTACTATGCCTTTCTCATCTTTCAAAATGATTTACTACTCGTATTATATACCATGAAACATTTGTCAAATTTACAACTTATTGAATGTGCTGTAACTTCTAAAAATGTTATTTATAGTTTCCATATAAACATGATTCTAAGCAAACGTTTATATACAAATTACCTACAACATTTATAAAACCTACAACACTCATACAAATAGGTTACGAATTGAACAATTATAAAAAAAAAATGTGAATATCAGTTCTTGTGAAAAACGTTTTGTTAACTATTGCGGAAATGACTGGACCGAATTTGTGGTCTCTCCATACAACAACAAAAAAACATACATTAAATATTGTTCAACAAAATCCAAATACTTTTTTGTGTGTTAACTAAATTCTTTTTTCCTTTTCCTACTGCATCTACAAAATTCAATATACAATTTAGAAAATTCAGTTTGTATATGAAAGCAAGCAGTATTTTAAAATAAAATGAATGCCAATGTGCAACTGAAAAACTATCTAACGCCTGATTTGTTAACAATTTGTTTAGAATAAAAAATAGATTTAATTTTTAGATTTTTTTTTTGCAAATGCTTGAAGAGTTTAATATTTGTAATAAAAAAATATTTAAAAATTGTTCAACAAGTTTGAACACAAAACACAGTTTTTATACTCTTACAGATGATTAGTTTTGAGCCTTTTTTAATTAAATGTAAAATTAAGTCTTTATGTGTGTCGAATTAAATGGAATATGTTGCATTATATTTTTTTCGAACACTACATTCTTCATTATCAAATCTTTGCGAAAAATACATATTATATGTAAACCGACAAAAAAAAAATAACTGCGCTTAAATTAAAAAAATATATTATTATAATTTTATTTTAAATCAGGTGTATCTTTTAAGATACACTATGCACTCCTCGGTGCGCGATTTTAATGACAAAATATAATATTTCGTAAATTTTATATATGATATCAGTAAAAAATATACAAATATTTATTATTGTTGGTTGCGATAATTAAAAAAAATTTTCTCAGTTGTAAAACATAAATTTTGTTGACAATTACTGCAAAACATCTTAAGGTACGGTCACATTGGGGAAACATTTGACGAAAACCGAGAAATATTTCTTTGCTGTAGTGTGACAATTAAATATTTTTGAGGGGCAAATGGAAAAATAGCTGATTTTTCAATCAAAATTATTTGCTTTCAAAGAAGAATGTTTCCAATGTGAACAAAGTGTGACCAGCCAGTGCCAAATATTTTCCTCTTTTTTTGTCAAATAATTATTAGTTCTAGCAAAGTTTTTGTGAGAACAAAGAGTATGAAACAACAGTCAATGAGCTGTAAATATAATCACGTCATATTTATTTCCGCCATAATGACATTAAGAATACAATTTTTATTGTTCAATTTCCATTTAACACATCGTTGAAATTTGTTAAACATAAAAAGATTACTACATATGTTTTTCAATAAATAATATAGAAATAAAGAGTAAAAATTGAAAGTTAGTACAATTTTCATGCTTCTGTCAATTTTACTATTTTTAGTAAATCGGCTCTCCTGGCCATATTTTTGAATGAGCGGGTAACAATTAAAAGGCAGTATAATTGTATTAAATATATCTAATATAATTTGGAATGAATTTCCGTCATCCCACGTCAAATTTGGTTGATAAACAGACCGGTTTCGGCTATGTGCCATCTTCAGTGTTCTCTCAGTAACTGACATTCCAAATTGCATCAAACCCCGTCGGAAGAAAAACACAACACTTAATATCTAATATAATTTATAAAAAAAACTATAAACTCGATGGGCGTTATTTTTTCTTAAGCGAATAACATAGAATTACGTTAAAATATTATCCATATTCATCCAATGCAAGATATAGTGTGCATTCTTTAATCGACCTAAAATTTCTACTGCAGTCTTTTTTAAATTCTAATCTTTTGAAATAATGAAAAAAAATTTGGTTTTCAAAAAATTTTGAGAAAAGCGTGGAACAATAAAGTTCTATTATATTTGTCAAAATTTTGCCATTTTTCACTCTCATATCAAAAACTTGACTTTGATTTTTTTACGACTACATGAATTAAGATCAACTAATTAATTCTTTCAAATTGGAGCCATTGTGCGGTGGTATAAAAAATAAAAATTTTTGAAATATTTTGATTGTTTTGACATATCCAAAGAGTATAAATTTGTGAGAAGTGTGAGAGAATGTACATACTGCTTTTCTTCCTCATCAAATGTTTTCTCAAATATTTCATCAAATGTTTTGTATCGGAAAAACTTAATTTGAGTGTGACCACAGGGAAAACATATTTTCTCATGTTTGCACTTAACGTTATTTGAAAGCTATTTGACAAATAAACAGTGACAAAAAAATGTGCGTAGTGTGACAAGAAAACAACTTGTGTACTAAGTTAACAACATGTTGGTTAAACATAATCAAACATATTTAAATGAAATGCTTCCCCGACCGTACCTTTAGTTTGGCCTGTACAACATGGCATTTTAGTTAGTGCGGAGCGCATAATGTATCTTTTAAGCTACAACCATTAAAAGTGCTTTTAGAGCTAAAGTTTGGTCTTATTCGTTTAAAACTTTATAATTAATTAAAATACATTAGAATCCACAATATATGTTTATATTTTTTGATGAAATTAAAAAGAACCATTAGTAATAAAATGGGACTATATTTTGACTATTTCTAGAAATAAAAGAATTTTGAAATTTTGACTTTTCCGTTATCTGTCTGCTCTAAATTAAAAGCTGTTGAATAAAAGTTGGAACCTTATGATAGTAAAAAGGGTTCTAAGCAGTAGCTTAAAATTTAGTTTTGAAATTACAGTGTTTTTCCTGATTGTATCTTTATATACAAATGCAAATACAGGTTTTTTTTATTATGTTATATGTTTATACATTTCTTTGTCATTTCATTATTACATTCATTAATTTTATGGCATTAAAACATAAATTTTTTGAATTTTTCCTCGCGACTGCTTTTGATTAAATTATTAATTCTGTTCGATCAAATACCCTACACTTTTTCATTTAATATTTATTAGCTGCTCTTTTATAAGTTTATAGCATGATTCAAAATCAAATTTTAGTTTTGCGTTACATATTCTTCTATTATTGTTTTTATGTTTATACATTCTTCAACTACTGGACTATGCATGCGTCTTTCCCCAATAATTCACTTTCATTATATTTGGATCTGATGTCAGATATAAATAGTTTCCTTTCAAATTGACGTTTTAATTTTTGCTCTTTCAACTTCATTTTCAGTTTGAATAATCAAAATTCCTTTTTGTCAATTTGCCAGTATTCAAATTACATGAAAATTTCCTTATAAGTAATAAATAATTTATCTAAAAATTGTATTTATAATAAAATGGACAAAAGACTGTTCTTGTTAACCATCCAACATGCTTCCATCATGTTTGGGTTTTTAGAAATTCAATTTTTCTTTTAAATAAAACAACAAAAACCATTCCAAACATGTTGAGGTTTGTAGAAAGCTTTTAAAAAATTTAGCTCGCTTGGTTAAAGTCTTGCACAGAGAGTAAACGTATCTTAAAATAAAAAGGAAATTTATTTACTTAAACAAATTTTAACAAAAAACTTCAAGCAAACGTATCTTTGCTTTTATATTTAATTAGTAACCCACATTTGGTAGTGAAAAAGTAGTATCAATTTGATTATTTTCCATAGAAATCTTTTGATACATTTTCTGCACAAAAAAAAAACAAAAAAGAAAAACTAATGCTCTATTTCTGGAAAATTTCACAGCTTTAGGGTTGTTAAAATTTTTGCACAGAATAAAAATTTCTAAAATTTTGACAATTTATCGCCTGTTTGCAGCAGCAAACAATTTTAATGGTTGTAAATACAGAGATAAAAACAACTACTCAGAAATGTTCACTTTTATGGAAAAGAAATATTCCGTTTACCCAGCAAACACAAGAATTTCCGTTGTCATCAAATACTTCCTTAGATAGAAATACTTAATAAAATAGAAAAATTTGTTCTCCGATATTTTTTATTTTTAAATTCATATATGTTAAATAATATTTATTCTACATTAATATCGAGTTGATAAAGTATCACTTATTAAAGTAATTCCTTCTCGAATGAAAATCACTTCAAATTCTAATTTTAGCTTTAACTCTTCGCGTAGGTTAAAACAGGAGTTGAGAATATCATTTGATATCCAACTTATGACATTGTGTTTGTTGGCTTCATACAAACATTAACAAATATCTATTGTGACTGTGACAGTTTTCAATGAACACAACAACAACAAACCACTTTCTGGAACGTTTTTATTTTGTTTATTTTTGTTTTTATAGAAAGGAATGGGGTTTTAGGTTTAAACTTGTGATATTTTAAACTCGATTAAAATAAATAAAACTGATTTTATTTCGTTGTTGTTGCAGCTGGTCAAAGTAAATACATGTGAATGATTAGATTGCTCTGTTATTATACTAAAAGATTGCTGTTGACAAATTCAGGATAATTGTATAAATTTTTGTGTCCTTGTCCTATTCGAAAGTAAATGCTTTAATTTAATTAAACTTTAGGTTGACATTTTAAAGTTTAGACAGTTTACGACATCATAAATATAAAATGTTAACTACAAATTAAATAATTGAAATGTTGCCATTTCATTGTTTCTATAATTTTAACACATTTTATTATGTTAATAAGCTTGAAACAATAAATGGCATAATATAATGGTTTCTCAAGCTAAAATTATATGTAAAAATTTAAGGCATCTAAATTACCAACAATGCGATAACTGACAAAAAACTATTGAATACTCTTACGTTTTAAGGAGTGCTTAGCGAGTCAAAGGCGGTGAATTTCATTTGGCTTTAAAATAAAATCCTCTACGAATTTTAATGATAAATGTATTTATTTTTTAAAGGCAGAAATTTATTTAAAACTTTTCACTTTAACATTTTTCTAGAAGGCCCCAAATTTTAAGTAATTTAGGACAACAAAATAATTAGCTAACCTTTGGCTTAGGTTGCAAAAACTATGAAAGTTATACAATCTTGAATGGTAAATCTCCATAGTTGAACTTTTTCCTACATTTTACTTATTTTCAATGATGTAATGCTATTGCAAAATTAATTGAAATTACCATTAAATAAATGAAAAACTTAAAACGTAATTTTAAGATTTGTTGCAGTACACAATATTTTCAATAAAAGGACATTCTATTAACAATGCTATTTTTGTAAATCTCAGTATAAAAATAGCCATAAACTTTGCTACTTGTTAAATTTTATTACTAGTGAACAATAATAACAAAATTATGCGGACAGAAGTGGGGCTTGCCTTCGCTAAGAATTATTTTGGTGTGAGAGAGTTTGTTAGACTATATGATTAGCTGGCGTCCATATTCGCTGTATAAGAAGCCAAATTGTCGTTTTTAGCTGCCTTTAGTTTTAATGCCTTGGAATTCTTCAGGTAGTAATCACACAGGATTCGGAACTTGAAGAAAGTAATAAAATAATATTGAATTTAGAAACGTTATAAGATGTTATATTTCTTGTTTGCTCAATGCTTGTCAGTTACATTCATGTAACTGGTACAAATTTATTTAATTTTTATGAAACTTTATTTGAAATGCGTTACTTTTTTATGCAAATTATGGCAAATATTTAATTAAGAATTAACATTCATTCACAATAACGAAATTCCCGTAAAAGGCACCAGTCATTAACTTGACAGCACCCGGTTAAAATGTATAGCTGTTGTTGTTTTCACATTTTCTATAAACCTTTTGCAACTACTATTAGCGACGAAAAAAAGTCAGCCTACGTAGTAATGGTAAAGTAAGAAAACGAAAAACAATTGGTTGATTTTTGAGTTTATGTTACAACTTTTATATTGTTTACACTTTTCATTTGTTTTAATGATAATATCTCCAGTTGTTCTAAGATATACTTGGGTAAAGTTCCCTGATGATCTGCATTATCAACTGTGAAATGCGCATATGAACTAGCTATATCCCTCAATAATCAATTTCAATTTGTTTTTAATTAAACTATTAATATTTTACTAAATATGTAAAATATTAATTTTGGGAAAATAGTGCGATTAAAAATTTAGAATACTAAAATTTTAACGTTTCCCGTAAAAACTGCCAATGTAAATCTTTAATTTTTGTCTTAATATAGAAAACAACAAGCACTATAATAAAACACTAGTGTGGCAAAGATGATTACAATGACAAGCAGGATATTTGTTTAAAATTAATCCGTTTTAAGCACAATATCAACCACAATATCAGAGAAACTTTAAGAATAAGGATGTATGTTACTAAAGCGAGTCTTTGGAAGGATTGAAATAAAATTTCTCATAATGTTAAAAAGCATAATTTTGAGAACAGTTATAAAGTTTTGCTCTATGCTGTTTATAATTGTTGCTTAAATTGAATTTTTAATTTTAAGGATGTCAGATAGCATATCATGGGCATGTATTTGCATACTCAAAAGAAAAATCAATCCATCCGTACTTAAATCAATCCCAAATGGTAGTAAAATTACGGTAATTCCAGATTTACTAAAATCGAGTACCGAAAGATTGATTTAAGTACGGACGGTCTTAAATGCTCAATTTAATTTAAGAATTTTTTAGTTGATTCAATATTTTTTTACGTAATTAAAGAATTTTATACTAATTTTAAGAAAGTCCAGGATTGGTTATCAAAAGTAATGCAGTTTTCGGCTTGATTAAATTACATTTGATTTTCATTTCTAAACAAAATTTTGGGTACGACTCGTACTCAAAGTAAGTAGAAAATATTTGAATTTAGTACGCCGTTTTTTATTCTGTGTACCAATTGAAATGAAATTTTCTCAGAGCTAGGTAACGTCGTTCAAAAAGAAAATAGTTAGCTAATGTATTTTGCCTAGAGTTTTTGATAAAATTTAGTTATAAAGTTCCAAAATTTACCTAAAATAATTTTTTTGTAGTCATGAAAGCGAGTCATGTTTCTCTACTTATTTTAATCAAAGTTTTTTTAATTTAAATATCACTGCTAAGAAGACTAAAAGTTGTGTCTTTCTAAGTTAATTTCTTTAATATCAATAAAAAAATATATATTTGAAAAATACCGAAGCAAGGATACGCATGCCTCTCATATATCTTCAAGTTAAAAAGATAAATAATTTCTCAAAATTTTTTATGAAAATAACATTTTAAATTTATTGCCTTTTTTAGTCGGCACTTGTAGCTGTCACATATTCTTTTATGTTAATAAGACCACAGTAGTGCCTAAATTGATTACATTTTGTAATGGTTTCAGTGTTAAGTTTGCGTTAATAGTGACACAAAATTTTCTTAAATTTCGTGTAGAAACAAAACTTTAAAAAATAAAGAAAAAAATATGTAGATGTACCGCATACATAATTTTCAATTAAACATATCATGATAAAAACAAATATTTAAGCATGATTCAGTGATAATTAAACTAAAAAATAAAAACAAACAACTTTTTCTTTTTCACCTCAAAGTTCTCTTTTATTAAAAACACCACAGAAAAATGCAAATTTAAAAATGCGCTTTTCTCGATTGGTACTGAATTTGTGCGAGTTTTGTGAACACAATCTTAATAAAGGGAGTCCCAAAATTAAAGTAACATTTTAATTTTCGCCCATTTGTGCATTAAAGTAAGCCCAAAAAAAATTTGACAGCTTGTAAAAAAATTTAATGCTTGTAAAAATGAAGCTTTACACGGTAGCACAATGTGCTCTCATTTACCAAAAAGAATGAAAAAACTGTAAACTTTGTTTTCTATATAATTAAAATCTTGTATTAATTTTGGGACACCTTTTATAACTAAAGTAAAAAATGAAAAGTTTTTAAAATATTTATTTTTCCCTCTTTTCGCCTTAACATTCGGTTTGCTTATGGAGGAAAAACACCACATAGAAACATGAATTTAAAAAAGCTCTGATATTTTTTATACTTGTAGTTTCTGGAATGAGTCAACCTAAAGCTGTATATCGAATATCATAACTCCTCTATTTATGATCACGAGGGATTCAATCGAGCTAAGAAATGAGATTTTGCAGACGATTTTTTGGTGAAATTACTCGTGTGATTCTCACGAGAGACACTTGACTGGGAACTAAATTCTCATCAAAAATATTTTTATTGCTAAACTGAAAAATTGTCAAAACTAAAAAAATTGTACAGAGGTAAAAAAAAATATAAAAAAACCCCCAAAGCGAAGAAAAAATGCAAAATGAAAAAAATCGCTCATATGGAAAAAGTCTCCAAACTTCCAAAATTTAAAGAAAGCTCGAAAACATTAAAAATCTATAAATTGCATAAAACTACTTACTTATTTGAAAACAAATACTAAAACGATAAAAATTTTCTAAATTACACGTCAGTTACCAAAATAAAAAAAACTAAAGAAATGCCAGTGCGAGGAAAAAATGCTAAAATAGTAAAGATTCGTTAAAAACTCTAAGAAAAATCGCGAAGTCTGTAATGCTACAGATCGACTGACATTTAAAAATACATAATTCGGGTTAAAAGTAAAAGCCGTATAGAGAAGAGGTGTTAATTTAGCTATAGAGTTGTATATATTTTATAAACCGTTTTAGACACTCTCTATTCTGAATGGGTGCGTATTAAAAATAGTGTAACTTTATGTTACGTGTAATATTACAACAGATACACAAACAATATAACCCAGTTAAAAATGAAAGGGTATATACCTACCAGAACAAGTGCGGAACCCTTCATGCTCGAGTCGGGGCTCATTCTTGGCTGACTTTTATTTTATTTAAGCTTAAAAAAAATTATTTTTATATGTTTAGAATATATAATAGTTTTTAAAAAAGGAATGTCGAAGGGGGCTCCTGCACCTTCAGTACTAGCAGATATAATGATGGAAGAATTGCTTTCTTCAGTTCTTAATAAAATGGACATAAGACAAAGAAAAATTACGAAATACGTCGACGATCTATTTGGGATAGTAAAAACCAGCAAAGACGACGACACACTCGAAGCTCTAAATGTCTTTAACAGACAAACACAATTTACAGTAGAAAAAGAAACTGGAAATAAATTACTACATTGAGACGCCTTGGTCATAAGAAGAAATAACGCAATAAAATTAGACTGGTGTAAAAAACCTAAAGCCTCTGGAAGACTAACAAATTTTCATTCGAAGCATCCTCGAAGCATCCTCGACACATAATTTAGAATACCGCCACAAATTTCATTAACAGAGTACTGGATACCAGCAACACAGAATTTCACGACAAGAACTAAATAAAAATTAAGAACATCTTAACAAAAAAACGACTTCCGAATATATATGATAGATACGTCAATAAACAATGCAGTTAGAAAAATAATAAACAAAAATAAAAATAAAATAAAATAAATAAATTATATCCCTGGTTTATCAGAAAGATTGAAACGTTCTGATGTATATGATAAAGACAAATATATTCTGGCAATGAAAACGAACAATACAACACAACAACTATTTACAAATATGAAATCAAAACTAAATACAATGGAGGAATCAAATTTAGTTTACGAAATAATCTGTAATGGCGACGACATTGAATTATGCAAAATGTTTGTACGTCAAAAACAAAACTACACACTAGAATATCTTATTTGAAAACGAATGACAATTCTATGACATAAAAAAAATTGCACTTGCGGCTTACTGAGCAATAACTGGACATTAACCAAATCTTAGTAAAGTGAGGATACTAGAGAGGGGAAAATACTTTATAAAGAGATACATGCAAGAGATGCTACACATGATCAATATCCTCACAGAAAAGGGAATTAATTACAAATTGGACACAGACAATTGCGCATACTAATGACGAACTGAACTTATTATCGCGCCTCTGCGACACAATAAACTAACACCGAATTGGGAAAAATAAAAAATTTGTAAACAGTAGCTGACAAAATTTACAAATATGAACAACTGACAACACTACGACATATAAAAATTTAATTATTATTTATCCTTAATTAAAAATTAAGTTATTTTATTCTAAGACATTTGTCGTTTTTTTCATAGAAAATATTAATTCCTTGAAGATGACCAACTTTGACCAAATTTTGGAAAAACTAAGTAATAAAAAAAGAGTTCTTATTTTTTAAATTTATTTATTAAACATAACAGACAGACCTCACGCCGAACAATTAATTACTTAACTCATAAGTTATAAAAGGTCTACAGCACTACACATTTCTAATCACTTAAAAAAACAATTTTTCTGCAGCGGCTTCCAAGAACTGTATGTTGTTTCTCTCTGACAGTGTTGTCGGTATAATTATCATTTAATTTGCTTCCTCCACCTTATCACTTGATTTAAAAATTTGTTTCTTAATAAATAATAGTTTTATTAAAATATTACTTTATTTTTTTTACTACATTATTCTTTTCAGTTTGTTCGTTTCATAAAAGCTCACACATGAGTTATTTTTGCAACGATAACTTCACAACTTTCAGCTTGTTTTTTCTAACCATATTTTTTCTGTTTCTTTCTATCAGTTCTTCTTATTTTATCCTTTGAGGTGAACCACTTCAATTACCACTCGGACGTTACGGCACGTACACAGAAAAAGCAAGAATAGCACGAAAAAAATGTGTAAAGAAAAGCACGCAAACAGTAATAAAAATAAAATATTTAATGGCTTATATTCTATTATATACAGTAAATATAAAAAAATTCTGATTTATTTTACATGATCAATATGAATTTACGACTGCTCATCTATTTACTACTGGTTATTCGTTTGTTTTGTTCAACTTGCGTTACATGTTTATCAATCTGTGAATACGTTTTAGTTCCAGTGTCTTTTTCACTTATCAAGAAGTCTATTAAATTAAAAATAATAATAATAATAAAAATAAAAAGTGGTATGACCTAATAACAAATCTTTTATTTCCGTTCCTTTCTTGTATTAATGTCAAGTTTATAATACTATTTCTTATTTGCTTATTAAGTTTTATATGATACAATTTTATCATCTGTGGCAGGAGAAAATTATTTTATTACTTAAAAAAATTTATATTAGAAATATTCAAACGCTATATATAAGTTTTGAAATCTTCTGCCTCTTAACAGAATTTCATTAACTTTCATCCGTAAATATTTGTGAAAATTGTCTACTGTATAACTATTAGAGCACAGACATTATAATGAGGAAAAAAAATCGCGAAAGGATCACGCTGAAAATCCACACATGCACGCTTACTCACGTACAATTTTCGTGTAAACGCATTCAAGCATGCTCACATGATTGAAACAAAAACCCATCTATAGATGGAAGTGATCCACAGAGCTGAACGGTATACGACTAAAAGGTGGTCCGTATTAAATATTTCTAGCGAACAAAATTTTTTTAATAGTACTGAGCTTAAATCTGTCTTGGAATACAATAAAAATTACATGCTTTTGGAACTCCCGATGTCTTTTATTGGCTAGTTTTTGCATTCATAGTTTTTTTTTATCGTATTTTAAAATCAGTTAGCATTTTAATCAAATGTTTTTCAGTGATATTTATTTATTAAAAATAAATACTGGGGGCAAATTACGGCACTCGATATCGAACGAAATTTTTATACTTTTTTTTTATTTTAATGCATTTATTATTATTTATTGAATCTTCAATTTGAAATTGAAATTTCTATACAATTCAAAAATTTTTTTATGGGATTTTGTTCGATATCGAATGCCATAATTTGTCCCCAGATTAAATTTTTAGAACGATATATATTTTTTAGTATTAACTTTTAATGCACTTCTTTTAAAATTTTATATCAATAATTTGAGTTCCGAACTCAATTTTGATTTAATAGCTTTTAATTTAAATCTTAAACTTTACCATTATACGAATTAGTCATGCTTTGAAAATAAAATATTATTTCCTGCATTGTTGGCCTATAACTCCCGACATCGTCTGTTCTTAAGATGATATATATATATCATTACACTACCGATCACTTATTAAAAAGTTATATCATTTCGACGTACTCGTTCGATCGCCTCATAAGAAAACCCTATATATTAAAGCTACCACATTTATATTTTCGTTTTTCGATTTTATTTTGCCATAGTATATATTTTATACGTACTCTGTACAGAAGTCAAAGTGTTACTAATATTTACTTAAAATAACTCATACGTACCGATGCACTGACATCGATACATCACAAATTAATTTTGAACTAAAATTGTGATTTGCACTTAAGAGAAATTCAAGCAGACTATTTTATACTCTTATATGCTACACCTTTTAAAATTGTGTATTTTTACGGATGCTTATTGTTAATGTACTTAACGTTTCAAAAAAATATTAAATTACATAAAACTGGTTAAAATTTACCAAATAAATCAAAAAAAAATCAACTAGTTGACAAAAAAACAAAAAGCAATAATACTTAAGTATTAATCAAAACCAAAAAAGTTTGTCTTAAGTAAAAACAAAAATTAGAAAGAAAAATGGTACATGAGATAAAACCAACGTGTAGTTAATGATGGTAAATTAATTAGTGATGGTAAAATTTTAATATTGATAGAGGTAAAGCAGTGTTTACTGTAAAACAAATAATAATACAAATAACTCTCGTATGCCTTTTCTAGACATTATTTGTGTAAATACAAATTTGAAATCACATGAAAACGAGTCATCTAAACAGTGGCGGATACATGGAAACATAGATGAACACTGATGATGGGAGTGTAGCGGCTCCCAAAAACAACGTTGTTTCTGTTCTGCCGTGTAAGTTGAAATTAATTGGTGTTAAACTTTTCCCTTGCTGCTTTGGAATATTGTCTCATCTCCAATTCTTTCTGACTAAAAATGTTACGAACTTTAGCCAAAATAATAATCACTTTGGATTAAAAAAACCACTAACATCAAAATTGTTCGAAATATAATCACATTAAATAAATATTAAATTATTTCCCAGTAATAAAAACTACTACGGGAAGCGGATATTAAAAGGAAATTTTTGCGAATAAAATCAACAGTGCTTTATGTCTTATAATCGAATATATATTATTTTGTTTTATAAACTATAAAATTTTCTATTTGATTTTAATAGTCTTAAAGTATATATCCAACTCTTAAATCTTTAATACCAAAAAGATTTGTGTGTGAAATACAAAAACAAGAAAAAAGTCAAATTATGGAATTATTCTAAATTAAATGATAAAAATTCTGATATTGAACTAATCATTATTTTGAAAAATAAAAACAAAATTAATTGATTAATCATGAATCTGAATAATTACATTTTTAATTCATCAAATAGTCGATTAATCAGATTTCAATTAAGCAGATGGTTTGAATATTTGACTAATCGTACATCGCTAGATTTTTCTTTTTTAAATTAATTTCCACTTTTAAGAAAATGTATTAATTTTTTTTCTCAAGTCTAAGCTTGAAAAAAATTTATTATGTTGGAGGCTTTGTATTTTTATTTAAAAGAGAACATTTCAGCTGATTTTAGCCATATCTGCACTTCTATTCTTGGCTTTACTGGCTCAAGGATTTAAAGGATTAAGATTGCTTTTCTAAGAAAATATTAGCATTTATATAAATAAATTTGTTAGCAATTTTGCACAATTATCTTGGAAAATTTTAATACACTAAATAAAATACAGAAAACAACAGGACAAAAATTAAATGACATCCATAAATGTCTTCTGATAAAATGATAAATTACAAACAAATTTGTATTTTCCCTCTGGCACTATTATTTCCAAATCTGTGTTTTTATATTATAGTATAAATATTTGTAGTACAATGATAGAGAGAAAGAACAATATATAAATATTAGTGGAAGAAAAAGGTGTAGTTAAAAATTTCTGGTGCGTTTTTTTTGTTGAAATTTTTATTTAAATTTTTTTTATTATTTATTTGATATGATACTTATTAAATTGAAAAATACTTTGTAACTAAATTTACAGCGAATAGTAACAAGGAGCTACAAATCCCGTAGTAAAGTTGTGACCTCCAGACTGATAGACTAGTGCAAAGTATTAACTAGTGCCCCATTTATAAATATTGTTGTTCAAGTCATCATGGTCATTGTTGTTCTTAATATCTTTATTTAACTACAAATATTTCGTTTATTTTTTTCAACAGTCTAATTACCTTTTTTTTAAAGGGCTGTATAAGAATATTGTCATAACACATACACATTTAAAATTTAAAGGACGCAGTGCCACTAGGCTAGACAAGAAATTCTTGAATTTTACAAACATTTTGGAATTTTTTTATAACATGATTTCATATGTATTTATGATTTGTATTTTTATGTGCTTATATGATAGTGTTCATTTATGTACATTTTAAACTATTTAGAGTTTAAGCAAATATTCCATTTATTTTATATACATTTGTTTTATGGCATTTGCCATAAATAAACTAATACTTTACAATGCCTGATACTAAAATAAAATATTACTATAGTAAAAAAAAATATAGAAAAACGGCAATCACTGCAGTACTTTAACTCTTTAGAATTTTAACTTTTCGCTCACTTTCTGGAATTAAAAATCGTGATTTATTAGTTAATGATGCATAACTAGAGCGTAATTGTTTAGCAACTTTCTTTTTGGCAATAACTTTTTTGGCAGCTCAGCTGTTTTCGTGTAACATGTTACTGTCAAACATGTTCAGTTTGATCCGTAGTTTAATAATTAATCGAATTATAAACGAACAACAATTGCAGATTATCTATATTATTAATCGGCAAACACTTTTATTTAGATCTCTTTAACGGCCGTAGTACTGGACCGATTTTGGAAAGATTTATATGTTTTTAAACGGGTTTTTACATAGAAGTGCACAATCTTAATTTTATTTAAACTGGTTAACTGTTTTGGGAGCTACAAGCGCTTAAAATTGCTACTTAGCCATGTACACTTATTACTCATGCATGTATCAGCATGAGAAATAAACAAAGTGTGCATGTGTGTTTGTCCAATTTGCTCTTGAATAGAAATAAGACAGAGTTTTAAGTTTTTTATTTAGAATGCTTTTTGTTTTTGTATTTTATAGTATGTATTTATGTAAATGTTTTGTATTATTTCCTAGAATGCGGTCGATTGAGTCGGCTGCTGGACAGAATAGTTGAATTTTATTATCAAAATTCATGATCGGTTAATAACGTGCATAGTGTACTTCTTCCATTTTATGGTTATATTGGGCGACCTTGTGGGGCGGCTAAACGGAATCTAGTGACTAAATTTCGCACCAAATTTACATTATTGGACATTACGCATACGTAGAAGAGGAAAATATCACAGCTGTATCCGTGAATGGTGATCGTTACCGTGCGATGATTACAATTTCGTTTTACGCAAAATGTAAGACATGTGGTTTCAACAAGACGGTGCCGCTTGCCACACAACACGCGAACAATCGATTGATTGAGAGGATAGTTCGGTGAACAGTTTATTTCACGTTTGGGGCCATTTAACTGGCCGCATAGATCGTGCGATTTAACGCTTTTAGACTATTTTTTGTGGGGCTATGTTAAGACTCATGTCTACAGGTACAAGCGTGCAATGGTTGACGCACTGAAAGCCAATATTGAAGAATTTATTCGTGAGATACCGGCTGATATATTGGCGAGATTAAGCCAAAATTGGGCCCAGCATATGAACCATTTGATGCGTAGCCACGGTCAACATTTACATGAAATCATCTTTAAACATTGAATTATATAGATCGTTCTATCGACTCAAATAAGGATATGACACATTTCTCAAAATTTTATGGGTTTTTTTTAATCCGAAAGCTCTTAAAAATTTAACTCTTAGTTTTAGGTTAGGTTAGGAAGGATGGTGAAAGGTTAACCCCACACCGCCCTCCAGAGATGCCTTACTTTTTATATAGAAAAGGAAAATGAAAAAGAGAAACAGATGCAAAGGCAATAGAATATGGAAAGAGATTGACCCGGTCAACAAATCGTCCACATGCGTCATGCACCCAGTCTCCTGCTACGCAGAAAGGCCATTCCAATTATGAATCCTGTTAGTTTCTCAAGTCCACATCCCGAGACATCCCCTAGTTTGCCTCAAGATTCTGCTGATGGGACAGTGACATGGAATGTCTCCTTATCACGCCCTATTTGCCCTATAATTCTTCCTATTGTTTAAAAAATGTATGTAAATATTTTCTATACTGTTATTTTGGGAAAAAATATTAATAAAAATGTTTTTGAAAGTATGAGATTTGACTTTAAATTCAATAATGAACGCTAATTTACTCTACCAAATTTTTAAAGGGAGTACTCACACTCCCACTAATCTGTTAAATAAATATAATATAAAAAAGACATGTTTCGTAAAAGTTTAAACTATTGATTCAGAATACTTCTTGTACTGGCATCATAGGTATACAATATAAATGAGAGCATTTACGAGTATCTAGTATCGGTCTGTACTTACTCTTGTCCATGAGTTTGTTAAAATTCACAAACATAATATTTCAACATACATACTCGTATGCACTTACCAGTATAAAATATTTGATTGAAAGCATAGAATTAAAAGAAATAAAATCACGAGTAATAAAAACAATTGAAATATATCTAATGCAGAAATATTTCCTTTTCTAGGGAAATTTAATATATAAAATATTTATTTCAACACCCAAAGTCTTTGGCAAATAAATTCAAGTTAAATACATCACATACCTTTAAATATTTATTTAAAGTTAAATATTTGTTTAAAGTTAAATATTTAATATAATTAAATTTATTTATACGTTGTAGGTTATTTATTGCATACAATTTTAAATATTTGTAATTGCATTTAATATATATATATATATATACTATATATATATATAATGTATATGAAAGTAATTTATATTGTTCAGCATGTGGTCGTAAATTAAACTTTGTAATATTGTATTTAAATAAATTCATTTTTAACCGTTTCAAATGTGAAACCTTTTGTAATGAAAATTAATTTCAATAAATTTTGCCTACTTTTTGTTAGGTTTTGTGAAATCATGTTAATTTAAAATAAAAAAAATTTTGCATATGGATATTAAATATGCATTAGCATTTCTAATGTAAACATGTTGCACTTTTGATGCAATACAGTAAAAAAATATAAGTTGGCAAAAGGCGATAAAAGTTTTCAAAATTTTAGGATGTACAGGAAGGCGCAGAATGAGTTATATATATTAATATTTTTTATAACTTTTTTATTTATGCAATAAAAAAAGTGATATCCAATAATGGTCGTTAATTTTTACTTCGCAAATACGTGCTATTTTTCACATATTTTTCATAAGTTTTAGCAAATTTTCGGGTGTAATGGCCATGATTTCATTTCGAATGTTACTTTTTAGTTGGAAGTGTTAAGTCTGGTGAGCATGGAGGTTAGTTAATTTTGCTTATTCGCATTACAATGCATTCGAATATATCCCCTTATTTTTCGATTCTTGTACAGGTTAAACTTTATATGGGAGCAAGTTAATGGTATTAAAAATTCTCTGCAGATAACGCCGTGATAGCCCACGTGGTGCCGAACGTCTCTTCGTTAAGTATTTTGAGCAGTGTTCACGGTAGATGGTCTTCCGCTACTGTCAAGAGTTCTTTCAAATCCATGCTGACGAAAGCTTCCAACCAAATACTTTATTGTTGGCATTGTAGGTGCAATCCTTACATCAAAATGACGGCGACATCAACGGTATGCCCCCATGTGTTGGTTGAAAAATAACAATCAGTAGTTTCGGTACATCGTTAGATTTTTCACTTATTCATTTTGAATTACCCAAATATTCTGTACAAAATGTTGAAAAAAATCAGAACAAAAAAATAACTTAGAACGTTATAAAGAATTCAAATCAAAAAGCTCATTATACTACACCCCGAGTAAGAACGGTATGCGGTGTTTACTTGGTATAACTTCGGCTTGGCTTGAGTTATGATTCTGAAGTTTTTTTCACGGAAAGAGACCGAACTGTTAAATTGGGGTTTGGGAGATATAACTGTGTTGCATTCATTAGAGTGGCTAGACTATCATGCTGGGGGCCAAAGAGAAAAGACCATATTTTCCCTTCTCATTTGAATAAAAAACTTTCAGTTTATTTAGATGTTTAAAACATTAAATTCACGCTTTCAACTAACAAAAAATACAAACAAAAAATGCAGCAATCGAGAGAAAAGAAGTTGGAATAAAATTTACTCTCTTTGCCCAGTCGCTGTTATCAAAATATCACAGGTTGAAAGTATCACTTACCTCAATTCACATAAAACAAACTTCCAAAGAAACTATGATAGACGAACTCAAAAACACTTAAAATGGTATTTGATATTACAATATTCAACTGCAGAATTTTTTTCCCGCAACATTACAGTAGTAAAATTATTTAAAAAGAAAACTATCGTTGTAAGTTGTATTAGTCCATGCGTTCTGGACAAAATTTTCGTACGGCAATTTTTTTCATAGGTGGTTTGAATTGGGCAACTCTCAACTTTAATTTTATTTTTTGTGGAAGTTGAATTGAGTGTTTGAAAAACGGTTGTACAGCAATTTTAGTATTTTTATTTTTTTCTACAAATGAACTTTTCAAATACTTTCGCTTTATATAGCTTATTATCTACTAGCAGAAGCACTTGGTTTTTTTGTGATTGGTGTGTTTTACTCAATGGTCTATTGCACGGACAAACAAAAAATTTAAAAAGGACCCATTCCTTCGCTACGATCTGATATGATCAACGCACTCTCCACTACTACGCCACTCAGAGGATAACTTAGTATTAAGTAGGTATATACATTTATATAAATTCTAAATTCTAAATGAAAATGTAGGTATGTACATTTATATAAATTCTAAATTCTAAGGGAATGCAGACGATATCTAGTTTGTGTGGAAAATCAAGTTTTTGCAAGGAATGTATTACACTGTGCAACACCGAAAAATAACCATATACGGACACCACTACTTGATAAAAGACCAAAACAGACCCGTGTCTCCCAGTTTTGCCCAAAGTCATGCACTTTTTTTTATGGGCCTCCAAAGATTTGGGGCCTCGGTGTCATTTTTGAAAAATACTAATCATTTTCTCAGGCTCATATATTGCAAATCGTTCGTAATTTTGATTTACTCACTAAGTCAAAGTTGTAGATCTTGTCATAAAAAACAAATATTGTGAACATATAAAATCAAAAAATCTTAATTTTCAAGGTGAAAATAGCAAAAAATATAAAAAAAATTCGACTTTTTTTACATTTTTCCACTGTTCAGGTCCATATGTAGCAAACCGTTAAAAATATAAGAAAATTTAAACTTGAGCCAAATTATTCGTTTCAACAGACATATATGCAATATATATAAGTTCGACTAATTACTTGCAAACATTAAATATAAGAAAACAATAGATTACAAAAATGTATCTAAGATCTTAATAAACAACGTTTTAGAACATATGAACTTCCTAGGAATGATTCTTAATGCCGTTCAGGTAGCGTTTCAGGTAGTCGTAAAAGTGAAAAATTTCAAGAAAATTTTTTAATTTCATTTATTTTTTATTTACCTCAACATTGAGATACATATTATGCTATCAGTAAATAAAATTCTTTATTATTTAAATTTTTTAAAAAAATTTTATATTTATTTAGAGGAGAAGACTATGTCTTCTTTATCCTTTTATTATTTCTAATTATTTAATTTGCCGGAAGACTATGTCTTCTTATTCGGACTTCTTATTATTTACTACTTATTATTATTATTTTAAACTTAATATTAAACTTTATAAAAACTTAAGAATTGTCGAACAGCAATCATCACCTTGAAATGCAACGTGAGCTGTTCCAATTGCATTCAGTGCAAATAGGTCGTCAGCACTTTAAATAAGTGTTGTAACAAAAAAATTCGTGAATTAAAATTTAAATGGAAATCTGTCAGCAATTAAATTGCGACAGAGGAGATTGAACTTTTATTAAAAATAAATATGTTAATTATTAACTTATCTATTACAAAAATGTACCTAAGATCTCAATAAACAACTCACACGATCACGCACCGGTAAAGCAATAAGCTCACCACACGCATCAAAGGACGCAGCACATAATATAAAAGCGACACGACGCTCACATGGAGGCATTACACAGCGCGACGTCAATGAGAACTCAGCGGTGAAAGTTATAGAGGAAGTACTAATGCATAATAAAGTGGCACTTGGCAATTTCAATATGCAGTGTGAAAAAATTGATTTATTTTGCTACGTTTGCGGTCATCAAATCAAAAGTTAGATGTCTCTCAAATTTTATTTTTTTGGAACAGAATATAATTTAATCTTTCACTTGTTGAATTGAAGAAAAATCTACTCAAAATAATGCACACGATTTGTTTTTGGGTTGCTTAACGATTTCATATAAGCAACAGCAAAGTTTAACGATTATAAAATGGAATGCCGCAATAAGATAAACGTACATGATTTTAGCGTGGTTGAGATACTTTGAACAAAGTGCCGTCTCGCTAACAAAATTGCACTTTAATAATTTTGATTTTTGTGTCAATTAAAAAAATATCGAATTCTACTTCAAGAGAATCACGGCCAAAACTTAAATCTAGAACGGGGTTTTCAGATTTCGTATAAATATTGTTTGTTTTTGTATTTTGTTTAAAGATTCCATTTACAGTGTAACTGAATTAAGAGTAGGCATTTTAATATTTAATAAAGGCCACATACAAAAACAATTTAATAGAAATCAATACTCAAAGTTTAAAAAACTTTTAACAGAAATAAAAATAGACCCGACCTCTAGAGCCGGCTTTAAATTATTTTCTATAGAAATCTTTAGAGCCAGTTTTCAGATTTCCTATTTTATCGGCTTAAATGAATATTGTATAGTGAACTCCGATGATTACAAACTTTTCTAACAGTAGTCTATAAAACCTAAAAGTTGATTTTATATCTTTACTATTTAAAAATTTGCTGTTTAATTTCTTTTTCTTTTGTTCCAACTTTTCCGTGTCCTTGGCCAATTTACATTTTGGATTCCTTTGTTTCTACAAAATCAAACCTATTTGTATGCTTGTATGCACAATTAAGCTCCTTTAGCTATTCTCTTCAAATAACAAATATTGACTCTTTAAGTATTCTGCGAATATTTTCTAACAATTAATTAAAATAAAGCAACGTAACAAACGATTTGTTTTTACTCCTTTCATTTTATTTGATACTTTCTAGAAGAAAAGAGTTTAAACAGAAATCGGAAAAGTAGTAAAGCAACTGCATTAACACAAACAAATTATGTTTCATTACTGCACTCATGTGTTAAACTAAATATAATTATAAATGAAAATTAAGTTTGTGTGAAACTATTTTTACAATTCCATGAATTTTCTACTTTCATGTGAATTCTTGTTTTCCTCTTCCTTTGCGAGTTGATGTTGAGTTTTGAAAAAGAATTTACCTCACATCATATAGTTTTAGCAAATAAGTTGTTTCAAACAAATAGAATTATATTCCACACAATTATAAACCAAAAACAAATCTATTATGCAGTCCCAGGGCTGCTTGTTATTTTTCTCCATCATTTTCACTGTAGTATATCACTGCTACTATGCGTAGCAGTGTGTGTTGAAAAGGAAAATAACAAAAAAAAAAAAAACATCGACAGCAATGTTCCAACAAACATTTAGCTCATCTTTAAATATTCCATATAATTGTTATTTGCTTATGGCACTTTTCATCTCAAACTCATTACGAGTATAAAAGGGTATAGATTTACTTACACATATTCTAACTCTCTCTATCTATCTTTTACTGTTCTCCCTGTTTTCATAAATATACATAAGGATGTTTTATTATAAAGTTAAAGCAACGTCATCACACCAGTTTGATTACAAATTTTAATTTCTAATCGAGCACGGTGGTCTGGATGGAACAAAATGTGATCGTATAGCTAGTTAAAAGTATTAAAAGCTAAAACTTAATCTGTAAAAATTGGATTATACGTAATGTATATGGAAACTCTGGCGCCATATATCCTTAATTTTGAAATGCAACAAATACAAGGTAACACAAAAGTTGTCTCCTGATGGTTTTAAGGAGTACATTCTTTGTTTCCATTTTCTTTCATTTCTGTCAGAAACAAAATCCCAAATATATACATAAAAGGTCTACAACAAAAAATAACACTTGTCTGCAGTACAAATTTGGTGCTCTAAACACGGAATTTAACATCCAAATAAATACAGCTCATAGATTTTAAATACAATGTTCATTTAGTTAAAAACCGACATTATTTTAGTAACAACTATTACAAAAAAATGAAAAATTCTACGGTCAAAGTTTTACAACGAAAAATGCTAATTTTACAGTTACAAGTTATAGAAATAACAGTATGATTCTGAGGTTCACTCCGAAGCATTAGCATCGTAAATGGCATTTGTATATTTGTGACTTCCTTTAAACCAACCTCTCAACGTTCTGGAACAACTGTTACAGCAAATTTTTAGGAACCAAACGTAAACAGCATAGATTTGTGACTTCCTTTAAGCCAACCTCTCAACTTTCTTAAGCAACTGTTACAGTTAATTTTTAGGAACGAACTTTTATCGCCCTCATCGATAGAAAATCCAAAATAAAGCTGATAAGCTTTTTTAACTACATCTGTTATTGCATTTCGCTGTGCTTTTACAGTAAACTCACCACAAATGTAGCAAAAACAGTCTGTAGAATTCTTACAGGTGCGCGGCATCTTATAACCTAAAATTGAATGGAATTTATTAATTTCTATTTTATATTTATTATCTCTGTTCATAAAAAATGGATAATCTACACACAAAATACTTAAAATATATGCATAATATGAATTTGTGCAACACTTACTAAAGTATTTGAGATAGAAAGTAAACAATTAAAAGACAAGTTTTAAACTAACTGTTGTAAAGTGACAGTGTATACACACAGAAAAATACAAAATGTAAAACCAGCGAAAACAAGGTTGTCATTACTTTACGATAACTTGCAAACAACAGTAGCCCATTTCAACATGCGATTAGACGAATAAACATGTACCCCATATTAAAATAATATGACGATTCTTTTTGAATCAACATTATTTCAGTTTGAAATGACATAAAATACATATTGAATGAATATGTTTTCAGCAAGAAATTCATATAACATGTAAGTAATTATAATATTGAATTAATACGATTCAATCATTGATCTGACACGAAATTCTTTTAAAATTAAACCGATACTCATATTAAAATAACACTAAATGTTTTTTGGTTCAAAATGATGCCTTTAATTAAATAAACCGTAAAAAATTTAATAAAAACGATGTCTATTATGAATTAACTTCTTTATTATTTATTTTATTTACATACATTTGGTGCTAACGCCAAATCAACAGTAGACCTTAAACCATATTTTTGAAAAGTTTCAAACTTCTTATTTTATACGAAAACTTTTAAGAATCCAATGAGATCTTCTTGAACTTTTGTAATTTTTTAAGTTCTCATTGAAATTCCTTGAATACTTATTAGCAATGTTGATTTAAAATGAAGAATTGTTATCATTACACTCCTCAACATTGATTTTATCATATCCAAAGTAAATTTAACGTAATAATTTTTTATTTTACTACCAAGCTGAGTTGTGTAAATTCAACATTGCACAATGTTATTTTCGCTACGAAAAATGTTCAATCTACTATTTGTTAGTTCAAATTTAAAGTTTTAAACATTGAATCAATATATTCATAATCGCTTTCAACAATGCAAAAAATTACATAACATGAAATCATTATTGTTTAATTTCGGTTTTACATTGATGTTTTTTTCCTGTGTGTACTGCGCATGCGCATATGTGCTACCATAGAAATCACTTTCGTGACTTTTTTTCTTTCTCGAAACTAGCAAAAAGCTATTTCTTATGTATATAGATTGTTTATAATATTAACGCATAAAACGAATTAAAAAAATCCTAAATTTATGATATTTCGTAAAAAAAATCATATAGAAAAATCTAGAAAATTGGCCATAGAGAACAGATTCAGAGCATCAAAATCTTTACATTTATGACATAATTTTTTGAAGGAGGAGAAAAAGAAAGAGGAAAAAAAGAACATTTTTATTATTAAAGGCCGAGACATATACATAGAATCCGTCGTATATTATACGTTGCTTTCTTCAAATGACCGTAATGTATCGGCGGGTGAGACGGACGTTAATTCAGCTTGATTTGATTAATGTACACATTTCCAATGGAATTCGAGGATATTCTGGAATTTCCTTTATATATAATTTTTATTTAATTCTATTTAACTTTTAACTTTTTTATCACCAGACAACACAAAAAGCCAAATAAAAACAAAGCAAATAAATTATAGTTGTCAAAGTACTTAACGTACGTTAAAAGTTGTCCAACAGTAGAACTTTGCGTTGACGGCGAAGTCTCCACAATGCGATCATTAAAAATTTTTTACCCAAAATGGTTGCATGTTACATGTCTGGCTCATGGTTTGCATAGAATTGCAAATTTTGTTCAAAGCCGTTTTTCTTAAGGTAGAACTACATACATACATAAGTAGTATGAAGGATTTTTCCATATAAAATTATTGTTTGAATTAATAATTGGTGCTTTTTATGGGAATCTTTCAAATTTTAGTGGTTTAAATTTTTATTCGCACTTTTTCCCAAAATTAATATTTTATTTATTCAGTAAAACATTAACCATTTAAACAAATTGCAATTGATTATTGAGGGGTATAGCTTGTTACTATGCGCATCTCACTGTTGCTAATGCAGATCATCAGGGAACTTTACCCAGATATTTCTTAGAACAAAATATTAAACCTTCATTAAAACAAATGAAAAGTTTAAACAATATCAAAGTTGTAACAAGAACTCAATAATTCTCCCTGATCTCCAATTTTCCTTCACTCTTGACAGGTTTTTCGGCAATACGTTCTCGTATTCCTGACATTGACTCATGACTTAGAAAAACCCACAAAAATAAGTCTAGTTCGGTGAAATCGGGCATACTTTACAGGTTGACCTTGTGTTGGAGATGCTGGATGTCTTGAGCGTAGATTACACGCGTTTGGCGGTTGACAGCTAACTATTTAAGCACTGTCTGCATTTTGCAAGGGTACATCTTTAAGTATTTCATTAAACTTCTCTGTAAAGACTGGCAATCGGTTGATACTCCGGGGGATCCTGTGCGAGCCACGAAAAGCTCGTGCTAAATCATACTCTTCAAAGCGAGCGGTATTATACATTTGGGAAATCTGCGCCATTACCACCTACAAATTATTGCATAAAAAATTTAAACTGTTATTTATTCCACAAATATCAAAACAATAGTCTAATCATTGCATTCGATCGATTTGTCTTGTTTGGCGATTTTGGCATTTGCCATCATTCATTGTAAATAGATTTTTCGATTGGCATAATTTAATGTGAGAAAATTTTATCGAATAAATTCGTTATTGAAAGCGATGGTTACAGCCCGAAAAGGACATTTGCCGCCATTTGCAAAAATTAAAACATCCAATGGTACGATTATGGTGATGACTCTCACGCCACCTTGTAATGTAATGAAATGGCTTTTTTTCATTTAAATTAATTTAAATCTATTTGAAATGATAAGTACAAAAATTATACGTATATCATTGGAATAAATTTAATAATAATAGTTTGTTAAAATAATTATTTAGCCCCACTGTGCGTTATTTATTTCCGCAAATGTACTGTGTGTTTGTTTTTGTGCAAAGAAGAACGCTTTGTAAAAGTAATATTACGCACTATTATCTACGTGCACAACAGTGCTGCCATGTGGCGGGGGGAAAAGACTGCAAGTTGGTTTTAAAAAACGACAGTAAAACTAAATTGCCCCAAGAAAAATTTAAAAAGGTAAATTAACACAATATCAATATTAAAAATGAAATAAGTATAAAATAAGTTTTTTTAATTAATATTACAGCTTAATGTGGTGGTACAACGATTACTGTTTTCAAATACAATTATTTATTTGATATTTTAAATAAAGGAAAATACAACTTCACTTTAACTTCAATTTTATAATTTTTAACTTTAACTTTTGGCTGTTTCTGAATGCCTGAAGTAATTGCGAGATAGTTTTACACTTTATATTTAATTCTCCCTGCTCGTTGGTCGCCCTATAATCCTGAATGTACGGTCTGTCCAACTAAAGAATTATGCAAATTCCTCAAGTGTCAATCTCTTACTCGTCATTTGTCAATGAATAAAAATTTACAATCGAAAAATAAAAAATAACATATAACAATTGAAGTTTAATCATTATTATAATATCCCGAACTTGGTGGCACGATCATGGTCCAATCCTACATATATTTTAATTTAAAGTTTAAGATTTAATTAATAACATTGCTCCACTTTTTGCAAACACCATCTTTGTAATAAAATTTATTCACCAAAACTAGCAGAAAAAATATTATCATTTAAATATATTAAATTTTTCGTTTCCTGAGCAATCATGAACGTTGACTGTATTGTATTTGCTGCTTTATTTTTATTAATTATATTTTAATAAATGGAATGAAATTGAATGCAATAAAATTTGCGATATCGCTGCAATACCAGCAGTTAATCTTTAAATATACCACGAAATGATTTTGCAAAAATAAGTTTTATTTTTTGCATTTTCTTATCCTAAAGTTTAGCCCAGAAAAGTAGAGCGAAATGTAAAAATTCTGTGCATGTAGAAAAATAATAAGATTTTTTTGAAGTAAATCCAAAATGAAAAAAGACTACAAAAATGTTACGAAACAAAAACATAAATTTCGTGGCTAAAGGCTAAGCTGGCAACGTTGGCTCACAAGTATGTTGCGGAATAAACTTTTTTTGTTTGTTTGTTGTAAAGAAAATTATGTCCCAATTGACCAGCTAAGCTAGTCTTGGCCTACATTTTCCTCGTTGAAGTGTTCGCAACAATTTGTGATAGCGTCGTCTGTATGTCTCGGTTCACACTATGAAAGTTTTCTTTCTGAAAGTGTTAGTTTGTAGTTTTGTGGGGAGAGAAGATTTGGAAGCGGTCCACTCCTTCATATACTTTGATATACTGTTTTGTAATTCGTAACTGTAAACCTAAAAATAGCTCTAGATTTATTTTAGATTTTCTTTTACCATTTCTTTTTTGCTTTCAGAGGAAAAATTTCGATTACAAAAAAAAAAAAAGAATGTGAAGATAAGCATGCAAAATTCTTGAATTTCAATACAAAAAATTTTTAATGTGTAGACATTAATAAAAGTTTAAAAGAGAATTAAAGAAAATTTCAGAAGAAAACTTTCATAGTCTGAACTGAGCCAAAAATAGATCTGATGACAATTATGATGAGAAAATAGTGTAATTTATCGTGTATTATAACTTTTACATATAACTATCTCACTCGATCTAATTTTTATTAATATTTTTATATGTTATTAATATCAAAATTTGTTAAATATACAATAGTCGTGTATTAAGTTTTATTGTCGACAACATAACGAAAATGTTTTGAATAAAGCCTTTTTGAGCATAAGTTGATTGATGATTCGCCCTTTATCTTCACGACAAGAAAACAGACAATGTCCCAAACTTTTTCTTAGTAAGTGTTGTTTAAGAGAAAATGAGGGACTATTATATTTATTTTGTCGTATTATAAGAGTTATTGGAGGATATTCAGAAATTATTACTAAGTGTTAACTTTTTTAAGTACCCATTTAATTAATTCACAGTTTCGTGCTAAAAAGTTTTCACTAAGTTATGAGTGAACCTATAACTAAATGATAACTAACTAACCGCTGATTCATTTCTATTGCGTACGGAAAAAATCCGTACAAAAAAATATATATACTAGAGATGTGTTTTTGGACTACAGAGTTCTATTGAATAGCTTTACTTTTACAGATCCTTCTTTTAATTTATTTATATACAAACTATGAACAAAAAAAGACTTTCAATGATTTTAAAAATTTCAGCTTTGTTTTTTACATCTCGATTCATAAATTTCAAAAATAATAAAAGATGTTTTTTTAGGATTTGTATGAATGTGTAAAAAATTTGTTTTTTATTAATTACGGTAAGTATCGTTAGAAATATTATCGACATTTTATTATCTCTATATGAATATGTAGGGTTGCATTTCTTACATCAGCTGAAAGCAGTTGCTACGCTAGTTATGAATTCTGAATAAGATCTATAGCTATCTTTGAACAATTTTTTTAATTTCTGCTTTATTAGTTTCGACTTCTTTCGTTATGATTTCTGAATATGCGCCATTGTGTTTAACTTCGCTTTATTAAGGCTTTACTAAAGGCTATTTGAGCAACAAATGCATCTATTTATTGGTTCTTGTATTATTAAAAAATTCAAGTTATTATGTGTGTGCTGTTCCATCAATCTGATGGTTGTGGGTCCAGTTCTCACAACAAGTGAATGATTTTACTTCAAAATACTGTACTTTTAAAACCATTAACTTTTTCAATTGCCTAATAGCTTATACCAGAAGAAATTCATTTATATATAATTATACTCATCGACGAAAATTTTAGCTATATTGTCATCTTTGTGATTGTCAACGATATTGTTCATAACACGGTTTTTATCTCATTATTCGAGTCTTGAATACCTTGAAGACATGGCCAACTGGGAGATTTATTTTGTGTTTGCTATAAAGTCTATTATGTCTGCTTCGACTTTACGCACACACATTAATTAATTTTTTACGTGTAGAATGAGCTGTGTTAGAATATTAGCACCCACTGTACAAATGTACAAGGGGAAAAAATTAAGCGAATATTAAGTGAGTTAAGTTATTTTTCATGTCATTTCCAATTTCTCTATTAACCTCAATTTTTGCATTGCTTAAGTTAATCTTTCTATACGGGATACTAATTTGAAAAATTGATAAACTTGTTTTTCTCATACGTAGAAAAAGAATTGGAGCAAAATTTGTTTGATTAACAACAACAATAAAAATTCACTTCAAAATTATGAGAGAGCAGAATGTGGTTGAAAAGAACTACAAAGCAAGTACGTTCTTAAAATTGTAATTTCTTTAGGTTAGACGAAACTTTATTAACCTCAAAGGTGGTTTGATGGAAAGTGTAGCAATTATTTGCTAAACCAAGTTATAAAATTCATTAATCAAAAAGGCATTTTTAATTACAAGCGTAGTTAAATAAGGCTTTTTGATAAAAAATACTTTTTTAGTTTATAATTTTAAGCAGCCTTATATAAGTATATTTTCATTTTAATTGGTATCGTATTAAAATCATTTTCATTAACCTACAAAATTGACATCTTAAATCAATTGTAATTTATTCCTACAATATTATTTAGAATCAATGCATCTAAATTATAAAAAAACAGTCTATTTACTTGCAAATTTAAATTATCACTATATGTCGCATGATAATTCATGTACATAAATATATTTTATTATATTTAGTAAGTGGCTATAATCATACATATACCACAAAGTTAGGGATTCCACTAGTAAATAGAGAAACCATATTTAGTTCGATACGGATACTGTAGCTGGAGATGAAGATGTAGAAACTCGAAGTGGAAGTAGTTCTAAACAATTTTGAACTTGACCTTACAGTCCGGCAGAGCTATAGACTTAAGATGAAGAGATTATCAACAGCTAACCCTTCATCCTACTGAAGCAACTTGAGAGCCAAGTGACCTAAAAATAATTGTCTACAAAGTTAGCAGAAGTCAAAATTAATTGCTGTTAAAAAAATAATTATTCCAGTAATGCTGGGTATTTATAATACTTGACACACAAAATGTGTGTTAGCCTCCATAGTTTATTTAGTGGTTTATTATTAGTCAGATAATTAAATACTGTTTTACAAAATTTATCGCACAAAATTTATTACTTTTATAAGTTTATAATTTCCATTTGTAGGTATTAAACAATTAAAATTTTTTTTGTTATAATGAGATAAATACAAAAAATCATAGGACGACATATTGAGGCTAAAAACTGATATACATATTTAAGATAATATAAATTTTAAATACATCTAGGCAGCTTTGCACAAATAACCAATAAATTTTTAGTTTTAGATTTGCATAAAGTTAATCCTTAAAAAATTAGAGGCAGATTAAATTATGAAACGGTAATAAAATGTGTGCAGAAAATGCAAATAAATTGCTTTTAATATGCGACTATTCAGTAAATAAAATATATTATTCATATGTGATTGTTGAAAATTTGTTATAATTAGTTTAAGGGATTTTAAAGTATTAAGAATAAAAAAATATATACATATGTATATGAAAATGAATAAAGAAGAGGTAAACGAGTTTTATTTTTTGGGTAAATAAAGGTTGTGCAAAATAAATATTCTTAATTTTATAGAACACCGCAGCTTTGATAGCATAACTTTTAGCTAATGAAATTTTATTTGCTATCAAAGGTAATAATTTGAAGGCTGATAGCCTGTGATGTCAGTGTCAAAATATCAGCGATAACAACTACTGGAAAACGTTACCTAGAAGTTGTTTTATGCTTGTCGTCTCGTTTAGAGAAATTTTTAATCCAGAATATTATATATTTTCTTTCACTTGCTTGTTAGAAGAACACTCTTTGTAAACACAAATTTTAGCAAGAATTTTCTTCTTATTTCTAGTATTCTTAAAGACGTATTGGAAATTAAATTTTGTTATACATTTTCCTTTTGGTCAACTTTCTTTGCCCACGGCTTAAAGTTTTCCAATGTAATTGATTGTAGGAGGCTTAAAAGAAGTGACAATTAAAGCCAGAATGTTTTGGTCAATGAACAGCATGTCTGTGTCATACTTCGTAGTTTTATTTTTTATAAACTTTTCTCGTTTTTTTACGTTTGTACAATATTTTTTTTCGTTTTTTTTTTGGCACGTAACTACATCTTCAGTTCATTTACAATATTTCAGTTAACATGATGTTGAACTATTATGGTTACAAACTCGCATGACAGTTTTAATTACGAAACTTTTTCTTGAGGTTTTTGTGTGCTGCAGCAAAATGAAAAGTTTTTGTGCTTTTTCTATATCTTAACATTCATTCAATTTTATTTATTTTTTCTATTTTTGATTTTTTGACATTTTGTTGGTCAGTCTGTAGTGAGTAAGTACTCGTATAGAAAAAAAGCGAATAGAAAACTATTGGTAACTAAAGTTACTCCAACATTCACAACTACGAGTATGTCTACGTTTTCTGTTAAACTAAAACTCATTTTGTGGCTTTGATTTCGAACAATACACTACTGACCAAATTCAACCTCAATAGGACAAGTTGTAAAAAAAGAAGCAATTCGCACGAGTAGTAGTGAATTGAGTTTCATTTATTTTATAGATTTGGGATTTTTTTATATTTTAATTTCTTACTGTTGACTAGAAACAATAGTTTTAGTTGCAATTAAATTATTTCACAGCGCTTAGCAAATTGTTTTGCTAAAAAAGTTTGTATAAAAAATGAAGTAAAAATTTTTTCCTTGCAGAAGACTTGTATAATTGGAAACAAATAGGGTTTTTTTGTAAATTTTTCCGAAGTTAACCTTCGGAAGTTCCTTGTATAAAATTTAGATTTTCTTTAAAATGTAATTTCAAGAAAGAAAGAATTCGTACGCCTACTATTGTCTCCTGGCTGGAGGCAATAATGTCGTCCTCTGAAGAGACTTCTTCCCTTCTGTGTTTGTTGGTTTGTTTGTTAGAATTACAGCTGGCCTATGTCCTGGCATCGGAGCGAGGGCTGCTATCGTCCAGGCTTCCTTAATCACTCGCAAGCCACTCGGATCATAGGCACAGCCCCGCCACCTTGCTCTTACAAGTGGTGGACAGACAGGATAGAATAGATGGAAGGGGATGGGGAGAAGAATGAGGGTATTTTGTTAACCTTTAGTTTAAGTTAACGAATCCTTCCGCCAAGCTAGGCAAAATATATACCGCAACTGTATTGGGGTAGGAGACTCAGACAGCACTTAAGCTACCACATCGCGACAACATTGTTAACCATGGCATAATAAGACATAATGAATTTTACAATATATTTTATCTTGCAACTCTAACAGAATATACATCTGCCTACATTTTAAAATAAATACGACAAATGAGTTACAAAATAAAGAAAACAAATTTAAAAAATTCATGATGTATTTTATTTAAAATTTAAAAAAATGTATTTTTCATAAAAAAAAACATTTCAGTAAGAAATCTATTTAATTGATAAAAAAGGTTTTTTAGATTTGCCTACTCCTTAACATTAAAAGAATTTCTTTTTCATAAGGAAGAATTAGTACCAAAGTTTTGACAATTAAAATAAGTATTGAAAATTAAAATTTTTTATCAAAAATTTTCTGATAACACTAAACTGAACAAATTTTGTTAAAACTGAGGCTACTAATGTATTAATTTTTCACAGAATTATATTTTCCAGTAAATATTGGAGTTCTTCAATTATTTTTTTGTTCATTGTTTTGAGTGAATATCTAATTTTTGTGTGCTTTTTACAATTTTTCTTTAATAATATGTGTGAGTTATTTGTATAAAATATTTGTCGTTCTGTTAAATTTGAGAGTATGAGATACATAGAAGAAAGATTTGAAAATTTTTAATTTTAAGGAAAGTATTCTTGATTAAGTTGTTGTATTAAATAATCTTGAAAATAAAACACACCCTTGTATCAATTCAAATCTCATTTATTATTTTTCCCACATCATTGTCACACTTACACCATCTTTTTGTCAGACAAATCATTTTTAGCATTTTTAAATAGTTGTTGACAGTTGTACATATTGTCAGAAACGAAAAAAATATGAAGGAGAAAATGTATCTGTTGTCATTGAAATACTCTGCATACAGTAAATATAAAGCTGCTGAAAATACGAGACTCTGACAATTCCCTTCTGTTAAAAAAATTTCTATATTTTAACAATTTCTCTTATTGAAGTGTTCGTAATATCTTAGCATGTTTCCCAGCAATTCCTGTACTACGTACAGTGAAAGCTCTCGTATGCGAAAACCGGCCGTGGTAGTGATTTTGTCCAGTTACGGAGATCGCCTGACTACGAGATCGTCTACAAATAATAACAAATGCGTGAAGCCGATGGCTAATTTGTCACAATAGATTCATTGACATACATTTTTAATCATTTGAATAACAAATTATCTTTTGGTATAGATAAAATACCCAACAACGTTTTAAAACATATTCCTAAAGAACGTATCAGTAAATATTGTACAATTTTCAATAACATGTTAAACAATTCCTACTTTCCCCAGGCGTGGAAAACCGCTAAGACTGTCGTAATTCTAAAAAATAACAAAGACTCAAGCATATTAGCAAATTTGCGGCCCATAAGTTTGCTTCCAAACATAAGCAAAGTGTTCGAAGTTTGTATTAACAATAACTGACTTAAATTTTGCGAAAAGCAAAGACTTATTGCCGAAACGCAATTTGGTTTTAAATATAAGCATACAACTAACTACTCATGCAATTCACTTACTTGTATCTGGAACTGGACTAGGTCGCTATATACTTTAATAGATTTCGAAAAGGCATTCGATAATGTTTGGCTCCCGGGTCTGATTTATAAACTTGAAAAATACAATATACTCTATCACTTCAGGATACTTATACTCACTATGCTAAATGAAAAATCATTTATAGGGAGTAATAACGATAAGATGAGTACTAAAATATTTGGTGTTCTTAATGGGTTACAACAGGGTATGGTAAACTCGCCAATTCTTTTCATTATATACCTACACAAACTATTTTATAATATGGAAAATATTATCGCTTTCGCAGACGACTTAATAATTTATCATGCTGATAACACTATTGATAAAATAAATAATAATCTACACAGCTTTTTTGGATCAGTTGAAAAGTATGCCTCAGATTGGAAATTAAAGATCAACCTAAGCAAATGTGAATCGATTGTCTTTAGACCTTCAACCAATAAATGCAATTTTGATATTAAAAAAAAAATTGGAAATCAAGGAACTAGTTAAATATCTAGGAGTGAACATGGACAATTTTCTGTATTTTAATAAACATATTCAG
This sequence comes from Gymnocheta viridis, assembly GCA_956483585.1. Taxonomy (NCBI): domain Eukaryota; kingdom Metazoa; phylum Arthropoda; class Insecta; order Diptera; family Tachinidae; genus Gymnocheta; species Gymnocheta viridis. Next base: position 104,621,417 of record OY101441.1, on the reverse strand, counting down.
ATACAAGTAGCAAAAGCAAACCGTATTTTTTTGTGTACAAGAAACTCTTTTATTCGAAGTATATATTACCAAGGATAAAGGTGACTGACTCTATATCAAACTCTCACTAGACCTATATGAACATATGGTTGCCCTACTTGGTTTAATATATCCCCTCATATATGGAAAAATGCCGTAAATAAATAATGTTTTTGAACGTAAATATATAAGATCTTGTGTGTCACTGTTTAGAACACCTGATAGTAATTACACCAGATATGTATCAAATTTAAAATTATATGACGGTGCAAAATTAAATAGAATTGATAATCTCACTATTCATTTAATAAGAAACCATGTCTCAAAAAGTACTGCATGTGGTAAAAAATCTAATATTGGCCTCATATTACTGTAGTGAAAAATATGTAATTTCATGCTTAATAAGTGGGTAGGGGGACACGCCTTCGTCTATCTAGATAAAAAAGGTTATATCCAAAACAACAATGGTATTCCCATATCTTATCACATTTATAGAAGAGCAAATATAAAAAACATAAACGATAATCAATTAACTATAGAAAATAGCAGTTTAGTACAGCTATTTTTTCTAAAGATAAAAATGCACTTCCTAATGGAAACATTAGTAAGTTTTGGTAGTTCACCGAATGCAGCCAATTATTTTTTAAATTTTTTTTACTTTTAGACTACTTTTTTTTAATAAAGCAATGTTTTTGTATACGATTTCATTGCACAATTATAAATTCATAATAAGAATATTAATTACTTAGTATTGTAAAAAACATATCTAGATTTAAAAATAAAGAATCAATGGAATTATTTAAGTACTGGAGCGCCCGTCAAGGGACAGTGTATGTATATAAATTAAGCTATATCAAGTATTTGTTTATTTATAGTATAAATTTAATAAATAATTTTATAAATAAATAAGCACAAAAAAAAACAAATGCGTGTGACTTCGTGATTCGTCCGTCTATAGGAGCAGTCAAGCCATGGAGATGCCCGTTAGTGGAGCTTTCACTATGTAAATGTATTTGGCTACAAACTTTTTTATCTCTAATACTTCTACGAATTTTTCCAGGGGGTTTTCTGTAACAAAGTGTTAATGCATGAATATAAAATCTAATATATATGTATATATACGGTTATAAATATATTTTGCATTTCTTCATTTCGTTTTTTTATTTGATTGCATGTTAGGAAAAGAGAATAGCAATATGTTGTAAATCTGTCAAATAAAATATTATTCTTTTAATTCTTTAAAAGAAAAGGGAGACAAACAGCAAGGAAAACTAACAACAGCCATCTTTAAAGGGGATCACAGAAATTTTCTAACGTTAAATTTTGATTTCATATTCAAAATTGGATTAGTAAATTCATATTGAAGTAAGGGATCAAGTATAAATTCGCTGGAAAGAGTAAATCATAATCAAGAGTGAAAGTTGAAAAGAGAAAAGTTAAAATTAATGTTATAACTCAACTTCCTTTCACTTGTGGTATTAAAGCAAACTTCAGTTGGATTATGTTGCTGCAACTTAATTTGCTTTTAGATTCGAAAATTGCAAATTAAAAAACGAAGTTTGATATGCTTTCGTATTTAACGTTATTGAAGGATTTATCTGGTAACAGGAAGAAAATTTTGAAGATGAAAGGAGACAAATAAACTGGTAATAAATAGTTCATACGAGAGAAATTTAAAATATATCTAATAAGACAATTTATTAGGACAAACTATTATTTACTAAAAAAAGTGGAAGGAAAGGAATGAAAGGATAAGATGGGAAAGGGATAGGAGGCGTTATAAATGCTCAGTATTTAGAATAATGGATATTTAAACAAAAGTGAGGCTATGACAGGATGATACAGAGCAAAGGAACAAGACTAATTGAAAACATAACACCATGGAGGATACACGGGAAGATCTATAATGAAACAGGACTTGACTTGAGATCAAACTGAGTTTGACCGTATTATGAGGATGGTAGCAATAGCGGTAACAGATGTAATTAGAACATTGCTTACAATCTTAAACTATTTACCACAAGACATTTTGGCAAAAAGTTGGCTGCAAACAAGGCTGTAAGACTAAAGAACATGAATGGAGGGATTACAATATTAGACGTGCTAGTAGAATCCTGTATAAGATAAATAGATACATGGAGTAAACAACTTGTTGCCCACAAGTTTCATCTTATTGCCAGTCAGAAAAACCAGGTAAAACTGGCTCATCATAAATGACTGAGCGGTCGTTACAGCTGTCCTGACATCACCGAATTGCAGTTATAACTGGCCACTGGCGCATTGAGATGCACGTCCAAGGGCATTTGCTCACTTGCAATGACCTATGTAGAACTTGCAGCATCGTGGAAGAGGAAGAGGCAACGGAACATCTTCACAAAATGAAAAACGGCGTACTAAATTCAAGTATTTTCTACTTACTTTGAGTATGAGTCGTACTTAAAATTTTGAGCACAAATGACAATAAAATCTACTTTAATCAAGCCGAAAATGGGATTACTTTAGTCAACCAATCCTGGAGTTTCTTAAAACTAGAACAAAGTTCTTTAATTACGTGAAAAATCTTGAATCACTTAAAATTTCTTAAGTTAAATTGAGCATTTAAGTCCATCCACTCTTAAATCAATATTTCTGTAGTTGACTTCAGTAAATCAGGGAGTACCGTACTTTTAACACCGCTTGGAATGGAGTGTTCTCCGTCATTGTCCGGTATTCGGAGATCTGAGACTTGAACTGTTTGGTCAAAAAACCCTTGGGGCAAAATTTGTTTCTATGATATTGATTTAAACAGGATCCATTCTTTTATTGAATCAACCGGAAGGCCAGGTAATAAAAGACCCTTGGCAGACGGTGTAACATGGCAACACAAAGTGGACTTATTAAGAAAAACCCACGTGAGCTGTGCTTAATTAAGAATGCCGATGGAACCTAAACGAACCTATTTGTCCAAACTAATTTGGACAGAATAAGTATTCTTTTTTTATATATAATATTTCATTTCATTTTTTATATAACTATTTATATTGAATTTACCTACTTACCGTACTTATACCTATTGTGAATTATACCTACTTAACCTAACTTGAATTGTCTTTTCCGTGAATTCACTGTAACTATTAGAATGTAGTGTAAAATTGACCTTACGGTAATGAAGATGGCGATCGGTCAAACCTTTTGACTTCGGGTTTGTTTCCGATTTATTAAGCTAAAGATCTGAATTACGGGAGAGCAATTTTACTTTACTTACCTTTGAACTCGCAACTGCGTCACGTCAGAATCGTATATCTTAAATTTAAAACTTACCATTTTCTTAACCTAAATACATAAATAAAAATTATTCATTGTAAATTAATAAGAAGAAAGGAAACCTTACTTGATTCATTCCTAAAGGAAATAAACCCCCCTATAGCTGGTAAGTACCCAATTACCAGTTAGATAAAGCACGAAGAACTAATTATTTCTTTCGTCTCTATCACTTAACCCCTAACAATTCCAATCATTCATCGAGCGATTGAAATTGGCAATTCCCCTCAAGGTTGGCCCTCTGCATCCTGCAATAGTTATTCCCCAACTAAAAAGGGAATTTTTAAATAATTGCCCCACAATTATTCATGGTCCTTCGAAAGAGAAATAAACCACCCTCGATCAGTCTTGGATTTATCTCAGGAAGAAATCTCTCCTAACAGTTCAGGATAAAAAAAAACAACTTTGCTGCACAGCCCAGTCAAGTCGACCACACTGTATGTACTACTCATCACCACCAGTTAAATTGAAACGCAAAAAAAAGGAAAGCAGAAGAGAAAAAACCACAAATTAAATATGTATGTTTGTGAAAGAAACCCAGTCGTGTTTAAATTGTCAAGCAATCTGATCGTGAAAGAAAATAGTGAAAAAACTAAAAAATTAAATTAAGAGAAACACTCGCATATCCTTTGACTGAAGACGACCTTCGTAGGAGTAACGTTTTCAACTCAAAGGGTCCAGAAAAATCCACACCTGTGACTTGAAACGCAGGAAATAGGGTGCATAATAAGTTACCTAACAATAATAAGTAGCAAAATCTGAATTTTAAAGCTCTATTCAAGCCCAGCAAAGTCTTAGTTTCTACGCTGACTTAGAACGTTTCCTTTATTTACCAGAAAGTATCACATACGAATGGATAGATTAGGAAAACTTTTTTGGACACTGTCAAACAAAGAAGGACATAGTAGCGAGAAAATCCAAAATTATGGAAATATGTACATAAATATAGAAAAGACAGGACATTGCAAAAACTGAAAAAATATTTTTTATATTTCTAGAAACTTAATCAAATTTATATATCTTCTAAATATTGTATGAATAATATGTACATTAGCCTGACCAAAAGTTCAGCACAAAACTTTCTTGGCTGTTAAATAAAAATGAAGCGAATATTTCCTCATTATGCTAAACATTAATAAATTTTTAAGCAAATATTTTTCGACCTTTTGCCAATTTAGTTTTTCAGCTGTAGGCGTTCGTTAAAATATTCATGTAATTGATATGCATTTAGTCATTTAAGCAAACATAAACAATTCATTGTATACTTTAGAATAGTTTAAGTATTTTTCCACTCAAATAATTTTGGGGAAAAAATTTAATTTTAATATTAAATAACTGATGCTTAGAGCAATGTTTTTATCATTTAATTTTTAACAACAAATTTTTTTATTAAATTTATGTTCTTGTTAAAAAATTAACTTTATTTTCAATAAAATGTAAAATATTCCATTTCTAATATGATCAAAACAATCATTGCAGTGGAAAATATCAAATTCTATTGCCAACTAAAGATATTGATGTGAAAAAAGCACGAATATGTCTTCGAACACATATTTATTGCTGAGGAATAATCGTTTCACACAAACTGTCAAACTCAATTGTCATTTGCTTTATATTTAATTTTTTTTTTGTAAATAGAAGACTAATTTAATAGCACTATCAAACATACAAAAGTGAAAAATTATTAAAATTGAAATTAGAAATAATAGTGAACAATTATTTAAATCAAAGTTAAGACTATAAAAAAGTATAAAACTATTTGAATTACACCCGTAATTATAAAAAAAAATTTACAATATCAGTTATTTGATTTCAACTACAGGTACGGTCACACTTGGTATACATTTGCCCAAAAAAACGTAACCACTACTTTTGCTTAGGGTTAGTGTAATTTAATAACACTAACTGAAGTCAATTATGCCGCAAAATGCTTATTTTTATATTATTTTTAATAAATACGAACCCATATTTAAAAAAATATTGGGATTAAAGAAAATGCAAATTTAGATTGTCTGTTGGTCAGCTGTTGCTACCTTAACTAAACGTGTTAATTTCTTGTCTTTACCACAAATTTTCTGTATATACAATAAAAACAATGGAGAAACAAACTACTTCACCAAATTTTTGAGTTCCACGGTTAAGCTTGAACACTAGCAATTTGACACCGTAATTCTGCCGGCGTTGTTGCTTCTATTAAAACATACACAATTGCTCGTGTAATCGGTCTGTTAGATAATTCAATAAAAAATCTATCCTCTTCCCTCAAAGTACATTTATTCAAATACGCTTGTTTCTACAATAACAAAAACAACAGGGTGCAAACTAAGGCATTCCATATCTAACGAAATACCACACAAAATTTATTGAATTTGTATGGGAATTTCGTTCTATATCGAATGCTGTAATTTGCCCAAAGGTATTTTGTTTTCCCATTTCTCATAAATTGTCAATTGAAACACCAAGCAAATAATTTTCAATAACATTTATAGAATTCATTGGAGTGAGTTTTTGCCTTAGAAACGCAGAGTTCAGTAGTTCCGATCCTGCTGCCATTTTTGCCATCATACATTTTGTTCGCGACATTTCGTAAACATGTTGTGTTTAGCCTCCACAGCGAATCTAGCGTTTTTATACTCTTATCTAACGCCGCTTTATTAAGTGGCAGCTGCAAATTAATTTGTTAAATTTTGCGTTACAAATACGATAAAGTTACGAAAATAGAGAAATAAAATTAAAATTATAATTTCATTAAGTAAACGTATGTTTATTATGGTGCCTATTTATTTTAACTAGTGTACGCGTAGTGGTCGAAATTCGACCGCCAGTTTTAGTTGCATTCATTTAAACAGAAAAAACTACCTAATTACTTATTCCCTTCCCCATGGAAAAAAATAAATTAAGTAAAATTGCATACAAAAATGTACATATATAAAAAAATCTTATTACTCGTATACATACGTATTGCTTTTCTTATGTTTTTACTTGAATCAATACTTAAATAAGTGAATGCGTGTACATGTGTATTCTTAGCGTTTGTAATAGTGTCAGCTTTCTGAAGTTTGTATTCCTGTAATACTGAACCGATTTAAATAATATCTAGACGGGTCACTAAAGCTCAACAATGTTTATCATTTGGTAAATAATTAAAGAAAATCGGTTGGCAAACAGAGGAGAAGAAGGGATCTAAAAATTTGTCTTTTGAAGATTTTTTGCACACAGTGGCGGCTTAGCGTTGAAATATATATACTATCGGCGCAAGTATATCATTTTATTGCATTGTTTTGTTGTGCATTTTTATGTTGTGAATATTTAATTTGTGGTGCAGATTTTGAAATAAAAAATGGAAAATTCCTGGGCTGCTGACTACCGGATTTGAGATCGCATTTAGAATATATCGTCGGTCGCAAGTTGACAGCTCTTAACATGTTTTTTTGTACTTTTGAGGAGACAAAAACATTATTACTCCGTTACTAAACCGTGTTGGAAGTAAATAAAAAAAAACAAAATTAGTAGGAGCAGTAGGAAAGAAATTTTTTTTTAAATATAAATGAAACGTACTTACATGCAGAAGGACAAACACAATCTTTTGGCATCAAAAACCCGATTCGATTTTTGCGAGTAACCCTGTCAACCTGTGACCGACGATATAATATTTCCTTTGCAGCAATTATATTTATTTTCAAATATATACATTAATCAGCTTGTCATTTTAAAATTATTCATCAAGCCGTTTGTAAGACGTAACTGTTGGGCTCAACCGATCACACGTAGCTCAACGGCTACGTCTTATGAATGCGCCCTTTTATTTTAACATATTGAAAACTTTCTCACTGTACATACAATCTCTTTTTCCATTGTGAACAAAACTTGACAATTCAGGAGAGATAAAATGCTAATCAGCTGATGAAGTGAGTATACCTTTTAAATAAACGTTTGTCAGATCTGGACAGAACTAAGAGAAATATAGCTGAAAAAAATGTTGCCTTAAAAGTCGACTATTTTATTAATTATTTTTTGTAAGAAGACAGCAAAAAAGGGGATCATTCACAATCATAACAACAATCAAGTTATTGGCTGAGTTAGGAGAACGACGCGTGAAAGGCACTGCATCAATTCGTCACAAACGGTTAGGCAACTGTCCTTTGCTAAAGAAAAAAGACCTGCAGAAAAGAGAGAAAGGGTGGTATGAGTATCGTAAGATACCTATCAACAATATAATTGTATGTTGTTGGAACAATAACAGTGCAGTAAGCGTTGCCTCAAACGTCCATCCTGTTAAACCCTCAAAAAATATTTCAAGTTGGTCTGGAAAAGAGAAAAATCGTATACATATTCAACAACCACGTTTTATTTATAAGTATAATCGCTACATGGGTGGCGTTGATCGAGCAGATGAAAATATCAGCTTGTACCGAGTATCTATTCAGGGTAAAAATTGGTATTTCCCAATATTCGCACACCTCATTGATCTTGTAGAGACCAATGCGTGGCAACTGCATAGACATATAGGAGGTAAAATGGACCATTTTTTTCGTCGGCGCATTGCCACATTGCTTATATCTACATATGGGAAACCCTCAGCAACGCTTTCATCAGGATCTTCATGCGACATCAGATTTGATCGAAAAGATCATTTACTTACAGAAAACACACGTCAAGCCAATGGCCACAATAAGACTACTTACTCGCTGCATTAAATGTGATGTGCCGCTCCATATAAAGTGTAATGTAGAGTACCACACCACCAAATAATTTTTTTATAAATTTTTTTTCTTTAGTTATGTACACAAAAGTTACTGAGTAATAAATGACTTGAAGTAAATCGGGAAAAAAACTGTCTTTTGCTTCCATATGTGCCGAGCGTACTACATGTAGTATGAGCTCAAAATCCAAGTTCGAAAATATATTTTACTATTCTTACATCAGTTTTGTAATATAATCTTTCAGAATAAAGCTATTTCGGAAAACTACGAAAATTGTTGCACTAGTATGCCCGTCGGTCGGCATATCTGATTTAAACCAACGGCATGCTATTTCAAAACAACCGAATCATTTAATCGATTTTCTATTTATTTGAAACTGATGAACTGGATCCTAAGCTATCCTGTTGGTTACGTACGCTAAACAACTGCAATACAACAAATAATTAATATCTTACTATTACAAGGGTCGTAGAGTCTATTTCCTACTGGTTGCCCATCTCCGAAGGTTGGCGCTTCACATTTCGTTCGCTGAGATAAGCTTCTCTGCTGTAAGGCATCTTTGTCAGTTTTTTTTTAACTTCGTTTTCTTACAACCTACTTCCAACTGGTTGCCCATCACCTGCGAAGGTTGGCGTATTACAATGTTGTCGCTGAGATTAACTTCTCCATTTCAAGGAGTCGTTGGTCATCTCTTCCTGTTCCACTTAGATAAATAGGATCCTTATGCCGGTTTCTCTTTCGTCTCAGCTCTTGCCGTTTACACATCTTTTGCATTAACTCCGCTTTCTCATCACAAGACCAATCACGCGCTGGAGTTAACTCAGGGACTAAATTCTACTCCATATTGCATGACATCCAAGTCCATCGCTTTTTCTTCGTTCAACGTTTATATGCTACCAAAAGTTACAGCATAAGAAAATAAAACTAAAGCAACCAGAGCTTTAAAAACAACGCAATAAAAATTGTATATAATTGAATGGCTTTTATTCTCCTATTTCGCCTCTCCATCCAAAATCCTTGTCAAATGTTACTTGTTCGCATATGACTGTCACAGCAAACAGTAAACAAATCATTCAGATGAACAGCTCTTTGAGAATCATTGAATAAAGTAATAAACACAAATTCAATTTAATTCATTTATTTACTACCGCTAAAAAATATTTATATAATAAATGCTAATTTATTACATTTTTCTCTCTCCATAAACTTGTTGTTATTTTATACTGCGAAGGGCGTTTTTATCTAGTAAAAATCAGTTACATTTGTAGACTGTTGAAAAATATGAAAAATATTAAGAATGTAGAAAAAAAGAAAGAAATGCAAATGATGCAAATTTTTATTATTGAATTGTGTGTAATCCCTTCTGGGTGTTTATAAACTCGACTACCATACGTACAACCTCTGCTGTTATTTTCTTTAATCCCTTTGGATTTTTTGCTGAAGATTGTTTTCTAATGGTATTTGTATTTTTCTGTAATGTTCCCTCCATAGATATTAGTTTACATTGGCGTAGATAAAATATACCGGGGAAGAAATTTGCGCTTAAAGAATTTTTTAAATTGCGTGGTATATTTTTTTGGGGGTGTTAAAATTTGGGTTGGCCATCCCAAAGTGAACTTTTGCCATCACCAGAAAAAAAGCGAAGCTACGCCAATGATTGTGTGGAAGAAAATAAGTACACAAATCAACCGTTGAAGCAAATCAATTTAATTGTTATTTAATTTCATCGTTTTCACTCTGCCAATACAAAGAAAAATACAAATAAGAAACTCGTTATTTGCAGGATATTTAATTTAGTTGTTATACCCTACAGCCCATTCTGAAAGTTAGTCACTCCGTTAGTAGTTAAGACGAAGTTAACGTAATTATTATTTGTGAATGTTTTAAAAATAGATAAGTTGCAGTCTTTCAGGGTTAAAATGGAAAACAAAGATACTACAAACACAGGTCGGTACCTTTTATAAGCAGCTAATCTGTCACACATGATCTGTAAAATAGAGCTAAAATTAAAAATTCTTAATAAATAGAATTGTTAAACGAAACAAATATAACACAACAGTAGAGTGTTTATGCTCCCAACATGATTCGACTTTCGAATAACTGATGTTGCTTTGGCTGGCACAAAAAGCACAAGTTTAAATTACAATAATATTTTTGTTCTTTTTGAAAACTTTCCCTTCCTTGTTGCATATTTTCAACAAATTAAACAAAAAGATTTTTACTGCCTGACCCACGATGTCAAAGGATATCGGTCTTTTGTAAAATTACATTTAAAGCAAAAAATATTTTATAAATTGTTTTTGTATTAAATGTAATTTCACAAAAGAGGCAGTTTGTTTACTCTTTCTTGTATCTTACGAGTATGTTTCAGAACTCGACCCCTGTAAGCCTGCCACTGCTTTCAGATGGTGTTGTAGCTGTTGATGATGGTTTTATCATTATACCAAAGAGCAAGGATTTTCTTTTATACTTTTCTCTGTCTACCAACATATTCAATGCAGTGTTAAAAGACATTTTGCGGTCTGTTTATAAATAGCAGTAGATAATTTTTGCGTGCTTGCTTTCTTGCTTTATTATCATTCAAGCTTGTTAAAGAGGCAAACATAATTTATTGCATTGTTTTCTTTCCGTTTGAGACGTAGTGACGACACTATTTCCCTATTTTGACGCATTTGGTTCGTTATGAATTATTAAATTATACTTAAAATACGCTTATGGCTGTTTTCCGTTTTTTTTGTTTATTTTCTTTTCAATTTCATTTTGCAGTAATATCTTTTAAGCAGTTTTTCTTTTTGCAACTAAGTTAAGTAAATTACCATTTTCATATTTACCATTTACATACATACATTTACGAAAAAACAATATTTATTCCACTTTTCGTATTCTTATTCCATCATATTAAAAAGAACATTAACCAAATTAAATGTTGATTTATTGGTCGTGTTTATTCCTTTTTCATATTTCCTTTGCTTTCAAGTAAAGTAATCATTTTCTGTTGCCATCATGTTAATATAAAATTAAAAAAAAACTTTTTTTGTATAACATTTTTGCAAAGGAATTTGTATTTATTGAGAGTAGTATGCTTTATATTCTGACATGTAATATTCTAAGAATAAGTATTTCTTGCTTGCATTGAAACCATCCATGAAACTTTCAATTTTTGAATTGAATGTTAACAAACAAAATATAAGAAATATTTGATTTTATTCGACAAGTGAAATATTTTTGATTGAAAGGTAAAAAAAACAATCCAAAAAGAGTAAAAAATATATTGCAGATATTATTATTGTATATACTTGTAAAAGTGATTTATTCAGCTGTCCCAAAGTATGACGAGCCATCGCCACTACTATAGAATATCCTAGACGCTGTGATAAGCCGATCAACCTCAATCACGCTGATGAAATCTGGCTGCTTGCACACAAATAGTTAGATCAAAAATAAGCTGATAAGGATCGCTGAAGTCAGTGGGTTGCACGTCAATGCACCGAAAACCATAAATGCCAAAGTCCGTGTATCCTTAAAGCTGAAGGCATACCAAGAGAAAACGTAAACACGCTATACAATTTGGGTAGCATCAGCACGACAAGTGGTGGATCGGGCGTTTACATTTGTTCCCTCCTCAACAAGGGCCACGCGGCAGAAAATTATAGAGGTCAACGCACATCTCGAGAGCTATGAAAATGAAATTATCTAACGCCATCGACAACTCGGTCATTCTGTATGATTACGAAAGATTTGTTAAAATTTTGGGATTTTCAATAAAAAAAATCGGCTTTTCTGTGGAATTTCGATTTATAATCGTTTAGCCAAAAGCAGTAAAGTAAAGGCTCACAACTAGTCCAACAAAGGTTATACGAAACCCCATTAAAGTTCGGGAGATACATACCCAGAAAATCTCTTATTGACTAAGTGTGACAAATAAATCATTTTATATTTTTATACATAATGTACTTGTACTATATTTAGAATTACATTTAAAGCAATTAACAAATTTCATACCAACAATCTCTGACTTATTGACTGACATTAGAATTGAAATTGATTCCATTTTTGTAAACTACTCGAATATTTTAATTTTAAATTTGTAAATGATTTAATAAAAGTAATCAATTTTAAAAACTCGAAAGCGTTGTTTCTTTTTGTCCGCTGTAACTGTTTTAATACAAGCTGTTATTACCTGTTTTATTTGTCAATTGATTTTACCTCTTTTTTTGTAAGTAGAACATTTTTGCTACCAACTGCAACTACAATAATCGATGTTGCTGTTAATTTTCTTTGTGTGATGTTGTTGAAGTGAACTCGATTGAACTGAACTAACACAGCTAAAACTTAAATGAACTGAACTAAATGCTAAAGAATAGTTTTGTTAAAAAAAAAGAAATAATGAATAAAAAGCAGAATGAAAGTTTGACTATGACTGAGTTACGGCTGCACGTGTGGTAAATATTTTATCACGTGTTCATGCCACCATATCACGTTGTAGAACAATTGACATTAACTGGCATTCATGCCATTTAGACAAAGTTGAGTTGACTAATTGCTTTCCGTTATTAGTCAACAACAGCCAATGCCACCATAGTAATAGTTAAATGCACAGCAACAATAATAATAAAAAAACTATGCAAGTAGCATCAGTAGCAATATATGCATTATACACAATATATGTATGTACGTAGTGACTGTTGCAACTTAAGGCAACAGAAACAATGGCCAAAGCACTACAGAAGCCAGAACAGAAGACAAGAAGTAAATAAAAGAGAATACTTTGGAATACTCTGGATTGGTATGGTATGTCTAGGAATTTTGCTGCTACTTAGTTTTGAACATTGACTAAAGAAAAAGTTTGCAACATTTGTTTGTTGCCTGATAAGTTGTCAGCTTAATACAAGGTCTACACAAAAACATATACAAATTATAGAACATAAACGAGGAGAGAAAACTATAGAATATGTATTTAAGAATTTACCAGAAATTGCAAATAATTGGTTGAGAGTTTAAAAATTAGTAAAGTTTGTGATGGAAAACGATCGACTCCAAAACGTTCGTTTAAGAAATGTGTGAAAAATGTCGATCGATTTAGAGAATATTTTTTGAGTGAATTTCAAGCTTTCACAACCTATTAAATATGGGTATCAAATAAAAGCGCTTGACTCGAAGAATACTGTACGACAAATTTTTTATTCATCACATAAAATCAAAATACTTCAAAATAAAATAAGTATAAAACATTTTGAAGTTAAACAGTTATTCTTATATATTCTTATATATTATTATTAATCTAATTTATTCAAGCTCCTTGTCCCATGACGGGGGTCATCTTGACGTGATTCGGGGCTTAAGCGCAACGACCCTTCTAGTTTAAACTCTTGGCTAGCATGAACTAAGAACTACCATTCCCATGGTCTGTACCGTGTCCGAAAATCCATCCAGCGTCTGTTCCATATTGGGCGGCTGGGTGTTCTGTTGTTTGACAGTTTTTACCACTTGGCAATAACTATAAAATACAAACCCTCCATAAAAAATGTCAATGTCGAACAACAAGCAGCGCCCCGAGTATCTGGTGGAGGGCCTACTAATCTCCGGAGACCCTAGTTGAAAGCTACTGTGTCCCAGATTAGTTCGGTTAATGCACCAGGCCGTTATGATCTGCGAGCTACTGGCAGCTCACCAAAGGCAATCTTGTAGCACCTAAGAGGGGCTCAACAAATAAACCACCGTCTAGTGTTGGTTATAAACCCGGCAGTGGAGTTCCTCTGAACTTCACAAAAAGCACCTCTAAATCTGCCATGACCCAGGTCTCCGAAAAGGTGACCAAAACTCCCTGTTTGGGAGCTATCGTCAAATAGACGACAGTAAACCCAGTGTCTATTGTGAGAAAGGGTGCTGCGACCACGAAGTCGGGTCACTCGGATTCACAATCAGCCGCCAACAAGGAAGCTGCGACTACGAAGTCTGGTTCCACCGCTCGGCATCACGCCACCAAGGCATACCCCGAAGGCACATGACACCTGCTAGAAGGGCCTTCATACAACGACGTTCCGCCGAAAGACTTTTAACGCAGCTAGGCAAACCGCCAGCTAATCTGTTCAATGACCTAGATTGATTTAATTATTTGTTAGCTTTTAGTACATTATTCCTTTTTCAATACAACTGTTTAACTTCACAATTTTGTATGCTTATTTTACTTAAATTTGTACTTGGTTAGGTGGTTTTTACATGATTTTAATGAAAACGTAATAATTTCGTGCTGTGGCCCATAGTATGCCTAAGTATAGTATAACGTATTCTCATTGTTAGTAATACGAAATATTTTTATGGTTAAAAAATTTTCAGCAAAAATAAATGAATGCGGCTCAAGCTTCGATATCTGCATTTGACTTTTACATTTTATTAATATAGATACAAAAACTTCTCGGCTTAAATGGAATGAAACACTTTTTCATTAAAAGAACGGGTATCGCAATTTGTGGAATTGTGAAATGATAATATGAAAAGCTCTTATGAAAACGAAAATTAAAAGTTTTTTTCACTTCACAGTTTCACAGAACCAGAACCGACCCCCTGATGTCATATTAATAACTTTAAATATAAACAAATGTTACCAAATGACTTTTCATATGTCTAATATTAGTAACCGTGCAACATTCATGATACGAATTCAAAATTTGTCTACCAAATGTTGGATCTTGGCATAGTTCTGGACCTAAAATATAGTGTCCACTTCGACTATATAATACTCAAAGCCTATTCTGCAAGTTATTTTATAAGAAGAACCTGTAAAGCATTTTTAGATCCTATAAAATTGAGAATATTATATACCGCTTTTATGCGTTCTAAGCTAGAATATTGTTCCTTTGTGTGGAACCTCGTGTCCGTACTGATAGAATTGAAAAAATTCTGAAGAAATTTATAAAGTTTGCTCTTCGTAACAATCGTATTATCTTGTCGTCTGCCTCATATCATTCTCGCTGCTTGCTTTTAGGCTTAAAGCCTCTTTATTTAAGAAGAACTATTAATTCAATAATTATAATCTATAATTTGATTGATGGTTTCATCGATTGTGAATACTTATTACATTTGATTAATTTTTTTATACCTTTCAGAACCCTAAGAAGCAATAATTATTTTATATATCGACACATATTACTAATTATGCCATACGTGAGCCCATGTTTTTTTTTAAAGAAATGTAACACTCAGGCAATTAGTATGGCTACCAACGAGTAGCTGTGTTACTTTCTTTGGAAAAGAGATAGTGAGTACTTTAAATTATGTGAATAATGTTGTTGAATGATATTTTTCTTTGGCTGAGAATAATTTTAGAATGCTATCAGAATATAAGCAGTTATTATTAAAAAAAGATTGTGGCGGATACATGGAAACACATATCAACACTGATAATGGCAGTGTAGCGGATCCCGAAAAACAATGTCGTTTCAGTTCTGCCGTGTAAATTGAAATTAATTGATGTTATTTTTACCTCATATATTATTTTTTCCACAAAAATGCTAAGAACTTTAGCCAAAATAATAATCACTTTGGATTAGTTCGAAAAATTATCAGATTAAGTATTGAAAATATATTTAAAAATACGCATATTAAAATTCGTCCTTATTATTTACTATCGTTAAGGAAATATCCAATGTTGTCAAAGTCGCCCAACAGAGAAACCATTTCAGTAGACCTATAGTTCTTCACGCCACTTTCGACGTAAAGAAGGCATCTAACAGCAAAAGATGGGTAGACGTTCTGAAAGCTCTTGAGGAAAATTTTGCGGTACCAGCGTACCTAATGAAGATTATTAGGAACTATTTAAAAGACAGAGTTCTTATATATGACACTAGTGGAGGAAGAAGAACGATGTCGGTCACGTCGGGGGCGGTGCAGGGCTCCATTCTAGGACCCGATCTGTGGAATGCTAGCTATGACGAGATCCTAAGAATTGAAATGGCCGAGGATCTTTTTCTTATTGGCTACGCAGATGATATTGCTGCAGTAATTACGGCCAGAAACACAGAAGAAGCTCAGAGGAGACTCCGACAAGTGATGGTAAAAACCAAGAATTAGCTGGGCCCACATGGACTGGAGCTAGCTACGCACAAAACGGAGCTACTACGTTTTACTGGGCGCCAGATCCCGATCGAGGCATAATAAGGACCTTCGATTGTCGCACAAAACGGTCGAATATATTAAAAATATACTTTCAACATCAGTCGATGTTATTGTATATGTTGTTTTCAATCTTAGTCAACATTTTAAGACCAACATTTCGATTAAATACTGTGTTAAGTTTTTCTATAAATATGTTGTTCTTAATATTTTGAAGTTTTTCTTTTACGTCTTCTATGATGGATAAACTTTCATGTAAAGAAAGTCATTTGGTTTCCAGTTTAATTTTACTGTTCCAAATACATTCAAAATTATCTTTATTGTATGCTAAATCCGTTGTTACCGATCAATTCTTGAATAAAACCTTTGCATTTCATATCGACTCTGCCTCATCATTACAATGCTCATCTAAAATGCTGCTTATTTCTGTAAAGTTGTCTCAGTAATATATAGCAGCTTTTAACCAAGATCCCCATCTAGTGGAACAGGGCTTTGGTGGGACTGATCATACTTGGGTACATAGAATGCATTAAATTGATGCGAGAGGGCGCCTGGAAACTAATTCAGACGATAAGTTTATTTGGAAAAATACTACATACTAAGTATATGTGTATGTAGTTCTAAATTAAAAAAGCCTTTGCAAGTTGTAACAAAAGTGTTAACATTTAAAATGTAAATGAACCACACATGTAACATGCTACATTTTTAGGTAAAGAATTTTGTAATGGTCTTTTTGCAGAGACCATATATGGAGCTGCGTCAGTTATGACAAGCAATTTTTATTAAAAAGAGTTGCTAATTTGCGTAATATGCAAATTTATGCAAGTTATATCAAAAAAGCTTTTTTGGAATAATTTGAAGAATATGCAAAACGCATAAAAAACTTCCACTGTTAATAATATATTGAAATTGAGAAAGTATATTGAATTGAAAAAATCTCTATACAATTAAACCAATAAATACTTTTAAAGTACTGTCTCGCTCTCTACCAAAGCTTGCGCCTTTTTTTAAACTAATTTTTGTTTGGCTTTTTTCTACCTTCTATATGTGTGTGTATGTATGAATACACACGTGTTCATATAAGTACTGATGCTTTTATATCCTTATTTGTAATATTCAATGACTGACTTTAACTGAATTCTTTTATAAAAATACAAAAAAAAATGATACAAGTTTTTGACTTCGCTGTTTCTACAGCTTGTATCTTCTGTAAAATGCCAACTTTTGCTTTTTTAATGCATTAGCGGAATAAAACAGCCATTGAATGCAGTATTACTAACTAAAAGCTTAAACGACCGTGTTACAATGAAAATAGGAAAATAGAAGCAACTGAAATCCTTTTTTGGATTTTTCTATAAACGAACTTGAAACCAAAAATTATGTATGAAAATTATTATCTATTTACATGCTGGACTTGGGTTTGTAATAAAATTAAGCTGGGCAACCAATTTAATTATGTTTTATGCGCATAAAACATGCAATAAACTATGAAAAATATGTTGTAAAATTATTTTTTTTTCAGAAAAACAAATAGAAAGAAACCAAAATAATTAAAAAAATAATAATACGCCTTTTTTCAAATTAAGGTGATGATATAAATCAAAAATACCATTAGAAAGCGCCTTTCAGAGATATGAACTTTAGAATAAGAACTTTTTAAAATTAAGTTTTAAAATAAAGTGTTTCTTGAAGTGCCAGTATGAGTCGAATGTACATAAACCCTTTTTTGTTAAAATATATAACTCATGAACTGTAGCACAATATGGAATTCGCCTAACTCCTTTTAAATAGAAACATTAACCACTTACTATCAGTTCATTGTTATCTCTTTTCAATATTCCTTAACAATTCCTTTGTTTTTCCATTGATATAAATGACAATGTTGTTCAAGAGTCATTTCACTCTTTGTAGGATTTTCTTCAATTTTATTTAATATGTAGTATTGAATAGTTTATTAAAAGTCACTTAGTCACTACATCTCGTTCTCTCTCTCTCTCTCTCTGTCTTTATATTTCATAACAATTTCGAGAAAAAAACGTTTATAAATTTTCTTTGTATTTTATTTTTATTTAGAGCAGAAAAAAAGGAAATCAACTTTAAAGCAAACAAACAATTTGAAAAATACAAAGAAAATGACAATTATTGTTATCAATGACAATTTGGCAAAATATTTTACATTTTGATGCAAGAAAAAGGGACAATTGAAATCACTTGTTTATATCTTAAACAAAAAAATTAATTAAACGTTTTTTTATAGTAAAAGTATGTACTTTAACCATGTTGCAGGCTCTTGTATAACTTGAGTGATTTGAAGTACGTATGCAGTTTATTTGCATGCAGTTTAACTGACATTCTGGCATTTTGCTTTCATATTGATGATTTGTTTTTTAAGAAACAGTTTTTTCTCAAATTAAATTTTTTATTTTATTCATCTATTTTTTATCAACTGATATACACAACTATACATATGAGTTTTATTTAAATTTGTTTCTGTGAAATACTTTATATCTTTTAGTCATTTTCGTTTCAGAAACTCTTCGATTTGATTGATTTTTAAACTTGTTCTTTTTTGATTGCTTTGAAAAAAGGTAACATTCAAATTTAATTTAAATCGTTTTATCGATTTGGAGAAATTTTTTTAGCATAAAAAAACTCAGATTTAAGTTTATGGCAGGAATAATATGATTTTGGATTTAAATACATTTTTTTATAGACATAGGCACTATCAGTATCTGTAACCTAATAGTCTGAAAATCTTGATTATAAACATCAGTATTTTTTGCTGAACAGTCCTTTTCTTATAAATAGCTTTTAAACAAAGTATCATGATAATAAATATCTTAATTATAATGGATTAATTTATTGGCTGTCACAAACAAAAATAAGTAGTAATTCTAGTTAAATTATTTTGATAGAGAATTGTTCCTGAGTAGTAAAAACTACACAGAAAGAAAAAGAGTACAAATGGCAATAAAATATACTTTAATCAAGTCGAAAACGAGATTATTTTAGATAACCAATACTGGAGTTTCCTAAAGTGAGTATAAAATTCATTTATCACGAGAAAATCTTGAATTAACTAAAAAATTCTTAAAATAAATTGAGAACTTACTTGAGTTCGTACCTAAATAAATCTTTCTGTAATTGATTTAAGTAAATCTGGGATTACTGTACTTTTAGCACCACTTGGGATTGATTTAAGAATGGATGGATTGATTTTTCTGAAATGAGCTAATAATTTAAAGTATACGCCACCCTTAAAAGTCGAGGTACATAGAATCTGCCGTACGGTATACGCTGCTTTTTTCAACTGACATTAAAGTATCGGCGGAGGAGGTTTACACAATTAGTACTTTGTTGACGGATATTAAGTCGGCTTGATTTGATTAAAGTATCATTGGAATTCGGGGCTATTCAGGAGTTTTAATTGTATTTTTTATTGAATTTAATTTTATCACCACACTACACAAAAAGCTTAATAAAAACAAAGCAAAAAAACCGATAGCTGTCAAGTTGCCCTACTTTAGACTTTGCGTTGTCGCTGAGGTACGGACTAGGACAAAGCTTATAAAAAACCTGTATTTCAACTTAGTTGTTACTTGAAAAAAGCAACGTGTAACTTACGACGCAATCTATGTGCCTCGGCATTTAATAAGCCAAGTAAAGACAACCATTCTGTTAGTGCCCTAATGGTGTCCCTTGCGAATTTATTCTTTTATTCTCCTACTTCAAAGTGTATTTCTCTGAATAACATCTAAATAGTTTGTTGTTGGTCTAAGAACGTGAAAAGAAAGGACATGCAGCTAGAATCAAAACGTTTGCAACAATTTACTTTAAATAGTATAGAAATACAGAGAGATGGATACTTATTTTGGAAGAGACAATTTTATGTATTTTCTTGTTAGACAATTTTCGCAAAAAAGCTTTGGATGGTCAAGGCACTTCCCATTTTTGAAATATAAATGTTGCAATGTGGAGGGAACTTAATGCGCGAGCAAAGTTTTATAAGAATCGCTTAAATAGGAGTAGTTGGAAAAATATATTTGTTTCTTTTGGGCATGGCACTACCTACTTTTTATACCATAATCTAGTATTGTCATGAAAACGAAATGTGTGCGAAAATTTTGATAAGCATGAAACCGCCCACTTTTTCAAGCACAATGTAGAATCGATTAAGTAGAAGTAATTGAAAAATATTTATTTTGGTCTAGAACCCAAACTAGCTAGCTTAGCGAGCACGCGTGCAATGGTTTTCTAAAGTGACCAAAGATTTTTTCAGTGGTAAAGGAATCAAAAATTTGATACTTTTCTTTACCTCAATCAACCTTCAATCTGTTCCATCATCAAAAGGATAAAATGCATTATAAACTGCCCACTTATAAAATCATAAAGTGTATCGTCACGAGAATTAATTGTGAGTGCAAAGTTTTATTTGAATCGGTGAATTAAAATTGCTGAAATGGTATATTTAGTGGAAATGAACGCGGCACTGGCCAATCCATCAATCATTGGGGTATTACAGTGGAGAAATTATTGCGTATGCAAAATTTTATAACAATTAGCCTCGTTTGGGCATGCCACTGCTCCATTTTTCATGCCACAATATACTATTGCAACGAAAACCATATGTGTGTGCAAAGTTTCATATGAATCGGTGAAGTAAAAGTTGCTGAAAAACAATATTTACTTTATATTGGCGGCACTGTCCAGTTTTTTTATATATTGTGTTATTAAAGGGGGAACTTAATGCGTCAGCAAATTTTTATAAGAATCGTTAAAGTAGAAGTGGCTGAGAAATAATATATATTCACTTATTTTGTGCTTGAAGCTGCCTACTTTACAGCAGAACTACCGTGGTGGCACATCTTTTGAAATAAAGGAATTACAATTTGAAATCGTTTGCAACTGACCAAGTTCTAATGGAACACAATGGAAAACACTATTAACTAATATTTGATTTCAGGAAGTGATTGATTCAATTTATTTTTTGTTTGCAACTAACTCAATCTTGTTTCAAGATTGGAAGTATGATGGACAGTCGCAGTGTTACGAGTATGATACCTACCCAATTACATTGTGGTTCAACAGCTTTAGCTTGTTGAAACAAAAAATGTGAATTTTTAATTATCTAAAATGTATTTGTATAGGGAAATAAAAATTTGTCTCTAATCTCATTTCAACAAATTTTTTGCAGAATTTAGTTTTTGAACATTTAGTACTAATTTTCGAACAATTGTATTATTTTTTTACACATCTTATTTTAAATACACTGAAATCGGAAACACATTAGAAATTTGTTTTTCAATATTTTGATGATAACCTAAAGTTTACTAACACTTTTCTTTAATTAACAAATACATATACAAATTCTAATCAATAACACTTAAACAAATAGAATTTTGTATGACATTGATTTCTAAAAAAATATAATCTTTATCTTGTTTTTTCTTTTGTATAAACAAATTAAATGGTTACAAATTTAAACATAAAATCATTTAATATTTGCTTTTATCATATAAAGTAGATGCATGAATATTTTATTTCTTCACATTTAAAATTTTGCAAATTGTTATAAATGAAAGTTATACAATATTCCTTTTGTTTGAAAAATAAATAAAAATACAAATACATGTTGAAATACCAAATGAAAACTAAAGTTGTTAAAGAAAAATCTACATTTTTGTAGAATGCCAAACAAAAGAGATTAAAATGGCAAAGAAACGAAAAATAGGCCAATAAATTTTTAGATTAAGTTATAAGTGACATGCATGAGCCCCTTCTAGCTTAACTTGAAAGAGTTCGAGAAAGGTGAATGACAGCAATTACAAATACAAGTATTTATTGTATTAATTTAATTATTCTTATAAATTTTTTCGATCCTCTGTTTTTTAAGTGAATCTAATTTAACTCGAGCTATAGGTAAATTTTTTTTAAAAAACTTAGCAAAATTTTATTATAAAACCGATATTTCGCCACTTCTTTGTGTGGCTTCTTCAAGGATATTATAAATTGTGTAAATAAAAATTTTTTTTACAATAATCAAAAAACAAAAAATACAAAAAGTTGTCAAAATTAATATATCAAAAAATTAATAACTTAGTAAAATATTATAATAACCAAATACTCTGGTATAAGTCCTTAATGGATAAGTGTATTAAATGTAAGGCCTCGATAACTTTCTTAATTCGGTGTCGAAACGCAGGTATTATCCCTAAATTCTTTAAAACATTCAACCAATAATATTTTTCATATTTTTCATGTGAATGGTTTTTCATCAATTGAGCAAACATTTATGAAGCAAATGCAAGGGTTTCAATGCAAAATTAAAGGCGTTTCTGCAAAAGTTAGCAAATTTTTTTTTTCAAAATAAATCAAAGAGCCCCAAGATTTAGCAATATATCTTAAAAAAGGTAAAAAAGCATTGTAGTGATTTCAGAACGCTTTTCCATGATACTCCAAGGAAGTTATTTTTATAATATAAATGTGGCCGTTTTTACATTTAAATGGTCCAAATCATCGCTGGGCCTAATTTTTCAAGGAGATCAAATTTACTGAAATAAGAAAAAAATAATTTTTCTACTTTAGTTGATTCCGAATGTCTAGTTTCCCTCTATATGACGGAATGCTTTATTTCAAAAGATGTATTATTTTATATTGAAAAACTGTAAAACAATTCAAATTAAGACTGTTCATAGCAAAATATTTTAAAAGTTCATAACTTTCAATCAAAAAGCGATATAAAAGCTCACGATGATCTGTATGGGTTCTATGCAGAAAGCATAGAAAATCCATTTTGAACGGTGAACATTTGGTATTTGCTCATGTGGGTGATCCCAAATCAATAGAGCGACTTAAAAAATTTCTCTTCCTTAGGATAAATTTAAGATATAAAAACTTTTGATTTCAAATAGTTGCGCTAGTGTTCAAAATGCCATAAATGGTTGTCTTATATATAAATAGTTTTAACTTTGAAAAAACTACTTCAATCTACAAAATAAAACAAAAATTCATCTTCAAGGATATGACGCATTGTCATTAAAAGTCAGACATCAATGTTATGACAAATGTCACCATTGAAGTGGGGTACACACTATCGAACATGAGTGACAGTCTTGCTCAAAATCGTACGAAAAGTTGTTAGATAATAAGAAAATACCAAAAAAATTTTAACGATAAAGCGCATCCTATTTTCGTATTTTCTATGTTTGATTGTCCAATTTTTTTCTTGAATGATGATTGGAGCGCCGAACATTATCGATAGTCCTGATAGTCGAAACTATCATTCAAAACTAACGAATTTTTGACTATCAAAAGTAATCAAAATATTTTGTATGTTTGTTTTGGTATCATCTATGCTGTGACATGTAAAATGTGTATCAATATAAATTTATGATTTTATTTATGATTTTTGCTTTAAAATTTATTTCTCTTTACATTGGCAATACTATTTAAAAACCTTTTTAAAAACAAAAACGAGACGACCCCCGTAGACTACTTGTGTAGATAGCATACTAGACTATTAGATGGTTACAAGACACCCTGGGTGTTTCCGCGGACAAGCCAAAATGGATTCGCGGCTTGTGATTGTTCTTTAAAAAAACAACTACATATTAATGGCACTCAGTTATCATATGCGAAGAGAGAGAATTGTGAAGTCACGCAAACATGATTTGTAGCTGTCAACTGATTTGTCAAAAACTCAATACTTGAGTACCAGTGGCTTCAGTAAGAAGACAAATGAAAATAGAAAGTAAGAAAATTATATTAAGATTGAGAACATTAAATCGGGTGTGTTTCAGAAATGTAAGTAAACACTCCTATGAGAAGAAATGTCGCTTTAATGTACAGATCGAGAAAATACTGTAGGCTACTGGTGGGTTTTATAATGGGCCACGGTTGGACTGCAGTATACGTCAAAAGCGTTGGGCAAATGACTACTGACAACTGTAGATCCTGTGGGGTACCAAGGGAAAAAAATGATGATGAAGCATATACTCTGCTACTGTACTGGTACTTATACGCTGCAGAGCGAAATGTGTGGGAGATCATTACTACCAAGATCTTAGGGTAATTTCTGGAATTGTACTAATGAGACTCCTGGGATTCATTAAATGAGTGTGTAGTACTCTTGGTATCATCACATCGAACTACCTTCTTCATTTACGGGTTATCGTACATCGTGGTAACACTAAGGATCAACATGGTACATGCGAGTTCTTTATCACCGGCCATTTTAACCTAATCTAAGCCATACACATCAAAATTACAACTATCTTTCATCCTGAAGTCACTATGTCGTTCTATTATGAC
Organism: Gymnocheta viridis; assembly: GCA_956483585.1. Taxonomy (NCBI): domain Eukaryota; kingdom Metazoa; phylum Arthropoda; class Insecta; order Diptera; family Tachinidae; genus Gymnocheta; species Gymnocheta viridis. The sequence goes on along the minus strand of OY101441.1, from coordinate 104,596,974 downwards.
ACAATTGTCGTAATCGCTCTTGATTACAACATAACTAATTGAAGTAACATGACGGGTTTTCTATCATTTTATTCGAGATCACTAAAGTGATCTATACGAATAGCGTGCACCTAAGCCTTGGCCAAAAGAAAGACATAAAATTTCCTTGGCAAGAGCATACTTTATATATGTACAAATACACATATACAGTATGTAGGTATACTACATTTATTTCCTGTAGGATATATTTAAATGAAATGGAAAAAAATAATTTAAAACAAACAAAAGGACTTGATTTTGAAAATTGTCTTGGCAATGTGTTTTTGCGAAAGCAACATTTGCATATTTTTTGTTATTTTTAAAATTTGTGAACAGTGGTAAGAAGGCCTTTTAAAAATTGTTGTTCAGCTTTGCTTCTGCTTCAGTAAAAACTTAATTAAAAAACTCTGTTAATGTTTTAATAACAAGTTCCATTAAATTTTTTTGGACATCTTCTTAGAATTTTTTTAATTTTTACTAATTGAAAATTAACTTAAATAAACAAACTTAGCTAAAAAACATGTTTACAAAATTATCTTATCAAAAATTAATTTCACCAAAAACTTTCAACGAATAATTTTGTTTCAAAAAACAAATTTTAGTATATATTGATGGCTTTAATCAAAACATTCTTTATTAAAAATCACAACTTTTCGGGAGAACTATTGTATATTATCACAAAGACAATATTGTACGCAGTAATTACTAGTTATGCCAACTGATTTATTTTTCAACATCGTCATGATTATATACATATTTATAAATTTTTTCTATATGCCTCTTTCTTAAAAAAATAATAAACTTTCTTTTGAATAATAAATTAAAGTATTTTAATTTAAATTCATAAATTAAGTACGAGTGTTTTGTTTTGAAAAATTTACAATAAGAACATTTTTAATTTAAAAAATTTCTAGAACTGAGATACAAGTCAACCACAAGACTGGTATTATCTCCACTAATCTTGGCAAGAAAGGTTGGTTACCGTAAAAAATATGTTGCGAACTCAAAACTAAAACTTCATTCACACATAGAGAATATATAAAATCCTTCCTGCTTATGTAGGTATATTATTATTTCCTTTTTAATATCTCAATAATTTATTTAATTGTTTTGGCAAAAAATTTCTTCTTTTTCTTATTGTATGGCGCGGCGCGTCTTTCTTCTTTTTGATTCTTTTCTTTGGAAAATTCAAACGTTTTATGTTCGCAATAATTGTCAACGAAAAACTGTTGATAATTATTGCCAGTTTTGAAAAAGATGCATCTTCACTGGAAATAACTAAATTTTGACATTTGCTGCAGTTAATGAATTTATTGCCAGTCTAGAGGGGGCGTTATTGAGAGTTAAACAGTTATGTTATTAAAAATACTCATTATTTTATTATAAAAAATATCTTGATTTTTATAAATTGAATTTAGTAAATTTTTAGCGTTTCATTTAATAATATAATAATAGTACCAAAACACAAATTTATATTATGATTTATTAACCATATAAAAGCAAATCTATATGTTATAAAAAAAATCATAATTATATTTAATTTTTATTTCTTTACAATTTGAGTGAACTAAAATGCGAGTGGCTCATAAAGTAAAAAATATTAAGTTTTAGTATTCGCAAATACAAAGAAAGAAAATCGACGTACTAAATTCAAGTATTTTCATCTTTCCTGGAGTTTCTTAAAATGAGTAAACAATTTTTTAGTTACGTGAAAAATCATGAATAACCTAAAAAATTCTTAAATTAAATTGAGCATTTGAAGCTGTCCATACTTAAATCAATCTCTCTGTACTTGACTTCAGTAAATCTAGGATTACCGTACTTCTAACACGGCTTGGAATTGATTCAAGTACGGATGGATTGATTTTTTTAGTGTACGCATGGGAATATAAATATCTGCGCCAGAATTCGCGTATTAGAATGCAAATATTTACTTTCAAATTAAGCGCCACTCGATTTTAACGTTTGTAATATTTAAAATTTATTTGAAAATATATCACTTTCACATAGATAACAATAAATAAAAAAAATTATTACTCTACTATCGGTATTTACATTCCGACAGCAATAAATGACTTTCCTGTCTTTCAGACTATTTTAAAATAGTCAACTTCTCATTTGTATTAGTCTACAGAACATATTTTATTTCTTGAGGCTTACATATCCTGTTTTTACAAAGTGTTTTTATATAGAATATTTATACATATGCTTATAAGCAATCAAATCAATTTGGTTAAAATTTACTATTCAAGGAGCATCAATTCTTAAAGGATGTTCTAAGTAATGCAATTAACGAAGAAAGATAGTCAATGAAAAGGAATTTATACACTGAAGGTGGTTCTCCCACATTATCCTCAGCCTTACTAGCATCCTTAACTTCTTTCAGTTCCATTCCTACTGCCGTCAGTTTAAATGTAAACAATAGTACTAATATCACAAAATCTGAAAGTGTAATGTGAAATATCGACCAAATCGTAGTCATGGTATGTTAGTAATTATATCCGGGTATTATCTAAAAAAATGAAAGAATTTATGAAATTTTTCCAATTGAAACGAACTCTGGAGAAGTTGAAGACAATAAAATACGTGTAAATAAAGATCCTTTGGTTCTTAGCAAGCTTAGTTACAACACAACCTACGGCTTTAAACAACGCAGTAATTAAGTGACTGAAGATGACAGCTTAATAGAAATAACTTTTACAACATTAAAATGTGAAATTTTACGGGAAGGCCATCCAGAAGCTACTAAGTGTCAAAATTAATCAAAAAAAGATTTTCATGTTAGGAATAACTAAAAACAAAAGAAGATTTTCATGTTAAGAATAATTAAAATGTACAAACATATGTGGCTTTTTTACGCAATATTTTTTATTAAAAATTATTTTCCTTGAAAATGTTTGTTGCGTTTGTTGCGTTTGTTACGTTAAAAAGCTGAGAAAATTAGTAGAACATTTTCTTTAAACTGAATCTAGTCAATTTATTCTAAAAACGAAGCTTATTAAATTTTTTTCAATCTGGTATGAAATTTAAATCTGAACGATTTTTAGCTCTCTTCACTACTGTTCTTAAGAATTTTTCTTTTTGAATTTACTATTTCCATCTCATAGAGCTAAAGAGATAAATTTGTGAAATGTCTTTGAGTTCATTGTCGGCAAAATTATACACCCACAGATACACTCGCACACACCAGTAAACGAATTTTATGCAAACACATTCATATGCATAAATGTCATTTTCTTACAAATAATGAAAATTCATAAAAACAAACAATTGTGAAAATTCTACACACTTATGTGAGAAAATATGCACTGAGAAATATCCAAAGGCTGTCCAAAGAGTTAATGCAGTTTATCATCGATTAGTTTTGACTCATATATAAGATAATGCGATATTGTTATTTAATGCGATTGAAGTTAATAACGCAAGTTTCTTGAGAGTAATTTATATGTATGTTAATGAAGTAGTAGTAAAGGGTGTTCCAAAATTAACGCAACATTTACATTTATGGTCTTTTGTGCAGTGAAGTGTTAGTAACCCTAAAAAAACAATTTGACAGCTGACAGTTCAGGGCTTTTATAAATGAAGTGTTTCACAGCAGAACAACGTGCTTTTATTTTATTGGGAAATCTCCATACTAATGAAAAAACTAAAAACTTTGTTTTCTATTTAATTCAAATCATGCGTTAATTTTAGGACACCCTTTAAAAGTGACGTAGCGAATACTCGTATTTTTTTTTTTAAGAGAAGGAACACTCATGCAATTAGTATGCCTACCAACCAGTAGGTGTGTTACATTCTTTGGGAAAAGGATAGTGAGAGAGGACAGATGGTGAACGTGAGAAATCTTAATTTTTACAACTCTGATATTGCAGCTCCTTTGATGTCAAGTAGACGCTTCAAATGTGTTTTTAAGCTGTGTAGCCATTTATTAATTATTTTACTTTACCGGCGATTTTGCTACAAACCGACGAAGGAGAGTGCTGTGACGTCAGCTGGCATACACCAGTGACCAGTGCTATGCCTTCATCACAATGCCATAATAATCCACATCCGAAATAAAGCTGGATGTTTTGACTTGCCTGAAGCGAGCCTCGAACCCATGTTCTTAGACATTATTTGCTTTGTAGTCAACGTGCTAACTACTTTAGCCAACAGCAGCCTCAAATTGTGTTCGTATTCGATAATATTTCGATATTAATTAAAAAAAACATAAAGTGTAAAGAATCCTTTGGTAAGTGCTACAGCAGCATTAATTTGTATGATTGGAAATAGTTTTTGTTAAAAACTTGTATTATTAACTTTAAATAATTAAACTTTTTTAGTAAAAAAAGGAAACAAAAAATTATTGATTAAATTTACTAAAATTATTAAACTTACTTTGCAACTAACAAACTAACATTAAGAAAATTTAAATAATTTTCTTCAGAACATTTTAATAATTAAACAAATTAATAATTAAACCTTAATAGAGGAGTTTTAAATTTAAAAAATAAAGGTTTCTAAGTCGTTTGTAGTTAGTCTGCGTTACACACGTCATGTCTTATTGACATGATTGCTACTTTATAGACGAATGAGACGTGGGGAATAGAAACGAGTAGTCAGATGTATGTACTGTCATTACGCTTTGCTCTCTCATTCATAATTTTTAGCCTGCTGGTATTTGCAAGTAAATGTCGTCAACATGGCATAATCTGTATGAGCAACAATGAAAGTTCAAAGAAGAAAAAGTAAGAATTATGTCAATAAGATATGACTCGTCTAAACGCAGTCTTATAATGCCTAATCGGAATACTTGTCTGTGCTGTGAGTAAAAGTTATTTCGTGATTACTAACAGAAGCTCGTAATTTTCTTATTTTCTTTCAACTAAGTCAGAGAATCGATGCCATTTGCCACCCGTTGTTTTCGATAAACATTCCACGATAGTTTTGCGATAAGTAGAGTTTTAAGAAATATCATCTTCTCCGTCCCTTTCCTATTCAAATATACTTGTTTTTTTATGGCAACATCAAATTTCTCTCAACCTTTGTGTAAAAAGAAAGTTTTTTTTTATAGAAAACAAAATGTTACTGTATGGCTGGAAACTTCCAAAAATGGAAACAATGTTCACGAATAATGTCGTCGAGTCTCTCAAAGATGCAAGTTTGTTACTTATAGAATCTTCAGTTGCATACAATCACGTACGTTTTGAATTTGAAGAAAATCATCCGTCTCGAAGCAATTCCAAGCTGACATGATAAACAATATCTCATTTTCTAATACTGAAAGTTCGCTAATGATCTGCTATTTTGAAACAACAGCAGAGAAACCAATTTATGAGCTGCTGTTTCAAAACGACTGCAGTATGATCAATTAATTCATTGGTGGAATTAAGACCACTTTTTGGTCGGTGCAACAACTTATTATCGAGTCCTAAGTTTAAGTTAAGAATAATTAAAAGAATTAAGTTAATTTAAAAATGTGAGGTCTCTGATGCAGATGATGCTGCAGCATATGTTCAAGGTCACTTTGTTTTTTTCATATCGTTTAATATATGTGAAGATAATTTGGACGAAATGTTATCATCAATTCATCCACCATAAAGCAGCTGAAAAAAATTGTAATTTAAGCTGAATTGAATTGATTACTTGCAAATGCTTATGAAAATATACTGTATTTGTATGTGTGGTAAACACCAATTCTAATTAATCTTCTCTGCTGAAAGTGCAAGGAGCACGGCTGTTGTGACAGTAACAGTGGGCTTCCAGAGGGGAGATTACAAATTATAACTCCTCAATAAAACAATTATAATTGAGATGTTAGAAAAAGTAATAGCTAAATAAGTACGTATTTATGTATTATATTTTCATTAATACTGGGTTTATTAAACTTCATTTAATAAGTAATAACTACTCACATTGGTATGAAAAATCTATAATTCAGGTTTGTAAAGGGAGTTGTTCCTCAGTAAGTATTTTTCTGTTAAAGGTTATTTAAAGATTCTCACTCTGCTGCTCAAAGGTAAGTAAAAAGTAAATAGTAGAACAAAATTTTTAGGATAATTATTAATAAGTAAATTCAAAAAAGTGCATGTGTGTGTTTTATTTTGCAGATATATTGATATTACATTTTTACAGAAAAAGGTTTAAACATTTACGTGTGTTTGTTTGTCCAAAATTAGCTTGTACATATTTTTTATAATAAAAAATAGGCAATCTATAGTTTTATCTAAATGAGCCGCGAAAATAAGCTGAGTTTTCAATTACAAAAGTACTGATCGTTAACAAATAGTGAAGTGGGGATATTTTAATAAAAAAAAGTATAAAAGTTTTTACCGCGATGCATCAATTTTGCGTGTTCTAAAAAATCCTTGAAGGATATAAAAATGATCGAACATAAACATTGATTATATTTTCATACGATGTAGAGACATTATTCCAAAAATTATAAAGAAAAATTCCCATTTGTTTAGCGTCAGGTCTGAAAGGGATATAGGAATCCAGTGACATCAGAAACCTTTTTGGAAAAATCAATTAGGCAGCCTATTGAAATCAATAGGAAATCCCTTTTTTATACAATTCAGAAGAAAAGCTATTAGAATCCAAAAGTTTTTCTCTGTCGATTGTTTTTGGTGCCAAAAATAACGAAAATTGAGTAAAAAAATGAGTATAACAAGTTTTTTTTTCTTGATTTTACGCTGTTTTCTTCTTGGTAAAATAAAAAGATTTACCACATGATAATAATAAACAATCTCTTTGAAAAACTCTTAGATTTTTTCTTCTGGGATACTCCTTAGCCCAAAAACGTTTCGCAGAGAAAAACTTCTTGATTCTATTAGGCTGTGTCTTCATACATTTAACTTTGATTAAAATATTCATACAAAATTATTTAAAATTTTTACAAAGTGAATCTTATAATTTATGGCAAGCTTTCGTACCTTGTATGCTTAAGAAGAGCTTGGCAACAAAATCTAATTTTACTTGGAAGCACACATTTCTCTCACTGCAACAATATAGCAAAATGTAGCATATTGTAGTTGCTATTGTGTATGTATATGCTTGGTTCTTGTTGTTGCCAGCTATGTGCACACAAAAGTTTTAAGCATAAATATTTTTAGCATTTTCTCTAGAACAAGAGCATTTAGCCAATTTTGTAGTAATAAATTCAGCAATGAAGTTTCCGTTCAAGTTCCAATATACATATACATATATATTTTTATTATTGCTACTATTGTCATTGCTGTTGGTGTCTTTCACTTGTTTTCCTTGTTTCTTTTATTTGAGAGAAACAAATCTTTTATTTTTCTTTTTATATTTCCTTTATTTCAGCCTTTTGCTTCTTATTGTTTTGTTTATTGTAAATTTTTAAGACATATTTTGCCATGTCAGTAGTATTCGCAATGAAAAAATCCTTTTTTTTCTCTCAATGGCAGCGCTTGAAAGAAGAAAGAGAAAAACGCAATAGCCAAGAAATATTTTGTAAATGTAGTTTAAATTGTTAAGACATTTTTTATTCTACTTTGTTGTACAAACTAAAGGCAATGGTGCATGAAAACAGTCTACGTGCACAAAGTTTTTTAAAGGATTTTGCGAGGGGTCACAGAATGATTTGTTCATAAACAAAAATAGAGCAGCTATCCTGGAGCTATGAAATTTGGTACACAGTTTTACATTGAATCAATAAAGGAAAGCTTCAAGCTTAGAGAATTTCAGAGCGTTTTTAAATTTATGTTTTTTCCTGGGGTTTTTCATAGGCACAGCGAACTTTGAGTTGAAAAAAGAGAAAAATGTTTTTATAAAAATTATTATTTCTTCGAATTTATTTACAGTTCCGTTGAAGTATTTTCAATAGGGAAAATTTATCCAAATTGAGTAACATTTGCAAAGTAAGCTTTTGCTTTTGTGTGGTGTTTAATTTTTCGTAACCAAAGTGAATATTGAGGTGAACAAATTGAAAACAGCATGCACAATTGTATTTCTTGAATTTATTTAAGATACTGTTGCAGTCAAAAATAAACGTGTTTTTAAATTTACACACAATGAGTTTTGTGATTAAGAAAGTGAAACTTTTTTAAAAGCTTTTGTATTTTCATTTTATTTGAAATAAGGTTCTTAAGTATAAAGAAATAAAATTCGCTTCTTCATAACGTTGTTTATGAAAATATTCAGTGAATAGTCAAGTGTCACGGTACGTATGAGTGATATATTTAGACATTGATTTTTTTTATATGAAAATTTACTGTTTTCAAACAAATTTAAGCGTCTCATACAATATCAAGACGAATTCATAAAAGATGAACTTAATATTAAAACACTACACAATCCACAAGCATTTTATTTTTGTAAAATCTAAGTACATTGTCAAAAATATTTGACTGAGGTGAAAAAATAAAATATTGAAAATTATTATTATTTCAAAAAGTTTTATTTTTTAAGGGTTGTTTTTGTTAAATCCCTTGAAATATTTCACAAATATTATTTTGTTGATGAAATCTATTGTGTGGAAATGTCTTACAGGCTCCTGCCATCCGTTCAACGTCGTTGACAATTGCCTCATCACCCATTCAAAAAATTTCCACGGATGTAAGTACACATTAAAATTCCTTTTAGGAACAAAAATTTAATGCTTTGATGGCTTGTGCTGTGTACATTAAAATAAAACAACTTGATATAAAAAGCCATCATTAAATAATTTAATTTCACAATTAAATTTTTTTAATTATAAAAATTTTCAACTTGAATGTAAACAAAAGAAATAAATAAATTTTGACATCCAACTATAGTTCGCCTTGAATAAAACTAAAAAAAAGAGTTATCAGCAGCGCTATCAAGTTCGCCTTTTATGAATTTGCCTTGAACAATATTAACCGATTTTAAAATATTATGTCGATTTGTAAAGGGTGTTTTTTTAAGCTATATAGAACTTTAAATTGTAAAAAGTAACACAAAAAATTAAATTTTGATGAAACATTTTTTTTATTTGTTTCATTATACTCTGACAAATCATCATGAATAGACTCACGCTTGAACAACGCTACGAAATTATCCAAATTTACTTTGAAAATCAGTCGTCGATTCGCGCAACTTATAGACGCAAAATTGTGTTCAGCGATGAGGCGCATTTTTGGCTTAACGGGTTTGTTAATAAGCAAAATTGCCGCATATGGAGTGAGACCAATCCACAAGAGACCCTACAGACTCCATTACATGCAGAAAAATGCACCGTTTGGTGCGGTTTTCACGCTGGTGGCATCATCGGACCTTATTTCTTCAAAAATGAGGCCGGAGCTCGCGTTACGGTCAATGGAGATCGTTACCGCACCATGATCAATGATTTTTTGTTTGAAAATATGGATGACATTGATCCGGAGGAGATGTGCTTTCAACAGGATGGCACTACGTGCCATACGGCGAACGCAACCATCGACTTATTGAAATCAAAATTTGGCGATAAGTTGATTTCGAGAAATGGACCTGTCAATTGGCCTCCAAGGTCGTGCGATTTGACACCTCTCGATTATTTCCTGTGGGGCTACGTGAAGTCACTGGTTTATGCTGATAAACCAGCAACAATTGACGCCTTGGAGGCCAGCATTGTTCGTGTTATTCGTGACATACGGCCAGCAGTGCTCGAAAAAGTGGCCCAAAATTGGACGTCCAGAATGCGCTTCGTCAAGAACAGCCGCGGTGCCCATATACCCGAAATCATTTTCAAATGTTAATGTCACGTATTGATCTTTCGAATAAAAAAAAATTTTGATTACAATTTAATTTTTTGTGTTATTTTTTACAATTTCAAGTTCTATTGGGCTTAAAAAAACACCCTTTATTAAGACGAATTCACAACAGGTGGCCTAGAAGAAAGAAAAAATTATTCATTTATATTAATACTAAAAAGACTTTTATTTTGAAATAAAATATTTCATATAAAAAAATTTTTAACATTGTGCTCTATTTTATAAATTATTTATTTGCTGTTGCTTATCAATACCAACTGACTGTAGAGCTGAGGCAGTATCAGCAATCAGCGTACCACTAATAGCGGAAACTGGAAAGCTACTAATACCATAAAGAGAGATTATTATGTAGTTATCGGAATTGCAGTGGTATGGGATGTATTAATTGCACCTGGCAGGACCAGCCGCCATGCAAGTAAAGCTGGTGATATAACTGGCGGCAGGCAATAAACTGTTTCGGCTTATAGATAAGCCAAGAACAAAGTTTAACGTAGTATTTATGCCAGTAATCGTTGCCATAGCGCCAGTACCTATAACCGACGCTGAGTCGTACTAAACTTTGACTTGCAGGCACAAAGCATTTATCTGTGCTGCGGGTACTCCTACACTAACACCCATGATTTGCGTGACCGTAGCATTAGCATGGGTTAAATAAGTGGCTAGTAGTGGACACTGATATGGTTAGAGCTATAGGAGCTTTAACTGCTGTTCCTGCCATCAATGGGTCCAGCAAACTGGCGTGATTCATTGGTAGCACATTTCGCACTGTTTGTGCCTTTGCAGATACGGTTGGTGAAGTCGTATCCGAAATATTTTCTATGTCCAGTTTCCCTTAACCATTTTTATATTGATATATTCCCAAGAAACACATACATACTGCAATTTTTTCATTTTGTTTTTATTTTATCATAAATTTGTCAACCGTTTTTGACACATCTGTTCTAATTTTCAAGGCGAAATCGGATGAGACTGCCTGATTTAAATCTGCCTTAAATCTCCCTTGATATGTAGATATGTATGACTATCAAGGCGTTTTTCTTAAAAAGGATATATGGATACAAGTTTCTAATGTGGCACCGCAAATGCCGACAAATTTTCAACAAGTTATACAGCTTTTTAATTTTAGGATATATCTAAGGTGCCTAATCCTTGTTTCATTATTTCTTCATTATGTAAATTTAAGACTTCGTGCAAAATTTTATAGCAGCAGCTTTGATGTATTTAAACCAATAGCTGTGGAATATGGCAACGATGATACGCTTAATGTTCTAGAATATCTGTTTGTTTTTATTTTAATATTTTGGGTTAGAAAATACTATTCTAGTCTCTCTGATGGTATTCGGTCTGCTAAGTTAACCCTTAAATGCCTGAATTTGAAATACGAATTGAACTGCGGCAATAATTTTTGTTCTAGTATATTTTTTTTTAACACCATTGTTGGTGGACTCTAATACTAGCAGCAGGATGAATAGTTTTTTCCCAGCAAGAGAGCTACCTGTGGGCTTTTCAGGAAATGCCGGGTGACCAACTAATCGGTTTTCGATGGAAGCGCAGAGTTATTTTGCAATTCTCGAGCGAAATCCTTTAACTAATCTTGTAAATCGACATTTCCTTAGTTGCTATTCCAAAAGACAAGGAGTAATATCGATTACATTTTATTCCGGTACGAAACTTTACAACAGATTTTGTTCGACTCGTAAAGTCTACTGATTTTTTAAATTGTTTTTTCTGACTACCGTCTGTAGACGGCCTTAATTATTAAAGGGTTAAACTCAAAGGTTCTTATTTGGCAGTTAAGTTCCACTAAAGATTGTGCAAGAAAACAAGCTGACGGAGCCAAAAATATTCAAAGTCTATAAAATCCCAGTAAGAAAAGTCAACAGAAATATATTGAATATTCGGTAATAGAAGATTTGCCAACTAGCTGAGATAGAAGACATTGACAAACACTGTCTGTCACATATCAACTTAACTCCGCGATGCTTGAACTGATTGGTCATTAGTGTCATTTTCCTAGTTCTGCGTATCCATACAGGCTTAGCCGTTATAAACTTTTTCCTGTGAGCATTTTTAACCGCCCCTCGTTAATTTCCTCAGAAAATAAAAATCTTCAAAATCTTTGCATAAATAAACTAAAGATTTTTGGCCTTAACTGTCAATTTAATGGTCTGTAGGATGACCTTAATATTTCAGCTTAATTTGTGTGGAGCTCTATAAAATGTTCTCTTAAGTTTTTCTTAAATTGTTAATGGTAATACATTTTTTTAAGTCTCTTTTAAAAATTCTTTATACATTGTTTACGTTTTTAACTTTATTCTAAACAGAAGTTTGTTTCGTAAGTTTAAACGCTAATTACTGCCTGATCTCAATTAGCGTTTGTTGTTAAACCATAAATATAACCGTTTATTTTTGCGGTTTGTTGCTGGTTGATGGTTGTTGTTTTGTTAAGTAGTTGTTAAACGGTTCAAAGAAAAAGTTTGCAAAGTGGAAAATAAGAACGGAACAAATTTTTAAATGTCAACCTAGTTGTAGTTTAAAAGAACTACTAATGATGTTCTTAAAGAGGGAAGTCTGGCTAAGGAAAATTCGTTCATATTTTGTTGCCTAATAGTAGGCAATTTTTTATTGCTGTCTGCTACTTGTACAGGCCGAGGAGAAAAATCTTAAGGTGAACTTAACGAATAATGAAAAGGTTATTTTTATTAGACAAAAATAGCTTTAATTTAAATTCAGGTGCCTTAGTATGACTCTATAATTTGCATACTTATGAAACTGTAATGCAGAGAAAGATATGGCGAAAAAGGACTTTTAAAAGAAAGTGGAATATCACGTCTAGGATTACTTGTTTTATGAAGTGCAGCAATGAATACGGCATATGTGTCTTGATTTGACGATACGAATTTATTCTTCCAGTCCAACTAAGTTAGGAAATTTAACTAAGTAGCCTTTGGCAATAACAACTTCGCTTCATGACTTTCACAAATTTAGGCATCGTGGCTGCAAAGAATATTTGTTACCTAAACCTATTTATTAAGCCTTCGTGGGAAACATTCGTGAACTTAAAAATCCGCAAGTCTGCAGAATTAGAGCCAATCTTATAATGTACCATTTCCAGTGATAACAAGTGTTGACGAGGCTTTGGTTAAAACACACTGGTCTAGCTTAGTCCTTGAGATTTTACGCAAATCTCAAGAAAGCTCGTGTTGCAAAGAAGGAAGCTGTAAAAAATATTTGACATGCACCTGCCATAATGGCGTTCCAGTGGCACCACATCTGCATGCTTTTTGATTCTTTGTTAGCTATTTTAGCACCATCTTTTCTACATGCCTGAAGTTTGGTTTTCATCCTTTCATCGGCCATCAGAGCTTTATATAATACACACCTCCATTAACTCTTTATGGAAATTTCTTGTAAGTGTTGATTTACGAAACTATTTCGATCTTTAAATTTTGTTATTAAACTAAAAGTTCCATGACAATATTTATATATAATAACAAAACATATATTCACTACCAGGGAATTTCATTTTGAATAATAATATTTAAGATTCGAAAAAGTCTTAAATTTTTTTAAAGAAATAAATCCACATGTGTGCATTAGATCTCTGCCGTCATCTTGAATAAAAATTATGTCAGAATATGTTTGGGAGTAGTAGGCATTCATAGAAAAGAAATGACTAATTCGTACGCAAAGAATGGCTAAACTTTGAAAGAAGGAGAAGAAGCGCACAGTAGGATTTTCATCAAAATGATCCTAAGGGGCCCTTGAGGCTCACAAAAGTTTTTAACGTTCCAGGAATCAATTAACCAGAAACAAAATGAAAAAAATATATACAGGCATCAGTGAAGTTTTTTTCTGGGGATACAGACAAGTCAAAAATGTTTAAAACGAGTCATTCCTGATTGTTGACTGAATCGCTCCAATTTTTTTTTTAAATCAGAAAATCTCGGAAGTTATATAAATATATTACAATGTCAAACGAGATGTTACGTGACTTGATCAATCTAGCCGGCACTAAGACCGAGATAATTTTTATAATACTACTGGCACAAAATTCAACTATGGCTTTATATCGATCGACAGCCTAATCGAATATTGGAGGTTCTAAGATTATGTCTTGTAATTGGTAAATTCATTTCGAATATATATTATAGAAAGCAATTGGTTGTGCCAAGCGCTGGAGAATAAAGAAAAAAGAATAATTTCTGAAGAAAGGCCAGAAAAAGATGCATTGCTCTAAAAACAAATTAAAAAGGGTAACAAATTTTAATTCAGAAGTTTTTGCTAAATCTCCGTTTTTAATACACCTTTTGCTACCAAGTCTTGTAAAAAATTTCTCATTTACAATTGTAGTGTGGCACAGAATGAGCTATATATCTTAAATTGCTTATAGCTTTACTTGTTCGATTATTATTATTGTTCGATACATTATATTACTAAAATATTTTTGTTGGTTTGCCTTGAAAAATGATGTCTCGTAAGTGGTAGAAATTTTCTGCTTCGCAAACAATTGCTGTTTTAAATATATTTTCCATATCTTTACGCAAAACTTTAGATGTAATGGCCACGATTTCATTTCGGTTTTTTTTAGCTTGGATATTGTCGGATCTTTCAAATATCTCCACAGGAAGATACCAGGAGCTGTTAAACCCGTGAACGTGGAGGACAGCTAGAACACTTTGTATCCCTTAACAAGGCCATTGAGGTAGCTGTAGTATGTACTGTGGTTCCATCTTATTGAAACGAAAATGTTAGATGGTTTTACATAGCTGACCCAACAAACTTTTTAAATACCGTCTAATATGTACCACTCTTGACAGAACAACTATATAAAAAAATTTCCGCTTTTTTCCGTTACAATGTTAACCATTAACTATGATATCTTTAGAAAAATCCATTTTAATACTAAATTAATTTAGAGGAATATAAAGTTTTGTATAAATAACAAATGGGGTTCTGGAATATCAAAAGCTAAAACAAGATTATGAAAGATGTACCAATGATTATATTTATGGTTTATGATTATTACATTGTTTTTGTTTAAAATAAAAAAAACAAATATTGTATTAGAAGAACACAAAAAAACTGAATGTAGGAATTTTTGCAAATATTTTGTTTTTATAAATCAATTAGTTTTTAACGAAAACCAAAGTAGCATTTGTTCTCTTAAAAAATACTTGAAAAACATGTCCGAATATGAAAAATAGCGAAAAAATTTTACGGAAAATTCCTTTGCGGTTAAATTACTAACAAGTTTTTGAGAATAACATGAACATCATATACATAGTTTTAAAGGCCTTAGGCTCTTCTTTCTAAATTAGTTAAAATCGGCTTATATTCAACTAAGTTACAGACCTATAAGTGCATAGAGGTACGAAACCCTGGTTTTTTACCCTTAACTCCAGAATTTGGGGGTGACCCGGAAATTTCAAATACAGATTCTTAATCTGCTTGACAGCGTCTACAAGAAAATTAATATCACATCGCAGGTAATTCGACTTCGTTCTTTTTTGTAACACAGTGTTATTTGTATTTAAAGAAGATTGAGACGAAGACAATCATTATAATAGCAGAACGGAATATTACTATTTTCGATAGCTCACCACACCAAGAATTATCAGCGTTCATGTGTTTATTTTTCTACCTGTGAGATAAATACTAGATTATGGCAATATTTTTATTATTTAAAATTTTTTATTAAATTTATTATTAAAAATCTTAAAAATTCTTTAAAATAACGAAAGGATTGACCCCTGAAATGTTCATATTATAAACTGCAACAAGGCTAGAACACAATCCTTCCTCTGTGCTTTCGAGCTAATATGAACAATATATGTATGTATTTTATTAATGTTGATGAACGTGTCTGTTTTCGTTGTACTCATTTAGCTTTCTCATCATACTTACAAACTTCATCTCTGTCTGCCAAAATCTTTCCATCACTCTCAACTTTTAGTGGTTTTAAAATGTCTTTAGCAACTGGCTGTATACAAATATTGCATAAGTGCGTTTGTATATGTTGTTAAATAGTTTGTTGTCATCGTATTTGTATTCAGTTGAAACTGGTTGTTCTCTATTGCTAAAATGAACTGATACAAATACATAACAAGTCATTAACAACTTTTAATGTTCCTCAAGTTAAGCCAAACATGTTGAAAAACAGCTTATTTACAATAGTGGCAACTGCATTAAACATTTAGTTGCAACTAATTTAGAACGGCCAAAAACAACAATACCAATGCCAATGGCATGATGTAAAACTTGTTGAAATTTCCAAGTCCATACGCTTGTTTTTGTGTGTGTGTGTGTAAGTGTTCTAGAGTGCATGAGTAAATGTATTTGAAAGGAATTATATTTTTCTTGTTTTTTTTTAACTACATATATTTTTTTGCAAAGAGCTACAAGTATTCATGCTTGCGTGTCACTGTGTATGCATTATCCGTGTGCGTTTACCGAAAGCTAAACACAAAAAAGGCTTTAATTTAAATAAACATTGCACAAAAAAATTTTAAAAGCATACTTTTGGGGTTTTTTAAAAGTTTTTTTTTTTACATTGAATTTTCTGTAAAATTAGCAGAAAAGTTATTTTGTTTTTATGTTGAGTAGCTCATGAGCGTATGATACACAGCCATTAGTTTGATTAATTTCTTGGAAAAACTTGTATAAAAAAGAAGTCATAACGTGATAACTGAAAAAAAAATTTTCACGATATTTGTTTTTATAAAACTGAATGAAAACAACTATGTTGAATAAAGCATTTTTTTGCATTTTGCAAAAAAAAATGTTATTTATATCGAAGACTGTTTGAGCTTAAATCCAAAGCAAACAGAGTTGGAAATAAAAGTAAAATTAAATAAATAAAAATACGTGCTTTTGCATTTTCAACATAACTTTTCGCCTAATAGCCTATTTCTGATTTAAGAAAGAACACCTTCATTCGCATTCTATTAGAAAGAACATTGATTTCGATTTCACTACATTATTTCTAAACGAACAATGACTCCATATACAACTCGAATAAAAACGTAAATATTTTCATATAAAATCCTATTTCTATGCTACGAATGTGTCGTTAACATTGACAATGAAATGTTAAAATTTGCTTTCTCAGCAAATTTTTTGAGTTTAATGAAAATAAAGATAATTTAAAAATTAGCTGGAAGAAGCTATCCAACAATTTAAATTCACTTGGGTCTCCCACTCATACTATTTGTGAATGAATAAGGTTAGTACTTTCGTTTGTATGACAAAATCAAGCTAGATGAATTCTAGATCTCATAATAGACAGAATTCGGTTTGACACCACTGTGCGCCATCTTTTACTTTAAGATACTAGTTTATGCAGGTCATATTTTCACCAGTTGAGATACGAGTTTGAATAATGTTGAATAAATAATAAACTAGCAAACATTTTCACTTATTATTTTACAAAATTATGAGGCTGTATTTACTTATTACTTTTCCGATTAAAAAAAAATAATCGTAAAAAATCGAGTTAGGAGATTGCGTTAGAAAACCCTCTTTATGTTAGAATAATAGCCGTTCTTAATAGACTTAATAGACTTAAATTTAGTTTCAAACACTAGCACCTGGCAATTGGTGAGTGCAACTTTTTTCTGTTATGGCGGTGAAGGTTGGAAATAATTTTTCCTTGTTCCTTGCAACGTTGACTCATGTTCAATTCTATTATTGTTACTATTATGCCATGTTTGTAATTGACAATTCATGGAAAAAGGCGAACTTAGTCTAATCATGAATAAATTTTTTTTATAGAATTTTTTTTCTCTGTTCTATTCCTTGCTATGTATCGAAGCTGTTTAAGGTTTTTCTGATCTCGCTGACAACGTTTCTTCTCCAAGTCGCTCTAGGTTTTCCAAAGGCCAGCTGTCCTTGAGAATTCCATTCCAGGGCAGAGTGTATAACTTCGCTTTCATCTTTTCTGAGCGTATATCCCTGCCAGCCATATTTAGGTTTCTTTATTTAATTTTAGACAGGTGTTTTCTGAGTTCTATTAAGTATCCTTCGTTAGACAGTGTTTGAAGCCAACATATTTTTAAAATGTTACGTAGGTATCTTTAGATGAATGAATGCAACTTCCTCAACTCAAATATTCTAACATTCAATGTATTGGAAATACAGTTTCATCTGCAGACCTTTGTTAGCATATCAAAACTGCTCTTTGCTTTCTTCAGCCGGTTCTCTACGTCAAACTTCGTTCCATCATTTTTGCTGATATTGCAAAGGTGTTCAAAACTTGTAATATCTTCGATTTCTTGATTGCTTACTGAGAATTTAGAAGAGCTTGTTGCACTAACTCTCATTGCCTTTAGTTTGAGTATGTTAGGCTTCTGACCTATTTCATTGATTCGTTTGTGAGAGATGATAGAAGCGATTGCATATCGGACTGTTTATTGCAAAACAAAACCACATCATCAGCATACTGAAGGTGTCATAGTCTATTGTGCATTTTCCAATTCAGATCCACAGGAAATGTATCGATTGCTTCAAATATATCTATAGCTAATATGGTGATAAATAAGAATGGTGATAGCGCACATACTTGTCTCACTCCACAGTTCGTTGCAAAAGTA
Organism: Gymnocheta viridis; assembly: GCA_956483585.1. Lineage (NCBI taxonomy): Eukaryota > Metazoa > Arthropoda > Insecta > Diptera > Tachinidae > Gymnocheta > Gymnocheta viridis. Next base: position 104,578,652 of record OY101441.1, on the reverse strand, counting down.
TCGCTGAGAGCAACATTATGTAGCACCCTACACGTTTACTCTTCATAAAATGCCTTAAGGCATTTTTGTTATATTATAATTACATATACAAATGTATAAGAAAAAATAATTACAATAGTGTGTTATTAAAAATGTTAAAGCCATAAAAATAAAACTCATAACTTGAGCACCACCATTATTAGATATAAGAAAGATTTTGTTGTTAAGCATGTTATGTATCAAAATAATCTGTTGGAAGTGCATTTCATATTTTTCAAATTTATATATCAATCCCGGAATCCATATATTGTCAAATGCTTTTTCAAAATCTATCAGACAAGCACCAGTATATAGAGATTTGTTCCAATTCCAATTAATATTCAATATCAAAAGGTGAGCGGCATGAATAAGTAAGAAAAAATTCACTATAGTAAATGGCCTTCAACAAGGAAAAGTTACCGCTCCACTACTTTTCAATTTATTTTTTTTTCGGATCTACTAAAACAATTTAAAAATAACATTGTTGCATTTGCTGATGATAATTCAGACGACAAAATAACGAAAATTAACGGAAAACTAGAACACTTGTTTTACGTTATAGAAAAATATCCCAGGGACTGGAAAATGAAAATAAATATCGACAAATGCGAGATCATCCTACTTCATCCACCTGTTGGAAAGTGTAATTATAATATAAGAAAGCACTGGAAAGAGTTTGTAGTTAAAGCAGGATCTACTATTAATATAGAAAATAAACAGGTGGTGAAATATTTAGGCATTCATCTTGACAAATTTCTGTATTTCAACAAATGTATAGATTTACAAATTATAAAGGCAAGATAATCATTTTTTAAGCATAAGAAACTATTTTATTCCAAATATATATGCCGTTGTGTTAAAATTATCTTATACCAATCTTTAATTAGACCCATACTAACTTATGGCTGCCAAATTTGGTACAATATTGTGCCATCATATATGGAGAAAATGAGAGTTTTCGAACGGAAATGTCTAAGAGCATGCACTTCCCCCTATGGATCACCTATTAACAACTTTAAGAAATACATTTCTAAAAAGAAGCTGTATTATGCTTCAAAAATAAGTAGAATAGATAATTTCATAATTCATTTAATAAGAAATCATATTTTAACGACTTTTGAATGCATGTTAAAAAAAATAACTAACATAATTTTTGTTATTAATAAAAAGGCTATAGCCTTTTCTTTTGGAGCGTTACTGATACACCAATAAAAAAGACATGTGGCACTCGAGAACTGCCGCGGCAAAGCTATTGCATAGCATTTTGTTTTCAATAAAATGTATTAAATTAAAAAAAAAATAACTAACATAATTTTTTCTAATTAATAGAAAAGGCTATAGCCTTTTCTTTTGGAGCGTTACTGATACGCCAATAAAAAAAGACATGTGGCACTCGAGAACTGCCGCGGCAAAGCTATTGCATAGCATTTTGTTTTCAATAAAATGTATTAAATTAAAAAAAAATAACTAACATAATTTTTTCTAATTAATAGAAAAGGCCTTTTCTTTTGGAGCGTTACTGATACGCCAATAAAAAAAGACATGTGGCACTCGAGAACTGCCGCGGCAAAGCTATTGCATAGCATTTTGTTTTCAATAAAATGTATTAAATTAAAAAAAAATAACTAACATAATTTTTTCTAATTAATAGAAAAGGCCTTTTCTTTTGGAGCGTTACTGATACGCCAATAAAAAAAGACATGTGGCACTCGAGAACTGCCGCGGCAAAGCTATTGCATAGCATTTTGTTTTCAATAAAATGTATTAAATTAAAAAAAAATAACTAACATCATTTTTTCTAATTAATAGAAAAGGCTATAGCCTTTTCTTTTGGAGCGTTACTGATACGCCAATAAAAAAAGACATGTGGCACTCGAGAACTGCCGCGGCAAAGCTATTGCATAGCATTTTGTTTTCAATAAAATGTATTAAATTAAAAAAAAATAACTAACATAATTTTTTCTAATTAATAGAAAAGGCTATAGCCTTTTCTTTTGGAGCGTTACTGATACGCCAATAAAAAAAAGACATGTGGCACTCGAGAACTGCCGCGGCAAAGCTATTGCATAGCATTTTGTTTTCAATAAAATGTATTAAATTAAAAAAAAATAACTAACATAATTTTTTCTAATTAATAGAAAAGGCTATAGCCTTTTCTTTTGGAGCGTTACTGATACGCCAATAAAAAAAGACATGTGGCACTCGAGAACTGCCGCGGCAAAGCTATTGCATAGCATTTTGTTTTCAATAAAATGTATTAAATTAAAAAAAAATAACTAACATAATTTTTTCTAATTAATAGAAAAGGCCTTTTCTTTTGGAGCGTTACTGATACGCCAATAAAAAAAGACATGTGGCACTCGAGAACTGCCGCGGCAAAGCTATTGCATAGCATTTTGTTTTCAATAAAATGTATTAAATTAAAAAAAAATAACTAACATCATTTTTTCTAATTAATAGAAAAGGCCTTTTCTTTTGGAGCGTTACTGATACGCCAATAAAAAAAGACATGTGGCACTCGAGAACTGCCGCGGCAAAGCTATTGCATAGCATTTTGTTTTCAATAAAATGTATTAAATTAAAAAAAAATAACTAACATAATTTTTTCTAATTAATAGAAAAGGCTATAGCCTTTTCTTTTGGAGCGTTACTGATACGCCAATAAAAAAAGACATGTGGCACTCGAGAACTGCCGCGGCAAAGCTATTGCATAGCATTTTGTTTTCAATAAAATGTATTAAATTAAAAAAAAATAACTAACATCATTTTTTCTAATTAATAGAAAAGGCTATAGCCTTTTCTTTTGGAGCGTTACTGATACGCCAATAAAAAAAGACATGTGGCACTCGAGAACTGCCGCGGCAAAGCTATTGCATAGCATTTTGTTTTCAATAAAATGTATTAAATTAAAAAAAAATAACTAACATAATTTTTTCTAATTAATAGAAAAGGCCTTTTCTTTTGGAGCGTTACTGATACGCCAATAAAAAAAGGCATGTGGCACTCGAGAACTGCCGCGGCAAAGCTATTGCATAGCATTTTGTTTTCAATAAAATGTATTAAATTAAAAAAAAATAACTAACATCATTTTTTCTAATTAATAGAAAAGGCTATAGCCTTTTCTTTTGGAGCGTTACTGATACGCCAATAAAAAAAGACATGTGGCACTCGAGAACTGCCGCGGCAAAGCTATTGCATAGCATTTTGTTTTCAATAAAATGTATTAAATTAAAAAAAAATAACTAACATAATTTTTTCTAATTAATAGAAAAGGCTATAGCCTTTTCTTTTGGAGCGTTACTGATACGCCAATAAAAAAAGACATGTGGCACTCGAGAACTGCCGCGGCAAAGCTATTGCATAGCATTTTGTTTTCAATAAAATGTATTAAATTAAAAAAAAATAACTAACATCATTTTTTCTAATTAATAGAAAAGGCTATAGCCTTTTCTTTTGGAGCGTTACTGATACGCCAATAAAAAAAGACATGTGGCACTCGAGAACTGCCGCGGCAAAGCTATTGCATAGCATTTTGTTTTCAATAAAATGTATTAAATTAAAAAAAAATAACTAACATAATTTTTTCTAATTAATAGAAAAGGCTATAGCCTTTTCTTTTGGAGCGTTACTGATACGCCAATAAAAAAAGACATGTGGCACTCGAGAACTGCCGCGGCAAAGCTATTGCATAGCATTTTGTTTTCAATAAAATGTATTAAATTAAAAAAAAATAACTAACATAATTTTTTCTAATTAATAGAAAAGGCTATAGCCTTTTCTTTTGGAGCGTTACTGATACGCCAATAAAAAAAGACATGTGGCACTCGAGAACTGCCGCGGCAAAGCTATTGCATAGCATTTTGTTTTCAATAAAATGTATTAAATTAAAAAAAAATAACTAACATAATTTTTTCTAATTAATAGAAAAGGCCTTTTCTTTTGGAGCGTTACTGATACGCCAATAAAAAAAGACATGTGGCACTCGAGAACTGCCGCGGCAAAGCTATTGCATAGCATTTTGTTTTCAATAAAATGTATTAAATTAAAAAAAAATAACTAACATAATTTTTTCTAATTAATAGAAAAGGCTATAGCCTTTTCTTTTGGAGCGTTACTGATACGCCAATAAAAAAAGACATGTGGCACTCGAGAACTGCCGCGGCAAAGCTATTGCATAGCATTTTGTTTTCAATAAAATGTATTAAATTAAAAAAAAATAACTAACATAATTTTTTCTAATTAATAGAAAAGGCTATAGCCTTTTCTTTTGGAGCGTTACTGATACGCCAATAAAAAAAGACATGTGGCACTCGAGAACTGCCGCGGCAAAGCTATTGCATAGCATTTTGTTTTCAATAAAATGTATTAAATTAAAAAAAAATAACTAACATAATTTTTTCTAATTAATAGAAAAGGCCTTTTCTTTTGGAGCGTTACTGATACGCCAATAAAAAAAGACATGTGGCACTCGAGAACTGCCGCGGCAAAGCTATTGCATAGCATTTTGTTTTCAATAAAATGTATTAAATTAAAAAAAAATAACTAACATCATTTTTTCTAATTAATAGAAAAGGCTATAGCCTTTTCTTTTGGAGCGTTACTGATACGCCAATAAAAAAAGACATGTGGCACTCGAGAACTGCCGCGGCAAAGCTATTGCATAGCATTTTGTTTTCAATAAAATGTATTAAATTAAAAAAAAATAACTAACATAATTTTTTCTAATTAATAGAAAAGGCTATAGCCTTTTCTTTTGGAGCGTTACTGATACGCCAATAAAAAAAGACATGTGGCACTCGAGAACTGCCGCGGCAAAGCTATTGCATAGCATTTTGTTTTCAATAAAATGTATTAAATTAAAAAAAAATAACTAACATAATTTTTTCTAATTAATAGAAAAGGCTATAGCCTTTTCTTTTGGAGCGTTACTGATACGCCAATAAAAAAAGACATGTGGCACTCGAGAACTGCCGCGGCAAAGCTATTGCATAGCATTTTGTTTTCAATAAAATGTATTAAATTAAAAAAAAATAACTAACATAATTTTTTCTAATTAATACAAAAGGCCTTTTCTTTTGGAGCGTTACTGATACGCCAATAAAAAAAGACATGTGGCACTCGAGAACTGCCGCGGCAAAGCTATTGCATAGCATTTTGTTTTCAATAAAATGTATTAAATTAAAAAAAAATAACTAACATAATTTTTTCTAATTAATAGAAAAGGCTATAGCCTTTTCTTTTGGAGCGTTAGTGATACGCCAATAAAAAAAGACATGTGGCACTCGAGAACTGCCGCGGCAAAGCTATTGCATAGCATTTTGTTTTCAATAAAATGTATTAAATTAAAAAAAAATAACTAACATCATTTTTTCTAATTATTAGAAAAGGCTATAGCCTTTTCTTTTGGAGCGTTACTGATACGCCAATAAAAAAAGACATGTGGCACTCGAGAACTGCCGCGGCAAGCTATTGCATAGCATTTTGTTTTCAATAAAATATATTAAATTAAAAAAAAATAACTAACATAATTTTTTCTAATTAATAGAAAAGGCTATAGCCTTTTCTTTTGGAGCGTTACTGATACGCCAATAAAAAAAGACATGTGGCACTCGAGAACTGCCGCGGCAAAGCTATTGCATAGCATTTTGTTTTCAATAAAATGTATTAAATTAAAAAAAATAACTAACATAATTTTTTCTAATTAATAGAAAAGGCTATAGCCTTTTCTTTTGGAGCGTTACTGATACGCCAATAAAAAAAGACATGTGGCACTCGAGAACTGCCGCGGCAAAGCTATTGCATAGCATTTTGTTTTCAATAAAATGTATTAAATTAAAAAAAAATAACTAACATAATTTTTTCTAATTAATAGAAAAGGCTATAGCCTTTTCTTTTGGAGCGTTACTGATACGCCAATAAAAAAAGACATGTGGCACTCGAGAACTGCCGCGGCAAAGCTATTGCATAGCATTTTGTTTTCAATAAAATGTATTAAATTAAAAAAAATAACTAACATAATTTTTTCTAATTATTAGAAAAGGCGAGCGTTACTGATACGCTAATAAAAAAAGACATGTGGCACTCGAGAACTGCCGCGGCAAAGCTATTGCATAGCATTTTGTTTTCAATAAAATGTATTAAATTAAAAAAAAATAACTAACATAATTTTTTCTAATTAATAGAAAAGGCTATAGCCTTTTCTTTTGGAGCGTTACTGATACGCCAATAAAAAAAGACATGTGGCACTCGAGAACTGCCGCGGCAAGGCTATTGCATAGCATTTTGTTTTCAATAAAATGTATTAAATTAAAAAAAATAACTAACATAATTTTTTCTAATTAATAGAAAAGGCTATAGCATTTTCTTTTGGAGCGTTACTGATACGCCAATAAAAAAAGACATGTGGCACTCGAGAACTGCCGCGGCAAAGCTATTGCATAGCATTTTGTTTTCAATAAAATGTATTAAATTAAAAAAAATAACTAACATAATTTTTTCTAATTATTAGAAAAGGCTATAGCCTTTTCTTTTGGAGCGTTACTGATACGCCAATAAAAAAAGACATGTGGCACTCGAGAACTGCCGCGGCAAGGCTATTGCATAGCATTTTGTTTTCAATAAAATATATTAAATTAAAAACAAATAACTAACATAATTTTTTCTAATTATTAGAAAAGGCTATAGCCTTTTCTTTTGGAGCGTTACTGATACGCCAATAAAAAAAGACATGTGGCACTCGAGAACTGCCGCGGCAAAGCTATTGCATAGCATTTTGTTTTCAATAAAATGTATTAAATTAAAAAAAAATAACTAACATAATTTTTTCTAATTAATAGAAAAGGCTATAGCCTTTTCTTTTGGAGCGTTACTGATACGCCAATAAAAAAAGACATGTGGCACTCGAGAACTGCCGCGGCAAGGCTATTGCATAGCATTTTGTTTTCAATAAAATGTATTAAATTAAAAAAAAATAACTAACATAATTTTTTCTAATTAATAGAAAAGGCTATAGCCTTTTCTTTTGGAGCGTTACTGATACGCCAATAAAAAAAGACATGTGGCACTCGAGAACTGCCGCGGCAAGGCTATTGCATAGCATTTTGTTTTCAATAAAATATATTAAATTAAAAACAAATAACTAACATAATTTTTTCTAATTATTAGAAAAGGCTATAGCCTTTTCTTTTGGAGCGTTACTGATACGCCAATAAAAAAAGACATGTGGCACTCGAGAACTGCCGCGGCAAGGCTATTGCATAGCATTTTGTTTTCAATAAAATGTATTAAATTAAAAAAAAATAACTAACATAATTTTTTCTAATTAATAGAAAAGGCTATAGCCTTTTCTTTTGGAGCGTTACTGATACGCCAATAAAAAAAGACATGTGGCACTCGAGAACTGCTGCGGCAAGGCTATTGCATAGCATTTTGTTTTCAATAAAATGTATTAAATTAAAAAAAAATAACTAACATAATTTTTTCTAATTAATAGAAAAGGCTATAGCCTTTTCTTTTGGAGCGTTACTGATACGCCAATAAAAAAAGACATGTGGCACTCGAGAACTGCCGCGGCAAGGCTATTGCATAGCATTTTGTTTTCAATAAAATGTATTAAATTAAAAAAAAATAACTAACATAATTTTTTCTAATTAATAGAAAAGGCTATAGCCTTTTCTTTTGGAGCGTTACTGATACGCCAATAAAAAAAGACATGTGGCACTCGAGAACTGCCGCGGCAAGGCTATTGCATAGCATTTTGTTTTCAATAAAATGTATTAAATTAAAAAAAAATAACTAACATAATTTTTTCTAATTAATAGAAAAGGCTATAGCCTTTTCTTTTGGAGCGTTACTGATACGCCAATAAAAAAAGACATGTGGCACTCGAGAACTGCCGCGGCAAGGCTATTGCATAGCATTTTGTTTTCAATAAAATGTATTAAATTAAAAAAAAATAACTAACATAATTTTTTCTAATTAATAGAAAAGGCTATAGCCTTTTCTTTTGGAGCGTTACTGATACGCCAATAAAAAAAGACATGTGGCACTCGAGAACTGCCGCGGCAAGGCTATTGCATAGCATTTTGTTTTCAATAAAATGTATTAAATTAAAAAAAAATAACTAACATAATTTTTTCTAATTAATAGAAAAGGCTATAGCCTTTTCTTTTGGAGCGTTACTGATACGCCAATAAAAAAAGACATGTGGCACTCGAGAACTGCCGCGGCAAGGCTATTGCATAGCATTTTGTTTTCAATAAAATGTATTAAATTAAAAAAAAATAACTAACATAATTTTTTCTAATTAATAGAAAAGGCTATAGCCTTTTCTTTTGGAGCGTTACTGATACGCCAATAAAAAAAGACATGTGGCACTCGAGAACTGCCGCGGCAAGGCTATTGCATAGCATTTTGTTTTCAATAAAATGTATTAAATTAAAAAAAAATAACTAACATAATTTTTTCTAATTAATAGAAAAGGCTATAGCCTTTTCTTTTGGAGCGTTACTGATACGCCAATAAAAAAAGACATGTGGCACTCGAGAACTGCCGCGGCAAGGCTATTGCATAGCATTTTGTTTTCAATAAAATGTATTAAATTAAAAAAAAATAACTAACATAATTTTTTCTAATTAATAGAAAAGGCTATAGCCTTTTCTTTTGGAGCGTTACTGATACGCCAATAAAAAAAGACATGTGGCACTCGAGAACTGCCGCGGCAAGGCTATTGCATAGCATTTTGTTTTCAATAAAATGTATTAAATTAAAAAAAAATAACTAACATAATTTTTTCTAATTAATAGAAAAGGCTATAGCCTTTTCTTTTGGAGCGTTACTGATACGCCAATAAAAAAAGACATGTGGCACTCGAGAACTGCCGCGGCAAGGCTATTGCATAGCATTTTGTTTTCAATAAAATGTATTAAATTAAAAAAAAATAACTAACATAATTTTTTCTAATTAATAGAAAAGGCTATAGCCTTTTCTTTTGGAGCGTTACTGATACGCCAATAAAAAAAGACATGTGGCACTCGAGAACTGCCGCGGCAAGGCTATTGCATAGCATTTTGTTTTCAATAAAATGTATTAAATTAAAAAAAAATAACTAACATAATTTTTTCTAATTAATAGAAAAGGCTATAGCCTTTTCTTTTGGAGCGTTACTGATACGCCAATAAAAAAAGACATGTGGCACTCGAGAACTGCCGCGGCAAGGCTATTGCATAGCATTTTGTTTTCAATAAAATGTATTAAATTAAAAAAAAATAACTAACATAATTTTTTCTAATTAATAGAAAAGGCTATAGCCTTTTCTTTTGGAGCGTTACTGATACGCCAATAAAAAAAGACATGTGGCACTCGAGAACTGCCGCGGCAAGGCTATTGCATAGCATTTTGTTTTCAATAAAATGTATTAAATTAAAAAAAAATAACTAACATAATTTTTTCTAATTAATAGAAAAGGCTATAGCCTTTTCTTTTGGAGCGTTACTGATACGCCAATAAAAAAAGACATGTGGCACTCGAGAACTGCCGCGGCAAGGCTATTGCATAGCATTTTGTTTTCAATAAAATGTATTAAATTAAAAAAAAATAACTAACATAATTTTTTCTAATTAATAGAAAAGGCTATAGCCTTTTCTTTTGGAGCGTTACTGATACGCCAATAAAAAAAGACATGTGGCACTCGAGAACTGCCGCGGCAAGGCTATTGCATAGCATTTTGTTTTCAATAAAATGTATTAAATTAAAAAAAAATAACTAACATAATTTTTTCTAATTAATAGAAAAGGCTATAGCCTTTTCTTTTGGAGCGTTACTGATACGCCAATAAAAAAAGACATGTGGCACTCGAGAACTGCCGCGGCAAGGCTATTGCATAGCATTTTGTTTTCAATAAAATGTATTAAATTAAAAAAAAATAACTAACATAATTTTTTCTAATTAATAGAAAAGGCTATAGCCTTTTCTTTTGGAGCGTTACTGATACGCCAATAAAAAAAGACATGTGGCACTCGAGAACTGCCGCGGCAAGGCTATTGCATAGCATTTTGTTTTCAATAAAATGTATTAAATTAAAAAAAAATAACTAACATAATTTTTTCTAATTAATAGAAAAGGCTATAGCCTTTTCTTTTGGAGCGTTACTGATACGCCAATAAAAAAAGACATGTGGCACTCGAGAACTGCCGCGGCAAGGCTATTGCATAGCATTTTGTTTTC